>CM062810.1:75405084-76605084 GCA_031772625.1 Pinus tabuliformis | reverse complement strand
GGCTGTATCTTTAGGGACTTTATAGTGTGTGCTCTGTGCTCCTAGTTGGCCTAGCTTTCAATTTTTTGAGTCTTTAGTTTGATCATAACAAAAAATTCAAAGTGGCTGACCGATCTCCCAGACGGTCTCGAAGACTTCGTGTTCTTTCGCCGCCAAGTTTAGCGCCTTCTCCGAGAAGGCGCAGAGGGAATACCACCGGTGGGCTTCGTCCTACGCCGGTTGACGCATCGGAGATTGATCCTCCTAGTGGGGGCATTAGTGCCCAAGCAAGGCCTGGTACTTCTGAACAAGAGAGGGATAATCCAGTCCTTTCTCGAGTTCTTTTTCAAGCGGAGAATAACGTAGAGGTAGAAGAATTCTCAGAGTCGTTAGGGGCTCCGAATTCTCCCCTACCATTTAGTCATCCAGACGTATTGCAATACGTTGGGACTTCGTCACATAGACCATCAAGTCCAGGTTACGCTACGCGCTTACCATTCATGACCACTCCTGGAAGCATGGCTTCTACTAGTGCTACGACTATGCAAACCCCTACATCGGTGCAAGGGGGAGGAACCATTTCCATCCCATCCACTTCCTTGTTTGGATCTTTTGCGAGCACATCTCTACTTGGGTCTACCTCCATTCCGTCCACGAGTGGAAATGCCCAAACCAATGCTTTTGGTACTAGACTCTTCTCTTTTGGCACCCAATCACAGGGTATTCCATCGGTTCCGTTTAGTGCCGCTACGTCCATGATGGGCGGATCGGCTTCATTCTAGGGTTTTCCTTTCGGAAGTGGTCATATACCACATTCCAACCCGACGGTAGGATCCATGCCTTTTTCTTCTGTAGGACAAAGCATCGATCCTTTCCAAGGTTGGAATAACCCTGGGGTTAGCAGTGCGGGAACTGGGAATCTGTTTATCGGCCAACAAGGGAATAGGCCGTACACCACGGTTAGTTTGTTTCAAAGTATTCCTCCCCTTGCTTCGGCTTGGAATCCATATCAAGGGTTATCAACTCCTTACCATACTCTAGGAGGAAACTTTGCGGGTTATGCAGGTTATACGACAGGAGTTGGTCAAACTCCGAATTTTGCTGGACCACAAGGCTTGCCTTTTGGTTCAGCCGGTTCTACTGGTCACTTCGGGCAGCCTGGTGCCTCCCAAATTCCAGGACAATCTTTTCAGAGCTTTGGGAGTTCTGCCCAGTCTGGGTGGAATCCCCTAGGCCCTCCTAGGCTTCCGTTTCTGGCAACGTTAAACTTGCCAGATCTCACAAAGTTAACAAATGACCCAATCAGGTATAATCCGGCCTGGCCTCCGGTCCCAACCAAACTCCCTTCGGACATTCCAAAATTCGAAGGGAAGAGTGGTGAGGACTCGGGTGACCACGTAACCACATTCCATCTATGGTGCTCATCCAACTCCCTCATCGAGGATTCGATTAGGTTGAGACTCTTTCAGCGCACCTTGACTGGTAATGCGGCCAAGTGGTATATAGAGTTGCCAGGGGGCAACTTTACATCATTCGCCGACTTAGCCAATATTTTCTTAAATCACTTTCAGTTGCCTGTCCGCTATGATGCCGGAACTGAACTTCTGGCCACCTTTCGTCAGGATAAGGCTACTCACATTTCCGATCACATTCAGGAATGGAGACGGAGAAAAAGGCTCATTAAAGCCGAAATTCCTCTGGAATACCGTCTCGAGTGGTTTTTGAAGTCGTTACAACCCGATATCTCCAAGGATGTCTCCATGTCTGGGGTCTATTCTGAGGAGCAAGCCATTTTTAGGGCCCAGCAATTGGAATTGATCTACTCTCAGTCTGGGATCCTACAAAAGTACTTTCCAGATGCTCCTGGATCTAAGGTTGATTTAGCTAAGCCGAAGCCAGGTCCGCACACGGATGGTATCGTTGGGTCAGTAGACACATCTACAGTGAACTTGTTGAATCAATTGCAGCAGTTGTCTTTGCAAACTACTTCTAACAACCAAGTCACATTGTCTAATCCTCCCGCTTCCCAAACTTCTTCAATTAATGCCGTCCAATCCGATAACCCCAAAGGAAATCAAAATTCCAATGGGAAAAAGAAAGGACGTGGTAAGAAGAAGAACTCGGATGGGAAGCCCGATGCAAATACATCCGGAAACAATGTTGGTGGTGGTGGAAATGAGTCGAGAAAGAATGTCAAGTTTCCTTGCAAGTTATGCAGTGGAGACCATCTAACTCATCTCTGCCCTAGGATTGAAGACGCTCAGTGCTTGTTAGGACAGCAAGGGACTTCTAGTTCGCAAGCTGTGTTAACCAACCCGTTTCCCCAAGGGCAGCAACTTCTTGCTGGCACGAGTTCAAACCCTGGTACCTCCGCAGGGGGCAACCAGGAAGGGGACAAGTCATCGAATGTTTTCATGATGGGTTCTCACGCTAATGTGGCCACACGGTCACGCGATTATGGTGAAGGTGAAAATTCTAAGGGTAAATCAGTTCCCGAAACTAACAACCCACTTCATATTGAGCGAACTTCTTTTGAGACTATACCTCGGGTGCCGAAAGGTTCCGCTAAACGCACGACTATTAACCCTAATATTAGGGCAGCCCAGAATTACTCCATTGTGGAGGATCTGGCTCAGAGTCCATGTGCTATGTCCGCGTTAGAGGTTCTCCAGTCATGTCCTGCTCAACGAAGTGCCTTGCTATCGACAATGGGGGAAGTGGATCCAAGTAACTCCTTAGCTCTCACTTTTGATATGAGTAATGTCAAAAAGAGACTTCCTCATCACATGGCTTTCCAGATAAAGTCTACCTACCAGAAAACGAATATTTTTCGGACGGTTGTAGATGAGGGAGCATCCACATGTGTCATGTCTATGTCATGCTGGAAGGCCATTGGGTCACCGTCGGTTGTTCCTTCACCTACCCTATTGATAGCATTTGATGGTTACTCTCATAGGCCATACGGGATTATCCCGGCCTTTCCTATATGTGTTGGAGGAAAGGTCGTTAATATTGAAGTAGAAGTCATAGACGCTAACCCAGACTATAATCTCCTCATAGGAAGGAACTGGATATATGAGATGGATGCCGTGGTTTCGACTCTGTTTCGTATCATTTGCTTTCCTCATGAGGGGAAAATCATTAAGGTTGACCAATTGGACTATTGTCCAGTTGATCCTCAAGCAAACTCTGACTCTACTATTCCTTTAGTGGGTAACCCCCGTCCGCCTACCGAGAGTCTAGGAGTCGGGATGTACTCTTCATTGATGGGTACGTTTAATCTTCCCCCTCCTACAGCTGGTATAGATACAATTTCATCCTCCAGGGATCCTTTACGGAGAGAGTTTGTCCAAACTCATTATTCTTCGAATCCTGGAACCTTAGCTTCATCTGCGACTACATCAGGTGACGACAAGGTGGGTGGAATAGAATCTCTTATATCTACAGTGGAACCTAGATGCGAATCTATCGATAACTCTGTAGATAACCATTCTACTATTTCCTTTGGGAAAGAAATAGATGGTGATGTGGCTCATTTTCGGACCCTTGATTCCACCTTTGCATCGGATTGCTCGGATATTGTTTTTCCATCGGATGAAGCGATATTCGAAGCAATGACGGCCGTAGATCGACCTTTGGAAGATTTACATCGTCGGTTACACTTTTATGCCCCTGTGCGTGAAGTCGAATCTCGGTCCTCCAGTTCGACTAGTGATGTTTGTACGGTCCCTTTGGCTCCAACACATTCATTTGCCGAAGAGAGTATATTGATTGGTTCGATCGTCGTACCTATAAACATCCCTAGGAGTCAGTGGGCGGAGCCTCCTGATGGGCTCTACCCAAAGAAGTACTTTGCTTAGTTCAGGCTGGGCAATGACTTCTTTGTACTTTATGTATATATTTATACATATATCGTCGAGCGTTTTCTGATATCAGTGCTTTTTGGTCTGCTGTGGCAGGTGCTGATGGATGATTTGGTCTATTTTGGGTTCGCCGATGGTGCTAGTCGACACACTCGGAATCTTGCTTCCACAGCTTGGGTACTTTATTATCCAACTGGTCAATTGATGATATCGAGAGGCGTGTGTATCAGTCCTGCTTCAAACAATATGGCCGAGTATACAGCTGTTATCAATTTATTATCCGAGGCAATCTCTTATGGGATCGACTCGTTGGTAGTATATCTTGATTCTCAATTGATAGTGTCTCAATTAAATAACATTTATCGGGTTAGGGATCCTTTATTATATCGCCAATATTTAAGGGTGAGGTTGTTGCAAAGATCATTTATTTACATTAATTATTTGCACATTCCAAGATCTCAAAATTGGTTAGCTGATTCTATCGCTAATCAAGCATTAGACTGGCATATCAATCATTCATCATCATAAAATCATGCATCAAAAAGTCAAACTGTATATATATATATATATATATATATATATATATATATATATATATATATATATATATATATATATATATATCATAAAGCGTCTCGAGTGTACATATGTGTGTCCAAAAATATACAAAATTGGGACTCAAATGCCCATAATCATGTCAGGCATATCTAACGCCTCGGCTCCGGATGAGCATCTAAATATGTAACTATAGCATTGGCCACGCGCCGAAAGACGCGAACCCAGTCACGTGGCATCCCAACCACATGACGCTGCATATCCGGAGGAAGGTCCTCTATCTCGGCCATCGGTACTCGGCAGCTCAGTCTCGCCAAGTGTCGCTGGACGTTGTTTAAGGTCCGTTCCGTATCCGCAGCTGCCTCTTCGGCTCCTCGGCCACGCCGTCCATGCCGCGGGAATCCATCTGGTCGTACGGGCCCAATGTCTGGAACATGATCATCATATTAGTCATTTGAATCTCGTCAAAAAATATTTTTCAAAATTCATCATTATATTTGAAAAATTAAAAAAAATCATAAAATCATAAAAAATTCTTACCAATCTCGCCCCATGCTGCATTTGGTGGTAACACTAGATCAGGATCTCCTCGGAAATCCAGCCCAGCATAGGGGTAGTCATCCACGGCGATGATCTGCTGCTCCCACCAGGCAAAGAAGTCATCGTCAAATGCATTCCTTGGGACTTCCCCACCCCCCAGACGTTTCATCAAGTCAGCCCACCGGCCCATGCGTGGATCATGTGGACTACTGATGGAAACTGCTACCCTGGGGCGGAGTGCGGAACCTTCTCGAAGAAGAACGTGCACAAGATGGTTCCGAACCCAAAGTTCTTGGTCTGTCCCCTCCTGATAGAAGTGACTTGTTCCTTCATGTTGGCAAGGAGAGGAGTACACCAGTCAAACACAGTAGTGAGACAGTCCACTGGCACGCTCATGTTTATCCGTGACGCCTGATGTAGTGAGGATGATCCGTTCACTCGAGCTATGGTGAACAAGATTATCCTGAGTGACAAACTCTCCACATGTGGGATAGAGATCTGGCTCCCGACCTTCCGATGACCCGGGCAGTAAAGCTGTACATAGTCATCTACACTGAGGCTATTCCGTTTCCTGCCCCGGGAATGTACTACCTCTCCCCTTCGGGAAAGGCCCGTGATAAAATATATGTCTTCCACTTCTACCCTGAGTGGCATCTGATCAATCACAAATGCTTCCTCATCAACATCCCAATAATCAATGAGTCTCTCGAGCAGACACGTGTTTGCTTTCATATTTGGCAATTTGAAGAATTTTAGCAACCCGCATCCCCGTAGGGCATCTAATGCCTCATCATTGTTCATAACTTCATTATCCACGGCTGAGTGCTCTCTTTCACGCCATGTGATAGTCATCCTGGAAGAAAAAATCATTTTCATCCGTTAGTTTTGTTTATAAAATTAGTTCGCTGCGCACACGCGGGTTCATATATACACAGTCACGTGTAGGGCCGTCGTATACGCGAGTTAAATATTGCCAACCCGCGTGTACGCCGCAAAAGAATTTTTTGCAAAAATACAACGGTAAAACATCAAATAAAATCCCTAAAAACTATCACAATTAATTGCAAGACAAGTTTGAGGCTTACCTGGAAGTTTTCGGCAAGTTTGAACGCTTGAATTGATCACATGGAAGTTTGCTCCTTTTTCTCCACAATTTTTTGCCCTCCAAGTCAAACGGTGAAAATGGTAAGTCAAAAATGCCTTTTATAAGTTTTGAAAATGAAAATTTTTTTCAAAAATTTATTTTGTTTGGCCTCATGTCACTTTTAACTTGGGAGCTTGGAATGCCGAGTTTGGTTTGTTTTCAGGACATTTTGGACATTTTTCGACAGTTCGAGACAGTTCCATGACCGCTGACCCATCATGGCAGGTATCGTGTTTTCACTGGCATATAGGTTAGGGACACCATTTTTCCATTGCATTATGCATACTAGCCTCCATATGACCGATACATCTGCCGTAGGGTCCACCACATCGTGTTATGGTTAGTAAGCCATTTTCACTCGCCGATTCTTTAAATCATGACAAGATGGTAGAGCCATCCCTTTACATGGGCATCGTAGTTAGCACCTCACTGACATTTGTTGCCCATGCTGCTTCGTTTTGAGTAGGCTCGGGAGTCCTCTGTAGTCCCGCCATGACTTATGCATTGAAGACTCATTCCTCTTTGCTTCTTCGCTTCATTCTGGCCTTATAACCTAGAGGCTCCTATGTGTGTTGAGTTGTACTTCTGCATTGCATGTTGACCATTTGCACCTTTTGGCCTAGAGCCGGCTTCACTTGGACTCGTGTTTAAGCCAACTTTTGACCATGACGTCTGCAAAATCAACCTTGCATACCTTTGACTTCTGCAGCTTGACATACCTTGATCCGTGGAAGGAACATACCTCTGAGTGTCACTGACCAGTTTTCACCTCCCTGCATTGAGCATAGGAATGTTCCTTCCCCAGGAACTAGATCATTTGTTTCACCGACACTCGTTCTTTCCACTGTACCATAGCATTCTTTTATTCTTTTTCCGGCTTAACAGGTTAAGACAAAAAAATTAAATATTCCAAAAAAGAGCGGGAGCAGGGACATTATTTCCATTTATTGTTGGCAGCTAGAGTCAGTCGTGTCGCCCTTGAACAAAGCACTCAAAACAAAGTCTCCTCCGCATGGGTGGGATTTAGTTTGACTTAGGTATGCCATAACCTTGTTATTGAGTCAGTTCTCCCCCGATTGGTTATCTCTTCCGATCATATGGAGGGTTCGTTCGTGCCTCCTTCATGGTGAACTTATACAGAGTCATCATATGCTGCCACATAGTCACATTGAGTCGTGCTTTTGTTCAAGGGAAGTTAGCCTGAGTCGGCCTCTCTGCGGTGTCTCTTGACTCATTTTCAGTCGGCCATCCCTGGTTGTCAGTATCATGTCTATCATCACATCAGCTATATTGGTCCTTTACTCGTGCCGGTTTGAGAAGGTCCCCATTGACTTCTTGCTGGCGGGTCTTGTCCTTATCGACGACGACACCTTGCTCTGAGGACAGGCCTAGAGCCGCACCCTGGCCCTATTTTCATTATTGATAGGTCACCTTGTGCTCAGCATCGATCAGTATCATGGGTCTTTGACTGAGTGGTTTCCCTTGTGTTCGACGTCAGCATACATTATCACACATTGGGATTCGTGCAGTACCTTGGTTTCCATTTGACCCTATTGGTAGATACCTCGCCTCTGTGTCAGCTTTCATTATTGGTTGGTTCAGAGGGTTTCTGCCGTGCGCTAGCCACATCTTGTGTACGCCGGAAACGTACTTCGGTTGGGTTACTACATCTTTTTCGTCCGATTCCTTCCACATTATTGGCCTACGGGTTACACTCGCACTAGATTGATGGAGGATGCCTTAATGCCTTCCTTCTAGCAGATATTTCCCTATCGACTCCGACTCATTGCTCTGGGGCAAAGATCTAGAGTCCATTTGGCAGTACCTTGGGGTTTGCAGTCATTAGTGGCAGATTCCTCGCTATCGACAGTGGGAAACCATCATTGTCTCTTGATCGATAGATTCTTACAGGTGTTCGACTTCAACTCATCTATTCACACTTGTTAGATTGTACTGGGTACCTTGACGCTCATTATCATTATCGGTGGGTAGTCTCGCGTTTGTTAACGGTATACATCAATGACTGGTAATCAAACGATTTCTCACATGGTCGACTTCAGATCATTTATTCCCATGGTGTAGAAATGTACCACGGCGGTCGGTGAAGACCTCAGGTTGTATCAGCATTCATTGGTTCACTTGACAGTTGCTCCTGTTGCTGCTAGTTGATACCACTCCACCTTCTATGTTGCAGTCAGTCATGGCGACATTCTATATGCTGGAACCTGAGTTTGCAGTGTAGTACCATCCTATTCCATCATGTTCAGTTGGTACCTTTTGGGATCAGTCTTTGATATCAGTGATCCGTTGCATCTTTCAGCATCATTGACAGTCTTATATGTGATATTCAGACATGTACTTGCTCCTTATGATCAGATGATCCATTATGTATCTTCCAGTCATTTATACTTATATACTTAGTGGATCCGCTTGTGCTCGATATGCGGACATGCTTTACTTTTTCTGAGTATGGGTATGCCCGCCTCAGACAGTGTTTCTTTATGATCTCCTTTTGGTGGCTTGGCAGGCTGAATTCTGGTGAAGTCCTCCTCGGTTTTTCGACAAGACTTCCTTTCCATGTTCTTACATAATATATTTCGGCCATCATGTTCCCCTTCTGACCTCATACATTAGGGGGCATCTGTTATAGCTCCAAATCTCACTCTTATGGTTTGTGATGCTGCACTCATGGCCTAGGGCAACCCCTCCTTCCAGACCTGGTCCTAAAATTCAAAAAACAGTGTTTTATTCCCTATACGCGACATTGCCCTGAGTTAAACGCGTGTACACGCGGGTCTGTGTATACCCAACCCGCATGTATGTATTAAAACACTTAAAAAAATAAATAATTCCTCATTTTTGGGCGGAGATCGCGGGTTTTACCTGCTGGTCACCTGTTAGTGCCCGTGGCCCAACTGTTTCCAACCAACTCCTAACTAAAAAACTACTTTGGAGATGGTATAAAAAGACATCAAAGGGAAGGCCTAAGGGAGAGAGAAAAGAAGAGCAAGATTATTATGCTGATATTTTCCCCTTAGACCAGGTCTGAAGTCCTTGGTGCCTTCTGCACTTCCCCCATTTTGCATAGGAAACCCTTGTTTCCATGTGTATTGGTGATCATTCATCCTTTATATCACCATTGAGTAAGACTTGGAAGGAGCTCTTGTTGGAGGCTTGAGGCTGGAACGAATCCAGGAGGAATCTTTTCTTGGAGCCTGCTGAAGGTGTTTCAGGTGAAATCTTTCCGTTATATGTACTTTACTTGCCTTTATATAAAGAAACACGTCTTGGTTCCCGAAACAATCTTTCTTTATGCTTATGAGATTCTTGTTTTGAATTCTTATGCAAGTAGTTACTTAAAGATTTTTATAACTAACTTTATAGCATGAAGATGGTTTTCATATAAGTATTTGTCCATGTACTGTTGTGTTCTTTGATTTGTTTGTTTTACAGGTCAAAGGAGAAGAAGGGAACTCCAAGAAGGGTTTGGACCCTAAAGGCCTTCTCGAACGTAGGACCTTAGGTACGTACCCTAAACATTATAATTTGCTTATAGTAAAGATAATGGTTGTGTGTGTGTTTCTTTGAATAAGCAATTTTCAGTCTGGTAGAGTCTTAACCCAAAGGACCCTAGGGGTACTTTCCCCTCAACCAATTCCTGTTTAAATTCAGAGTAGTATGGTATTTCTTTGTTTTTCTTTGCATGTTTGTTGGCTTGTTGGGTCCTGCCTGTTAGGTCCCTATAATACTAGTGATTACCCCATTACTATTGTAGTTGTATCCATTATTAATATTTTTGTGCCCCTATTGTCCCCATATTGTTATTACTGTGCCCCATAGAATCCCTCTATTGTTATTTTTGTGGCTTTATATTATTATTGTTAGGTCAACTGGGTTCAATTGTGACTCCTTAGACTCCTATATATAGAAAGGAGGTTTTGTCATTTGAATCATCCAAGAATTGTTCATTTATGTAATGTTAAGGAGGTTGCCCCCTCGAAGAGGCTGAATTCTAAGGCTTTGATCTATCTTTTCTATCTTTTGTGAGCTGGTTTCATAACATTTGGTATCAGAGCTTTGGATTCTAGGCTTTCGCTGCTCCAAATAGGTCATCGTGGCATTTTTGTTATAAATTTTTCCCTGCAATGTTTCAGAAGCTAAAAAAAACCCATTTGAGAGAAAATCGCACTGAACCTTAGGTCCGAATTTCAGAGCTTTTTGCAATATATTTGCGGAGATATGATATGAGGAATTCGGTCTTTTTGTAGACTCCTGAATTACATTCCAAACAGGTGACCTGGGGAAAATCATCATAATTTTCACTCTGAGAATAAGATTGAAATTTTGTAAGAAGGTACAGAAAGAGGATGAACTATAGTTTATTGTATATATTTTTCAGAGCCAAAGGTTGAAACAGTGACTCGTGGCATGTCGTACAAGTTCTCTCTACTGAACTAGTCTATAATCAGGTCACTGTGGTAGATTTGGCATAACTCTTCCCTCGAGAATCCAATTGGGATCAGACTAGTGGCATTGGAAAGAGGACGCAGAGGGCTACCGCAGGTTACAATTTTAGAACTAGATGATCTGAAATTACAGAGATACATCAAATTCAATATCAAGCTCCTACAAAGTGAAAATAGGTGTGTAGTTTTTTTTAAATTTTTGCATAAGTGTGGTTTGAAAAATTAGTTTGAAGGAATTCGAAGGGCATAGTAAAGCATTATTATCGGTAATTGATGCCCCGAGGAAAGAAAATGCAAACACCTAGTAAGCAACCTGAAAGCTCTAGCATGCCTCGTGAAGAAGAGGAAGAAATGCAACATGATATATCAAAATTACGAGACCAAGTGCAACAAGTGTCACTTGCACAAAAAGTAATAGAAACTAAGATGGATGGTTTAAAGAAAGATGTAGAAGCTAAGATGGATGGTTTAAAGAAAGGCGTAGAAGCTAAGATGGATTGTTCAAAGAAAGACATAGAGTCTAAGATGAATGACGTGGAAGCTAAGATGGACGATTTGAAGATAGATTTGAAGACAGATTTGAAGAAAGGCATGGAATATTTGAAGATAGACATGGAAGATTTGAAGATAGATTTGACAAAGTTTCTACAAGAAATGCTTATTAATGGTGAAAGGGTAGTAAAGGAAACTCATGATGAGAACAAAAGAAATGTTAATCATGATTTCATAGACTCTAATGTTGCATCGAAGACCCACCATATTCCAAAAATCGAAATGAGGAAGTTTGATGGCAAGGATCCCGCAACATGGATATTACAGATGGAGCAATTTTTTGATATCAATAATGTGTAAAACACACAAAAGGTATGTATTGCAACTTTATATTTGGAACCAAATCAGTTTGTATGGTATCAATGGCTTTTCTCTCGTAAACAAATTATCAATTGGGAAATTTTTACGGAAGAGTTGACAACACATTATGAGGATACAAAAAGAATCACTTTTTTTAGCCAATTGATAAGTCTCAAACAAAAGGGTTCAATAATAGAGCACATTGAGGAGTTCCAAAAGTTGAACATAAGGGTAAAAAGTATTCCAGAGCAGCATAGGATTGATGTGTTCATAGGGACTTTAAAGGATAATATCCAACATGATGTTCACCTTTGGGAACCTGATTCATTAGAGAAGGCATTCAGGTTAGCAAGAAAAATGGAAAGCAAAATTATGGCAACTAGGAAGCATACCACTCACAACTATAAAGATGGAAGTGTTGTTGCCCCTAGTCTTCCACAACCTATAAGGTTGACACGACAACAATTGGAAGAAAAAGAGCAAAAGGGCTTTGTTACAATTGTGATAGCAAATACACTACAGGTCCTAAGTGTGTTGATAAGAAATTATTCTACATAGATTGTGAAGAGGAAGAAGAAAAGGAGCAAGAAAGGTCAAAAGAAGAGGATATAATCTAGGAACAAAGCCTAGATAAAGAAGAAATGAATCCGACCATATCTTGTAATGCATTGGTTGGAATTACCACTCCTCAAACCATCAAGATAGAAGGAAAAATCAAGAAGAAAAAGTTAATAGTTTTGATTGATTTAGGAAGTACCCACAATTTTATTCAGTGTAAGATAGCAAAAGAATTGAATTGATTCCTATATCCAGCACCAGAGTGTCAAGTGATGGTTGCAAATGGAGGAACAATAAATGCTCTGGAAAGTGCCATAATATCAAGCTAGCCATGGGAGAATATGTATTGACTAGCCCAATGCTTTCCATTCCAATGAGAGGTGCTGATGTTGTACTAAGAGTCCAATGGCTACAATCCTTGGGAACAATAGCTTTCATTTTTCAAGAACTTTTCATGAAATTTTCTGTGGAAGGAAAGGAAGTTGAATTAAGGGGTATTGCAGGGAAACCAGGAAGGATAATTAGCTCTAACGGTAGGACAAAGCTTCTAAAAAAGGAACAAAGAGGTGTAATTGCACAATTATGTTCACTAGATGTTTCCACATCAGAATCATCTATTTCTCCAGATCTCCAAAAAGTCTTGGACAATCATTCCAAGGTATTTGAGACTCCCAAAGGTCTCCCACCTATTCATGATCATGATCATTCTATTCATCCGATTCCAGGAATTGTTCCTCCAAACATTAGGCCGTACAGATATCCCTATGCCCAAAAGAGTGAAATTGAACGTATGGTTGCAGAAATTCTAGAGGCTGGTATAATTCAACCTAGTCAAAGTTCTTTCTCTACTCCAGTATTATTGGTGCACAAGAAGGATGGATCATGGCGCATGTGTTTGGATTATAGGGAGATCAACAAGCTCACTATTAAAGATAAGTTTCCCATTCATGTCATTGATGAATCACTGGATGAATTGCATGGATCAATTTACTTCACCAAGTTGGATCTTTGTTCAGGATATCATCAAATTAAAATGAAGACTGAAGACATTCTGAAAACAACATTTAGAACTCATGAGGGTCATTATGAATTTTTGGTCATGCCTTTTGGCCTTACCAATGCACCTTCTACATTTCAAGGTTTGATGAATTCCATTTTCAAACCCTTCCTTAGAAAATTTGTGTTAGTATTTTTTTATGATATACTAATCTACATGAAGTCTTGGAAGGATCATGTTGAACATGTTGACAGGGTGCTACAACTGTTGGAGGAGAAACAATTATATCCAAAAAGATCCAAATGTTTCTTTGGAGTACAAGAGGTGGAATATCTGGGTCATATTGTATCTCATGAAGGAGTTAAGGTAGACCCTAGCAAAATTAAAGCCATTAAGGAATGGAAAATCCCCACATCCATAAAGCATCTACGAGGATTACTCGGGTTGACAGGGTATTATCGCAAGTTTGTTAAGAATTATGGGAGAATAGTAGCACCTCTAACAACATAATTGAAGAAAGATGCATTTTCATGGACTCCAGAAGCAACAAAGGCCTTCAAACATCTTAAAGAGGCAATGTGCCAAGCACCATTCTTAGCTACACCGGACTTCAAAAACACCTTTATTGTGGAATGTGATGCTTCAGGAAATGGAATTGGTGTTGTTTTAATGCAAGATTAAAGACCCATTGCTTTTGAAAGTCGTCCAATCAAGGGAAATTTTTTACACAAAGATATTTATGAGAAGGAAATGTTGGCAATACTACATGCACTTAAGAAATCGCGACCCTACCTAATGGGAAGACACTTCAAGGTAAAAACAAATCATGATAACCTTAAATACTTTTTAGAACAAATATTATCCTCTGAAGAGCAACAAAATTGGGTCACAAAGATGTTGGGTTATGACTTTGAAATCATCTACAAAAAAGGGAAGAAAAAAGTGGTGGCAGATGCACTCTCAAGAAAGGATGAGGATGTGGAAGCATTGTTGTGTGCCCTTTCTATTATCCAACCAGATTGGATAAACAAAGCAAGGGAGGAATGGAAGAATGATGAAGATGTGTGGGCAATTATTCGAAAGTTACAACAAGATTCCAGTACATCTGATACATTTAGCTGGCAAAATGATTCGTTATGGTACAAAAATTGCTTATACCTCTGTAAGAATTCCCAACTCAAACAAAATATTCTTATGGAATTACACACTTCTCCCTTAGGAGGGCACTCAGGATTTTTAAAAACTTACCATAGGGTTAAGAAGGAATTTTTTTGGGATGGCCTTAAATTGGATATTCAAAAGTTTGCGGCGGAATGTTTGGTTTGCCAACAAAATAAAGTTGAAACAATTAAGACCCCGGGTCTATTACAACTTTTATCCATTCTAGGCCAACGTTGGGAGGAGGTTTCAATAGATTTTATCATAGGTTTACCCAAGTCTAAGGGAAAGAGTGTCATCATGGTGCTAGTTGACAGACTTACCAAGTATGCACACTTTTGTGCATTATCACATCCATTTAAAGCCAGTACAGTTTCTACTGCATTTATAGAAACAATTCAAAAGCTACATGGAAACCCAAAGATTATTGTAAGTGATAGAGATCCCATTTTCACTGGAAATTTTTGGACAGAAATATTTTCTTGTCTTGGTACTCAGTTAGCTCATAGCTCATAGCTCATCTTATCATCCTCAATCTGATGGGCAAACTGAGATAGTAAACAAATTTTTGGAAGGATATCTTCGTTGCTTTGTATCTTATAAACAAACACAATGGGTCAAATGGTTGCCTTTGGTTGAATGGTGGTATAACACTTCCTTCCATATAGCAACAAAAATGACCCCATTTATGGCACTTTATGGATATCAGCCACCATCCATCATATCATATTTAAGAGAAAATTCTAAGGTTCAAGCAGTGGAACATCACATTGAACATCAACAACAAGTCCTCCAACTCTTAAAGGATAACCTTGTGTTGGTACAAAATAGAATGAAACAACACGCAGATCAACATCGCAGCGAAAGAAGTTTTGATGTAGGTGATTGGCTATTCCTACAGCTACAACCATATAAACAAATGTCCCTCAAGCAAGCTAAGAAGGATAATAAATTATCACCAAAGTATTATGGTCCATACAAGGTGTTGCAAAAGATTGGTAATATGGCATACAAATTGGAGCTTCCTGTAGCTTCTCGAGTGCACCCATTTTTCCATGTTTCATGTTTAAAGAAGGCTATAGGCGAAAAGCTCCCAGTTCAAACAATATTGCCAGAACTTGACGAGGAAGGAAAAATTATATTGGAACCGGAAGCAGTCACAGAAACAAGAACTCGACAGCTACGAAATCGATCAATTTTAGAGTATCTCATTAGGTGGAAGAACTTATCCACTGAAGATTCCACGTGGGAGGATGAGAATTTGATACAAAAGCATCCAGAACTACTCAAGTGTTGAGGATAAGACTTTTTTGAAGGAGAGGGGCATGTTAGGTCCCTATAATACTAGTGATTATCCCATTACTATTGTAGTTGTATCCCTTATTAATATTGTTGTGCCCTATTGTCCCCATATTGTTATTACTGTGCCCCACAGAATCCCTCTATTGTTATTTTTGTGGCTTTATATTATTATTGTTAGTTCGACTGGGTTATATTGTGACTCCTTAGACTCCTATATATAGAAAGGAGGTTTTGTCATTTGAATCATCCAAGAATTGTTCATTTATGTAATGTAAAGGAGGTTGCCCCCTCAAAGAGGCTGAATTCTAAGGCGTTGTGTTATGAAACCAGCTCAAGAAAAGATAGAAAAGATAGATCAACGCCTTAGAATTCAGCCTCTTCGAGGGGGAAACCTCCTTTACATTACATAAATGAACAATTCTTGGATGATACAAATGACAAAACCTCCTTTCTATATATAGGAGTCTAAGGAGTCACAATATAATCCAGCCGACCTAACAATAATATATAAAGCCACAAAAATAACAATAGAGGGATTCTATGGGGCACATAAATAACAATATGGGGGTAATAGGGGCACAACAATATAAATAAGGGGTATAACTACAATAGTAATGGGGTAATCACTAGTATTATAGGGACCCAACATGCCCCTCTCCTTCAAAAAAGTGTTGTCCTCAACGCTTGAGTAGTTCTGGATACTTCTGCATAAAATTCTCATCCTCCCATGTGGAATCTTCAGCGGATAAGTTCTTCCACTTGATAAGATACTCTGAAATTGATCGATTTCGTAGCTGTCGAGTTCTTGTTTCTATGACTGCTTCCGGTTCCAATATAATTTTTCCTTCCTCGTCAAGTTCTGGCAATATTGTTTGAATTGGGAGCTTGTCACCTATAACCTTCTTTAAACATGAAACATGGAAAACTGGGTGCAATCGAGAAGCTGCAGGAAGCTCCAATTTGTATGCCATAGTACCAATCTTTTGCAACACCTTGTACGGACCATAATACTTTGGTGATAATTTATTATCCTTCTTAGCTTGCTTTAGGGACATTTGCTTATATGGTTGTAGCCGTAGGAATACCCAATCACCTACATCAAAACTTCTTTCACTGCGATGTTGATCTGCCTGTTGTTTCATTCTATTTTGTGCCAACACGAGGTTATCCTTTAAGAGTTGGAGGACTTGTTGTTGATGTTCGATGTGATGTTCCACTGCCTGAACCTTAGAATTTTCTCTTAAATATGATGTGATGGATGGTGGTTGATACCCATAAAGTGCCATAAATGGGGTCATTTTTGTTGCTGTATGGAAGGAAGTGTTATACCACCATTCAGCCAGAGGCAACCATTTGACCCATTGTGTCTGTTTATCAGATACAAAGCAACGAAGATATCCTTCCAAACATTTGTTTACTATCTCAGTTTGCCCATCAGATTGAGGATGATAAGATGAGCTATGAGCTAACTGAGTACCAAGACAAGAAAATAATTCTGTCCAAAAATTTCCAGTGAAAATGGGATCTCTGTCACTTACAATAATCTTTGGGTTTCCATGTAGCTTTTGAACTGTTTCCATAAATGCAGTAGAAACTGTACTGGCTTTAAATGGATGTGATAATGCACAAAAGTGTGCATACTTGGTAAGTCTGTCAACTACCACCATGATGACACTCTTTCCCTCAGACTTGGGTAAACCTGTGATAAAATCCATTGAAACCTCCTCCCAACGTTGGCTTGGAATGGATAAAGGTTGTAATAGACCCGGTGTCTTAATTGTTTCAACTTTATTTTGTTGGCAAACCAAACATTCCGCCACAAACTTTTGAATATCTGATTTAAGGCCATCCCAAAAAAATTCCTTCTTAACCCTGTGGTAAGTTTTTAAAAATCCTGAGTGCCCTCCTAAGGGAGAAGTGTGCAATTCCATAAGAATCTTTTGTTTTAGCTGGGAATTCTTACAGAGGTATAAGCGATCTTTGTACCATAACGAATCATTTTGCCAGCTAAATGTATCAGAAGTACTGGAATCTTGTTGTAGCTTTCGAATAAGTGCCCACACTTCTTCGTCATTCTTCCATTCCTCCCTTGCTTCGTTTATCCAATCTGGTTGGATAATAGAAATGGCACACAACAATGCTTCCACATCCTCATCCTTTCTTGAGAGTGCATCTGCCACCACATTTTGCTTCCCTTTTTTGTAGATGATTTCAAAGTCATAACCCAACATCTTTGTGACCCACTTTTGTTGCTCTTCAGAGGATAATCTTTGTTCTAAAAAGTATTTAAGGCTATCATGATCCGTTTTTACCTTGAAGTGTCTTCCCATTAGGTAGGGTCGCCATTTCTTAAGTGCATGGAGTATTGCCAACATTTCCTTCTCATAAATAGCTTTGCTTAAAAACTTTCCCTTGATTGGACGACTTTCAAAAGCAATGGGTCTTTCATCTTGCATTAGAACAGCACCAATTCCATTTCCTGAAGCATCACATTCCACAATAAAGGTTTTTGTGAAGTCCGGTGTAGCTAAGACCGGTGCTTGGCACATTGCCTCTTTAAGATGTTCAAAGGCCTTTGTTGCTTCCGGAGTCCATGAAAATGAATCTTTCTTCAATAATGTTGTTAGAGGTGCTGCTATTCTCCCATAATTCTTAACAAACTTGCGATAATACCCTGTCAACCCAAGAAATCCTCGCAGATGCTTTATGGATGTGGGGATTTTCCATTCCTTAATGGCTTTAATTTTGCTAGGGTCTACCTTAACTCCTTCATGAGATACAATATGACCCAAATATTCCACCTCCTGGACTCCAAAGAAACATTTGGATCTTTTTGCATATAATTGTTTCTCCTCCAATAGTTGTAGCACCCTGTCAACATGTTCAACATGATCCTTCCAAGACTTGCTGTAGATTAGTATATCATCAAAAAATACTAACACAAATTTTCTAAGGAATGGTTTGAAAATTGAATTCATCAAACCTTGAAATGTTGAAGGTGCATTGGTAAGGCCAAAAGGCATGACCAAAAATTCATAATGACCCTCATGAGTTCTAAATGTCGTTTTCGGAATGTCTTCAATCTTCATTCTGATTTGATGATATCCTGAACGAAGATCCAACTTGGTGAAGTAAATTGATCCATGCAATTCATCCAGTAATTCATCAATGACAGGAATGGGGAACTTATCTTTAATAGTGAGCTTGTTGAGCTCCCTATAATCCGGACACATGCGCCATGATCCATCCTTCTTGTGCACCAATACTACTGGAGCTGAGAAAGAACTTTGACTCGGTTGAATTATACCAGCCTCTAGCATTTCTGCAACCATACGTTCAATTTCACTTTTTTGGACATAGGGATATCTGTACGGCCTGATGTTTGGAGGAACACTTCCTGGAATCAGATGAATAGCATGATCATGATCACGCATAGGTGGGAGACCTTTGGGAGTCTCAAATACCTTGGAATGATTGTCCAGGACTTTTTGGAGATCTGGAGAAATAGATGATTCCAATGTGGAAACATCTAGCGAACATAATTGTGCAATTACACCTCTTTGCTCCTTTTTTAGAAGCTTTGTCATGCCATTAGAGCTGATTATCTTTCCTGGTTTCCCTGCAATACCCCTTAATTCAACTTCCTTTCCTTCCGTAGAAAATTTGATGAAAAGTTCTTGAAAATTAAAAGCTATTGTACCCAAGGATTGTAGCCATTGGACTCCTAGTACAACATCAGCACCTCCCATTGGAATGGAAAGCATTGGGCTAGTCAATACATATTCTCCCATGGATAGCTTGATATTATGGCACTTTCCAGAGCAATTTATTGTTCCTCCATTTGCAATCATCACTTGACACTCTGGTGCTGGATATAGGAAGCAATTCAATTCTTTTGCTACCCTACAATGAATAAAATTGTGGGTGCTTCCTGAATCAATCAACACTATTACCTTTTTCTTCTTGATTTGTCCTTCTATCTTGATGGTTTGAGGAGTGGTAATTCCCGCCAATGCATTACAAGATATGGTCGGATTTATTTGTTCTTCATCTAGGCTTTGTTCCTGGAGTATATCTTCTTCTTTTGACCTTTCTTGCTCCTTTTCTTCTTCCTCTTCACAATCTATGTAGAATAATTTCTTCTCAGCACACTTATGACCTTTAGTGTATTTGCTATCACAACTGTAACAAAGCCCTTTTGCTCTTTTTTCTTCCAATTGTTGTGGTGTCAACCTTATAGGTTGTGGAAGACTAGGGGCAACAACACTTCCGTCTTTATAGTTGTGAGTGGTATGCTTCCTGGTTGCCATAATTTTGCTTTCCATTTTTCTTGCTAACCTGAATGCCTTCTCTAATGAATCAGGTTCCCAAAGGCGAACATCATGTTGGATATTATCCTTTAAAGACCCTATGAACACATCAATCCTATGCTCCTCTGGAATATCTTTTACCCTTATGTTCAATTTTTGGAACTCCTCAATGTGCTCCATTATTGAACCCTTTTGTTTGAGACTTATCAATTGGCTAAAAAAAGTGTTGCTTTTTGTATCTTCATAATGTGCTATCAATTCTTCCGTAAAAATTGCCCAAGTGATAAATTGTTTACGAGAGCAAAGCCATTGATACCATACAAACTGATTTGGTTCCAAATATACAGTTGCCATACGTACCTTTTGTGTGTTTTGCACATTATTGAGATCGAAGAATTGCTCCATCTGTAATATCCATGTGGCGGGATCCTTGCCATCAAACTTCCTCATATCGATTTTTGGAATATGGTGATTCTTTGATCCAACATTAGCGTCTATGGAATCATGATTAACATTTCTTTTGTTCTCATCATGAGTTTCCTTTACTACCTTTTCACCATTAGTGACCCTTTCTTGTAGCAACTTCTTCAATTCTTCCATGTCTGTCTTCAAATCTATCTTCAAATCATCCATCTTAGCTTCCATTCCCTTTATCTTAGATTCCATGCCATTTATCTTAGATTCCACACCACTTATCTTAGCTTCTGTTAGCTTTTGTGAGCGTGACATTTGTTGCACTTGTTCTTGTAATTTTGATATATCATGTAGCATTTCTTCCTCTTCTTCATGAGTCATGCTAGAGCTTTCAGGTTCCTTACTAGGTGTTTGCATTTTCTTTCCTCGGGGCATCAGTTACCGATAATAATGCTTTACTATGCCCTTTGAATTCCGTTAAACCAAGCTTACACAAAAATTTAAAAAAAAAACTACACACCTTTTTTCACTTTATAGAAGCCTGATATTGAATCTGATGTATCTCTGTAATTTCAGATCATCCAGTTTTGAAATTACTACCTGTAGTAGCCTTTTGCGTCCTCTTTCCAATGCCACAAGTCTGAGCCAAATTGGATTCTCCAATGAAAAGTTATGTGAAATCTCCCACAGTGACTTGCTTTTAGACTGCTTCTGCAGAGTGAACTTGTACGACGTGCCACGAGTCACTGTTTCAACCTTTGAATCTGAAACATGCACACAAGAAACTACAGTCCGTCCTATTTCTATACCTTCTTACGAAATTTCAATCTGATCCCCAGAGAGAAAGTTATGACGATTTTCCCCAGGTCACCTGTTTTGAATGTAATTCAGGAGTCTGCAAAAAGACCAACTTCCTCAGATCATATCTCCGCAAATATCGCGCGAAAAGCTCTGAAATTTGGACCCAAGGTTCAACATGATTTCTTCTCAAATGGGTTTTTTTTTTACTTCTGAAACTTCGCAGAAAAAAAGTTATAGCAAAAATGCCACGATGACATGTTTGGAGCAGCGAAACCCTAGAATCCAAAGCTCTGATACCAAATGTTATGAAACCAGCACAAGAAAAGATAGAAAAGATAGATCAACGCCTTAGAATTCAGCCTCTTTGAGGGGGAAACCTCCTTTACATTACATAAATGAACAATTCTTGGATGATACAAATGACAAAACCTCCTTTCTATATATAGGAGTCTAAGGAGTCACAATATAATCCAGCCGACCTAACAATAATAATATAAAGCCACAAAAATAACAATAGAGGGATTCTATGGGGCATAGAAATAACAATATGGGGGTAATAGGGGCACAACAATATAAATAAGGGGTATAACTACAATAGTAATGGGGTAATCACTAGTATTATAGGGACCCAACACGTTGATCTATATTTTCTATCTTTTGTGAGATGGTTTCATAACACTGCCCAAATTCAGAGTTAATTAGCCAAACAAATCCTTGTAATACTGGCCCTTTCAACAACAACCCGCGAAGCGCGGAATAAGGTCTCACCCAAAGTAGTATGGGGGGTGATGGAACCAGGTTTCCGCATCCTTGAGACATCTGAGAGGTTGATTTGGTCCAACTGTTAGTCCCTTCGAGCACTTCCCTGCCCTGATATACTTGCCTTCACGCAACCCTAACTAGGGGCTATGGGCTTCTACGCTGCTGGAGCAACACGTTGAGCTATTTCCCTAAGTCACACCTGAGATCTTACTTATCTTCCTACACTAGTTAGTTATCTTTGCATAAATGAATGCCTTACTTTATATTTATTTATACAACATATTCATATGAGTTTGCGCAGCAAATAAACAATACACTTCCAATTTATCTGCAATAATACGTTAAACAGGAAAAGATACACATAAATATGATAACACTTCTCTTTATTAATGCTTCCAACAGCTACAGACTCGACCGTCCTTGCGCACTCAGCTGTGGACTACTAGGCCTCTGCGCACTCAGCTGTGGAGCCTTCTCCTACTCTATGACCCAAAGACTCTTTACACTTCGACTAAATCCCTTAGACTCCTCATGCTTCTATTCTATTTCTTCTCTTCCCTATATTCTACACTTGCAGCCTCACTCTATTTATACAATCCCATGGTCTGCGGACCATGGGTAGGTCTATCACGCCAACATTACATTACAAAAACAAGGGTGGATAACCTTGTGACTCTATTATGACTTCGAACTCCACGCCCAGAAATCGTGGAGCCTTTATAAAGAACTTGGTCAAAACTTGGGCTTTAAGCCCCAAAAAATGCCTTGGGGGGGATTCCATGCCCAACAGGCCCCCAACACAAACATTGTGACTCGCCCTCGAGTCATTCTGTCGGTGCGGAGATCTTCGCGCGGGGTCCCTCCAACTCTGTTCGAACTGCTACAAGGTTGGCAGCGCACTGAGTGGCTTCTTGCTGAATTTCTTGTATGCGTTGTTCCTAGATTGTGGTGTCAGAACTGCTTCCCTAGACTTTTTCCTGCATCCCCTGCCTCCATTTACTGTCCCACGCCTTCGTTCGACTACTTGGAGCACGAAGATTGTGCTTCTGTCGGCTAGTCAAATAGCCGAGCCACTCGTGTAGGGCTTTAATCGACTGCAATCTACTTTGCCTGGGAAAGGTTCTCCATTTAGCTTTACCAGTTGTACTGCACCTCTGTCTGTGACCTCCTTAACAACGGAATGGTCCCAGCCAATGCATTTTGAACTTTCCCAAGAATTTATCAAACTTACTATTATACAATAACACTAAAGCATTTATCTTGAAGGTGCACAACTTAATATGGTGATCGTGCCAGGCCTTCTCGTGCTACTTTTGTACCTGCTGATTGAAGCTAGCCAGGAACCATTCCTCTTCAAGTTCTTCCAACTGCACGAGCCTCTCTTCCAGGGCTTCGCGGTCTGTCATACCTATGAGCGTTGCTATTGTTATAGACATATTTGGGCCCTGCAACCCCAAACTCATATGTCCATAAACTAGGGGCTCCTTAAGTCCCTAAAAGTGTTGTTTCATAACCTAAAGGATCATGGTCAACTGTTACATCATTTCCCAGAAGTTCCACCTAAAAAACTACTTAGAACTGGCCAAAACTGGACCATACAGACTGCTCCATGGGCAAGGTGAGATTCATACTGACTGCCTAACTGGTCAGGTGCGATGCATACTGAAATGGCCTTCTGTGTGGTGCGATGAGTGAGAATAGACAAATGGCAGAGACAGTTTTCAATGTGGATGATCATGGAATCTTCCAGAAACTTCTCCTGTGACACTTGCCTCTCTGAATTCACCCAGGGATGAGTAAGAGATCATGAAATCTCCAAGTGGAACCAAGAACTATCAGTGGAATGACACTAATAAAAAACCCAGAGCTGACTCACACCCTTGTAAGACATCTATAAATGGATCCCTCATCTGAGAGATCTAAAGGCTGGAATTCTATATTTTGTAAGGAAGTGTTGTTGGTTTGTTGGTGAGAAGAGACATTGCATTGTTCGGTGATTTGCTTGTTCATGAGGTGAAGAGGGCTTCTACAACTGGGAGGATGATGCTGGATTAGACAGCTGAGTTGTGTTGGCATTATGAGACAAGTGTTGTCCTTGATGGCAAATCACACTGATGACAAACCATAGTGCAGAAGGATAGCAGCAAGGAATTGATGATCAGACTATAAGAAGAAGAGGAAATTCATTAAGCCCAAGTCGCGTATACACGCTGGTTCGCTATATACCAAGTCGCGTATACTCAGGTTCGCTATATACCAAGTAGGGTATACACGTAGGTTCATAAACGGAAAAGAGCATACGTGTCGGAAAGCTTACTTTTGGTCCGTGGTAGTTAGTCCTCGATACTTGAACCTATGTTTTTGGACCAAAGTATCTCGACAGACGTGCTGATCCCTAGTATTGAGTTGATGGTATTGTTTTACTATGGTTTTGGACCGTGGTATTATGAAAGGCCTAAACCTATATAAGGAGAAGATCATTAGGCCAAAGATAGTGAGTGAGCAATGAATATCTGATGAAGTGTGAGATCCAAATGCTGGTTATGGGTTGGTGATCTAAACCATGGTTTCACTCATGTGGAGGATGATGAACTATGTAATGGGATCTCAAGGCTTGGAATGATTATCTTCATATGGTTTGATTGTGGACAGACTAGATCTATTGACACATGTTTATTGTTATGATCTGGGTATGTTTTGATGTCTGATATGGCTGCGGAATTATAAGTTAGGATTTGCAGATCTGTACGCAGGTTGTCTTTGGCAAAAGAGCGTATACACGCAGGTTGGGTTTGTCCAAGTTGCGTATACAATGTGAAGTATGATATTTGAAGATGAAGTTGGATCTGGTTATTGTTATGTTGTCTATGTTGTTGACAGGGTTTCAGTGATTCAGTATTGGGTGGTTCAGAGATTGATGATGCAGGTTGTTTTATGGATCCAGTATGAAAATGTATGAAACGTGGTCTCGGGAAGATCGTAGAGTTCAGTAGGCTAGCACCTACGTACTGGTAAACATATCAGCCAGTACAAGAGCCAGGGGGTTGTAGCTCCCTTCCAGGAGCAGCTGGAGAATGAGTAAAGGATGGAGCATTCTGTAGGCAGGCACCTACGTACTAGTAAATGGATCGGCTAGTACAAGAGCTAAGAGGGTTGTAGCCCTCTGCAGGTTGTAGCCTGCGTGCTGGTAAAGGACTGCACCAGTACATTGTAAAAGAAGTTTCTTATTAAAGGAAGATAGAAACACATTGCAGGAGGTGGTTTTCACCCGCATTGGGTTTCCACCTTATATCATGGTGTTCATGTGTGTGCCTTATGTGTGATGATCTGTTCTGTTATACTGCACCTGTTTACTGTTAATATGGTTAATAATGTTCTGATGCATTTACTGAAGATAAGCTAACTGAATCATAAGATTACTGCATGTACGCTAGTTTCCCTTAACGAAGTTGCGTATATACGCTGATATCCTTAACTGAAGCTGCGTGTATGAATCTGTGTATGAAATTGAAAAGTTTTATCTGATCTGATAATACTGATTCACCCCCCCTCTTAGTATTATTTCCAACAAGTTGTAATCCTCTCTTACATTACTATTAATAAAGTTCTTTGAGTTTTCCTCGATATGATCGTGTATTTGTGAATCTTGTTTATGAATGCAATTGTATGGTCAATGTGTTTCTGATTCCTCATTGTTTATGATGTTTTAGATAGAGATGCTTTGATAGTTTGTTGTTACTTTGACTCTACAGGTACTCTTTGAAGCGGGGCAAGTAGGAGAGGAGTGGCAAATTCTATCAAGAAAAGGAGAAATCAAGCTAGGATCAAAGAGAAAGATCTAGGTTGGTCCTCTCTTTTTCTCTTCCATCTATCACACTTAAAGGAACTATTGAAAAGCTTTCATTGTTTGTTTCTAAGATAGCTACCCATCTTAGTGGGACTAGCAGTTCAAATCGACACTAGTTTTCCCTGAAACAACTATGCACAAACTAGGCACAATATACTCCATTGGCATGACAACTTCCACACAATAAACCAACCGGAAAGGTGTCTGTCCCGTTAATTTTTTGAGCGTTGTCCTATAATCCCATAGTACTATAGGTATGCGCAGCTCCCAATCACTCCATTGTGCGTTGCATACTTTGGTCAACGCAGTTTCCAGTATTTTGTTGAATGCTTCTACTATACCATTGGCTTGTGGGTTGTACGGTGTGCTTTTCTAATGATACATTTGAAACTCTTCGGTTAGTGCATTGATTGTTTCATTCAGGAAATGTGTACTGCGATCACTCATCAAGATTTTTGGACATCCAAATCGAGTCAATACATGTTCGAACAAGAACTTCACATCCATGGTGGCTGTGCAGTCTTTGACTGGCTGCACTTCTGCCCAACGAGTTAGGTACTCTGTCGCGGTGATAATGTATCTCGCACTCATCTTTCCTTGAGGTTTGATAGGTCCTACAAAGTCGATTGCCCACTTTTCGAAGGGCTGCAACGTCATTTATGGATTCAAAGGCATCTCATGCCTCCGCGATGGTTTACCTATTCTTTGACATATATCATAGGCCTTATAGTGTGCTTTTGAATCCTGATGAAGGGTTGGACACCACAACCCTTCACGGAGAATCTTTTGTGTGATCACTTGCCCTGCATAGTGTCCTCCTGCAACACCCCCATGCACTTTCGTGAGGTTCTAACTTTGTTCGAATTCAGGTACATAGCTTCACATTATTTCATCATTGCCCATCTTGTATAGGTGCCCCACAATGATAGAAAAATCAGCCGTGTGCACCACCAGTTCCTTCTTCTACTGGACGGAGTATTCTTTCGGTGTAGTCCCTGTTGTCAGAAAGTAGATTATATCTTCAAAGTGTCTGTCTACTACGTAGACAACAAAGAGCTATGCGTCAAGTAATACTTCCTCCAAACTAGTAGGTTCCTCTCCCATCTCAATTCGCAACAAGTGATCTGGTCCTGCGTTTAGGCATCCAGGCTTCACAACAACCTCAAAATCATATTCCTGGAACAATAAGAGCCATCTTCATATGCGCCCCCCCAATATAGGCTTATTGACCAATTATTTTAGCACAAAATGGTCTTTATACATCTTGAAGTGTCCCTCTACCAAATAGTGCTGGTATTTTGGGAGCGCATACACCAAAGCCAACCCCTCGCGTTCAATTGTGGAATAGTTATTTTCTGCTTTAGACAACCTACGACTTGCAAACACGATAGGGTGGTCCAAGCCCTCTCCATCCTCCTATGTTAGTACTGCTCCCAACGCTATACACGATGCATCAACATGGACATGAAACTCAACATCCCATTTTGAGAAGACCAGGATTGGCACAGAGGCCAATTTCTCTTTTAGTACATCCAGGCTCTTCATGCAATCATCATTCTAGCAGAACGTGACATCCTTTTTCAACAATTTCTCCATTGGCACGGTGATCTGGGTATTGCTTTTGATGAACTTCCCGTAGTACCCCGTATGTCCCAAGGTAGCGCGTAATTGTTTGACACTTCGCGGTGCTTCCAAATTTAGAATTCTTGCAATCTTTGCAAGGTCTACCATTAGTCCTTGTTTGCAAACCACATGTCCCAACAGGTTCCCAAAGGGAATGAGAAACATACACTTCTTGATGTTCAGTGTGATTTGGTTTCGTTGGCAAGTATCCAGCATCAAGCGTAAGCTCACTACATGGTGCTTGACCAATCCAAATACAATCCAATCATCCAGATACACCTCCAGGAATTTGCGGATATATTCTTTGAATGTTGCAACAACTATGTGCGAAAAGATGGCTAGTGCATTCTTCAACCCAAACGACATAACGGTGTATTGAAAGTAGTCCCACTCAGTCATGAAGGTGGTCTTGCTCCTATCATCTGGCATGATTTTGATCTGGTGGTACCCTGGGAACCCATCAATGAAAGAGTATGCTTCTTGGCCGCCGACATTTTCCAATACTTCATCTGTGAATGGAGTTGGGAATGAGCTGTGCACACAAGCGTCATTCAATTTCCTGAGTTCCACACATATTCTTATCTCACCCTCCTACTTATTTTCCTGTACCACCATAGGGCTTACCCAGTCGGATTCTTCCACCGACTCAATTATTCAAGCTGTGAGCATTTTGTCTAGTTCTACATGGACCTTTTCCTTGTACTTCGGATTCAAGCAGTAAGGCCTTTGCTTAACCAGCTTTGCGTCAGGTTTTAAGGCGATATTCATCATCCCTAAATTGCTAATGATTCCCTTTAAATCCATGATCTTGGTTGAGAATAAGTCTTGGTACTCGCGGAGTAACTCAGTGACCTTATCGACTGTTGCATCATCCCAATAGTCATCGAGCGTTGCATACTTAGGTTCGGCCTCCGTACCAATGTTCACTTGCTTTTTCTTTACTGGCGTGGTTATGTCAGGGTCTTCAATCAATAGCCCTTGAACCTCGCGATAGCCCTTAGTTTCTGGAATGTTAACTTTTCGCGGATCTTCATCATCTTCTTCGGTATTCACATTATAACACGCCAACGCACAGCTTAGATGGGTTGCCCATTCAAGCTGAATCACTTCTATTGGATATTCGGGTATTTTAAAGATAGATTCTTTTACTACTTGTAGTGCATCATCAATAGTATCCCACCAATGATCCTCAAACATGAAGGTTAACAGGAATCCTTCGTGCAAGATATCCCATTCACTCGTTCCATGGCGGAGCTCCGTCCCTATATACTAGTTCATGGGTATAATATCCAGGGTATGACAGAACAGGTGCACCCACTTAGGTTGTGGCTCTTCCCCATAGACCTTTGTCCATTTGGGATTGGGTGAACAACAGTAATAAGTGTAAATAAATAATAGAGGAAATGAAGAGTCATCGGGAGATGAACTGAACAGTCACTCCCTCTTGTATATAATAATAAACAACCTGAATGAATAATATGATTACATTTGAGGAGTTACCTCCCGGTTTGACATGGTATCAGAGCCAGTGCCATTTTTGTCTTCCCTATCTACTTTGTAACTCCCTTTGTGTATTCTGCCTATGTTCTGCCTATTTTGTAGAACTAACCTCTTGCAACCACTCGACAGGTGTGCCTATGTCAAGAATTTGATAACCGTTCTGTACATTTTCCCCTCTCTGGCAACTGCTGTAGATGTTTGGCTGGTTATGTGAGGCAACTGCGCCATGGTATTGGTGCTCTGCCTTCCCTAAAAAAAAATCATGGGTACTTGCTTTGACATGGAGTTTTAGACCGTGACTCTCAGATTGACTATGAAGAAAACTTGTAGATTACATGCCTTATTATCTATTCTAATATGTTTTTAAGTGGGCTGTACTGGTGAATTTTGAGGGAGGCATTTTATTTGAGTCCAATATAGGATGCTTTTAAGTGGGCTATACTGGTGAATTTTGAAAGATACATTTCATTTTGTCAACAATGTGCTTGTTTTCATCAAAGATACAGGTTCTGAATGTGTGCTTTGTTGATAGGTAGACATTGAGGTTCAATTTTTGAGTGGACCATCTCTACATTAGACCTTCTAAAGTGGAATCCTTACATTTGTACTCACCTGTTGGGTTTTGTGAGAATACCTCTATTATATACATTAAAATTGTAGTTTTTTTTTACAAGCAGAAGTGCAATTTCTTACAGCTTATTAGCAACAAAAGCATATATATATATATTTAAAATGCACTCATTAATATCTATTGTGGGAGTGGTCCTCAATGGGAAGGAAAATTATCCTGAGTGGTCTCGGAAAATCAAACACACTCTCATTTTTAATGAGCTGTGGAAAGGAGTGTGTGTTGGAAACGGAGATAAAGAGCTAGAAAAACCTACCTCAGACAAGGAATTTTCCATTTAGGAAAATAAGAACAACAAGGCTTATGCATTGATTGGAGCATCAGTAAATGAAGAGGTGAGTCGCCATATTTCACCATTTTCAAATGCTTTCGAAGCCTTACAAAAACTGAAGGAACTCTATGACTCACACTCCGCACTTGAAGTTGTTCAACTCATGATTAAATTGTTCACCCTTGAATTACAAAATTATGATCCTCTTGCTCTTGCATCAGAAATAAAATATATTATGCATGATATCAAAGCCACTAATGTTGAAGTGGACATTCCTCTGATAGCTTTTCTCAAGGCACTTTATCCCACTTACTCAAATTATCTTGAGTCATTGCAAGCAAATGGAAACCTCAAAGATATTACCTTTGACTCCCTTGTGAAAAAATTTGTTGAAAGAGAGAAATCTTTTGGGAAGAATACAACTCCTTAGTCTTTTGAAGAGGTTGTGTGGCTTGCACATAGAGAGAAGAATCTTGCTCATGATTCTTCTAGAGGAAGCGGTGGTCGAGGAGGAAGAGGAAGAAATATTAGAGGTAGGGGGGGCAGACACTCTCAAGGAGAAAAGTCAGATTTTCATTGCATACGTTGCAAAAGAGATGGATCACATGATGCATCCACATGCAATTTGCCTTGGGATAGAATTGAGCATGAAAGAAACCAACCCAAAGGTAAAACTAATGTGAAAGGTAAAGCACCTGAATCCACTCACTATGTTGTGGCACACTGTAATATTGGAGTAAATGAAGACTTATTTAATGCTTCACTTGCTTCTTGGAAAAATGAATGGTTGCTTGATTCAAGAGCAACTTGCCACATAACTTTTAAAAGAGATCTTTTGAAGAATTTACTGACAATGTTGATGGAGTAGTATACTTTGTAGACAAATCAAAACTCAAGCCATCAGGGCTTGGTACAATCAGGCTTAAATTGCCTGGTCTTCCAGTCTTTCTTCTGCATCATGTTTTATATCTCCCACAACTGAGGAGAAACTTGTTGTCCTTGGTCCACATCTGCCAACAAGGACACTCGATTCATATGTTTGATGGCAAGCTTGAGGTGAGAAAAGCATCAAACCACTCACTTTTCATGATGGGGATAGAAGAAAAAAGGATTCTCAAGCTGCAGGGTACCTCTGCTCGTGCACCAAATTTCTCATAAAATTTCCATTATGAAGAAGGTATATTTCCATCAAGTTTATTATGGCATGCTAGATTTGGACACCTGAACTATGACAGCCTCCACTTGTTGAAGAAAAATGGTGTTACTGGTTTGCCTACAATTCCTAGGAAACTTAAGCAATGTGATGCTTTCTTTCTAGGAAAGCATAGCAAACAATCTTTTCATGATTCACATTATAGAGCACATAGAAAACTTGAACTCATTCATTCAGAGCTATGTGGTCCAATGCCTGTTGCTTCTGCAAATGGAAATAAATATATGATGAAATTTATTGATGACTACACCAAAATGTGTTGGGTTTATTTATTGAAGAACAAATCTGATGCTTTTCAAACATTAAAGAACTTTCATACATGGATTGAAAATGATGCACAATCTCATATTGGCTCTATTCACAATGATAATGGAAAAGAATACACTTCAAATGAATTTGAAAACTATCTTCGCCAACATGGGATCAAACATCAAACAACTGTTCCTTATAATCCCCAACAAAATGGAGTAGCTGAAAGAATGAATAGGACAATATTAAATATGGTGCGCTCCATGATGTTTTTAAAAAATGTAAAATTGATGTTTTGGGCTGATGCAGTTCTATGTGTTGTATATGTAAAGAATAGATTTACATCTAATGCTATTAGAAACAAGACTCCTTATGAAATGTGGTATGGGCACATTCCTTCAGTAAAGCATCTTAGGGTCTTTGGTTCCACATGTTATGCCTTGATACCAAAGGTACATAGAAACAAACATAGTGCAAGAAGTTGTAAGTGTATCTTCCTGGGGTATTCAAACACCTCCAAAGCATATCGTCTCTATGATGAAGTCAATAAAAAGTTTGTTGTATCTAGAGATGTAATCTTTCTTGAAGCATCCAAAGCTGACAATGTTGTTGAGCAGCAACTTGGTCGCTTGGATAGATTCGAAAATGAAAAATCATTTCAAGAATTTGATAATCAGATTCCACATCTTGAAGGGGGGATTCCTATACTAGATCAACCCATGGAATCTTCTTCTGAAGTACTCTGTCCCCTGCATGAAACTCCAACAATGGATGATACTTTGAGTGATGTGATTGAAAAAATTGGGAGACTCAATCTTGATTCAGTCCCAACTCAATCAACAAAATAGCCTACACCATCTCAAAAGGTCCCCAAAAGTGGCTGACAAAGACACTTGAAAGTGTTCATCCTGATGAGGTTGGAAAGACAGGAACTAGAAATTCAACCTAGAAAAATGGAGGTGATGTAGATGACTCTGATTCACCTGTTGATATGGATGTTTCTTATGATTGTGAATTGAATTTGTCTACATATTTTGAATCAAATTCCTTCAAAGAAGCTACTTCTCATGATGAATGCAAAAGGAGTATGATGCCTTGATAAAGAATGGCACTTGGAAGCTGGTTGATCCTCCATTGGGAACCAAACCAATTGGCTGTAAGTGGGTCTATAAGAACAAGTATAAAGCTGATGGCTCACTTGACAAGCAGAAAGCCAAGATTTTGGCAAAAGGTTTTGTAGAAAAGGAAGGGGTTGATTATGAGGAGACTTTTTCCCCCACAGCAAAATGGGTACCATCCAGACACTCTTTGCCCTAGCAGCTTAGAATGGTTGGAAAGTCCATCAAATGGATGTAAAATATTATTTCTTGAATGGAGATCTAAATGAGAATTTTTTTTATGTCCCAGCTTGAAGGATTTGTTGCAAAAGGACATGAACATAAAGTATGCAAACTTGTGAAACCCTTGTACGACCTCAAATAAGCACCGCGAACCTGGTATGAAAAACTAACTGAGCATCTTCTAAAACTCAATTTCAAACATTATGATCTTGATGATGCAACTTTGTTTATCAAGAAGGTTGGAAAAATAGTTGTATATCTTGTGGTATATGTAGATGATCTTTTGATGACAGGGAACAATGAGAGTTACATTGCATCCATAAAGAAGGAATTGAGGAAAGGTTTTGAAATGACTGATTTGGGTTATGTTCATTACTATCTTGGTATTGAAGTAACTCAACATTCGAGGTCCATATTCCATCCTCAAAAGAAGTACATTGAAGATCTCTTGAATAGATTTGGCATGAATAAATGCAATCCTCTTACTACTCTAATGGAACAAAACTTAAAGCTCACATCCATTGAAGGAAAAGAATTTGAGGAGGCAACAAAGTATAGACAACTTGTAGGAAGTCTCAACTACCTAACTACTACCAGACAAAAAAATTTGTTTGCTTTTGGAATCCTCTCTAGGTTTATGCAAAAGCCTTGTGAGGGACATTAGTCTGCTGCAAAAAGAGTTCTAAAGTACTTGAAGGGAACTCAAGACTTTGGAATCAAGTATACATAGGTGGGTGACTTCAGCTTGATTGGATACTATGATTCAGACTTGGATGGAGACAAAGAAATTGTATCTACTTCGGGTTATGCTATGAGTCTTGGATTATGACCCGTCTCCTAGAGATCACACAAACAATCAGTTCTAGCAGATTCCACAACAGAGGCAGAATATGTGGTAGCAATTGAGGCAACAAAAGAAATTGTGTGGCTCAGGAAAATTCTCGAATATTTGCACGTAAAACAAGTACAATCGACTCCACTCATGATTTACAATACCTTGGCAATAAATTTGGCCAAGAACCCAAAGTTCCATGATTGAATGAAGCACATCAATACAAAATATCATTTGATTCGACATCATGTTGAGGCCAAAACAATCCATCTTCACCATTGTTCCACTAATGAGCATATTGCAGACATCTTCACCAAAGTGCTTGGAAGAGAAAATCTTGAAAGATTCAGAACAATGCTTGCAATCACCAACATCCCTTCATATTAAGGGGGGAAATGTTGACACCTAATCATAGGGATTGGGTGAACAACTGTAATTAGTGGTAATAAATAATAGAGGAAATGGAGAGTCATCGGGAGATGAACTGAACAGTCACTCCCTCTTGTATCTAATAATAAAAAACCTGAATGAATAATACGATTACATTTGAGGAGTTACCTCCAAGTCTGACAGGCGAGGTGTGCACGTGGATCATCCCACCTATCATACTTGTCTTTTAATCGCATCTAAGGCTTCCCAAAATGCATGCACATCATCCTCCATCATTCGCATCATTCCTTAAAGTTTCCTTGGTGTGTACACCACCACCTTGTGGGTCTAGCACATAGTACCCATTTCAGAGCTTCGAAACGTTGTCATTCCGACACTTCTCTTTCAAATCTGTTCAGGAAGTCATCCACCTCACTTAACCCATCATACGTAGGAAAATCCCTTATCTCTGTTGATATGAAGTGCAACGATCTCGTCATCATGTTATAGTTCAGCATGGTTACTTCGTGTAACTGGTTCTTCCATCGTTCTATCTCCTCGTTAGAATTCAATGTGCAGGAGCTTTCGTGTTCCCATAATATTCGTCCATCTACGGTTGGGTTTACCTAGTCTTGCACTCGCGCGGTCATCTTGTAGATGCAGTCCAAGTCGTCGTCACTTTCATAGTCGCACATGGGTTATGTGTAGCATGATCCTTCTGTAAGGTCCAAAGGTACAACTATGCACAGAGAATTTTTTTCAAAAATAATCTTGCACTTCTTCAGATTTATCACCACATTCATGTTAGTGGCCTAATTTATTGCTAATAGCATGAGGTAGGGATTGCTATCATCAATAATCTCTATCACTTGAAAATTTTCTAGCGCACTTGCTCCTTTGATATCCACTGTGATTCCATGCAATCTTCCCATAGGTAGGATCTTTTGTTGGTTCACCATTCGCAGTTGGATAAGAGACCATTGTAGCATAGGCCTTGCCATGCACTCCCATGTTTGTTTCGGCAAAATGTTCACGTCTAATCCTAGGTCTAGAATCACTTGGTCCATCTCATATTCCCCAATCTGCGCGGTCAATCTCATTTCCCTTCCCATTCGTGTCGTGTGCTTTCTGAGCTTCCAAACTACCCGTGGTTCTCCTGGTGTGGTCCCAACACATCTATTTATGAGTTCCTGCAACCCCTTTATAGTCTTGCTGTCACGCAACAGCTTCATGCATGTTTCCAGGAACGTTGTGAGCATCGATGGGTCCATTTCTAGCTTTGGTCTGTCTTTACTTCCTGAAGTGGAGGCATCAGTGAAGCTCTTCTTGGCTTCCATGAAGGTTTCCTTAGCGTGCTCCAAATAAAACTCTGGTTCCTTCATTGGAGCCTTGCGAACCCAAGTACTTTCTTCAGGTTGCTTGCCTTTGTCATCCCCTGTCGTAATTCCACTTCGGAGAAAAATATTCACATTAGGGTCTTCCTTGAACGACTAAGACCTCATCATTTGTAGGTTCTGAGTCGGGGGAGGTTGGAGCGCTCCTTTATCGCCCAACCTCGCTATTAGTGTGGGACAATCCTCCATCTCATGATCAAACAATGTACAATACAAGCATGATGACCACGTTAGATTTGTACAATTGCAAGCATAATGTCCTGGCCCTACATAATTGTCACATATCAGCTGTCCACGACCTCTTCCAGGCCCTCCTCCACCTCGGCCTTGTCTGCACACCTGAAATCGGTTTGCACCATCCCTACGTTCTAGTCAAGGGGTCACATTTTAGCCTGAACTTTGTAGGTAGGAGTCTGATCCATCATCAACTCATAACTTCTACAGGTGCGCTCATCATGTCCCACTGATCTACAGAAATTACAGAACAAATTCTGTGAATTCTGCGTGTACTTCTGCAATAAATGACAGTTATGTGTAGCATTCTTTCTTCCTATCTGACAAATCACGCACCATAATGTAGGCACAGTGCTCGGTCCTGTTTGTGTTGCCGATCTCAATGATATTGGTCCTCCTCACGTGAGGTAGTTCGCGAACATCGGGTAGTGGTCCTTGTCATGCCCCTAACCCTTGCACTTTATGCACCATACCTCATCGCACACTTCTCGGCAAGCCATCTTGTCTTGCTTCAGACTTTGCATCTCAGGGTACAAGTTTTTCAACTGCACGTGAATCTACTGAACTCCCGGGTTGGGATCCTGTATCGGGGTCTCATGCAATCTCATCGCGACATCCAAGGCCTCGGCCTGAGTTGTTAGCCTCTATTGTGACAACGTGTTCCTTAGATGCAGCATTAACGATGCTACAAACCATTCACAGTGTTGTCCATCCGTCAATGTCATGTTAGCTTCGCGAATTGTGCACTTCAGTCTTTGATCCACCTCCCAAGGGGTCTCACCTGGTAGCATTGTGATTTCCTTGAACCTAATGGTTGACTGTTCCTCTGACTTCGGCCTACTAAATTCTTTGTTTAGCCAGTTTGGATATCCACAATCACCGCATTTGGATTGTCATTGGAATACTTAATGTACAGGGTCATCGCACGATCCTGCAGAGCACTGACCACCATTGCTTTCTTTATATTGTCATCTGTAACTCCCTACGCTTCCCATACAGCTTTTATCATGAACCAAAACTGGTCGGGATCTTCATTCCCTACTCCCTTGAATATTGGTAACTTTATCATGATCGCCATATTGATTCGTGGTGGTGGTGGAGGTGGTATGGGCGAAGATGGGGGTGAAGACAGTGAAACTAGCGGTGGTGTGGGTGGAGGTGGTATGTGCAGAATCCTTTGCCTTATCAAATTGATCGCACTTCTTGGTGAGACCTTCGCGAGCTCTTCCTCATCCCCTCACGGAGGTGAAATCAAGGGGCTAGCTTCTAGTTCTGCACTACCTTCATTTCTGTAGATTTTCCCACTTCGCGTAGCCAAAAACATCTATTTATTTGCATAACCCGCTTTTCACATAGTAGCATTTTAATCCATGTGTTCAAATATTTAACTTACTTACCTTGCGGTCCTTTAAGGAAGTGTCACTCTGCCTCGCTATAGCTAATTGAAGTATCTACCGCAAATTTAGTAATGAATCCTCCTATAATTCAATCGAGCCAGTGATCAATAGCGCATGTGATCTTATACTCCGATGCTTGCAATCTGCACACCAACTCTGGAGTCCACACAATAGGTCTATCAAGATTACACCTTCCTTGGCTATCTGCTAGCTTTGTGATCCACTTGTATAGCTCAGTAGGGAAATATGTGAACAAAATTTCGTGGATCTCTATGTATAAGTAGTAGTCTAACCACTCTTCTTTTGATAGTCGCGGATTCTTGTTCTCCTGCGCCGTGAACTCGTGAATCTTCCCATCCAACCAATCTTCAATTCCTTCCTTTGTTGGATTCCAGTGATACGACATCAGACGTCTCTATGCAGATCTTGATCTTAGCAACAGAACCATTTGTTGGCTTGTTGGGGCCTGGCCTAGGTTCAGAGTTAATTAGCCAAACAAATCCCTGTAGTATTGGCCCTTTCAGCAACAGTCTACAAAGCATGGACTGAGGTCTCACTCGAAGTAGTATGGGGGGTGCTGGAACCAGGTTTCCACACCCTTAAGACATCTGAGAGGTTGATTTGGTCCAACTGTTTGTCCCTTCGCACACTTCCTTGCCCTGATATGCTTGCCTTCACGCAACCCTAACCAGGGGCTGTGGGCTTTCACACTGCTGGAGCAGCACGCTGAGCTATTTCCCTAAGTCACACCTGATACTTACTTATCTTCCTACACAAGTTAGTTATCTTCACGTAAATGGATGCCTTACATTATATTTATTTATACAACATATTCATATGAGTTCAGGCAGCAAATAAACAATACACTCACAATTTATCCCCAATAATACATTAAACATGAAAATATACATAGAAATATGATAACACTTCTCTTTATTAATGCTTCCAACGGTTACAGACTCGAATTTCCCTACACACTTAGTTGTAGGGGTCTGCGCATTCAGTTGTGGACTACTAGGCCTCTGTGAACTCAGCTGCAGAGCCTTCTCCTACTCTACGACCCAAAGACACACTTTACACTTCGACTCAATCCCTTTGAATCCTCATGCTTCTATTCTATTTCTTCTCTTCCCTATCTTCTACACTTAGAGCCTCGCTCTATTTATACAATCCCATGGTCTGCGGACCATGGGTAGGTCTATCAAGACAACATTACATTACAAAAACAAGGGTGGACAACCCTGTGTCTCTATTATGACTTTGTGCTTCGTGCCCACAAATCGCAGAGCCTTTACAAAGAACTTGGTCAAAACTTCGGCTTTAAGCCACAAAACATGCCTTGGGGGGATTCCATGCCCAACAATGTCCCCAACAAGGTCATGATATAAGGAGTTAGGCCTTGAACTAGTCAAACATTTGCAAGACCATCCTCGTAAATCTCGACGACCTCCCATGGAGGAAGAAAAGAAATATGAGGGGACAAGAGATCCTTTCAAAATATTTCTCAAACAAGCCCTCGAGCGATAGAGGAATGCGATGATGGAAAAATTTTCCCAGATCCTTCAGTGGCTACCCAAGGGTGACACATCTACTTCCAACATCTACTTTGGAAGCACCACACCCTTTAAGGTACAAGCTAACTTTGACATTCCCATATTTGAGGGTCATATAGATGCAAACACCGTAGATAAATGGTTAAATCTACTAGAAGGATTTTTTTTCATGATTTTTCCAGCCTAGAAAATATTACTTTTGCTCTTCTCAAAGTAGCCCCCCATGTCAAGGACTAGTGGGAAACCTACTGTGAGCAAAAGGATGAAAGTATGCCCTCACTATTTTCAATTGCACCCACTTGGGATTTGTTTTGGGATGCCATCAAGGAAAAGTACTACCCTGTGAGGAGCTATGAGGATAACTACATAAAGTGGACCAAACTACGATAGGGAAGGGAGCAAGACATGTCAGAGTTTACCAATGTTTTTCATACCCTTCGCACAAAGTTGCGTATCAGGGATTCTGAGAAACATTTGTTACTCAAATACCGCAACTGCCTACACAAGTACATCCAGGATGAGATGGAGTTCATGGACATTTGCTTGCTCGACACAGAGTATTGATACGTTGTTAAGATTGAGCAAAAGCTTAAACAAAAAAAGAAAGATTTTGGATTTGCGAATTTGAAGCAAGGGCGAGACACCCCCAAACTGTATAGAAAAGGGAAAAGCCAAGGTGAGGCGACCCAGGATAACTTGCTAAAGCCACAAGCAAAGAACAGCACCACAAAGACAAAGAAGGACATGGGAAAGTGGTGTGAGTTCCATAAGATATCCACTCACAACACAAGTGGGTGTCAGGCCAAGATGTCAACGGTGGCTGAGCTGAAGGCTTCTAAGTCTAATGCATGTTCCGACTCTAAGTCAGAACCCGACAACGGGAATGACAAAGGGAAGAAGATCATTGACGTGGAGCCCAGTTCCATTGTGGTGACCACCCAGATCTAAAAGATTGAACATGAAGATCCATAAGAGTGGGAGCACATATTCCACTCACAGATGTGGGTGAAGGGTTCTCCGTTGTAATTCATTATCAACAACGAGAGCTAAAATAACCTCATTTCAGCAAAGGTCATAAAGCGGTCGGGCCTACTGACTATAGCACATCTGCAGTCGCATACCATTGGGTGGCTTCACCAAGGACGAGATCTTGCATCAACCAGCAATGTCGCCTTCCCTATAACATCAAGCCCTTCACGGATGAGGTACTGTGTGATTTTTCTCCTCTTGAAGTTTGTGATGTATTATTAGGGAAACCATACTTATGGAAGCAACATGTCGTATATGAGTCTAGATTTCACTTTGTTATTATTTCTTTGGGTACTAAGTTATACAGGATACCAGAGGTAGCCCCACTTACCACCATCTCTTTGATCTCTGCTAAGAAATGCAGTAAGGTCATCTCCTAGACTAGGAAATTTGTTTCTTTCTGATTCATTTGAAAGTAATGTAGGTTTTAACCCCGTATAGAAATTACCTACATATGAATTCTAAAACACATAAAATAAAAATGCGAGAGCATAACACATAAAACACATATACACAGAGATTTTCCCCTGGATCCCAAAACCGGGACTACTAGCTTGATTTATCGTTATGTTTCTTTCAATGTTACAATACATATTTATACATGTAGAAGCATCTAATACCATGGACTAAAAAACTATCACGTCCAAAACCATGGACCGAAAACCATCGCGTCCAAAAAACATGTGCGAAAATCATGCACAAAACCATAGGTGGGTCCACCCAACCTAACATAGGGTCCAAAACCAAAATTTTCCAGGGCGCTGCCCCAGACCCCATAAAGTGGGGTTACGGGTACCCCTCAAACCCCCTGTGACCTTCCGCTCCTCTAACCCCCAGTTAACTACGTGGGCTAGTCGTGGAAAGAATATAACACAACCCAACATTCTCCCACTTATTGTTTTCTTTCCATAGGGGGCCACAAGAGAGCTTAGTCATTTATCCGGCCCTGCAATGCCCATTGTTTCTCTACACCAAGAGAACTTCTCAGAGCTCACAGATTTTTTCAATGCATCTGCAGTATTCTTCAAAGTGTCCACCTTTACCAGCAACACATTTTTGTCTTCTATCATATCCCTCACAAAGTGATACTGAACATCAATGTTCGTTGTCTTTGAATTATATGCGGGGTTCTTTGCCAAGAAAATTGCACTTTGGCTGTCACAGTCTATCCTTATAGCTTCCTATACTAACCCCATACTTGAACACAATCTCTGCAACCAAACTACTTCCTTGCTTGCATGAGTGGATCCCATGTATTCTGCCTTTGTAGGTGATAGTGCCACTATAGATTGTTTCTTACTCATCCAACTGACTGCACCTCCAAATAGGTTAAAAACATACCCACTTGTAGATCTTCTCTGATCCAGATCTCCAGCCCAGTTTGCATCAACAAAGCCATGAATATCCAACACTCTGTCCAATCCTGGTCTTCCTTGGTAGCACAAACCATAATCACTAGTGCCACGCAAATACCTGAAAACCCGCTTCACTACTGTCTAATGATCCTTTCCTAGTTTTGACATAAACCTGCTCAATACTCCCACTGCATGTGCAATGTCTAGTTTAGTACAGACCATTGCATACATCAAGCTACCGACTGCACTTGCATATGGAACACGGGACATGTCCTCTTCCTCTTCTTGTGTCTTGGGACACTGTTCAGAAGATAACCTCACACCTACAGGAATAGGAACCTTCACCGGTTTACTATCCTGCATACTAAACCTCTGCAATATTGTCTCGACATACTTCCTCTTGTTTAACCAGAGCTTCCTCTTTGCCCAATCTCTTTTAATTTCCATGCCCAAAATATAGTTTGCAACACCAAGATCTTTTGTGTCAAATTTGGAGGATAATTGGGTCTTCAAATCCTGGATAATTTCTTTGTCATTTCCAACCAGCAACATATCATCCACATAAAAGACCAGATAAATAACACGGTCACCAATTAATTTAAAATACACACAGTGATCTGCTTTGCTTCTGGGGAAGCCAAGTCCCCGTATAAATGTATCAAATTTCTGATACCACATCCTTGGTGATTGTTTTAACCCATACAGAGACTTATTTAACTTGCATACCATTTCTTTCTTACCCTTCACTGCAAAGCCTTCAGGTTGCTTCATGTAGATTTCCTCTTCCAAATCCATGTGAAGAAATGTTGTCTTTACATCCATCTGTTCTACCTCAAAATCAAAAGCAGTAGCAACAAATAAAAGTAATCTAATAGAAGTTACCTTGGCAACAGTAGAAAAAATATCACTAAAATCAATTCCCGACACCTGGGAATAACCTTTTGCTACCAACCGAGCTTTGTATTTCTCCACTTTTCCTTCTGCATTTGTCTTCTTTTTGAACACCCATTTGTTGCCAATGGGTTTCCTTCCAGCCAGCAACTCCACCAGATCCCAAGCCTCATTTTTGAGCAAAGATGCCATTTCATCAACCATGTTCTCTTTCCAGAGTTTTCCATCCTCTGAGTCCACTGCTTCCTTCACGGTTCTGGGATCATCATTAGTAACAGATAAAGAAAAATTTGAATAGAAAGCAGATGGACCATACCTTTCTGGCTGCCTTCTTTCTTGAACTGATCTTCTCACAGCTGGAGTTTGTGGCTCTTCATCTTATGATTCCTCCTCTGTTGTAGAGTCTGATTCTTCCTCCTTTAGCTCAAACTCTATCTTATTAGTTTCCTTTGGTTGGACTTCATGTTTAATAACATCTTCCACCTCTTTGAACACCACATCTTGGCTATACACAACCTTCCTTGTTACTGGGTTCCAAAGCTTAAAACCCCTTAAACCATCCTTATTCCCAAAAAAGATGCACTTTTCAGATTTACTATCCAACTTGGTTCTTTTCTCCTTTGGAACATGTACATATGCATCACATCCAAATACCCTTAGATGTGAAAGAGAGGGTTTCTTACCTATCCATACCTCTTGTGGAGTCTTATCCTCCAACGCTGATGAAGGTGACCTGTTGACTAGGTAACATGCAATATCCATCACCTTTGCCTAGAATTCCTGTCCTAACTCGGCACCACTGAGCAAGCTTCTTGCCCTTTCCATCAACGTCTTGTTCATTCTTTTTGCAACTCCATTTTGCTGAGGTGTATATGGAGTAGTCTTCTGCCATGATATACCACACTTCTTACAGAATTCTTCAAATTCCTTGCTGCAAAACTCTCCACCATTATCTGTCCTCAACACCTTTACCTTCTTCTCTATTTGGTTTTCCACCAAAGCTTTAAATTCTTTAAACCTGTCAAAGACTTCAGATTTTTTCTTAAGGAAATATATCTATGTATTCCTTGAGAAGTCATTTATAAATGATACATAGTACACAGACTTACCCAGTGATGGAACTTTCACAGGTCCAAACACATCACTGTGCACAAGCTCTGATATCTGTTTCACCCTCATACCACCAAAGGGGAAACTCACATGATTCTACTTCCCATATACACAATTTTCACAAAAATCAAAATCCAGAGAGCTATTACTCATACCTTCTACCATACCTTTACCATGAAGTATTAGAAGGCCCTTCTCTCCAATATGTCCAAGCCTTTGATGCCACAACATAGTCTTGTCTCCAGAGGCCACTAGATTTTCTGCTCCACTTTCAGGAACCATAGAACTATTGCACCCATCAATAACAGTGCTACCTTGTAGCTTGTACAGAGTTTCAATCCGAACTCCCTGCATCAATATGAGTGCTCCGTGAACCATTTTGCAGGTATCCTTTTCGAACACTGTTTTTACACCTGCATCATCCATCTTTCTTACAGAAATCAGATTTATGGCTAATGCAGGAATATGTATAACACCTAGAAGCATTCTAACCCTTCCACCTTGTAACTTCAACTTTACTTTTCTGCGACCAATGATTCTAGCCTTCCTGTCATCCCCCAAGAAGACATCACCACCATCATATTTCTCATACTCGTAGAACCACTCTCTATGGGGAGTGAAGTGAAAGGATGCACCTGAGTCAATCAACCATGCCTCATGATCTACATGTGTACTTGAAGAAGCCAAGTACACATCCCCACCTTCATCTGAGGCGGTTTTCCCCTCTGCAGAAGGAGCCTCATCAGATCCCTTTCCTTTGTCAAGAGCTTTAGATTTACAGTCCCTTTTAAAGTGGCCTTCCTTTCCGCATTTCCATCACACCACCTTTATAGTTTTCCTGGACATTTAGATCTCCCTCTAGATTTAGATCTCCCACTTGATGACTTATTTTTGTTTCTGTTCTAGGACCGTCCTCGTACAGACAAAGTATCACCATTCTAGCTCTCCATATTTTTCCATCTCATCTCTTCTGTCAACAAGGCTGAGACTATTTCATCAAATTGCAAGGCAGTTGCATTGCTACCTATTGCAACAAAAAGACTATCCCACGAATTTGGTAGAGAACACAACAAACTGATGCACTTATCTTCATCTGAAATTTTAATATCAACAGATGCTAACTGACTTACCACAGTATTAAATGCATTTAGATGCTCTGTCATCAAGTCTCCATCTTTCATCCTCAGGTTATACAGCTTTTTCCGCAAGAACAGTTTATTCACAAGAGACTTAGATTGGTACAAAGTCTCTAACTTGTCCCACAAAGCCTTCGATGTAGCTTCCCTTGATACATTCAGCAATACTGAATCTAAGACACACAATCGTATTGTGCTCTTTGCCTTCCGATCCAACTTCTTCCATTCTTCGTCGGACACTCCCGTTGGCGTAGTACCTGGATCTACCTCGATCCATTGATCTTTATCCACCAATAGATCCTACATCTTGAGTTTCCACAACTCAAAACTCTGGCCATTAAATTTCTCAATCTCTATCTTTCCACTGCTTGCCATCTTCTTTCACCACTAGAATCGATCTCGCAGATCTCCACTCTACCACAGGCCTGAGCGAAACCCTTAGCAACAAAGGCGTCCCTTTGAAGCCAAAACTACTCTGATACCAAATTTAGGTTTTAACCCCGTACAAAAATTACCTACATACGAATTCTAAAACACATAAAATAAAAATGCGAGAGCATAACACATAAAACACATATACACAGAGATTTTCCCCTGGATCCCAAAACCGGGACTACCAGCTTGATTTTTCATTATGTTCCTTTCAATGTTACAATACATATTTATACTTGCCGAAGCATCCAATACCATGGACTGAAAAACCATCACATCCAAAACCATGGACCGAAAACCATCACGTCCAAAAAACATGTGCGAAAATCATGCACAAAACCATAGGTGGGTCCACCCAACCTAACATAGGGTCCAAAACAAAATTTTCCGGGGCGCTGCCCCGAACCCCATAAAGTGGGGTTATGGGTACCCCTCAAACCCCCTGTGACCTCCCCCCCCCCTAACCCCCAATTAACTACGTGGGCTAGTCGTGGAAAGAATATAACACAACCCAACAAGTAAGGGGAAGGTCATAGCCACATCCATGGCCCCTGAGAAAGGTTCCTACAAGCAGCAAAAGCAGGTGGATACGGTCATGGAAGAATACATGGACATCTTCTCCTCACCTACAAGAGTGCCTTTGCATTGTCAGGTCAAGCATTCAATCGATCTGATTCCTAGAGCACCTCTACCCAACAGACTGATATATCGATGCTCCATTCTGGAAGATGAAGAGATCAAGTGGAAAATACAGGAATTTCGACAAAAAGGGCACATTTGACCAAGTCCCTTGCCTTGTGGGAGCTCGATTGTACTTGTACAGAAGAGGGATGGAACCTAGAGGCTCTACATTGATTATCGAGCACTAAACCAAATCACTCTCAGGAACAAGTATCCAATCCCATAAATTTATGACCCGCTAGACCAACTCAAGGGGGACAAGTATTTCAACAAGAAGTTTTGTTATCACCATGTTCCAATAGAGCCCACCAATGTGTGGAAGACCTCCTTTAAATCCAAGGAAGGCATTTTTGAATGGTTGGTTATGCCCTTTAGGTTGACAAATTGCGCTGCTACTTTTATGAGGTTAATGGATGACATCTTGTAGCCCTTCACCAACTCATTCATGGTGATTTATCTAGGCGACATCCTCATCTTCAACAAGAGTTGGGAAGAACACTTGAAACACATTCGGCAAGTCCTTGAAACCCTTCGGCAGAACAAATTGTTCGCCAACTTGGAGAAATGAACCTTTGGCCTAAGCCAGGTCTAATACTTGGGTTACATCATAGATGAGTGAGGAATGCATGTGGACCCGACCAAGATCCAAGTAATTTGGGATTGACTAGCCTCGACCACTCTAATGGAGCTTCCCTGCTTTTTGGGCCTTGCAAATTTCTATTGGAGGTTCATGTTGGGATTCTCCCATATCACTTGGCCTTTGAGTCAAATTACTAAGGGCAGGGTGAAAGAAAATTTTTCTTGGTCCAAGTCCCAACAGAAGGCATTCGTTGAGTTGAAGCATTGCCTCTGCTTTGCACTAGTACTCACACTTCTAGACATGCAACATCCATTTGAAATTGAGACAGACTCCTCAGACTATGCTATTGGTGCAGTCCTCACCCAACATGGGCATCCAATGGCCTATCATAGGGAGACACTTTTTGATACAATTTGGAAGTACCCCACCTATGATAAATATACGTATTCAATCGTGCAGGCTTGTCGAAAATGGAAGCACTACATTCTGGGGAATGAGACGGTTATCCACACCGATCACCGACCTCTTTAGTTTATACAAACAAAGGGGAAGTTGCAAAACAATCTCCATTAGAAGTGATCTACATATCTGCAATAATTCCACTTTAACATTAAACACAAAAGGGTAGCACCAATCATGTTGTAGACTATCTCATTCGGCCCCCGGTTGCATCACTTACTACTTTTCTCAACTCTTATGGTCATGAGACCTCTGGATCGCTGCAACTATACAAAAATGATCTAGATTTCACCTCGACATAGAAAATGCTAGTAGCTAGCGAGAAAGTTCCTGATTTGCACCTCCAAGACACATTATTATGCTACCTGGGCCAACTTTGTGTTCCTTCAAGTGAGCGTGCCAAGCTAATTTAGGAGGCACACTATAGTCGAGTCGTAGGACACTTTGGTGTGGAGAAAATTGTGGTTGTACTACAAAATTACTTTCATTAGCCAATACTCCGACTGGATGTTGGGAAATATATAAAATATTGCATTGCATGCACCATCACCAAGCCAATCATCAAGAAGCAAGGCCTGTACACTCCTCTGCCTACTCCCAGCCAACTGTGGGAATCCATCTCCATGGACTATATGTCAGACCTCCCTTCTACCAAGCATGGTAATGACTGTGTATTTGTGGTCGTGGAAATTTTTTCTAAGATGGCTATATTGGCGGCCTGTAAGAAGAGTATCTCAGCTAAGGAGATTGCCAAACTCTTCTTTGAACGGGTATGGGTACATTTTTGGATCTCGTAGACCATTATATCATATCAGGATAGCAGGTTCTTGATCACATTCTAGTCAAGTCTCTGGACACTATTGGACACCAAGCTCACCAAATTGACTGCCTTCCATCCCTAGACTGATGGCCAGACAAAGTTCGTCAATAGGATGATAGTGCACATACTACGTATGTACAAATCCAAGCATCCTCAAACCTAGGATGAGATTCTTCCATATGTGCATCACAGCTATAATAGATTTTTCCATAGCTCGACTGGTTGCAGTCCCTTTCAAGTGGGTCTATGATTCCAACCATTGTGTTTGATTGATGTTGTCATGTTGCATACGACTACACCGACATAATCCACACATGTACAATTCGAGGCTGATAAAGCGACTATATTTATTGAATGCATCCAACACATCTGCCAGTAGGTTCATGACATCCTTGAGAAGTCAAATTCCAATTACAAGTAGCGACATGATCAACATCGGGTGCCACACAATTTTCAGGTGGGCGACAAAGTTTGACCGCATTTGCAAAAATAACCCCTTACCGGAGCCCACCAGAATCTCATACCACTTTGATATGGTCTTTACAACATTACCAAGGTTGTGGGAGACAATTCTTTTGAGCTCAACATTCCCCCATTCCTTGTCCTACACCTAGTGTTCAATGTGGACTGCCTTCGAGCATACTTCCCACGATTGTTGGACACATCATACATTCACTACAAGAAAAAAGGACATTGGTGAGGGTCGAAAAATGTCACCATAAGCTCATTGGTGACAGTCAAAATAGCTTCTGTCACCAAAAACTTAACGTCACCAAAGGTGGCATCACCAAAAATATAGGTGTTATGGTGACATTCAAGGTCCGTCACAAATACTGATCTATAATGACGGATAATGACCATCACCATTTCATATGAGCAATGGTGACGGACCTTAGCCTCTGTCACTGAAAAAATGAACGTCACCAAAGGTGGTATCACCAAAAGTGTAAGTGTCGTGGTGACATTCAAGGTTCGTCACAAATAATGATTATAATGATGGAGAGTGACTGCCACCATTTCATATGAACAACAACAATTTATTGTGATGGACCTTTCATGACTATCACTATTGATGCATATATATGGTGACATTATTTGACCATCACCATTTCATATTTTGGTAAGGGTAAAAAAATGTCACCATAAGCTCATTGGTGATGGTCAAAATAGCCCCTGTCACCAAAAATTGAACGTCACCAAAGGCCACATCACTAAAAGTGTAGGCGTTGTGGGGACATTCAAATTTCATCATGAATAAGATTATAATGACAAATAGTAACCATCACTATTTCATATGAACAACAACAATTTATAGTGATGGACCTTTCATGGCCCTCACTATTGATGCACATATATGGTGGTGTTTTTTGACCTTTTCCATTTCACATTTTGGTGAGGATCGAAAAATGTCACCATAAGCACATTGGTGATGGTCAAAAGAGCTTCAATCACCAAAAATTGGTCATCGACATTCCATATGAATATCGGGGCATGAAAGAATCGAACCACCAACCTGTAAAGTAGGTGCTCTTCCATTTGACTAACACCCTTTAAAGAATTAGAATTAAAAAATTAGACCTTGAAACTTTATAACTTGTAAAATCTACAACTTTCAATAAATTATAAAACTTTGTAATGTCTTAGCAAATCTTTTATTAAACAAGCAAAATAGCATCGATGTTGTAGGTCCCTACCTAATGGTTATGGAAGCTATGAAAATTAAGTGGAGGAAAAATTAGTTACGTATAAGATAATATGTTCAGTTGAATATTCAATTAGAAGCGAAACTTTGAAGACATTTATAGCCTATAAATCACCTATAATTATCAAACCTAAAATCTACAATTACACCAAAGGTTGATTTCTCACCTTTTGAATCATGTAAATATGTTGTGACAAAGTATGGCTACAGTTGAACAAGGAGATGCTAGAGGGTCCCGGTAAGAAAATCAAGGCATTGTGATATGGTCCCTTCGAATTACTAGAAATGGTAGGTGATAATTCATATTGACTCAGTCTACCACCATACATGTGCATTTACTCAGTTGTCCATGCAAAGAATCTGAAACTCTATGAGATTTCCATGCTAGATCAAGAAGAGGAAAAGGTCCTATCTTTTTTGCAGGATTTGGTACTATATGCTCAAGAAGAGCTAACAAAAGATATATTTTTATAGAATAGGTCTAGAAATATGAGATAGGAACAACATGAACTCTAGAAAATTACACTAAAAAGATGCCTTTCAAGCTAAGCTAAACGCGACACCTGAGAGAAGGTGGAGGAAAATTTTCCTCACCTCATTCAGTAGAAACATTTGGGGACTAAAAACCTCCCAAAATGGGGAGGTGTGATCCAGATTGGATCATTATATCATTTTTCATTCCTCTCTATGCTTTAAAAGTGGAAAAAGTGGAGGAATAAGCTCATAGGGCCATTTTTACGTCAGGACCCAGTTTGGAAAATTAAGGCCTAAAACCTTTTGAGAGAATTTTGATGCATCAAACAATTAAGTTGGGGGTAAATATTTGTTGCTTTAGTGTTGCATGTTTTTTTTTTCATATTCTACACATAGAGATCTTTCCAACAATGCAAGAATCACCTCAATCAGAGTTAGTATGAAAAAGTTATGCCACTTGGAAGTTGATCTACTTGTTTTCATCACCATAATTTGAGAGGATGTCATATAAGCTCCCATTATTCATGGAAAAGGGGCTAGCCATGTGATTATGATGAATAAGACTCTAGAAGAGTCCATATTTGAACTATCGATGCAAGTTGAGGTAGTCAAACCTAACCACTAGTAGGCTATTATGTGGTGTTATAATCGGGCCATTAGGATGAAAATGGGTTCCATGGTTCTTTAGTTCATTTGTTCCATAGATGAAAAAAAATAGTTGAGAGGGACAAGAAATGGAGCACATAGAGAGGATTTGTGTAGTGTAGTAGCCAGTGGGCTATAGGCCATAGTTATTTATACTCACAACCATTTTCTACTCACAGAAAGAGAGTGGAGTAGCCTCACCTTCTAACTAGGTTTTTCTCCTGAAAGGGTTTCTCAGGTTATATATTGTGTCAAATTATGGTTTGTGAATTTTTATTTCATTTTTCTCTATTTTATACATAATTTTAATTTGCATGCATACACAATTAACAATAATCTACAAATCCAGAAATCTAAAGAAAAACAAAACCATAATCATGTATATTTTTTATTTTTAAATATAGTTTTATAGGATTTGTTGTGACGAACTATCCAGTGGAATATTCACACAGTTTACAAATCACCTTCATGGTCCCATTTTTTAAAATTATACCCTTATCTCTTATATACACACCATGAAGACTTAGACTTAGAATCAACAAATATTGTCATGTGCATTGTATTCATTGTAAAAGGAGGTTTCCCCTTCGAAGAGGACTACAATTATTAGTTTCTTATCATTTTTAAGGCATGAGGTTCTGTTGAAGGCCTGAAAATTGGGTCTACAACAAGGGGGATAACCACCTGGTCCGGACCTTGAAAGCAACTCCTTTTCCGTTTGGAATAGTGGCTCCGACTGGGGGTGATGGGACCAGTTTCCCAATTTGTTTATGATGGTACACTAACGGGATGATGTTTTTCTTTTTAAAGGTTTATGGGGAGAATGTTTATTCTAAATCTAATCTATCTATTAAATAACATATGCAATTTTATTCTAATGAAGGAAAACATCTGACTTTAAACTATCCCGAGAGTAATGTTTTGCTTACGTGATCTAAAGTAATTTCCAACAGCAATTGGCAATAAAGATCATTCAATCACTACGAGAAAAGAATCCATTAAAAATTATTGTTTTGTATAATAAAATAGTTGAAACAATTATGATAAACACATCGCATAAGAGTTCTTCATATACTCAGCATAAAAAGAATAGTTATCACCGTACAAAAGTTCAATAATGAAAAATGAACATTCAGACTTTCATATATCAATAACTATTTATCACTTGGCACATAAGTAAAAAGTATTCGGAGATAAAAGTACCATTGGTAATAGGTTCTACTCTTGAGCTTCAACAATATCGATTTATCTTCAAATAATTCAATATCCACTAAGAGTACAAAAGTGCATTTCAGTAGTAGACATCAAACTGAGATATAAATAAATCTCGTTCCATTCATTTATCAAAACCTCCTTAGTGGGGGAAAAACTGCATGTTCTGAAGAATTGTTTTTGGTAAAATTCTGGATCTCTCTCTAAATGCATGAGAGGGGTTTAAATACTACTCTAATGAAAACTAAAAATAAATATTACAAAAATAGATGAGGAGGTTTAAACCACCTTCCTCATTTTAAGAAAAAATGAACTAAAATCAAACTAAAACTGTATCTATGCTAAATCATGCATCTATTATTTTAAGTTGCAAATATCTAGCATGAGCTTCAAGAGTGTCGGTTGGCCGACCTCAGATTTTAATTGTCCTATGAATACAAAATTGGCAAGTGCTGGTGCTATCTTTTCAGCGGATGTTATGAGGCATTTTAGAGTCATCCACTGGCTATGTGGCTTTACCAGGTACTGCCAGGAAGTGTCCTAGTTTAACTTACTTATTTGTTTCATTGACTCTACCTTTTCCTCTGTCGTTTGCTTCCACCTAGTTTGAAGCTTCTGTGCCTTTGGGAGGAATCCTAGAGTGGTATCTGATATTAAATTTTCTGTGTGCAGATTTTCATTGATGCAGTTGATGACATTGTTTGATGCTATTGCTGCTTCCTCCATCGTCTGCTCTGCTTCCTTGAGCTGTGCATCCCATTTTGCAAATAACATGTCTTTAAGAGATTCATCGATCCTGGGCAATTCCGCTCTTTTTCCTTTCACTGATTTTTGCCAATTCAAAATGTCAAAAACTTTCTTAAAAATTGAATCATAATCAAGTCGTAAATCTACAACTTGATTTGTAATGTTATCGCTTTTTTCGCAATGGGAATTCCATTGCGAGATCCTTTGGCAGAGTGTTTCTTCCTGTTGCAAGAGTTGGTCATTGAGGGCAAGGTCTTCTGTGATGAATTATTCAATTTTAGGATCATCCTTATGCAATCCTATCATGGTCTGTAATTGTTCTTCTCTATTGGCCATACTGCTTTGATAGTTCAATTGCATTTGTTGTAAGTCCTCTTGGAGCTTTGCTAATTGTATCTCTACTTCTCGGTTGATGCTGGCCTGCTATAGTTGCTATTTCAAAAACAAAATTTTATGTTCCTTTTCTTTTAATAGCATTTGAACTTCTGTCGCTTTATCAATTGTTACAGAAACATATGCCCCCACGATCTGAGAGAGCCTAGTTAGGTTTTCTGATGGATCGATAGTTGGGTCTTGCCAAAGAACATCCAAAGGTTCAGCCTCTGGAGAGAGTACAATATCTATTTTTCATTTCTTCCTTTGTCTCCTGACAACAACCTTATGTTGCGGGCTATAAAATACATCCAGAGGAGGAATCTCCTCTATTTTCAGTACAATTTCAGATGACGGAGCAATAGGAATATGCTCTGTGTCTTGAGTATTAATAACCTCTTCTGTTATCATCTTTGTGGCTGTCTCCCCTGGGTTTATCAGTGGCTCTACATTCTGTTCCTTGGTGTTGATTAGCTCATTAAAATTCTCCCACTCCTTTTCTAGATCTACTACAATTGGCTTTGTTGGCTTTGCGAGGGGAGTGGGAGTCTCGGCCTATTTCGGGGACAAAACCTGTTGATCAGGCTTCTCTATAGACTGAAATGTATCTTTAATTGGCCCTTCACTTCTGTTGTGTTCACTCTTTGACTTCTTACCGGATTTTTCAACTGATTCCCTTTCGAACTTTGATTTAGACTTCTCTTCTCCTGAACTTCCACTTATGCTAATACTGGGAGTGGGCTCCCTTATTGGTTCAATGCACAATTTTTCCAACGGGACATTTGCCAACCTTTGTTCTATGTAATGGTTAAACTCTTGAAGTTTTCCTTGGTCAAACTGAATTTTTGCCATATGTAGAATCTCTCTGAGAGTGCTCTTCTACTGAAAGACATCATTGAAGAGATCGTCTTCTTTAGTAAACACTTTTATTTTGATCATCGTTGTGAAATTCTTTATAACATCAAAGGGATCGTACTACCTCCCTGGGAACGTGGGTAGCTATAAACATAGCATATTATCAACCTCTTTAAAAGCATGCCCTAAATTAAATAATGCAAAAGCCCCGCAGATTACAGGTAATTGAGGCTAGATGGCCTTCTTAGAATTCTTGAGTTCTCTGCTCATTCCCCCAACACCATAGGTCTGGTAAGCTATTTCTTGGGCCATTAGTTTGTCGGGGACATATAGAGGAAGCACGTGAGGCGAAGCAATGCTCCCAAATACCCTAATGTATGTGAATAACTCCTCCCCGAACCACCTTCCCACAGGGAGAATGTCAATTTCAGCTTCTGGGGAGAATCTTGGGGTGTCTTTGTTATGCAACATTTTATGAATAGGAAGCATCACTCCATGACAAATCTTGTAGAAATGTGGGATGAAATTGGATTCCCACAGTTCTTTGTGATAAACCTGAATAGGAAGAGGGTTCTGTACTGTCCATTTCCACCCCATGATGGGAAAATCAGAGACAAAACAAATGGCATCCATGATGTAGGCACTTAAAAAGAATGGAGGGTAAAACCTCTGAGAAAAACTTCTTTTAGTTTGATAACTTAAAATAACAGAAGCAAAATTATCTGATAAAATTTGGGCTCAATTCATTATGGTGGCATTGGTGGGCGCATCCAATAAAGGCAACCATTCTGATGAAAAATTATTGATATCTGGCTTCCCAAATAGTCTACACAACATTGTAGCAGAAAAGCAATAGCGAGAAGAGAGGGAGCCAGTGGCGTACATACCATTTTTATCCTTGTTTAATGGTTCCTCCTTTGCAAACCAACTTTTTGTGTAGTCTGCTAAATCCTTGTTCTCTTTGGTGAATTTCTCGAAAAACTATTTGTTATAACTGGCCTGGGATTCTGGTAGGTGATACATACGCCTTAAATTACTTGGGGTAAATGACCTCATGACGTCCTGGCTCTGTGTCTTGAATTGCCTATCGGATATATCAGCATGGTCTATAATCCATTTTACCATATCTGTGTAAGGGAGTATCTTCGGCCTCGTAGTAATATGGTGCAGAAACGAGCATGCAAGCTCTGTTAGTGATGCTCTAGATGAGCCATGTCCATTTTCCGTAACTGTAACCATCATAATTCTCAGGTTTTCTTCTTCTAACAGTTGGTACATGGCTTCCTAGGAAGATATCCCTGCTTCCTTGGTACAAGTGGTGTTTGTAAATAACAGAGTCATCTCTGATTTTTCAGATGCAGGAGCTTTGCCTTTCTTTCCCATTACGCTCTACATGATGTTCTGCATACTGCTCCTAAAAATTGTAAGCAGAGAACAAAGATACAATAAGGATGATGGTGAATAATGAACAACAATAAGGTGACGTGAAAGATTTTAATTATTAAAATCATATCAAAGATATCACCTTACGTGAGATGGTCTTTTAAACCAGATCTGAATCGTTTTTAATAAATAATCATCAATGGACCTGTTATCACTGAAAATAGTGTTGCCAAAATTTTTCAGTTTAGCTGAAGGACAAACTGTTTTTGTAGCGCATAAATCCGTTAGCAGTTTCGCAGCGCCACCTGTTTTATTGATTTCGTAGCGAAAAACACTGACCTTGCATTGGCTGCGCTGCGAAATTGGGAAATGACAGATATTTAAGGGAAACTTCTAGAAGCACTACACAAAGCTGCATATGTGGCATTGTTGCAAAACAGTGTCTATGGTTTAGTGGCCAATCTTCTGGGTAAATCAAATAAGAGCTTGTGCAGTCTTCGATAGATTATTCTTTTCTGTTGGGTGATAATGATATAAGAGGGGAGTCTCATATTAAAGAAGTGACTGGTAAAGAAGCAGATGTTTTCAGAGGAAGACTCATTCGTAGGCTTACATCTGTCATTGTGCACCATGTACCAATATTTTGGAGATTAGCTCTTTTGATATTCAATGGGAAGTTTGCTAAGGTAGGTTCAACAAATGGCGCTCCTGGTTCAGTGAAACATGAAGAGACTGCTAAACAAAACTCCTTTGAAGACGATCTTGGTGACATAAAGGATTCAAATCATTCCTTGGAGGAAGTTGTTGGAATGGTACAGGACATTATATCTGTTTGTGAAACTAAGGGAAGGACTGTGCACCCTTGAATGCAGTACGAGCCTCGGCCTGTTGCATCTGATGTATCTTAGCTTGAGAACACCATCATACTGTTATTGAAGTTGGAGCCCGAGTTAAATCCAGTTTGGCATTATTTTAATATTCAGAACCATAGAATTCGTGGCCTCTTGGAAGGCTGCACATTTGATGAGAAAGGCAATGTAAGGAATGCAGTTGAAGCCGCTTCAATGTTTGCTGGCTTTAAGATTGTCCCAGAAACTAATTATGACATGCAAAATCTGGGTGAAACAGAGACTGCTTGTATTTCAAATAATGGACCTGTTGATGTCATTAGTATAAATGGTGGACTTCCTAAGCCACGATGAGAAGGTTATTATGACTGAGTAAAACAAGGTAACTGCGGTGAGAATATTGCCTATGATGATCTGGGGTTCAGGTTTGATAGCATTCCACTGTCAGATGCTGCAGTGTGCTTTAATTGGGATTCAAACTTGTGGCCAATAGCTGATAAATCCTACCCTACACCCATTACAGCAGGCCTCTTTGTAATGATTGTTCTAAAAAATGTACATAATTTTATCACATTATAGCAGCAAAAAGAAATGATACCTATTTGTTAAAATTGGTATCATCTATGAGGTTGACGGTCCATCTACTACCTCTTTGCTTGTAGTGGTTTGGTCACTCGAGGATAATTGTCCAGATTCTTTCATTTCATCATAGTGGCTTCTAGTCATTGAGTTCAGTCCTTGAGGTTTTACAAAGGGAATGCTTCCCGAATGACAGTGCTCTAAAGTAAGATACAAGCGTGTGATGGCTTCTTCGTCAATCTGTAGCCTCTGTACCCATAGAAAGATTTTAGAGCATTAGAGTTCCAGAAAATAAGGGTTGTGGGTGAGCATATTCTCTAAGATGATCAGGGATTCCTGTTTGGTTTGATAGCAATTGCTAATACTGGGTTCTGCAGTATGTTTGATGATAACCCAATTGGTCTTGGCAAAATTTTCAAGAATCGGTTTGGTGACAAGTGGGAAAGCCCTTCATTATACATTTCTGCAATCGTGTTCTAATCTGGTTCTTAATGTAATTGGGGCGATATTGTTTTTATTGCCATGATAAAGCGATTTATTGAAAGCTCGAAATGGCGCATTGCGAATATCCTGATGTGGTGGGCACGGCCGTGACTTTATGTTGGTTGGGCAATGCACGAAAGTCAGTTTTCTCTTTTCAAATACACAATGTTCTGGATCCTACTTCTTGTAACCAAACTGGCATTCAGCTACTACGATGAGATTCATCCCTTGATTGGGCCTACAAAGGCTAGCGTGACAATGCATATTACTGCATTCGAAGGGCATGAATTTCTCCAAACGCAAAAAACAACATTGGCGTGGTGATTGCCCTCTGGGCTCCAATAGTACTTGTTTATTTCGTGGACATACAGATTTGGTATACCATTTACTCCACTATCTTTGGAGGTATCTATGGTGAGTTACGAACATTGCCTTTCGCCGACTTGGTGAGATACGAACATTGGGAATGCTGAGGTCAAGATTCCGATCTTTGCTTTTAGCTTTCTATGCACATTTAAATACCACCTACAGAAAAACAAGAGGGTGGAAAGTCGAAGTTTCTGCACTGATGATTGAACGACAGCAGTGTGCACACATGGCATGCATCAGAGCATGGTATTGAACACATGGCACTGTAAATGGAAGATGACGGTGATATCGACGGATTCAGCATCCAGCTCATCATAATCAATAGAGTTCTTTCTATACCTCATAAATGGTCATCGATTTAGATTCAAAGCCAATTCCGAAAGAGGTACAGGAACATGGTGAATCGTTCTGAAGTTGCCAAACATTTATAGCCAGTTTTGGGAGAAGAGCAACACCACAGCTGCTCGTTGGCCATACTGTGAGGGAAATTTCTTTCCAGATGAGATGGAAGCATTTGATGTTCGCATGTTTAAAGATTCCACAGGGCTCAGACATGTTATAGAAGAAGCAAAGCGAGCACCACAACGTGAAATAGGTCCATGTGTGGCGTGCTCTTGCTGGTTACTGGGGTGGGGTCAAACCAGCTGCAGCTGGAATGGAATATTATGATTTCTCCCTCGCTTATCCTATTTAGTGTCCTGGAATTTTCGGCAATCAACCAGATGTTGTTTTGAATAGTTTTTCAGTTTATGGATTAGGCCTTGTTCATTCGAAGAAGGTTTACAATTTCTGCAATGAGTTACACAGCTATTTGGCATCGGCTGGTATTGATGGTATTGAAACTTTAGGCTTTACAGTGCGAAGCAAACAGCAGTTATAATTCAGGCATATATTTCCTCTGTTACTTACAATACCTTGTTGTTGGGAGAATTCACACAACCAGATTGGGATATGTTTCATAACTTACATCCAGCAATTGAATGCCATGGTGCTGTACGAGTTGTCAGAGGCTGTGCAATTTATATCAGTGAAATTGGAGCACTTTGCCAAATAGTGGTGACCGGAATATATTCTTTGAATGTTTTCCTTTCCGCGCCAGTTATGATTTTTTCATTCAAATCCATATTACAGTTTCAGGTGAAGATGATTTTTAGAGTTGGAGAGGACTATTTTGTATACAGTAAGTCGAAGGCCTTAGCTGCGCTAAATGGTATGAGGATGGAAAACTCAAACAAACTGAAAACTGAAAATTCAGGGGTTATTGAAGACAGCAAGGAATACTGCAGTGACTTTATGCTCCAGTTGGGATTTATGAAGCTTTTTATTGGTTTGATGCTAATCAAGTTTGCTGTGATATGTAATGACAGAAGCAAGCTTCATTTTTTTTAAAAATATTTAGGTTCCTAACAGCTGTACAAATGTCTGAAAAGATCATGAATCTAAGCAGAAAACGCTTCAAGATACATAGGTTCTGTTTTGACATCTACAGCAGTTTCGTAGCGCGCTACGAAACTGCTGTAGAATGCTGTTTTGTGGAAAAACAATGAATTTTGATGATGAGGTCAGCGAATGTTAAAAAGAAGGTCTCAAACACAGGAGGGAGATCATACATGGATTTCATAGCAGCTCAAATAGTGACAGGTGTAAGTTTGAAGGGAAAGTGAAATAGTTTGTTCTTTGATAAAGTTTTCTAAAAGGCACTTTATGACCGAGTTACTAGGGTTCTGGTAGGGTTACTGGGATTTCTAGTTGGTACACCTGTTTAATCCACGAGACATCCAGATCATATGGAATATGGTGATTATGCGTTGTTAATTGAAGGTTTAAAGAACTTGGAGTGTGGTTTTTAAATGATGAAGAGGAATGGAAGACAGGGACCGTGGATATAGGGTGATCATTTTTATCAATTAATAAGCTGTCTATACAGCTAGCATCCGAGACCAGCTTGCTCGGTGAATGTTCCCTTAACATATCTTAGCCATAACAGAAATCATACAGCTGTCCAGCATCCAAGAAGAATCATATTACGAGGAGAAAGGAATTAGTATTTTAGTTTGATTAGGACTTTATGTAATCATAACTCAGCACTTTTGTAATTAATGAGTCGGTTTAGAAATAGATAAGGGTAATTAATGGTAGATCATCGAGTTCTCCCTTCATGCTTGTTGAGGAGACTCAAGATAGGGATAGTTTTTGGTTTTCCTATATATGGTGAAAACTAGGATGCAATAGGGGTTGGACATTTTATACAAAAACAGAGTTGTTTTGGGCCATTGTAAGACTTATGACAGTAATAGTAAAACAGTGTTGATTTCTTCTCAAGATTCTCGATGGATTATTGTGTTCAAATGTAATGGTGGTGTTTTATATCATATGTTATTTTACAGCCTTGTTATAGTACAATCACTCAGAATTCATATCCTATGCTCTGACTTCCTGTGTATTTAGCAAGCTATGGTTTTTATGGAATATGTTTGGACATGTAATGCAAAGAGCCTTGACTTCCATGAAATGACTTTGTTTCTCTTGTTCACTTAGTGTATGAGACTCCATAGCCCAATGAGAACCAGTTTGATATGTTTCCAACCAGCTTTTGCTTTCATGAATGAATAAAGAGTTAGCCATCTATTGTAGTGAAGGATTTTATCAAAAGTTTGTGAGAGAGCCCTCTCTAACCAAAGAGGCTAATCTTTGATCTAAAGTTAGGTTGAAAGAGTTACAAGAAATCTTGCTTGGTTGCAGCCCTCAGTAGTGATTTTGTGATAACATTTTGGTGCGTCTGCCGGGAGCTTAAGATTGAATTTTTGAAGGTAGCAGGAGTTCAAAATGATTTTCAAGGCTGCAAAACTACCTTGGCGACTCCATTGTTGAAGAATTCAAGGTTTATATATTTATGGTGATTCCACTGGAGTTATGAAAGACCCAGAAGCTACCCTTCTTTGTTCAAGGTATGCATGCATAGATTTCTCAGGAATTCGTGGTTTCCCAAATCATTTTCCCAAGGATGCATACTTTCTAAGGAATGGTCCAAAATTCAACGGAGAGGATTTAAGTTTAACCTTGAAGCATGTAACAGATTTTTGTCATTTTGCTGAGCTTCTTAGAGTTAAACATGAAGATGTTTGCATTATGTTATTTTATGATTCACTTCAAGGGAAGTGCAAACAGTGGGTTGAATGCTTTCCTGCCAAGTCCATTAAGTCTTTTCAAGACCTTTGGCTCATGTTCTTGGAGGAATGGACAGATAGGATAGAGGTGGTGGCAGACTCTCCCTCAGTGGAGGGTTTCAAACAATGGAATGATGATCATAGTAAAGAAGAAACAAATGAATCTTTTTCTTTGTCTTTATCCTCATATCTGAAATCCTTTAACTGCAAGTCAGAAGATAAGATGAAATTTTTTGATGAATTTGCCAAAGACATTGAGAAAGAAATTGAAGGTTTAGAAGGACAAATTCAGGCATACAGTTTTCCTAATCATGATTATTATTCTCAGAAATTTTTTATGGCTGAACACAAGGAGACTATGCTGGTTCCTTTCTCTTTCACGATGGAGGAACTGAACACTGTGGTTGAAGATCAGTTTGCACAGCTGGAAAGTTACAACGAAAACCAAGCTGATCATGTATTCTGGGATCCTGTAGCTGATTACATGGAAGAGTTTTACTCTCCAGTGTTTTAGTTTTCCTATGAAGATCAGAGACAATTTCAGTGGCAGCGATCGTTACACTATCACATTGGCTCTGAAATCCGATACAGTCAGAGACAATTTCAGTGGCAGCGGTCATCACACTATCACATTGGCTCTGAACTCCGGGACAGTCAAAGAAATCAAATGTCAGATAAAACAAATGATTGGATGCATTGGAAATTTCATATTGATTGAGCAGAAGGAAATTCAAATTGTTAGGGTAGGTAGGTAGGTAAATTGAAAATAAGCTCAAGGTTGACTGAGCATTTATTTTTCAGTAGATGTAGTTTTCTTTCTCCTACAGTCATGCTTGTCAAGAAAATTTTAGTTTGTCCCAAATGGATAAGGCACTGGAGCTGCATGTTCTTAGTGTACCACAAGGGCACACTATCCCAAGTGGAGCCACTGTTATCACTGAAAATAGTGTTGCCAAAATTTTTCAGTTTAGCTGAAGGACAAACTGTTTTTGTAGCGCATAAATCTGTTAGCAGTTTCGCAGCGCCACCTGTTTTAGTGATTTCGTAGCGAAAAACACTGACCTTGCATTGGCTGCACTGCGAAATTGGGAAATGACAGATATTTAAGGGAAACTTCTAGAAGCACTACACAAAGCTGCATATGTGGCATTGTTGCAAAACAGTGTCTATGGTTTAGTGGCCAATCTTCTGGGTAAATCAAATAAGAGCTTGTGCAGTCTTCGATAGATTATTCTTTTCTGTTGGGTGATAATGATATAAGAGGGGAGTCTCATATTAAAGAAGTGACTGGTAAAGAAGCAGATGTTTTCAGAGGAAGACTCATTCGTAGGCTTACATCTGTCATTGTGCACCATGTACCAATATTTTGGAGATTAGCTCTTTTGATATTCAATGGGAAGTTTGCTAAGGTAGGTTCAACAAATGGCGCTCCTGGTTCAGTGAAACATGAAGAGACTGCTAAACAAAACTCCTTTGAAGACGATCTTGGTGACATAAAGGATTCAAATCATTCCTTGGAGGAAGTTGTTGGAATGGTACAGGACATTATATCTGTTTGTGAAACTAAGGGAAGGACTGCGCACCCTTGAATGCAGTACGAGCCTCGGCCTGTTGCATCTGATGTATCTTAGCTTGAGAACACCATCATACTGTTATTGAAGTTGGAGCCCGAGTTAAATCCAGTTTGGCATTATTTTAATATTCAGAACCATAGAATTCGTGGCCTCTTGGAAGGCTGCACATTTGATGAGAAAGGCAATGTAAGGAATGCAGTTGAAGCCGCTTCAATGTTTGCTGGCTTTAAGATTGTCCCAGAAACTAATTATGACATGCAAAATCTGGGTGAAACAGAGACTGCTTGTATTTCAAATAATGGACCTGTTGATGTCATTAGTATAAATGGTGGACTTCCTAAGCCACGATGAGAAGGTTATTATGACTGAGTAGAACAAGGTAACTGCGGTGAGAATATTGCCTATGATGATCTGGGGTTCAGGTTTGATAGCATTCCACTGTCAGATGCTGCAGTGTGCTTTAATTGGGATTCAAACTTGTGGCCAATAGCTGATAAATCCTACCCTACACCCATTACAGCAGGCCTCTTTGTAATGATTGTTCTAAAAAATGTACATAATTTTATCACATTATAGCAGCAAAAAGAAATGATACCTATTTGTTAAAATTGGTATCATCTATGAGGTTGACGGTCCATCTACTACCTCTTTGCTTGTAGTGGTTTGGTCACTCGAGGATAATTGTCCAGATTCTTTCATTTCATCATAGTGGCTTCTAGTCATTGAGTTCAGTCCTTGAGGTTTTACAAAGGGAATGCTTCCCGAATGATAGTGCTCTAAAGTAAGATACAAGCGTGTGATGGCTTCTTCGTCAATCTGTAGCCTCTGTACCCATAGAAAGATTTTAGAGCATTAGAGTTCCAGAAAATAAGGGTTGTGGGTGAGCATATTCTCTAAGATGATCAGGGATTCCTGTTTGGTTTGATAGCAATTGCTAATACTGGGTTCTGCAGTATGTTTGATGATAACCCAATTGGTCTTGGCAAAATTTTCAAGAATCGGTTTGGTGACAAGTGGGAAAGCCCTTCATTATACATTTCTGCAATCGTGTTCTAATCTAGTTCTTAATGTAATTGGGGCGATATTGTTTTTATTGCCATGATAAAGCGATTTATTGAAAGCTCGAAATGGCGCATTGCGAATATCCTGATGTGGTGGGCACGGCCGTGACTTTATGTTGGTTGGGCAATGCACGAAAGTCAGTTTTCTCTTTTCAAATACACAATGTTCTGGATCCTACTTCTTGTAACCAAACTGGCATTCAGCTACTACGATGAGATTCATCCCTTGATTGGGCCTACAAAGGCTAGCGTGACAATGCATATTACTGCATTCGAAGGGCATGAATTTCTCCAAACGCAAAAAACAACATTGGCGTGGTGATTGCCCTCTGGGCTCCAATAGTACTTGTTTATTTCGTGGACGTACAGATTTGGTATACCATTTACTCCACTATCTTTGGAGGTATCTATGGTGAGTTACGAACATTGCCTTTCGCCGACTTGGTGAGATACGAACATTGGGAATGCTGAGGTCAAGATTCCGATCTTTGCTTTTAGCTTTCTATGCACATTTAAATACCACCTACAGAAAAACAAGAGGGTGGAAAGTCGAAGTTTCTGCACTGATGATTGAACGACAGCAGTGTGCACACATGGCATGCATCAGAGCATGGTATTGAACACATGGCACTGTAAATGGAAGATGACGGTGATATCGACGGATTCAGCATCCAGCTCATCATAATCAATAGAGTTCTTTCTATACCTCATAAATGGTCATCGATTTAGATTCAAAGCCAATTCCGAAAGAGGTACAGGAACATGGTGAATCGTTCTGAAGTTGCCAAACATTTATAGCCAGTTTTGGGAGAAGAGCAACACCACAGCTGCTCGTTGGCCATACTGTGAGGGAAATTTCTTTCCAGATGAGATGGAAGCATTTGATGTTCGCATGTTTAAAGATTCCACAGGGCTCAGACATGTTATAGAAGAAGCAAAGCGAGCACCACAACGTGAAATAGGTCCATGTGTGGCGTGCTCTTGCTAGTTACTGGGGTGGGGTCAAACCAGCTGCAGCTGGAATGGAATATTATGATTTCTCCCTCGCTTATCCTATTTAGTGTCCTGGAATTTTCGGCAATCAACCAGATGTTGTTTTGAATAGTTTTTCAGTTTATGGATTAGGCCTTGTTCATTCGAAGAAGGTTTACAATTTCTGCAATGAGTTACACAGCTATTTGGCATCGGCTGGTATTGATGGTATTGAAACTTTAGGCTTTACAGTGCGAAGCAAACAGCAGTTATAATTCAGGCATATATTTCCTCTGTTACTTACAATACCTTGTTGTTGGGAGAATTCACACAACCAGATTGGGATATGTTTCATAACTTACATCCAGCAATTGAATGCCATGGTGCTGTACGAGTTGTCAGAGGCTGTGCAATTTATATCAGTGAAATTGGAGCACTTTGCCAAATAGTGGTGACCGGAATATATTCTTTGAATGTTTTCCTTTCTGCGCCAGTTATGATTTTTTCATTCAAATCCATATTACAGTTTCAGGTGAAGATGATTTTTAGAGTTGGAGAGGACTATTTTGTATACAGTAAGTCGAAGGCCTTAGCTGCGCTAAATGGTATGAGGATGGAAAACTCAAACAAACTGAAAACTGAAAATTCAGGGGTTATTGAAGACAGCAAGGAATACTGCAGTGACTTTATGCTCCAGTTGGGATTTATGAAGCTTTTTATTGGTTTGATGCTAATCAAGTTTGCTGTGATATGTAATGACAGAAGCAAGCTTCATTTTTTTTTTAAATATTTAGGTTCCTAACAGCTGTACAAATGTCTGAAAAGATCATGAATCTAAGCAGAAAACGCTTCAAGATACATAGGTTCTCTTTTGACATCTACAGCAGTTTCGTAGCGCGCTACGAAACTGCTGTAGAATGCTGTTTTGTGGAAAAACAATGAATTTTGATGATGAGGTCAGCGAATGTTAAAAAGAAGGTCTCAAACACAGGAGGGAGATCATACATGGATTTCATAGCAGCTCAAATAGTGACAGGTGTAAGTTTGAAGGGAAAGTGAAATAGTTTGTTCTTTGATAAAGTTTTCTAAAAGGCACTTTATGACCGAGTTACTAGGGTTCTGGTAGGGTTACTGGGATTTCTAGTTGGTACACCTGTTTAATCCACGAGACATCCAGATCATATGGCATATGGTGATTATGCGTTGTTAATTGAAGGTTTAAAGAACTTGGAGTGTGGTTTTTAAATGATGAAGAGGAATGGAAGACAGGGACCGTGGATATAGGGTGATCATTTTTATCAATTAATAAGCTGTCTATACAGCTAGCATCCGAGACCAGCTTGCTCGGTGAATGTTCCCTTAACATATCTTAGCCATAACAGAAATCATACAGCTGTCCAGCATCCAAGAAGAATCATATTACGAGGAGAAAGGAATTAGTATTTTAGTTTGATTAGGACTTTATGTAATCATAACTCAGCACTTTTGTAATTAATGAGTCGGTTTAGAAATAGATAAGGGTAATTAATGGTAGATCATCGAGTTCTCCCTTCATGCTTGTTGAGGAGACTCAAGATAGGGATAGTTTTTGGTTTTCCTATATATGGTGAAAACTAGGATGTAATAGGGGTTGGACATTTTATACAAAAACAGAGTTGTTTTGGGCCATTGTAAGACTTATGACAGTAATAGTAAAACAGTGTTGATTTCTTCTCAAGATTCTCGATGGATTATTGTGTTCAAATGTAATGGTGGTGTTTTATATCATATGTTATTTTACAGCCTTGTTATAGTACAATCACTCAGAATTCATATCCTATGCTCTGACTTCCTGTGTATTTAGCAAGCTGTGGTTTTTATGGAATATGTTTGGACATGTAATGCAAAGAGCCTTGACTTCCATGAAATGACTTTGTTTCTCTTGTTCACTTAGTGTATGAGACTCCATAGCCCAATGAGAACCAGTTTGATATGTTTCCAACCAGCTTTTGCTTTCATGAATGAATAAAGAGTTAGCCATCTATTGTAGTGAAGGATTTTATCAAGAGTTTGTGAGAGAGCCCTCTCTGATCAAAGAGGCTAATCTTTGATCTAAAGTTAGGTTGAAAGAGTTACATGAAATCTTGCTTGGTTGCAGCCCTCAGTAGTGATTTTGTGATAACAGGACCGTTAAGCTAAAATTTAATGCTCATAACTCTGCATCGAACGATGGAAAGTACTGTCATTGAACTTTGAGCCCTTAGATTTGTGATAAAACGATTTTGCGATTTACTTTTCAATAACGCAGATTGCAATATCGCAAAACCTATTATCTTTAACAATCATTGTTTCATCGGGCGGCTGCAATTTGAAGAAGCTTATCGCATTTCGCAAAATTTGGGTGTTTTACATTAAGTGGCACTGTAGTATTTGAAATCTGCGATATGCGATGAATTTGTAAGGCTTACAATCTTGCATTCTCGCATTCTCGCATTTTCGAGGAGTTACTTGTGTAAGGGATGCCCGCCATGACCTGTTTTTCGATGCGATGATATCATTAAAAAGCGGGTTTATTAAAGTTTTGCTTAGTACTCGGGATTTTCCACTTACAAGGGTTTTCCTAACTTTTGTGGTTATATGGTGCTCTTCATAAGGAGGCTCAACACTTGCAATGTTTTTTATGCACATGAAGCATGAAAAGGTAGGAATTGATATTGTTGGAAGTTTTGCTTTGATATCATGTTTGATTGAAAACAAAAAGGCAATCTTAAATTCTAAGATTTGGTTTTTTAGAAGGGTCCCCATTCATTAGTCTTATTGCTAATACTAATGAAAAAGGGGGGTTGTTGATGGTCACAACAGGTTCATAACAATGGTCAACCATGTTCATGTATAATTAACCATAGTTGATAATAGTCAACTATACTCTTTACAAGATCATTCATAGTCAACACATGTTAACCATTGTCAAACATGGACAATAAGTTCAACCATAGTCAAACTAGCTAAACAATGGTCATGCATGGTTACAATTATCATCCATGGTCAAGCATATTTAACCATGTTCACCAATGGTCAATTCTCATCTATGCTTGGTCAACCATATTTAATCCTTGGCTACCTTGTCAACCATGTTCAACCATCATCAACCATAACTTGAGCATATTTAGCCATAGTCAACCATGATCTACTAATCCTTTGTATGCATGTCAAGCGCCAACTAGCACAACCACATGAATAAAGTGGTTGATATACATTGATGGACATCATTTTCCTTTTTTAAAACTAATCATAATCGGTGTATGAAAAGTGGAAAATGGTGTTGATGAGGTTATATTGAACCACTTTATTAATGTGGCATGCTAGTTTTTTATATAGGGCAAAATTTATTTAATATAATACTTAGTTTTTATGAAGTATGTCTTTTCAACATTTTTTGGATCAAATTCTCAATTAGAAGATCATTTAACTATTTTCTTTTTTCAATTTGATTTTTGTAGGTCAAAGCAATTAATGTTAACTATTTCTATTGAGGTTTAACTTTTGCGGTCCTTTCTTACTTTTTGGAAAAAAAAAAAAAAGCTTTGCATATTATTTTGGAAAAAAATCCTTACCAACCTATATTTGATTTTTGTAGGGAAGTGAGATACTCTAAGGGACGGCATGGTAAAGAAGGGTATTTCATTTATTAAAATGTGCAAGTTGAGGGAAAGAAAAGTGGATTGAAATTATTATAGGAGTTAAATTACTATCAAAATTTATTAGGTATTGGGCTATTAACTGAGCCATTTATTCATAGTCCTAACTCAAAGTGACTTGCTAATAAAAAAACCATAAATAATAGAATTTATGGTTGAGTAGAACCTTCAATGCCTATCAAAATAAGTGTTGTTATCAATATTCTCACTTACATATTTACTTTTATACTTAATGCTATGTTTACTTTAAATTTCAAAATACTTGCCTGTAATTATATATACTTAAATGGCAGGGAGCGAAAACGAAAATGGCGGCAAGAGCAGAGGCACCCAAGCCTGTCATGCAGACCCAAATGTTGAACCAGAAGAATGAAGAGGCAAAGAGGAGGGATCGGCATAAGTAGGAAGTGCTCCCTACTCCAGCAATAGGTAAGAACCAGATCCTGCCGTACTCTTCTCCTTTTCAAATTTTTATCAGACCTCCTGTGGGTAACTCTCATATAGTCTGGGTAAACGATGATTCCTCTATCCTTCAACTCAAGCATAAAATATGGGGATTGATGGGGTATCCTGTACCGGTCCAATATCTGGTCAATGGGCACCGCTCCCTCCAGGACTGCAGGCTCTTAAAGGACTACTCCATTAAACCAGAAATGACCATTACCCTAAACTTGCGTCTGCGAGGGGGTGCGGTTCAGAGCATCCCAAGATCTGCAGGGGGAGACAAAAGGAATACGCCCAACAGTCATCAGCAATCAAATGGAGCCCTCTCCTACAAAAACATCCTTCAAGGGAAAAAAGCAGTGGGCTCACCTCCAGCTGGAAATACACCGAGACCCTACATAGTAGAACTTCAAGAACAAACCCAACACTAAAAATCAACAGTACAACAACAGAGGAGCACACAAAGACATATGAAGCCCCGACACTAATATGCCACTTCAATTGCTTCTGGCCTAAACCCATGGACCTCTTTCACTGGATTTTTACTCAATGGTCTCTGGAATGTGAAATACACCTCTGTTCCAAGGGGTTTTTTATTGTTAAATTTCAAACCTCGGAGGAAAGAGATATAATAATCAGAGAGGGGCCTTGGTTCTGGGGTCCACGGGGTTGTTTATCACCCCATGGTTTCCAGATTTTGACCCCAACACCATGACAGTTTCCAGATTACCAGTATGGGTGAGACTTCACAACCTGCCTCTTCACTTCTGGAACAAACAGGTTTTAGAAAGCATCGGAAACAGCCTTGGACGGTATATTAAAACAGACACGGAAAGGCTAGAAAATAGAATCTTCACCTTTGCTCGGATCTGTGTAGAAGTGGATCTAAGCAAAGGTTTACCAGAGAACATCATGCTGATCTATAAGCAACAAAATTGGTTGCAATCACTTGATTACGAGAATACTGCATTCAGATGCAGGAATTGCAGGATGACCGGACATCTTCAAAATACATGCCCAGAGGTTAAGAAAACAAACAACAAAAAGAAACCGAACAGGAAGCAGAGGAAAGGCTGGCAGTTTCCCCCTCCTGAGTCAGAGGAGGATGAGCCAGAAGAAGAAGAGGAACCAGCTCCATCAGAAAGCAAACAACCTACACAGGAACCTGAGGTGCAAACAGTGGACACGACTGTTCTCATGGATCCACACCGTCCAACGAAACAATCAGACAGGAATGTTGTGGACCCAGGCAGCGGAGGAATTAAAAGACACCATACTTCAGAAACATCAGATTCAGACAAGGACACAGGAACTCAACATGTCGAAAATCAGATTGTCCTTGCCACTTGTGAGCCATCTCAGGGAGAATGGCGCAAGGTCGAGAAGAAGAAAGGGAGAAAAACGTGATTTGTAGGACGTTTTTCCTACTATCTAGAAGTTTCTGCTTTTCTCCTCTTTCTCTCTTCCCTTTTCTTTTTCTTTTCCTTTCATTCTTTTTGAATGCAAGATAGCCTTGCTACGTCAGTGGTTGAAGCCATATATATAAATGGAGATATATTTAAAAATATATATTAAATAAATTAAAAAACAAAAATATTAGTAAATTAATGTAAATAATTTGAAATAGGAAAAGACATATTTATCTAATCCCCTTCCTGTTGATTCATTGAATTTATAAAATTAAAACTGACATGTATCCGTGGACGACAAAGAATAACATTACTAATTTATAAAATTAAGACCGACATGTATTCGTGTACGACAAGAAATAACATGTGGAACTATTTAATTTTTTATTATTAATTTAATAACTTCTTGATTCCAACGAAATCGAGGGTTATATAAAAGACCTTCGAGTGGTACGTTTGAATGACTTACTTAACGTAGTTGAATCCCAAAAATGATATCTAATATAATGCACTGCGTAAATCTCAGAAAGTCTTACAACTATCGAATCTAGGACACGCCTGGACGAGCTTCTCACAGTGGGCAACATCATTTACGAATCTAATCGGTCGCACTCATCCTGTGAATTTATTAGGATAACAATTCTTTGGGAGATTTCTTTCGTCTGGAGTTTTTCGTGGGTTTGGGTTATGTAGGATTGGGAACTTCTACGTTCTGTAAAGTTATTACATTGGTCTCAAATATGGACGCCTTTGCAATTCTTGTCCTTACAGAATTATGGTCACTGGCACTAATTACCTTCTGTCAGATTCTCTCAGCACTTTGGTCGTTGGTTTTCATCATCCGCAAGAATAAGAATATTGCTCATGCCACTTTTATCCTCAGCTGTTGTCTCGTGACCTGGAATCTGGCAGTCTCCGCGATGCTCGCGAAGCGCTGGGGATGGAAGATGTATTGGCCCATTTTTGCCTCCACCTGTGGTGTGACATTTTGTATAATATATGCCCTATTTCACTATAACCCTCCTCCGCCTGTCTGTCAAACCAAATTAGGGTTGTTCGATCATCTCAATTCCCATCAACTCATCAATTTTGTCAAAGGGTTGTTCAATTATGTCAATCCCCGTAACTGCAGGCGCCCTGAAAATGCCAGTGCGGCTCCGTCTCACTCGAAGGACCTCAGTCCCGCAGCCGTCGAAAGGCCGGTAAGCATGAAACTACGTTGCTTCAGATATATTATCTTTGAATTTAGTGGAGCTGTTTTGTTATGCCTGTCCCTCCCAAATGTTTTCAGTTTTTTTCCAGCGTGGACTGAATTTACCAGGAATATTACGTTATGGGCTAAATTATGTGTGGTTTTGTTATGTTTATTCAGAAAAAATTATGGTGGTCAGCAATCTGGTTGGCATTAATTAGCCCCGACTACATTCCTTATACGCTTATTAACGCAAGCATGTGTCTCCTGCTCTGGACTGTGACAATCTTTGACATGGTCACTATGAACTCGGGATCGGGGAAGGTTTGGTCGAGTTTTGTCAAGACGTGTGGTTTGACGGCACCTATGATATTTATAATATATGTGGATATACTCATGGACAACTCTCCTCAGCCCATCTCCCACACCCGTAGCCGTCCCGTCAAAGGGCTCTTTGATCCTCTCAATCCCTCTCTGGGAAAAGGGCTGTTCAATCATGTCAGTATCAGTCGAAGGCGCGCTGAAAGTGCTGAAAATGCCACTGTACCTTCCTATCAGCCGATGGACCTGGGTTCTGCAGTCATCGAAAGTCCGGTAAGCATGAAACTACGTTGCCTCAGATATATTATCTCTGAATTTAGTAGAAATGTTTTGTTGTCCCAAATGTTTTCAGTTTTTTCCAGTATGGACTGAATTCACTAGGAATGCTATTTCCTGAATTCAGTGGGGTATTGTTATGTTTGTTTAGAAGAAATCGTGGTGGTCAGATATGTGGCTGGCATTACAAAAATCGTCAATCATTTTTTTGTTTTTCTTTATGATGGATGGATTATGAAGGTAGAGTTGTAAAATTTAGTTCAGATAGAATTGTCTCTCAATCAGTTTGGAAGTGATAAACTTATTTTTCACTTTATGAGTTTGTTTTCATCAAATTTAAAAATATGGTTATTTTATCACATTTTCTATTACATGCAGAATGTGATTCCCAACATAAATTCAGAGAAAGGAGAAGGCAAAGCTACCCAACAAGAGGGAGAGAAGGTTTATGCTGTAGGAAACAATTACCAAAGTAAATGTCTGCGCAACGAAACTGATGTGGAGAGACAGGTTTACGCGTTAGAAAACGATGAGCAAAGTAAATGTCAGCGCAACGAAGCTGATCTGCATGATGGTTGGGAAATCATAGATTTAGTTTAGAACTATAGAATAGTTTAGAACTAGCTCCAATAGTTATCTAATTGGGGTATAAACTATTCTGGTTATGTTAAGAGGAGATCTTCAATTCAATATGAAAAGAATGTTGTAATGTTATATTATGTAATGTAAATATTTTGATTTAATCAGATTATATAAAAATAAAGACAAAATAAACATAAAAATATTAATAATTAAATTAACCAAACCTGTACACTCAAAAGAGATTTCCACCTACCAAATTTGATCATCTCCATACCTAATTTATATAATTATGCTTGCAGATACCTAATTTATATAATTATGCTTGCAGATACCTTTTATGTTTTAAGTTTTATGAAATTGTTTTATCCATATAAACAAGACAGAACAAGACGTCAAATATGTGAGTTTCTCTTGACATGCTTTATCTTGTACTTTTTATCAAATAACATTGATATGTTTTGAGAAATTAGGAAGAGTAAGTTCTAACCTATGGATCTATTTGAATAGCCATTTGTTTCAAATAATGTGATATTATGAACCAGAAGAGAGGACAACCAAGTGGTTTCAAGCTAAAAAAAGAAGAAAGAAGGTATGAATGAAAGAAGTTCAAAGGACCAACATATGTAGATCTCAATGGCTCCCACGACTATAATTTGTGTACTTGGCCATTTTAGATGAAACCTATTTAATACATTTAAGACAAACATATCAATTTAAGACAATATTATCTAACAACTGCAAAATTGATTCTAACAGTGCGCCCTAAGTACGCCATTATTTTACTTACCATTCACGTTATATTATGTAAAGACAACGATTTGTTGCACTCTTTGTTTTGTGGCCGTAGTTGACTAAGAAGAACGCAACAACTTTTACTGATAAGATTTCTCAGACATCAATTCCTCTTCTATCCCTTTCATATGATTAGAGACAACTTGTCTATTGTTGCATTCAGCAGGTGGATTTTAAAACAATTTTTTAAGAGAAAATAAATATTTTGTCTTCAAATTTTCAATACGAGGCGCTACTGAAAAAAGGTAAAGGTAAAGGATTAGGGGTCCGTCTACTAGCATTCACCAAGTGGTTGGTTTACCATGGTTGTGAAGTGATCTTTAACAAAGGAAAAGCTTTCTTGAGACACATAGCCATGGGAGAAGTGAAGTAGACCAGGGTTCGTGTGAAGAACATGTATAAGCTAGATCGTGAAGACTATGTTGCATTAAGCACTAAGGCGGAGAAAGTGTAGGTTGCGATGTCGATGAAATTTGGCACAAAATACTTGGTCATTTGCATCATGGTACCTTGAGTATTATACCAAAAATAACCACTAGCCTCCCTAAAGGAGCATTTAAGTAGTAGGATGTATGTAAAGCATGTACATTGCAGAAGTACATAAAATCCACATTCCATGATCGAGACAACAAAGCACTTGCAATCCTAGAAAGGATCCACTATGATGTTTATGGACCTTTCTCGACAACCTACAATGTGAGACACAAATAGTTTGTCATTTTTATTGATGACTTCTCACGGAAGTGTTGGATCTTCTTCATGTGGAAAAATACGACACATTCTCCAAGTTCGTAGAATTCATGACACTGGTTGAAAAAGAAGCTAGCAAGAAGGTGAAGGCTCTGTTGTAGCGGCTGCAACACCCTCCAAAATTTTGGCATTCACTTAAATTTCAGAGCCTACTATGGATATTGTGATCGATCGTTCCTTAGTCACATATTGGTAAGTTTATTATTGAAGGCTCCCCTTTTCAATTTTAAGAGTCGTTCATGCTTTTATCTTTACATACAATGTGTCATATTTGGGCATGGAGGTTATCGCTTGTCATGCAAAGGGAGGTTTGTTTTACTTCAAGGGGAAATCTTTATGAGAATGGGTTGTCCTCATCACATAGACATGTTTCACACTCATTTCACACACTCTTACACAAGTGTTCCCTTTATCCTCCCAAAGTCTATCATCGGAGCCGCACTTGTCGTAAGCTTCCACAAAGGTTGTTGCATTAAGTGAAGTATGTTTTATATGTTTTGGATGGTCTATGTTGTATCGCTAAGTTTTCAAGTGTTTGATTGTAGTCAAGTTTTATCATTGCTCACATTAGTTTCATTGATCCCACACATAGCCAAATGTCAGAGTTTCCTTATCAACCTAGCCTCATCCAACTTTCCTGAATTGCGCACTTCACATATGTAACCGTCAAGCTTTTCCCTTACCTATTGGAACTATGTAATGCTCAAAAATCCCAACCAGGAAAAATTTTAAGAACCCCCCCTAAATTTATAAATATAATAAATGGACGAATCTCCATGGTATATAGGAAAAATGGAAGGCGATTTTATCAATAATATAATATGTATATATAATTTTTTGGCGAATCTCTCACCAGGCATGGCGAATATTTTACTCAATTATAAAATCTTGTAAGTTCTTGGCGAGTCTTTCACTAAATAATAAAACTTTGTAAAGTCCTAGTGAATCTTAGCATAGGCTACATGCTCGTTTAATTCCCCCATTTAAATAGGCTACATTCCAGGTGAATACCATGGGTCAATACCATGTGTCATTTTGGTGAATACCATGGGTCAATACCATGTGCCATTTTTATTTTTATTAATTCTAATATTAGGGTTAATAATGGTTTTTTGCATGGTATTAATAACAATCTAGTCCATGGTATTTGTCCCATAGTATTTTGGCCATATGTTTCACCTAAATATAACCCATTTTTTGAGTGTTCATAAATATAAGGTGACTTATGGAGTAATATAAAAAAATGTTTTATTTGTTTACCATACCTCTCGTTTATTTATATTTTTATTAATTTACCATACCTCTTTTACAAATATGTTATTTGGCCCATAGGATTCACTTAAATAAAACCTCTTTCTTGAGCCTTCATAAATAGAATGAGGGTTATGGACTAAATATAAAAATAGGTTTTATTTATTTACGATACATCTAGTTTATTTATATTTTTATTTATTTACCATAGCTTTTGAGAAAGTATAAAAAGACGTTTTATTTATTTACCATACCTCCAATTTACTTATATTTTTATTTGTTTACACCCTTACATGTATATAAGGTGACTTATGGAGTAAATATAAAAAATGTTTTATTTATTTACCATACCTCTCATTTATTTATATTTTTATTAATTTACCATACCTCTTTTATAAATATGGTATTTGGCCCATAGGATTCACTTAAATAAAACCTATTCTTGAAAATGGGCGAATGGAAGGTTGCAAGTCCTAATTTCAAGGGCTAAATTTACCTTTTTTACCCTCTCCCTTAAAATAAGGTGGGCTATTTGAGGTGATTTGTAAAAATGTACTATGATACAAAATATTCGCCCACTAAAAATTTAAAACCCCTTAATTTCGCCAAAGGGCGAACATTCGCCCCTAAAATTATCCTTGATCCCAACCTCCCTTAGCATTCAAAATTGTGCAGTGGTTTCCTCTAATGTCCTTCCCTCAACCGGAACCCAATGTCTCTAAAAATTGTGCAGTTTTGTCCCTTGACTACCAAGTTTTCCTTGCATCCTGAAATTGTGTAGATGTGTCCTCTTAGGGCCTCATCCCGTAACAATACCTTTCATCTAGCTAAAACTGTGTAAATGTGTCCTCCCAAGGCCTCATCCCGCAACAGTCATTGCCCATTGAATCTACACAATTATGTCTCTCAGGGGCCAAGAAGAAAGATGACATGATAGATAACTCTCAAGGAGCTGAGGAGAAAGATAAGTAGACCAAGGAACCCAAGGTATGATAGAATATCGGGAGTGCATGAAGACTCCATCTGATGCATAACCCTTTGGAGGCTAGGTATGGAAAACAAAGCACATCTTTTGAAATACACCTCTTAGTGTAGCTTAAAAGTTTGCTTATCATTGTCGTTATCATTTTGTCTTCAATGATAGTTGTCTAGTCAATTTAACGTCTTAAATTGCTCTACATAAATTATCAATCTGGGTATCGTAAACTGATGAAGTGTGGTGCACCATATGTGCTTAGTTAAACTTTTTCTTACTTCGTTGTTTTATAGATTTTATTTTGTTTTGGGGTTTTTTTTGTTGGTTTCCTAAAGTGTCTAATCCAAATGGAAATCCTATTCTAAGGTCTTAAGAATACTTTTAAAGGACAAGTATGGATAGAGATTTCAAGACAAGGCCTAAGGCCTAAGGCCTAAGTCCCTAATGGTAACTTCCAAAACTTTAGCACTTCAAAAGATCTCAAAACATGTTATTGGTGGAATTAGTACTTGAACAAAAGTGTAAATATGCAGCTACTTCAATCAAAATGGAATGCAACAAGCAATCAATGAGCTAGTGACTATGAAACCCAGTATCCTTGCTGCTGTATGAAAAAGAAAGTAAAAACTGAACTTAAAGCAACTCAAAGATTGAAAGCAAAGCAACTAATTCATCACACTACTTCAACTCTTCTGATCCTTTACCCTTCAGCTCAATCTACCTTATGGGAAGCAATCATGAACAAGTTAAGCAATATGATATCTAAATTGCAAGAAATTAAATTGCATAAAGGAAACTAATCACACTACTTCAACTCTTTTGATCCTTTACCCTCTAGTCCAGGGATTAATCCAAAATCTCTTTGGATTAATAACCTTAAACCCGGTTTTGTAAATAAGCCCACGCATAATCCACTTTGCCCGTAACACAGCTTGAAACCCACTTTTCTAATGTTTCCGCTGGGCACGAATTTCACAAAAAACATTATTTTATTCCCCGCCCGCTGCCATATTGTCCGGACAACTTGATGACCCGTCGACCGTCGGATCTGGGCTTTCCCATCCGACGGCCCACATCCATATCGGGTCGGCCCCGATGACCGTAATTTATCGCCCGAGAAACTGTCAGAGGGTGACGTCAGGCCTCTGCCACGCGTCACCCCCATATCCTCTCGGGTCGCCCTCTGACAAAACCACGACCGTATCTAAGGCGGTCCGAGAAAATCCGCTTACCGCTTATGGTTTTCCGCTGCTCACGTCACGTCCTCGTCACCACTAGTCATGCCTACGTCATGCCACATTGCCGTCGTGTCAGCGCCCCTGTCTGCCACTGCTCCGACCTGTCCTCCACCTCACCATCCCCGTGGACCACCCACAAGCCGCCACGTCACTCGATGACGTCATGCTGACGTCATCCAACCCTGACCCCACCTGATGACGTCATGCTGACGTCATCCAACCCTGACCCCACCTGATGACGTCATGCTGACGTCATCCAAAAAAAGCACCAATGACCCAAAAGTCCATATTTTTGTCGAAAAGCGCGGTTTTTCTCACTTTTTGCAAAAAACAAAGAACTGTTCTGCTCTGCATGCATATCACGACCTCATCCGCCAACCTGCTGAAATCAACACAGAGACCGTGGGCGCTTCCATTCCACCTACATTCGTAGCCATTGCCTGCAATTAAAGAGGTATTTATCAAAATCACTTCCCCGCGCCTGGTTTTATCCATATTTGTCCAGATGCTAGCTTAAAAGAGTGAAAAACACTGAATTTACCAGCAAACCTCCAGTAACCTGTATCTATCTCCAACTGGTGGGTCGCAATTCCTCTGCAGAGCCTGCATTTAGCAAAATTTACCTAAATTCACAGTTAGTTCGCGCATTCGTGAACTAAGAACCTCAACTGCACTAATTCACCATGGAAAAACTCTTATCAGTCTTGGTATTGGCTTTATCAGTCCTCTGTGTAGTATTTCAATTGCTGCTACTGCCATTTACCCTATGTTCCTTTGCAAGTCACCTCTCTGTTGCAAAAGTACCCCCCTGTGCTGTTCTGCTCACTCAAACCAGTTCACATACAAATCAGAGGCCTTATCAGCCATGGAAACACCAGTAGCCCTGAATATTCAACCTCTGAATGCTCCACAAAGAGAATTAGAATGGAAGGCCCTAGGGGATAAGGATTATCAGATGATAGACTCATTTCCAATGAATTCCAAATTTAACATCCATCTGCTGAATGAGTTAAAAGCCCAACACCTCAGTGGAGCTGATATATTAGGGATTTGGGACTCCAATTTACCCATTTTTAACCTTCCTCAAGTCAATTCCCTTCCAGACTTGATCCATAGATGCTGTGAATGCTATGATCCATGTCAGAGAGCTGTTCTTAGTCCCACAGGCTCAGTCTTGTTTCATATTACCCCTGAGGCCATAAATGAGATGCTGCACTTTCACACTGCAAGACCATTGACTCCTCTCTCCATGTTAGGCTTATTAAAGAAGGGGGGCAACCTGTCCAGTGCCCAGATCATCAAAATCAATCAGTTATTCATACAGCCAAGCTCTGAAACTGTGAGAATACCTCCTATTGGAAATCCATACCTCAATGACTTGGGCAAAATGCTTGTAGATTTGATTAGCTATGTCCTGGGCTACAAGGGAGTTGAGGATGTTGATGACACCATTATGGCTATGCTATCCATATTTTCTCCTGGGAAGCCTCCTGCTGTGCACTATGATTATGCTACATATATTGCAAACAAGATTCATGAGCAACTGATGAATCTAGAAAGGGAGAAGGTGTTTAGATACACCAGATACATATATCATCTGTTCTTATTTTATCAACCTGACAGTTTCCCTATTCCTCTCAAGAAACTTGATGCCCAGGGAAATCCAAGGTCAGTTGTGTTTTGGACTTCAGTTTTTCATCACACCTCTTGCTCACCATACACATACTCTGAATTCATAGACCTTTTCATTCATCCAGCTTTGACCTTGTTATATGGTGTTCCTCCTCCAAGATTAACCGATGAAATGCAAAGAATTCTCCATCTCTCTAAGTCCTACAGCATTGGTGATTGGTACTTTTACCAACACCACACAGTAATCAGAATATATGGTTGTGAGTGGGACCCTTATAGGCTGCCAAGATATGTCCCTATGAGACTATTTGCCTTGGAGTATTTCAGGCAATTTGGAAATGCAGACATGATCCATTTCCATAGTAAAAACAAGAAAGTGCAACTAAAAGTCAGGAACCAGCTAGGCCCTTTCCTTTACAACATAAGGGAGGAGGGATGGAAGGAAGCAAATGGCATGCTAGAGGCCCTCCGATTCAAAACTAGTTTCAAATGGGTACCTTATGACCCTAATCATTTCATTTCTCTCAGGAGGATAAAACATAAATTGGGTGGCTATGCTCACATTAAATTGCCTCATATTGAGAAATATGCCAATCTACTAAGTTGGAAAGAGGGCACCCTAGAAGAGCCAATCACTAGAGAGCAAATGCTACAAAGAGAAACGAAAAATATTGAGAAAGAGGCTGACTTGGAAACTTGTGGGCAGGTTTCCTCTTCATACCAAAGGCAGCTTGGAGTAGCGGCATCATCTTCAACAACACATCAGCAAGAACAGCCACCTCCTATGGCAGAAAAGCAAGCAGAAAAACATGTAGAATAGCAAGAAGGAGGGTGAAAAGAGGGGCAGCAAGTACAGCAGCAAGAACAAACACCTGAAGCCCCAATATCCACTGAGCAACAGGCTCAAGAGAATGTGCCCCCTAGGCAAGAAAAGACAGTGGAGGCCTCAGTACTACAGACTCCACAAAAAGAAGAAAAGGGAAAGAAGAGGGATAGAGAGCAGGAGACTCCCCTCACCACATCTATAAGTCATGGGGAGAAAAGACACAGAATGAATCCCCTCTCTGAGGAAGAAATGCCTATTGGGAAATCTTTGGGCATGGGCCCACCAAGCATGGAAGCATCTGCAAGTTCCTTTCAGCAGGAACATGAAAGGACAGTTGGAGGAGAAGTCAGCTCCTCAAGCCACCAAAAGGGAGCTGAAGCAGGCATCAAACAACAGTTTATAGATATCAAAAAGAGGAATGAGCCACTTAAGATACAGCTCTACAACCACTTATTAAAGATGGCTCCTACAAACCAACAAAGGTTGATGTCTGCATATGATGTACATGAGGGAAAAATGGTAATGAGTCATTTCATGCCAACCATGTTGCAGCCACAGTCAGCTGCAGACTACATAAGGACCAACCTTGAGGTCCTTGCAAAAGACATCCACCCTATGGATCAGATTGAATTGCACAAGCAAACGGGTGAGATGGTGTATGCCACTCTTGCAGACAAAACATTGGTAAATCTTAGGCTGGAAAATAGCCTAAACAATACAGTTGCCCAACTTGAGTTGGAGAAGGCATCCTCTGAAGCAAAGGACAACCGAATCAAAGCTTTAGAGGATATAATCATAGAACTTGGGCATGATCCCAAGGACATCAAGGCTGTACAAGCGCTGCTAAAGCTAAGAGATGCAGATATGACAGCACTAAGAAAAATGGTTAAGGTCCCAGCAACTATTCACCCGCAAACGGAAGAGGTTGCTCAGCTGAGACATGACCAGGATGCAACAGCTATGCTGGTATCGTTATACAAACAGCTGATCCAGACACAGGAGAAATTGGGAGAATCAGAGGCAGCACTGCAGGCAACCCTACAACAGAGGGAAGTAGGCCAAACATCACAACCCCCTCCACAAATAATCAACCTTGAGGAAACTCCTCAGACTACTGCTCCTCCTACAGAACAGACAGCTCAGGCAGCACCATCTACATCAGCACCAGCACCAACAACAGAGCAGGCTCCAAGCCTTGATATGCAAAAGCCGAAGAATGAAATTAAGGCCTTGGAAGCCCAAATGGAAGAGTTAAATGAAGCCAGGGAGAATTTGGCTAAGCTCAATGAAAAATATGACAAGTCAAAACGAAGCATAGCAGAAAAAGGGAGGGAAATAAAGGCCCTTAAGGAGAAGATAAAGGAGCTGGAGAAAGAGCTCACCCTTGACAAAGTCGTGGCTCAGCTCAAGACAGTTTTATGGGCCAACATTGGCCAATCAATCACAGATCAGTGGCAGTATATTGAGACCATTCATGAGCAAATAGAGCTCATAGGAAAAGCACACAGAGAAGTCCAGAGATCAAGGGCATCTCTAGGCAACATGCCTGAGGTAGCCAATAGAATGATTAATGTGCTCAATAACCGTATAGGTCCTCAGCTGGCAGCAATGGGAATTCCCAACAGAACTAAAACCATTTTGCTGATAAAGAGGGTCCTTACATTAAGAATCCTGGTACAAACACTAGAAAGAAGAAGTCAGGACATGCAGACAGAAGTAAACAGATTTATGGACAAGTTTGCAGCATTACAAAACAGAGGTCTTCCTGGCTTATTGAACAATGCAGGGAAACTACTTTCACATGAGAACTATGCTAAAAGGGTCAATACATTTGCTACCAATCAAATCACTGAAAGACCAAGTACCTCAGAAGAAACAGGGCCAACATCTGGGCAAAGTCTCTATAACAGAGTAGAGAACTTATTTTTCATTATGAATGAGATCAAACATTTGTTTGAAGTGCCTCCAAACTTCTATAAATATACAGAGGTAGATGAGACCTTAGATGCAATTCTGAGACATCAACTGCCCACACAGGAATGGTGGACCAAAATGATATAGATGATACTGTGAACAAGAGGCTCTCATCAAGTTTTTCCATCAAAAAACATAAGTTATCATATACAGGAAAATTTGATGCATTCAATATGAATGAAGAAGAGGGGACTGAGCCAACTCAGCAGAAAGATTCAGCCACCAAAGCAATACTGACAGTTGCAAATGACAGGGCCGAGAAAGCTACAGGATGACAGAGCATAAAGACACATCATTCAGCATTTATTCAGAACGCTAAACTGACTCAGTGGCCTCCAAAGGTCAAAAAGACTTCTGACAGCATTAAAGAGCATTCATTTTGTATTTAGAACAATAATAACTTCCTTATCTGATATTTTGTAAAGTTGGTGAGCGTATTCAATTCATCAAGTGACTCAGCAGTTCAGATATTTTATGAAACCGATTGTATATATTCCCCCTCGCATAAGCATGCAGGGGTTGTTGATTTTCTCTTCTAGAGATCTTATGCTGTAAATTTTCAGAGTATTAATGCAAAAGCTGATGGAATTTCTAAGGTTCTGCGTTGTCTGAGGCATTGTAGTGTGTTTGCTGAATGCTACAGGATTCCTGCGTATTTCATGGCACAATAAGTCTCCTTTAAACTCTTCGTTATGTGTTTTTATTATTTCTTCATAACCCATTCATGTTCTATGTTTCACAGTTTAATGGCAGAGAAAAAGAATAGTTCCAGGATTTATTCATAGAATACCCTGGCCTCAATCTATGTTGTTATAAATGTTTTCTTCAGTTATAGTTATGAGGGTGTAATTCTTAATTGCTGCACCTCCACACTATATCTTTCACAGTGGTTATTGCTCAGAAATTCAAGTCTGCTTCTGTGCAGTATATCTCTTTCTCTCACTCACAGCTTAGTGGAAAATTCTTAACTGCTTTCCACTGGTTAAACACACTTCACCATCACTATTTCAAAGTTTGTTTCATGAAATGTTTAAAAGGCCCTGTAGTTTCAACAATCTCACTCAATACTTCAAACAACCTATAACCACCAGACTCCATTGCCCAATGAACTAATACTATCTAAAGATTTTCACCCTAGGTACTGAAAGACATCATTCAACCAAAACCTTGAACAAAACTGAACATCATAACTAGCCTAAAATGTTGACAAAACAGATGTAAATCTTAAAGAGAGAGCCCTCTCTGATTATAGGTAGGCTAGAACCTATAATCCAAAGCTTGGTTAGTGGTTACCCCGGCCGTATTCCCTTGGGAGTCAAAGGGAACAACCTGGGTGTTAACATAAATGGCGACTCCACTGGGGACCTGGATAAACTTTGCAATCTCCTATCTGATTCTTAATGTTGTAGATAAAGCCTGGGTGACAGCCAGATAGCCTTAGAAACTGCCTCTGCTTTGCATTTGCAGGAGTATATAAAAGCTGCCTCAGTCAATCTTTATTCAGTATTAATTTTCATATAGTTGTGCTATAACTGACCAGCCCTTATCAAAAGATCACTACCTCCTTAGAAATTCTCATAAAAAGAAGTTCAGAAGCTGGCTCCTAAAAGGAAAACTAGGCACACCAGGTCAAATCCTGACCCAAATCCTCCTCCTGTTTTCAATAACCCCAATTTGATCCATAAAACTCATAAAAGCCAAGAGGAATGGGAGCAATCTCCTGAATCTAGCCCTGAGGCAGTTCAACATAGTTTTATCCCCACCCCTTCTAAACCTACTATTCACCTCCATACAACTCATTCCTCCCCCTCTTCATCATCCACTTCACAAAACATATTGGCAACATCTAACACACAAACTGCTATTGTTGTTCCTGTTGTCCCAATTGTCCCACCAAACATGGCAAATCGTTATGCTCCCCTCCAGCTGCCTAACAATCCTGGGGCCATGCCTCAGGATTACCAAGGAAAAATAACTTATTTTGATGGAACCAGTACATACACTGCCTTACAACATACAAAGAAGATGCAAGACTACTTCGAAAACTATGAGATAGATGATGATGATGTGAGAATGAAAATTTTTGTACAAAGTCTGACAGGTGAAGTAAGAACATGGTTCAGGGCACTGGCTGCAAATTCTATAGCTAATTCGGGTGCCCTTTATCAGTCCTTCCTAAACAGATGGGAAAAGAAAAAAGACCCTCTACACATTTTATCTGAATATGACTCCATAAAGAGAGGTCCACAAGAAACTGTATCGGACTATTGCACTAGATTCAATTCTGTCTATAGTGCCATTCCTCAAAACCTCAGACCACCACCTGATTTAGCATTAATTAAGTTCCCTGACGGATTTGATGCTGATATGGCATATCAATTAAGATAAAGAGCCCCTGCAACTTTGGCAGACATGCAAGACATAGCAGTAAGTGTAGAGGCAAATTTGATTGCCAAGAGAAATAGGGCAAGAACTGAAAGAAGAACTACCTTTAAGGAAGAACCTTTAGCATTTGAGCAGAAGTTAGATGCAATCATCAAAGGTATGGATAGACTTGGGGACAGAGTGGAAACCATAGAAAGAAAGTCATCATGGGAAGGGAAAACAAGCAATGTAAGAAACCAAAACTTTAGAAAGAATCAAAATCCCAATGTTGGAAGAGCTGATCCTGACCAACATGTCAGAACCCCTTTCCAAGAGAATTATGCTGAGGCTTTTGCATCTAGTGAACCCAATGAAGACCCTCACATTAATCTAATGGGTTTAGATGGTGAAAATAAAGTCTTTTTAACACAGGAAGATCATAAGGATTATGACATCAAGCAATTCCAAACCAAATCAGGTGAGTCCTATGATTTTAAACAAGGCTATGATACAACTATTTTTGAAGTTCATAAGCAATACAGATTGAGGAGTAGGACAATAAATGTGACACAGCCTGAAAAAACAAAGGACACCCCAAAGCATAAGAAATCTATTGTCACAGAGCCAAGTGACCAAATTGGTCCAATTACAAATGAGGTAACAGTTGAGGAAATAACTGAAATATCTCCCTCAAATCAACAACCAGTGGATACAACACCTTTCCAACATAAGCCAAGCAACATTTCTCAAAAGACAAGTAAAAAGGACAAGCCTCAAGATCAAAGAGAGAATCAGGAGGAAGGCATTAAGGATTCCATTGATAAGGAAAAGGCTGTTAACCAAAACACTAAGACCCAATCTGAAAGACCTTTTGACCTAGAAGCTGAAATTGGAAAATTGAAGATAGCCATTCCTCTCTCAGAGTTGGCCAAACATAACATCTACAAACAACAAATCAAGAGATCCCTTCAACTTACTAATAACAAAGATGATGTTAATGTGTTGGATGATACTCCTGAACTACTCTTCGGCCCAGAAGTTGATGGAAAGACAGCAGTTACAGGGATCTTACCTTTTTATGTCAGCCTGCATGTTCATGACAAGATATTACACAATGCAATGTTTGACTCAGGTGCCTCTCACAACCTGATGCCCAAATCAGTCATGGAAAGATTAAATCTAGATATTACAAGACCGTATAAGGACTTATTCTCATTTGACTCCAGCCAAGTTAAGTGTTTAGGCCTTATAAAAGATCTCTGTGTGTCACTTGTCCAATACCCTAATAAGACTATCTTGATGGATGTTGTAGTTGCTGATATCCCACCCAAGTATGGAATGTTGTTATCAAGATCATGGGGGGCTAAACTCCAAGGTTCCTTGCAGTTAGACATGTCATATGCCACCATCTCTGTCTTTGGGCAACCAAAGAGACTATACAGAGAAACCCTCATGAAATACATGGTCAGCAGTGAAGAAAAACCTCAAAACTTTCCCATATATGCTGTCCATTCTGACATAGACTCATATATTCTCTTCAATGACAATACAGGTCCTACAAATGATGAAACCAAGACACTCAAACAAGATCAGGACATTAATGAACAAACTGCTGCTCTAGAAATAATGGTTGAGCAATCAATAAACAAAACTGTCCTAGAAGACAAACCAGATGAAAAACCAGAACTTCAACTCACAATTCCAGGTTACAGAGAAGCTATTAAGTCTCCCCTAAAACAAGATGTCCTATGGTTCCTTGAATTTGATGGGTCAGTAAACAAATTAGGGGCAGGAGCTGGGGTGTGGATTCATAACAAACAAAACAGTCATGCAGAGGGCCCAGCTTATAGGCTAAACTTCAGGTGCACCAACAATATGGCATAATACGAAGCTCTTTTACTAGGCCTCAAACTAGTAAAATCCTTACAAGCCACAAAAGTTTCAATCATGGGAGATTCAGACCTAATTATCCAACAAGTAAAGGGGAATTTTGTCGCTAATGACAAAATATTGAGATCTTATAGGTCTGTTGCTGCTGAAATACTAAATTCCTTCACAGAATTTCAAATCACCAAAATTTCTAGAACCCATAATCTTCATGCTCATTGTTTGGCCACATTTGCAAGCACCTGTAAACTACCTTTTGAACCCAAGCATTGTTTTACAGCCGAGATAAAACACAGACCTTCTGTCCCAAACAATGTTAAAGATTGGCAAGTGTTTGAGGATGATACACAAATAAATAACTTCTTGACCTTGCAGCAAGAATTCTCAGGACTAAACATTGATACAGAGGCTGCAAGTGAGTTACAAACACTGAATGAACAGAACCACAAGGCAATATCACCCAAAACAGCTAATCAAATGCTACATCCAACAATTTTCAACAAAGATAACATACAAGAAATTCAACAAATCAGTTGTGAAGAAGTAGCTGGTGCAGAGGTTGAAATCATAGAGCTGAAGGATAACTTTTTACCAACAGGCCTAACTCCATTGGAGGACATTTTTGACTCAAATGATCTCCCTAGAAAACCAAAAATGCAGCCCCTTAATGCTGCCATTGAAGAATGCAACATTGGAACTATTGATAAGCCCAAGATAATAAAATTGTCTGCATCCTTACCTCCTGATCAGAAGCCTAAATACATTGACCTCTTCAAAGAGTTTCAAGATGTCTTTGCATGGAGTTATGAGGATTTAAAATCCTATGACACCTCTGTTATCCAACATACAATCCCTCTCAAGCCTAATCAAAAGCCATTCAAGCAGAAACTAAGAAGGATAAATCCTATGCTTCTCCCTTCAATTGAGAAAGAGGTACAAAAAATGTTTAAAGCGGGTATCATAGCACCTATCAGGTTCTCAGACTGGATTTCAAACCTGGTGCCCACAAGAAAGAAAACTGGTGAAATCAGACTCTGTGTTGATCTAAGGAATTTAAACCAAGTATCCCTCAAGGATAACTATCCCTTACCTAAGATGGATCACATTCTCCAAAGAGTGGTAGGGGCCTCAAGGATCTCATTACTCGATGGATTCTCAGGCTTTAATCAGATCCTAGTACACCCTGATGATCAAGACAAAACCACATTCACAACCCCATGGGGAACTTTCAAATATGTAAAAATGCCTTTTGGATTGAAAAATGCAGGGGCTACATTTCAAAGAGCAATGGATATTGCTTTTTCCAAAGAGATTCATGACTTCCTTGTCATTTATTTAGATGACCTCACACCTTTCTCAAAATCTGACCAAGAACACTTGAAACATTTGAGACAAATATTCTTAACATGTCGGAAATATGGCATTTCCTTGAATCCTAAGAAGTCTCTATTTGGTCTGGAAGAAGGTAAGCTGTTAGGGCATATCATTTCAAAGGATGGCATTAGAATTGACCCAGACAGAATACAGGCCATCTTGCAAATGCCCCACCCAAGAAACATCAAAGAATTACAAGCCTTCTTGGGAAAAATTAACTTTTTAAGGAGGTTTATCCCAAACTTAGCAGAATTGATCAGATTACTAAACAACATGCTAAAGAAGGATTCAAAAGTGAAATGGACAGTAGAAGCCAACCAAGCTTTTGAAGGTATAAAATTGGCCCTTACCCAAACCCCAGTTCTAACAAATCCTCAATTTGACAGAGAATTTATCATTTTCTCTTTTGCTTCCCAGCATACCATTGCTGCTGTTTTATTACAGAAAGATGACCAAGGAAATGAAAAACCCATTGCTTTCTTTAGTAGAGCTCTCAGAGATGCACCCCTGAAATATCAGATCATGGAAAAGCAAGCATATGCTTTGGTCAAAGCTATCAAAGACTTTAGGATTTATATCCTATACTCCCATGTTATAGCTTATGTGCCAAGTCCCATTGTGAAAGACATACTCACTCAAGAAAACTTAGAGGGCAGAAGAGGAAAATGGATTGCCAACATCTTGGAATTTGATATTGAAATAAAACCCACAAAACTGATAAAAGGGCAAGGTTTGGCCAAATTAATGACAGAGGCAAACTTCCAAGCCTTAGACATAAACCAGCTGGACAATGAACCGGAGCTGGCGACTCCAAAGATTAATGTAGCCTTTGAACAATCCTCTTGGTACTCTGATATCTGTTATGTATTGCAAAACCTGTGTGCTCCCCCAGGATTGTCCAGAACTAAAAGTAGGTTCCTAAAAATGAAAGCTTCAAGATTTTGTGTCATGGATGGCAATTTGCTTTGGAAAAACCATGAGGGTATATTATTAAACTGCCTAATTGAGAATGAGACTAACAATGTCATGAAAGAATTTCATGCAGGTGACTGTGGTGGACACTTGTATTGGAAGTCCACTGTGGATAAGATATTAAGGGCTGGTTACTATTGGCCCACTGTTTTCTCTGATGTCAAAAAAATTACCACCTCATGTCACAAATGCCAAGTGTTTGAGGGAAAGAGAAAGTTACTGCCACTTCCTTTGAGGCCTATTGCAACAGAGAGACCTTTTCAACAATGGGGCTTGGATTTCATCGGGGAAATTCATCCCTCATCTTCAGGCCAACATAGATGGATCCTAACAGCTACAGACTACTTTACTAAATGGATTGAAGCTGTTCCATGCAGACAAGCAAATGATTCCACTATCATTCAGTTCCTCGAGACCAATATCCTTTCTAGATTTGGTTGTCCTGATAAGATAATAACAGACAATGCTGCTGCTTTCAGATCTAAGAAGATGGTGAATTTCTGCCACAAATTTCATATTACTTTGGGCCACTCCACTGCATACTACCCTCAAGGAAATGGTCTAGCAGAATCATCAAATAAAAGCCTTATAAACATCATAAAGAAGGTGTTGGAAGAAAATAAGAAGAATTGGCATAAGAAGCTGGTCAATGCCTTATGGGCAGATAGACTAACAACCAAGAGATCAATTGGGGTCAGCCCATATGAGTTAGTCTATGGATTAGAAGCCAAGTTTCCTTCATCACTAGGGGTTCCTGTTATGAAACTACTTCAAGAAAGCCAGGCTGAACCAAATGACATGCAAAGAAGGATCAATCAAATAATATGTTTGCAGCAAACTAGAGACCAAGTTTATAGCAGAGTTCAAGTTTTACAAGAAAAGCTAAAGAAAGCTTTTGATAGAAGGACTAAGGCTGAAGATTTCAACATTGGTGACAAAGTCCTCAAGTGGGATTCAAGAAGGGAAGATAAAGGAAAACATGGAAAATTTGATTCCCTTTGGAGAGGACCATTTGCTGTTCAAGCAGTACAAGGAAACAATACTTACTTCCTTAAGAATCTTGATGAAACTGATTTGGATGAAGGTCCTGTGAATGGCAGGATGTTGAAGCACTATTTTGACTACTATCCATGAGTGTTGCCTAATTCTCCTTTGTACATACTCAGGTGTATATATTACTTTCTGTTAACATGTAAAAAATGCAGTTTTTCAAGTTTTGTGAATTATCAGCAAAAGGCAAATAGGTTCAGAGATTTACCAAGATGGCAAGAGCACAATTTTGAGAGTTCAAAGGAGGAAAACTCCAAGTTTTGGTGAAAGAAGTCAAGGGCCAAGGCATTCTGACCTGCTGTTCTTGGTCTTTCAAAGGGAAAAACCATCCCCATGTGGAGCCACTGTTAGATACCTATACCAATAGGTTTCATATCTCATGATTGGCAAAGGAAGTTCCAAATATGCTCTGCTTTGGTGATGCAAAGATCCCATATTTTCAAGAGAAGGTAATATGTGTACATAGCTTGATGTTGACTCAATTTTGGATGGATGGTCCAACAGCCTAATCTGGATCATGCCATGTTTCAATTTCTTGTTGTAGAATAGAGAAAGAAGTCTGTCCAAACTGTTTAATCTTGGCAGACCAGTAGTTAGGTAGAGAAATAAGGTTCCCAACTGCTTAATCTGGGACCTTGGAAGCAATAAGGGTAGTTCTAGATAGAAAATCAAAAGAAAAAGCCAAAAGAAAAGAAAAGGCACATGAGGGTCTGCAAGTCTAAGTGCACCCTCCATGAAGAAACAAAAAATGCTAGGCAAGTTAATGGGTAGGTAGAGGGGGTTGCAGAAATGTCATTCCTTTCAATTGAATTGTGCTGGTCTAACATAAAGGAAACATCAATGGATAGAGAAGTTCCTCTTCTCCATCATCTTGCAGCAATACAAAGGAGCATGTCTAACTTCCTGTTTTCCCCCCCTCACATTCATTACTAACATCCCATTACCAGTTATGCTCATGAAAGAAAGTCAAGGTCTTGTGGTGGTTCTTGTTTCTTTAAAAGCCACATTTCTTGTGTAAAATTCTTTTCATTTTGATCTACTCCCTAAACTAAGTTGATTCCATATAAAACTTAGTGTTTCCACTCCTCATCCACCTCTTCCACTCATATTAACCCCTAACTTCTACTATTTAACTCCCTATACCCCCTATTCCCCCTATTACTATGTAAATCATGCAAAAAACCCAAAAATACCTACATATCCCCTTCCCAAGCATTATAGCTCTATTATTGATTTGAAATGTTTTGAGCGCTAAAACATTATAGCACGACCCAAAAGCGCTGATATATTAATCCAGGGATTAATCCAAAATCTGTTTGGATTAATAACCTTAAACCCGGTTTTGTAAATAAGCCCGCGCATAATCCACTTTGCCCGTAACACAGCTTGAAACCCACTTTTCTAATGTTTCCGCCGGGCACGAATTTCACAAAAAACATTATTTTATTCCCCGCCCGCTGCCATATTGTCCGGACAACTTGATGACCCGTCGACCGTCGGATCTGGGCTTTCCCATCCGACGGCCCACATCCATATCGGGTCGGCCCCGATGACCGTAATTTATCGCCCGAGAAACTGTCAGAGGGTGACGTCAGGCCTCTGCCACGCGTCACCCCCATATCCTCTCGGGTCGTCCTCTAAGAAAACCGCGACCGTATCTAAGGCGGTCCGAGAAAATCCGCTTACCGCTTATGGTTTTCCGCTACTCACGTCACGTCCTCGTCACCACTAGTCATGCCTACGTCATGCCACATCGCCGCCACATCAGCGCCCCTGTCCGCCACTGCTCCGACCTGTCCGCCACCTCACCATCCCCGTGGATCACCCACAGGCCGCCACGTCACTCGATGACGTCATGCTGATGTCATCCAACCCTGACCCCACCTGATGAAGTCATGCTAACGTCATCCAAAAAAAGCGCCAATGACCCAAAAGTCCATATTTTTGTCGAAAAGCGCGGGTTTTCTCACTTTTTGCAAAAAACAAAGAACTGTTCTGCTCTACATGCATATCATGACCTCATCCGCCAACCTGCTGAAGTCAACACAGAGACCGTGGGCGCTTCCATTCCACCTACATTCGTAGCCATTGCCTGCAATTAAAGAGGTATTTATCGAAATCACTTCCCCGCGCCTGGTTTTATCCATATTTGTCCAGATGCTAGCTTAAAAGAGTGAAAAACACTAAATTTACCAGCAAAACTCCAGTAACCTGTATCTATCTCCAACTGGTGGGTCGCAATTCCTCTGCAGAGCCTGCATTTAGCAAAATTTACCTAAATTCTCAGTTAGTTCGCGCATTCGTGAACTAAGAACCTCAAGTGCACTAATTCACCGTGGAAACACTCTTATTAGTCCTGGTATTGGCTTTATCAATCCTCTGTGCAGTATTTCAATTGCTGCTACTGCCATTTACCCTCTGTTCCTTTGTAAGTCACCTCTCTGTTGCAAAAGTACCCCCCTGTGCTGTTCTGCTCACTCAAACCAGTTCACATACAAATCAGAGGCCTTATCAGCCATGGAAACACCAGTAGCCCTGAATATTCAACCTCTGAATGCTCCACAAAGAGAATTAGAATGGAAGGCCCTAGGGGATAAGGATTATCAGATGATAGACTCATTTCCAATGAATTCCAAATTTAACATCCATCTGCTGAATGAGTTAAAAGCCCAACACCTCAGTGGAGCTGATATATTAGGGATTTGGGACTCCAATTTACCCATTTTTAACCTTCCTCAAGTCAATTCCCTTCCAGACTTGATCCATAGATGCTGTGAATGCTATGATCCATGTCAGAGAGTTGTTCTTAGTCCCACAGGCTCAGTCTTGTTTCATATTACCCCTGAGGCCATAAATGAGATGCTGCACTTTCACACTGCAAGACCATTGACTCCTCTCTCCATGTTAGACTTATTAAAGAAGGGGGGCAACCTGTCCAGTGCCCAGATCATCAAAATCAATCAGTTATTCATACAGCCAAGCTCTGAAACTGTGAGCACGCCTCCTATTGGAAATCCATACCTCAATGACTTGGGCAAAATGCTTGTAGATTTGATTAGCTATGTCCTGGGTTACAAGGGAGTTGAGGATGTTGATGACACCATTATGGCTATGCTGTCCATATTTTCTCCTGGGAAGCCTCCTGCTGTGCACTATGATTATGCTACATATATTGCAAACAAGATTCATGAGCAACTGATGAATCTAGAAAGGGAGAAGGTGTTTAGATACACCAGATACATATATCATCTGTTCTTATTTTATCAACTTGACAGTTTCCCTATTCCTCTCAAGAAACTTGATGCCCAGGGAAATCCAAGGTCAGTTGTGTTTTGGACTTCAGTTTTTCATCACACCTCTTGCTCACCATACACATACTCTGAATTCATAGACCTTTTCATTCATCCAGTTTTGACCTTGTTATATGGTTTTCCTCCTCCAAGATTAACCGATGAAATGCAAAGAATTATCCATCTCTCTAAGTCCTACAGCATTGGTGATTGGTACTTTTACCAACACCACACAGTAATCAGAATATATGGTTGTGAGTTGGACCCTTATAGGCTGCCAAGATATGTCCCTATGAGACTATTTGCCTCGGAGTATTTCAGGCAGTTTGGAAATGCAGACATGATCCATTTCCATAGTAAAAACAAGAAAGTGCAACTAAAAGTCAGGAACCAGCTAGGCCCTTTCCTTTACAACATAAGGGAGGAGGGATGGAAGGAAGCAGATGGCATGCTAGAGGCCCTCCGATTCGAAACTAGTTTCAAATGGGTACCTTATGACCCTAATCATTTCATTTCTCTTAGGAGGATAAAACATAAATTGGGTGGCTATGCTCACATTAAATTGCCTCATATTGAGAAATATGCCAATCTACTAAGTTGGAAAGAGGGCACGCTAGAAGAGCCAATCAGTAGAGAGAAAATGCTACAAAGAGAAGCGAAAAATATTGAGAAAGAGGCTGACTTGGAAACTTGTGGGCAGGTTTCCTCTTCATACCAAAGGCAGCTTGGAGCAGCGGCATCATCTTCAACAGCACATCAGCAAGAACAGCCACCTCCTATGGCAGAAAGCAAGCAGAAAAACAGGTATAACAGCAAGAAGGAGGGCGAAAAGAGGGGCAGCAAGTACAGTAGCAAGAACAAACACCTGAAGCCCCAATATCCACTGAGAAACAGGCTCAAGAGAATGTTCCCTAGGCAAGAAAAGACAGTGGAGGCCTCAGTACTACAGACTCCACAAATAGAATAAAAGGGAAAGAAGAGGGATAGAGAGCAGGAGACTCCCCTCACCACATCTATAAGTCATGGGGAGAAAAGACATAGAATGAATCCCCTCTCTGAGGAAGAAATGCCTATTGGGCAATCTTTGGGCATGGGCCCACCAAGCATGGAAGCATCTGCAAGTTCCTTTCAGCAGGAACATGAAAGGACAGTTGGAGGAGAAGTCAGCTCCTCAAGCCACCAAAAGGGAGCTGAAGCAGGCATCAAACAACAGTTTATAGATATCAAAAAGAGGAATGAGCCACTTAAGATACAGCTCTACAACCACTTATTAAAGATGGCTCCTACAAACCAACAAAGGTTGATGTCTGCATATGATGTACATGAGGGCAAAATGGTAATGAGTCATTTCATGCCAACCATGTTGCAGCCACAGACAACTGCAGACTACATAAGGACCAACCTTGAGGTCCTTGCAAAAGACATCCACCCTATGGATCAGATTGAATTGCACAAGCAAACGGGTGAGATGGTGTATGCCACTCTTGCAGACAAAACATTGGTAAATCTTAGGCTGGAAAATAGCCTAAACAATACAGCTGCCCAACTTGAGTTGGAGAAGGCATACTCTCAAGCAAAGGACAACTGAATCAAAGCTTTAGAGGATATAATCATAGAACTTGGGCATGATCCCAAGGACATCAAGGCTGTACAAGCGCTGCTGAAGCTAAGAGATGCAGATATGGCAACACTAAGAAAAATGGTTAAGGTCCCAGCAACTATTCACCCACAAACGGAAGAGGTTGCTCAGCTGAGACATGACCAGGATGCAGCAGCTATGCTGGTATCGTTATACAAACAACTGATCCAGACACAGGAGAAATTGGGAGAATCAGAGGCAGCACTGCAAGCAGCCCTACAACAGAGGGAAGTAGGCCAAACATCACAGCCCCCTCCACAAATAATCAACCTTGAGGAAACTCCTCAGACTACTGCTCCTCCTACAGAACAGACAACTCAGGCAGCACCATCTACATCAGCACTAGCACCAACAACAGAGCAGGCTCCAAGCCTTGATATGCAGAAGCTGAAGAATGAAATTCAGGCCTTGGAAGCCCAAATGGCAGAGTTAAATGAAGCCAGGGAGAATTTGGCTAAGCTCAATGAAAAATATGACAAGTCAAAACAAAGCATAGCAGAAAAAGGGAGGGAAATAAAGGCCCTTAAGGAGAAGATAAAGGAGCTGGAGAAAGAGCTCACCCTTGACAAAGTGGTGGCTCAGCTCAAGACAGTTTTATGGGCCAACATTGGCCAATCAATCACAGATCAGTGGCAGTATATTGAGACCATTCATGAGCAAATAGAGCTCATAGGAAAAGCACACAGAGAAGTCCAGAGATCAAGGGCATCTCTAGGCAACATGCCTGAGGTAGCCAATAGAATGATTAATGTGCTCAATAACCGTACAGGTCCTCAGCTGGCAGCAATGGGAATTCCCAACAGAACTGAAACCATTTTGCTGATAAAGAGGGTCCTTACATTAAGAAGCCTGGTACAAACACTAGAAAGAAGAAGCCAGGACATGCAGACAGAAGTAAACAGATTTATGGACAAGTTTGCAGCATTACAAAACAGAGGTCTTCCTGGCTTACTGAACAGCGCAGGGAAACTACTTTCACATGAGAACTATGCTAAAAGGGTCAATACATTTGCTACCAATCAAATCACTGAAAGACCAAGTACCTCAGAAGAAACAGGGCCAGCATCTGGGCAAAGTCTCTATAACAGAGTAGAGAACTTATTTTTCATTATGAATGAGATCAAACATTTGTTTGAAGTGCCTCCAAACTTCTATAAATATACAGAGGCAGATGAGACCTTAGATGCAATTCTGAGACATCAACTGCCCACACAGGAATGGTGGACCAAAATGATACAGATGATACTGTGAACAAGAGGCTCTCATCAAGTTTTTTCATCAAAAAACATAAGTTATCATATACAGGAAAATTTGATGCATTCAATATGAATGAAGAAGAGTGGACTGAGCCAACTCAGCAGAAAGATTCGGCCACCAAAGCAATACTGACAGCTGCAAATGACAGGGCCGAGAAAGCTACAGGATGACAGAGCATAAAGACACATCATTCAGCATTTATTCAGAACGCTAAACCGACTCAGTGGCCTCCAAAGGTCAAAAAGACTTCTGACAGCATTAAAGAGCATTCATTTTGTATTTAGAGCAGTAATAACTTCCTTATCTGCTATTTTGTAAAGTTGGTGAGCGTATTCAATTCATCAAGTGACTCAGCGGTTCAGATATTTTATGAAACCGATTGTATATATTCCCCCTCGCATAAGCATGCAGGGGTTGTTGATTTTCTCTTCTAGAGATCTTATGCTGTAAATTTTCAGACTATTAATGCAAAAGATGATGAAATTTCTAAGGTTCTGCGTTGTCTGAGGCATTGTAGTGTGTTTGTTGAATGCTACAGGATTCCTGCGTATTTCATGGCACAATAAGTCTCCTTTAAACTCTTCGTTATGTGTTTTTATTATTTCTTCATAACCCATTCATGTTCTATGTTTCACAGTTTAATGGCAGAGAAAAAGAATAGTTCCAGGATTTATTCATAGAATACCCTGGCCTCAATCTATGCTATTATAAATGTTTTCTTCAGTTATAGTTATGAGGGTGTAATTCTTAATTGCTGCACCTCCACACTATATCTTTCAGAGTGGTTATTGCTCAGAAATTCAAGTTTGCTTTTGTGCAGTATATCTCTTTCTCTCACTCACAGCTTAGTGGAAAATTCTTAACTGCTTTCCACTGGTTAAACACACTTCACCATCACTATTTCAAAGTTTGTTTCATGAAATGTTTAAATGGCCCTATAGTTTCAACAATCTCACTCAATACTTCAAACAACCTATAACCACCAGACTCCATTGCCCAATGAACTAATACTATCTAAAGATTTTCACCCTAGGTACTGAAAGACATCATTCAACCAAAACCTTGAACAAAACTGAACATCATAACTAGCCTAAAATCTTGACAAAACAGAGATAAATCTTAAAGAGAGAGCCCTCTCTGATTATAGGTAGGCTAGAACCTATAATCCAAAGCTTGGTTAGTGGTTACCCCGGCCGTATTCCCTTGGGAGTCAAAGGGAACAACCTGGGTGTTAACAGGACCCTCACATGCCCTCCCCCTTAAGACTAGCCTTGTCCTAAAGGCTGAAGCTGTGGAAACTACTGAAGAATAGTAGCTGGTTCCCAAGTTGCATCTTTCGGAGAGGTGTCTTTCCATTTGACGAGGACTTCCTTAATCATGCGGCCACGCAGGTGCTTGTTTCTTGTGGCGAGGACCTGTTCGGGTTGAAGCCAGATTGACCCTTCGTCGTCGAGTTCAGGTAGACTGGTTTGAACTCGACAATTGTTCCCAATTACTTTCTTGAGGCATGATACATGGAAAACTGGATGGATTTTTGTAGTAGGTGGCAAAGCCAACTTGTAAGCCACTTCTCCAATGCACTGATGTACTTGGTAGGGTCCGTACAATTTTGGAGATAGCTTCTGACACCCCTTGTCTTTGAGTGATGTTTGCTTATATGGTCGCAGCTTCAAAAAGACCCTGTCCCCTTCTTGAAACTGGCACTCTGAGCGATGCTGGTCGACCTGTTGCTTCATGCGGTTCTAAGCTTGATGAAGATTCTCTCTAAGATGGGCAAGCATGGTGGCGTGATGTTGTAGGAGTTGATCCACTGCTTGTACTTTGGAGCATCCCTGGAGATAAGAAATAGGGGAAGGCGGAAGTTGACCATATACTGCTTCATAGGGAGTCATTTTAGTAGAGGCATGATAATTGGTGTTATACCACCATTCCGCCAGAGGTAACCGTTGTACCCAAAGGTGTTGTTTTTCTGAAGTGAAACACCTGAGGTAGGTTTCTAGACATTTGTTGACTGCTTCGGTTTGACCATCCGTTTGCGGATGATAGGAAGTGCTGAGTTTTAGTTGAGTGCCCTGTAGCCTGAAGATTTCTTGCCAAAAATTACTAGTGAAGATCGGGTCGCGATCAGACACAATAGAAGTGGGCATGCCATGTAGTTTGAATATCTGATCCATGAAAGTTTGCGCAACCAAAGTTGGTGTAAACAGGTGGGGTAGGGCACAAAATTGAGCATACTTTGACAAGCGGTCCACCACCACCATGATGACTGACTTGTTCCCTGATTTTGGAAGACCTGTAATGAAATCCATGGAAACCTCTGTCCAAATTGATGTCGGAATGGGCAATGGTTGTAATGTGCCTGGTGTGTTGACGGTTTCTCCTTTGTGGCGTTGACAGACATCACATTCTGCGACAATAGTAAGGATGTCCTTTTTCATGCCGGTCCAAAAAAATGATCTTCTGGTGCGAGCATAAGTTTTCTGAAAGCCCGAATGTCCTGCAATGGGGGATGAGTGCAATTCAGCCAATATGCGACTTTTGAGGGTTGATGTTGGTGATATTACTACTCTGTCCCAGTAGCGAAGAATGTCATCTTGCCAGGAGTAGCCCTTGATGGAATTTGGATCGACCTGCAATTGAGAAATGAGTTGGGATAGCCCTGGGTGTGAAAACCATTCTCTGCGAGCTTCTTCAATCCATTCTGGAATGGGGAGGGAAATTGCTAGCAGAGTACTTTCCTCCTCAAATTGGCGAGATAATGCATCTGCTACCCTATTGTCTTTCCCTTTCTTGTAAATGATCTCATAATCATATCCCAGCATTTTAGCTAGCCATTTATTTTGTTGTGGGGAAGATAGGCGTTGCTCCAGAAAATATTTAAGACTGTGATGATCTGTGCGGATTTGGAAACGTCGCCCCAATAAGTAAGGGCGCTAGGTGTCGACTGCATGTAAGATGGCCATCATTTCTTTTTCATAGGTAGATTGGCCTAGATTCTTCCCACTTAGTTGTTGGCTTGCGAAGGCCAAGGGTCACCCTTCCTGTATTAAGACTGCCCCAATACCTGTCCCTGAAGCATCACATTCAATGACAAAAGATTTGTTGAATTCAGGTAGTGCTAAGACTGGAGTGGAACACATGGAATTTTTGAGGGCGGTAAATGCCTGTTGGGCTTCCTCATTCCAGAAGAAGGAATTTTTCTTTAGGAGTTGAGTGAGGGGCTTCGCTATGCGGCCATAGTTGCAGACAAATTTGCGATAATAGCCGGTGAGTCCCAAAAATCCTCTCAAGGTCTTAGGTTGAGGCCATTCTTGCATTGCCTGAATCTTTTTGGGGTCCACCTTGACACCTTCCCGCCCCACAATGTGGCCCAAATACTCAACTTCTTCCATGCCAAACAAACAATTGGACAATTTGACAAATAATTTATGTTGGCGGAGCAGTTGCAAGAGTAGATCTACATGGTGAAGATGTGCAGCCCAAGTGCCACTATAGATGATGATGTCATCGAAGAAGACTAGGACAAATTTCCTGAGATATGGTTTAAGAAGGTGATTCATAAGGCTCTGAAAAGTAGAAGGGGCATTACAAAGACCAAATGGCATGACCAGGAACTCATAATGGCCTTCATGAGTTCGGAACGCCGTCTTGGGAATGTCGACTTCCTTCATGCGAATTTGGTGGTAGCCTGAGCGAAGATCCAACTTAGTGAAGAATTGAGCCCCATTGAGTTCGTCCAGCAAATCGTCAACCACCGGGATGGGAAATTTATCTTTGACTGTCAACTTATTGAGGGCCCTGAAGTTTGGACACATCCGCCACTCTCCGTCTTTCTTGAGCACCATGACCACTGGGGATGAATAAGGACTAATTCTGGGACGAATGACACCTGCTTCCAGGATTTCCTTGATTATCTTTTCTATTTCATTCTTTTGGGTGAATGGATATCTGTATGGCCGCACATTTGGGGGTTGGGCCCCTGGAACCAATGTGATGCTATGATCATGTTCCCCTCGTGATGGCGGAAGCTCCTTAGGCTTGTCAAAGACCTGCCTATGTTTATTTAAAATTTGTTGCATCTTAGGATGAATTGGCGGGGACTGGGTTTCAATGACCTGGATGGCATTAAATTGAGCTACCACTCCATGATTGCCCTTTTTTAACAATTTTTCCATCCTATGCGAGTTGATGATTGAGGGGGGTCCCGCCTGGAGTCCTCGGAGGGTATGTGTGAAGTTGTTTTGCTTAAAACTCATATATAACTCCTGGAAATCCATTGTGATTGGCCCAAGAGTGCGGAGCCATTCAGCGCCGAGGACAATGTCGCATCCCCCCATATGGATGGAAAACATGTGTGTTTTCAACTGATAATCCCCCATTTGAAGTTTGACATTTTCACAGCGGCCTTCACATTTCATTGTGCCCCCATCCGCGATTTGGACTTGGAAGTTAGAAACTGTGTGTACAAAACAATGCACTGCGTCGGCGACTTTTTGATGGATGAAATTATGGGTACTTCCACTATCAATCAAGACTACTACTGGGCGATGTTTAATAAAACCCCGGATTTTGAGAGTTTGAGGGGAAGAAATTTTGGCCAATGCATTTAGCGAAATAACTGATTCGTCAGATACAATCTCCTTTTGGTTGTCTTCTTCTATCACCTCAGGTTCCTCGAGTGGTGGATCTTCCTCTGTTGAGCTGTAGTCAGTGGCGTCTATTTGAAAAAACTTGGGCTCCTTGCATTTATGACCAGGGGAATATTTTTCATCATAGTAGTAACATAGTCCTTGCTTCCTTCTTTCGGCCATTTCCGCAGGTGACACCTTTTGGATCTTAAGTGTCTGAGTCATATTGTGAGCTTGTGGGGGACGACCTTTAGTGGGGAAACTAGGGCGGCTGTATTGGGCTGCTAATGCACGTTCCACCTTACGAGCTACCTGGCAAGCTTCCGTCCACGTGGGAGGGTGGTGGAGTAGAACTTGAGCTTTGATGGCTTCTTTAAGACCGCTGATAAAACATTCCGTGTAGAACTCATCTGTGAGACTTTTAGTGCGGAAGGCTAAGGCTTCAAAAGCGGTAATATATTCATCCACTGTACCTGTTTGTCTAAGCTTAGTGAGACGCCCCAAAAAAGAGTCTTCCTGTTCAAAGCGAGCTCGAAGAGCTTTGGTAAATTGGGCCCAAGTCGGAAAAGGTCCATTGCAACGTTGATGCCATTCCGCCCATTGCCATCATTCATTGTCCAAGTACATGGTCCCTACCATAAGCTTAGTCCAATCATCATGGATATGATTCAGTCTGAAATACTGCTCCATTTGTGCTAGCCATGCGGACGTGTGAGAACCGTCAAATTTATGCATATCCAACTTGGGAGGTCGCTGACTGGGTGGTGGATTGGTGTGCCAGACGTGAGGAGAGTGGCTAGACTCACCCTCATGGTGTTCATGGCCATCATACGCTTCCTCGTGGGCTGGCGCCTTGCCCTTATCGAGTACTTCATGTACCTGGGTAGTTAGGCCTTCAATCATACGTTGGAGGGTGTTCAGATTTTCTTCAATTTTATCTATCCTTTCATTGGCCATCGCTTGAGCTCTAGTTTCTACCATACACCAACTGGATGAAAATTGGGACCGCCAAAAAAAAATTGTACTAATAAATTGAATGGTACCACCGTGCTCAGCTCGTCGTCCTGATGCTGATGGGCTAGATCACAAATAAGCGCTTCGGAAGCACTGCGGATCTGAATGGTGGAACAACTGCTGCTGCAGATCTGATGTGTGATCCCCGATAGAAAAAGGAACTATGGTCTAGAGGAGTGTCAGGTGCTACAGATCGCAATATACATAAGGGTCTGACAGTAGTACTCGGCCCAATGTTTCAGGGCTCTAACTAAGGAGGATCGATCGTACCCTTAGCCGTACAACCCGACTACCCTATCGTACGGGCGAGTAATCTCTCCGAGTGCTGTTCTCGGTGTACTGTAGCCACAAGACGGCCGAAGGTTTATCTATGGCGAGGTTTCAAGGGAGCCTAGGGGGCTTCCTATATACCCAGAGGGTACGTGGAAGACAGTCCATGCGCGGTTCTGTCTAATGCGCTACTACTCGAAGGGGTACCCACAGGGGTTACAAGGGAGTCCAACAGACGTGACCACCTCTTGTATTTCCTGCGTGCATGCCTCCCCAAATCCGTAGGTTTATGTGCTTAACGACAGATCCCGTGGTTTAAAGACGCCGGAACACGTCTCTAGCCAAAAAAAAAATTTGCTAAAAATTGGAGATCCCACCGAGCCCTGGAAAGTGCTCTGATACGACTTGTTATGCTCTTAACCTACAAAATAATACCCAGATACAGAATATGCGAAGAAAATATACCCAGAACACAGAATAGCAATGATTTTATTATTCAAAGAGCAATGTTCACATGCCTCTTCGAGGGGGCAACCTCCAATAGAGTAGAGCTCGATTACAAAATAAGACACGATGCTCCTCGCAGGGAGTCCCTATCCTTTATATATAACTCATACATGCAATACCACGGGTCAATACCGTGAGTTTTATTAATACCATCTATCTAATACTACGGCTACGGCCCATTTGCAACTAACTGTGGTCCCATCATTAATTTCGGGTTAACCACTTACAAAATATATGGGCTTTATTGACTCTTTGACTATGACGTGATCCCAAGACATAAGTAAGGGGGTTAGGGTGGGACCCTAACACTAAAGAACTCACAAGCTAAAAGACTAATAATCTAAGCTCCCCAATGAAGGAGAGAGATCTCCTATTTATACAAAAAGATGAGAAGCCATCTCATTAATGAGAATTCATGAATCTCTCCCTCTACCTCTAGAGTCCTAATCAAAATAGGAACTGATAAGACACATGTCTTCTTAGAGTTACAATACAATTAGGAGATGTGACACATATCCTCATGATCCCATGATTCTTTCCACTCAAATTCGAATTTGGCCTTAGAGTGCCACATAAGAGTCTTCTAGAAGCCTCCTTTCAACCTACACATGTCAACAATCTCAACCCATTTGTTATATGCACATTATTTTCTAATGTTTAACCACAATTCACTTAAAAGGCTTAGAAATAATAAATATTGGAAAAACATAAAGTTGGCCCAATGATAATGAAAGTGGGATGAATGTGGTGACATAGTAGTGAAATGGAGGTGATATAATGGACATAATAGTGAAAGTGTAATGGAAATGAATGACATTTTCAAGACTCAACAACAGTCATGGTTGAAAGAACTAAAAGTCATTCCATGGGTTTCCTCTATGTGTCTTACTCCCTTTCACTTGTTTATTACATAGCTTAGAAGATGAAGAGCAATACCACTTGTTTATTTATGCTATGGAGGTTGTGAGCAACATGATTTTATGACCAACCAGGCATGATGCAAAGCATCCTAACTGGGATGAAAGATGTTTGATGATATGTACAACCTCCTTTTATACATTCCTCAATGATATAATTTTAGTTAAGCTCAAAGGTTTTCTTGAAGTCAATGAAAAAACAGAAGGGACTAGTTTTATTATTAGAAAACTCCTCCAAAATTATTTGAATCATAACAATGTGGTCCATAATTACGCCGAAAGGCATTTTCTCTGTGGCCTTGGGGTGATCCAGCATTATTCACCCCAGCCAATAAGCAGACTTTATTTATGTCATCATCGTTGTGATACAAAACTCACAGGTGGACGTTCACCCTTCATTTTTCGTATTTGAATTGGTGCAGTTGGGTGCCATTCTACGTGCGGGTGCATTCCAATTCACTACCTTCACATTTCCTCGTCCTCGTACTCAAGGATAGCTTGTCCGAGGATTTTTTCAAGGATTGGGAATGTACAAAGAAAATCGACAACATTTGTTACTCCTAAGCATAATAGAGTATTCATAACAGAGTATTCCTCACGCCAATAACCTTGGGTTCAAATAAAGTTATGATTATGTTGACACCTAATCCTATGCTATTGGGTGAATTTGGAATGTGAACATTCATCAAGAAGATGAACTGATCAGTCACATTCATGTATATAACAATAGCTACCTAATGAAATAAACGAATCAGTTTTTCTGCCAAGTCTGGAGTTACTCCTGGTCTGACATGGTATCAGAGCCAGTTCTTAAAATAGTTGTAACTCCCTTCATTTCTGCTGTTGTCCTCTGTCGTTCTGACCTGAGCTCTGTCCTCAAACGCCTCTGTCATTCTGCCACACCTGCGCTGCCCTGAATTCACTCAGAATCCAAAACCGTTCCAGCGCCTCTGGGCTCTGTCCACTGAGCTTTCGATGCCAAAGATCTGTTGTGGCGGTTGAAGGGAAAGCGACTGCTGTTTGAGGGGACTCGAAAAGATGGTGTTGAGAGTGGGATAGAGCCATTGTAACCTGGAAGCCATTGTTATCACTGTATTGCCTGTATTGACAGTGATTCCGTTCCGCGGACGTTTGGGCAGACCCATGAGCTAGGCCGGTGTATTACCCGCCATCCTTACTGGATGCTATATTCTTCCGAGTGACCGCACGATGAACTTGCAGTTCGCGCAACGCCATGAAGTAGTACCATCCGCCATATCCCAGAACTTCAATAACCTCGTACCTCTTGTCTAATTCGAACAATTTCACTTGCGTCGGACGTATATCTTCTCCACGATATTCCACTTGTACTATGAATTTTCCCTTGCCTGGAGACAAATTCGTAAATTGTTCTGTAATTGTTGTTCTGAGAGGACCCTCCTTGGGAAATGCAAGCTTCTGAAGGGCTGCTTCAAAGACAGGCTGCAATACGTGGAAGACTGGTATGAACTGACATGGTTTGGGCAGCGTTTAACACAAGCGCTCAATTTTTATGTATGCGGTGATATATGTTACAGTAAGCAGCGTTTAAATTTTCATGTGATATATATATGCGGTGATATATGTTACAGTAGCAACGCTCAATTTTTATGTATGCGGTGATATATGTTACAGTAAGCAGCGTTTAAATTTTCAGGTGATATATATATGGTGATATATGTTACAGTAGCAGCGCTCAATTTTTATGTATGCGGTGATATATGTTACAGTAGCAGCGCTCAATTTTTATGTCATATATATATGCGGTGATATATGTTACAATAGTAGCGTTTAACACAAGCGCTCAAATTGTTCATGCAGTGATATATATGTGGTGATATATGTTACAGTGGTAGCATGCTATCAGCATTCATTTCAATAGTCAATAATATATAAATGGCATAGCAGAATCAGGATCATTCTTTTAGCAACAAAAGTTTTTTTCTCCACAAAAGCACATTCTTTTTGCCATTAGAAGTATTATTCTATCAGCAGAAGTTTTTTTTTTTACAGAATGCATGCAATCATCTCTATGGTAGGAATAGTTCTCACTGGCAAGGAGAACTATCCTGAATGGTCCTGGATGATAAAACACACCCTCATCTTCAATGAGTTGTGGAAAGGAGTCTGTGTCGGAGAAGGAGAAAATGACCCAGTACAACCTACATCAGACAAAGAGCTCGTCATTTGGGAAAACAAAAACAACAAAGCCTATGCATTGATCGCAACATCTGTAAATGAAGAAGTAAGTCGCCATATTGCATCATATTCAACGGCCTTTGAACCTTTACAAAAGCTGAAAGAACTCTATGACTCACATTCTGCACTTGAAGTTGTTCAGCTCATGATTAAAATCTTCACTCTTGAACTGAAAAATAATGATCCTCTTGCTCTTGCATCTGACGTAAATTCTATAATGCATGATATTAAATCCACTAAGGTTGAGCTGGATATCCCTCTTATTGCTTTTCTCAAGGCACTCTATCCTACCTACTCCAATTATCTTGAGTCTTTACAAGCAAATGGAAATCTTAAAGATATAACCTTTGACTCTCTTGTGAAAAAGTTTGCTGAAAGAGAGAAAGCCTTTGGAAAGAAGACAGTCCTTGAATCTTCTGAAGAGATTGTTTGCCTTGCTCATAAAGAAAAGCATCCTGCTCAAGATTCTACAAGAGGAAGAGGTGGACGAAGAGGAAGAGAAAGATACTTCAAAGGCAGGGGGGGCAGCCATTCTCAAGCAGAAAAAGCAGATCTGCATTGCATTCGCTGCAAACGAAATGGATCACATGATGCTTCTACATGCAAGCTACCATGGGACAAAATTGAGCAGAAAAGGAACCAGCAGAAAGGTAAAACTGATGATACAGACAAAGGTAAAGCACCTGAATCCACTCACTATATTGAGGCACAATGTAACATTGGAGTAAATGAAGATTTGTTTAATGCTTCACTTGCTTCTTCGAAAAATGATTGGTTGCTTGATTCAGGAGCAACCTGTCATATGACTCATAGGAAAGATTTTTTTGAAGATTTCACTGACAATGTTGATGGAGCAGTATACTTTGCAAATCAGTCAAAAATCAAGCCATCAGGGCTTGGCACAATCAGTCTTAAACTGCCTGGTCTTCCAGACTTTCTTCTGGATCATGTTCTATATCTCCCACAGCTCAAGAGAAACTTACTGTCCTTGGTCCACATCCGCCAGCAAGGTCACTCCATTCATATGTTTGCTGGCAAGCTTGAGGTAAGAAAAGCATCTAACCACTCACTTGTCATGAGGGGAATAGAAGAAGAAAGGCTTCTCAAACTGCAAGGAACCTCTGCTCATGCACAACATTTCTCATATATTTCTAATCATGAAGAAGGTACACTTCCATCAAGTTTATTATGGCATGCTAGATTTGGACATTTAAACTATGACAGTCTCTGCTTATTGAAGAAAAATGGTGTTGCTGGTTTGCCTACAATTCCTAGGAAACATAAGCAATGTTGTTATAGACAATTTTGTGCCTTGCAGCATCAGGCATGAATTGTCAATAATCCAAGGGATCCAAAGTCCCTAAACATGATGTTCCTGCCCCTAGAGGAACAAGGTCAGCAAACCAACAGCTCTCAGATCAGTTCTCCACCTGAAAACACTCAAAAACAAGCAATCCTGAAATCAAAGCAGGTGCTCCACTAGGCTTCTGCGCTGAAACTCAGATCCTCCATGGTGTACCTGCGTTGCAAAGCAAGTGGAACAAAGGCCACCTGCGCTGAGCGAGATGGGACAAGTGGCACACTGAGTCATTGCTCTGGAATCTTCCAAAAATGACACTTGGATTAGGGATTTCGCCTTGTGATGAGTCAGAGGCACTGTTTCTCCAAGTGGAAGCAAGGTTCTCCAAGTGGACTCAAGAACTGAAGATCAACTGAAGAGAGAGAGGACACAAGGCAGCTACACATCAGTTGCAAGCTGACTCATCCTTTCTCAATTCATCTATATATTGAGCTCTCTCCTATGAGCTCAAGAGGCTGGAATTTTGTGCAAAGTAATGATATGCTGTTGGTTTCACTATAGAGCTATTGGGTGATTGCTTGAGGGAGGTGAAGAGGAGAAATTCTTTCTGCTGGGAGGTGTTGCTGGATTGGGGCCTTCAATGGTTGTAACACTCTCAGAACCTTTACTTCTTCATTAATAAAAGCTATTGAGGTTCTTCTATATGCATTTGTTTCAATGATGTTTTGTGATAATTGTATATTTGATTTATGCTAATCCGTGAATCAGTTATGATTGCATGCTTCTTGTAGTTTCCTTCTTTGTCATTTTGCAGGATCTCATTGTAGCTGGGCCGGCAAAAGAGCAAGGAGCTGGGAGCAAGCAGCGAAGAGAAGAGTTTGGATTCGACATTAAGCGCAAGGCAACGGTTAGTGCATTTCCTCATTCTCTCTTGCTTTCATAAAGAAGTAAACCTTAAGTAGTTTTCTTTACAGTTGTTGCTGAGGTACTATCACCCTTAGAGTGGGATAGGGTCATCCGAATCGGATACTTTTCCCTCAAAGATTGCATAATCGCAGTCCGAAGTTTCCATTCCTGCCAAATCTTTGATAGCAAAACCAGAAGAGCGCCCAAACCCCTGCAACCAATAGTTGCAGTTGGGCCTTTCGCCAAATGGGGCATCGATTTCATGCAATGTAACCCCACCTCGACTGGAGGGCATGGGTATATTATAGTCGCAGTTGACTATTTTACCAAATGGGCCGAGGCGATGCCTACATTGGACAATACTGGTGAAACAGCTGCCCTATTCTTTTTCAATCATGTAGTCGCCAGGTTCGGCGTACCCCAGGCTATAGTTACAGATCATGGATCGCATTTCCGCAATCACATGATGGTTGAATTAGCTGCCAAACTAGGGCTATCTCACGACAGCTCTACTCCGTATTATCCACAAGCCAACGGATAAGTTGAAGCAATCAACAAGGTCCTGAAGCGTATGTTGCAGAGGATGATCGGAGTTCATAAAAGAAGATGGCACCTAATCCTGTATGCAGCCTTGTGGGCCTACCGAACCTCGGTAAGAAACGCAACCGGATTCACACCTTTCCAATTGGTGTACGGTCTAGAAGCAGTCTTACCGATCCAGTGCGAAATTTCGTCGCTTAAACTCGCAATTGATCTCCTCCCCGGAACCTCAGAAGAAGAGGCTCGTTTCTTGGAATTAATCCACTTGGATGAAACCCGTCGTGATGCCGCTTTGGCTAACGAAGCCCATAAAAAACGAGTCAAGGCTCAGTTCGACAAAAATGTCAAACCCCGTGTCTTCTCAGAAGGTGATTTGGTCTTGCTTTATGACCAAGAATCCGATAAATTAGGAGCAGGTAAATTCAATTCCTTATGGATGGGCCCCTATATTGTTAAAAGAGTGTTAGCAAAAGGAGCCTACGAGTTAATAGATTACGACGGAATTCCACTGGCGCAGCCCCGGAACGGGCTGTACCTCAAGCGTTACTATGCTTAAATAGTAACCTGCAGCTTTTGTTGTATTTTGTTTTCGCCAAAGTTCTTGTTCTGGTTGGGTGATTCTCCTTTTTCATTCGTTGCAGATGTCAAACCTTATGGAGACATGTGTTGGATATGCCGACGGAGCGAGTCGTAGTTCGCGGAACCTATCCTTCGCAGCATGGGCCATTTTTGATCCAAGTGGCGAGTTAGTAAGTTTCAGAGGTGTATGTACTGGGCAATCAACGAATAATATCACTGAGTATAGCGCGTTGATAGAACTACTCTCTGATGCCATCACGCGAGGCATACGCCGACTAATTTTCAGGCTAGACTCACAGCTCGTAGTACTACAACTCAATGGCATATATTCTGTTCGTAATCTAGCTATTTATCGCATGTTCCTAAGAGTAAAGATCTTGGAAAGACAATTTGATTCAATTCAATATCAACATATTTCGAGAAATCTAAACACATTAACTGACTCATTGGAAAACTATGTGTTAGATAGACATTTGCAACATTTATAAAAAGGACACATCTATCATCCAAATCAACCGGAATGAGACTCGAAAATCAAAATATATATAAGTTGTTCATAAAGTTCATACATAATGTTCTGTAACCAAGAAAAAATTGGTCATGTGACCTGAAAAACTCAAAAATGCTAGGGGGCACCCTAGCCTAGTGATGCTCCTGATAGTAAGCCACGCTCTGTGCTATCATGCGCAGAAGACGGGTCCATCGTCTAGGTACACCGATAGTATGCTGCTGCATCGGTAAAGGTAACTTGTCGATTTGTACATCTGGAAGACCACGGGTAAGGTTCTCGACCTGCCCCTGCACAGCTGTAAGGGTCTCAGTATCGCTAAGATCACGGATAATAACTCTCCGAGCAGGTTCCTCCGCCGGAGCAGCAACAGGTGGTCTCAGACGAACTGCCGGACGAACAGGACCGACATCTGCAAACACACGTGAGTTCAATTAAAGTCTTGATAGAATAAAGCACAAGAACATTATAAAAGAAAACAATGAACAGTAATATGGTTGAAGTTCTTACCAGTAGCATCCCACTGAGCACCGTCTGGCAGTACCATATCCGGATCACCCCGGAAATCCATACCAACGTATGGGTACTCGGAAAAAGACATCTCCTGGCGATCGAACCACCTGAAGAAAGCGGCATTGAAAGAAATCTGGGATTGACCTGCATGTCTGGACATGTGATCGACCCATCGCTGCATACGTGGCTCGGTAGGAGAAGGCACTCCGAGATCAATGTACTGAGGTTGCATCAGAGGGATCTTCTCCAAGGCGAAGGCAGTCAGAATCGAACCAAAACCAAAGTTCTTCAGCTTCCCGTCCTTCACCTTTTTCAATTTATTTTTCATCTGAGTAAGCACCGCATCACTCCAGTTGAAGATCTTCGGTTGGAGACATTCCAAGGCGTGCTGCATATGAGATCTGTTGGCAACATGTAAAGATGCGCTACCGGCCATCCTACCAAGAGTATACAGAATGGACCTGAGAGGCCTGCTAGTAACATCACGGATAACCACCTTGCCGTCTCTGCTCGGCTGGGACCCCTCCCTGCAGTACTGGCGGACATAATCTCTCACGGAATCATTCCCCCGAACTGTACCGGATAAAGAAATGGGGGCACCCCGCCTTGACAAGCCAGTCAAGAAATAAATATCTGTCACGGTCAATGGAATAGGTTTGTTCCTGATCTGGAACACTTGGTTAACAGGATCCCAAGCATCAAGCATATACTGTAGTAGAGAAATCTGTGCTCTCATGCTAGAGATACGGAAAAACTTCAGTAAACCACAGTCTCGTAATGCGCCCACCGTAACAGGATCATGAAGGGCAATCATATCTTCCTCTTCATGTTCTCGTTCTCGCCATGTTAGGGCCATCTTGATCAAGAATCCCGGCAAAACAAACAAGAGAATGAGTCAGCTCCTGAAATTGATGAAAAACTGGCGAAAATTTCATCAAAATCTGTAAAAAATTGTTTCTTTTATGCCCCAAAGCAGGTGCCCAGTGTACTACCTGCGTTGGGGGACAAGCTGCCTTCAAGCAGCTTGGATCCCAACGCAGTTTTTCGAATGGGGAACCTGCGTTGATCAGAGGGCGCCCTGGCAAAACCCCAGAGGCTCAATAGAACAGCAAAACAGGCATAAAACAGGAAAATGAAACCATGAAAATGAAGAGCTAAGGTTTAGCTCCTACCTGGTCCAAACGGCGCCGAAAATCGTCCGCAGAATCTCCCGGAATCAGCTGATGAAAATCGAGGGGAAAAAGGCTCCTCCAAAGCTCCAACAAGCAAAATGCAAATGAAATGGTAAAATGAGAGGTAAAAACCCTTTTTATTTGCTTTCTTACGTAATTCAAGGTGAATATTAATGTGTTAATCTCATTTTCAAGTAAATATTACTCATTTCTAACTAGTTTGTTGCAGCAATTTGAAAATGCAGTGCTATCAATGAAAAAGAGAAGCTAATTATGGTAAAAAATCAAAAGTAAACCATATATTCGAGCAGTTTTAGCAATGTTCATGCTCGTTAAAAAATAAACGCAAGATCCGAGTAGTTTTAGCCATGTTCATGCTCGTTAAAAAATAAACATAAGTTGTGAGCAATCTTCCCTTAGAGTTCAAGCTCACCCAGAAAAAATGAACCGGTAAATAACCTTGAGAAATGTAACCTTTGACTGCCATATTAAAGCCCTTGGTCGTGTTCTTGCAGTCTCACCTCCATCCGTTCATTTGGCCAATCGTTCATCTCCATATGTTTGTTTACCCATTTTGAGGAACAGCTGCGAAGAGTGATTTCACTTAGCCATCCTTGTGACACTGCCGTGATTGGGAAATTCCAACCTGTACCTAGAATCTGCTGCTATGCCTGTTTATCACTCGTTCCTCAAAAGACGAGTCTTCTTTGAGCTCTTTTCACTGACTCGTAAAATATGAAAAGTTTGCCGAGTTTTGGCCTTCCAGCTCGTTAAAGCAACTGGAAGAGCTATCCCTCCTCTAGATTTTAATCTTTTTGGACCTGAGGGATTATTGCACAAAAAGATCGAGCGCTTGTTTTGTTCGGCTCGTTAAAGAAATCGAAAATTCATCCCTTCTGTATTGTTTTATACTTTTTCGGACTTAAGGATTAGATGACGAAAAAGGAATTCTAGAGTTGACTTTATGTACCTTTTCAGACTCTCTAAAAATGAAAAGGACCGAGTTATCCTTGTCGTTAGACTCGTTAAATTCATTAAATAGCGACAAACTTGTCTTTAGACGAGAACGAGTTTCCCTATCGCTAGGCTCGTTAAAACATAGCGATGGGCTTGCCCGAAGGGCAGGTTATAGAACAAGCATATGTTATCCTCCTCAAGCTTGACAAAAATAAAGAGGTACTGGTCAGCAATGACTGGGGAAAAATTGGGAGAACCTCACAGATTTAATGGTAGCAAGTCGCTCTTGAACATGACACTTTGTCCTCCGTATCACATCGGGTTGGGTTGTCTCATTCACCGGTCTCATCACCATGGTCCTCGCCACACCATCCACATTTGGGGTAATGCTACCAATCCATCACATCAGTGTCGTTATATGTTCAAGAGATGTTGTTCTGCAAAGAGTCAACCGTGTCCCATCCACTGCCATACATTGTCCTTCATCCATTTCATGACCGCCAACCTAAATCATACATCACAGTTTGTTTTCACCTCATCACAATCACTAGCTCCGTTCCGTGTCACTGATGTGGGATTCATTAAGGCCCTCCTTTGACGGATCGCTCCTTGTCGACATCAGCTCATTATCCAAGGAGTTGATCTAGGAACAACCCCTTCAGTACTTTGAAACTTGCATGCCTCAATGGCAAGTTTCTCACTTCCGGCGACAGGTATACATCAATGACCTTCGACCAGAAGATTTTGCATGGTGGTCGACGCCAAGTCCTTTATTCCCACCATGTGAATTGTACTGCCGTACCTTGAGGGTCATCATCCTTATCGGTGATTCCTCTCGCGCTTGTTAACGGTTTACATCATTGACCGGTAATCAAGCGATGTCTTTCCATGTTCGACTTCAAGAAATTCTCACATGGATCGACTTGTACATCGAGTGAAGATCGGAAGAGATTGAAGACCCCGGATCTAGTTTCATCCATCCGGGCTGCGATATATATTCAGGATATAAAGACATTTGATATGTACATCATTGCAGCAGATGATCATCCTTCTCAAAGGATGATAATTTCAGCAGAGAATTATCAGTCTACCATCAGACGATCGTCTGTTCTATGTACCAAAATGTATTTATAAAAGCTGAGCATGGGAATGCCCGCCTCAGCTAGATCATGAAAAAGTATGAAAAATAATGTATTGTATTGTATCTTATTACAGGACACTTCTCAGCAGATTGAATGAACTTCGGATCCTCCTAATAAAGCATTTCACCCGATAAACAACCTCATACTTTAGGGGGCATCTGTTATAGACAATTTTGTGCCTTGCAGCATCAGGCATGAATTGTCAATAATCCAAGGGATCCAAAGTCCCTAAACATGATGTTCCTGCCCCTAGAGGAACAAGGTCAGCAAACCAACAGCTCTCAGATCAGTTCTCCACGTGAAAACACTCAAAAACAAGCAATCCTGAAATCAAAGCAGGTGCTCCACTAGGCTTCTGCGCTGAAACTCAAATCCTCCATGGTGTACCTGCGTTTCAAAGCAAGTGGAACAAAGGCCACCTGCGCTGAGCGAGATGGGACAAGTGGCACACTGAGTCATTGCTCTGGAATCTTCCAAAAATGACACTTGGATTAGGGATTTCGCCTTGTGATGAGTCAGAGGCTCTGTTTCTCCAAGTGGAAGCAAGGTTCTCCAAGTGGACTCAAGAACTGAAGATCAACTGAAGAGAGAGAGGACACAAGGTAGCTACACATCAGTTGCAAGCTGACTCATCCTTTCTCAATTCATCTATATATTGAGCTCTCTCCTATGAGCTCAAGAGGCTGGAATTTTGTGCAAATTAATGATATGCTGTTGGTTTCACTATAGAGCTATTGGGTGATTGCTTGAGGGAGGTGAAGAGGAGAAATTCTTTCTGCTGGGAGGTGTTGCTGGATTGGGGCCTTCAACGGTTGTAACACTCTCAGAACCTTTACTTCTTCATTAATAAAAGCTATTGAGGTTCTTCTATATGCATTTGTTTCAATGATGTTTTGTGATAATTGTATATTTGATTTATGCTAATCCGTGAATCAGTTATGATTGCATGCTTCTTGTAGTTTCCTTCTTTGTCATTTTGCAGGATCTCATTGTAGCTGGGCCGGAAAAAGAGCAAGGAGCTGGGAGCAAGCAGCGAAGAGAAGAGTTTGGATTCGACATTAAGCGCAAGGCAACGGTTAGTGCATTTCCTCATTCTCTCTTGCTTTCATAAAGAAGTAAACCTTAAGTATTTTTCTTTACAGTTGTTGCTGAGGTACTATCACCCTTAGAGTGGGATAGGGTCATCCGAATCGGATACTTTTCCCTACAACAAATGTGATGCTTGTATCTAGAGATGTCATTTTTCTGGAATCATCCAAATCTGACAATGTTGTTGAGCGGCAACTTGATCGCTTGGATAGATTCACAAAAACAAAATCATTTCAAGAATTTGATAATCAGATTTCACATCTTGAAGGGGGGATTCCTATACTAGATCAACTCGTGGAATCTTCTTCTGAAGAACAATCTCCCCTGCATGAAACCCCAACAACGGATGATGCTTTAAGTGATGTAATTGATAGAATTGGGAGACTCAATCTTGATTCAGTCCCAATTCAAACAACAGAGCAGCCTGGACCATCTCAGAAAGGTCCCCCAAAGTGGCTGACAAAGACACTTGAAAGTGTTCATCCTGATGAAATTGGAAAAATAGGAACCAGAAATTCAAACCGACAAAATGGAGGTGATGTAGATGACTCTAATTCACCTATTGATATGGATGTTACTTATGATTGTGAATTGAACTTGTCTACAGATTTTGAACCAACTTCCTTCAAAGAAGCTGCTTCTCATGATGAATGGAAAGAAGCGATGAAAAAGGAGTATGATGCCCTCATAAAGAATGGCACTTGGAAGCTGGTTGATCCTCCATTTGGAGCCAAACCAATTGGCTGCAAGTGGTTCTACAAGAACAAATACAAAGATGATGGCTCACTTGACAAGCACAAAGCTAGGCTTGTGGCAAAAGGCTTTGCACAGAAGGAAGGGGTCGATTATGAGGAAACTTTTTCCCCCACAGCAAAATGGGCCACCATCCAGACACTCTTTGCACTAGCTACTCAGAATGGTTGGAAAGTCCATCAAATGGATGTAAAAACTGCATTCTTTAATGGAGATCTAAAAGAGAATGTTTTTATGTCCCAGACTGAAGGATTTGCTGTGAAAGGACATGAACATAAAGTATGCAAACTTGTGAAGTCCTTGTATGGCCTCAAACAAGCACCACAAGCCTGGTATGAAAAACTAACTGAGCATCTTCTGAAACTCAACTTCAATCATTTTGATCTTGATGATGCAACTTTATTGGTCAAGAAAGTTGGCAAAACAGTTGTATATCTTGTGGTATATGTAGATGATCTTTTAATGACAGGGAACAATGAAAGCTATATTGCATCCATAAAGAAAGAATTAGGAAAAAGTTTTGAAATGACTGATTTGGGCTATGTTCATTACTATCTTGGCATTGAAGTAACCCAACATCCAAAATCCATATTTCTTTCTCAAAAAAAATACATTGGAGATTTGTTAAACAGATTTGGCATGACAGAGTGCAATCCTCTTTCTACTCCAATGGAACAAAACTTAAAGATCACATCTATTGAAGGAAAAGAATTTGAGGATGCAACAAAGTATAGACAGCTTGTAGGAAGTCTCATCTACCTCACTACTACCAGACCAGACATTTCATTTACTGTTGGAATTCTCTCCAGGTTCATGCAAAAGCCTTGTGAGGGACATTGGTCTGCTGCAAAAAGAGTTCTAAGGTACTTGAAGGGAACTCAAGACCTTGGAATCAAGTTTACACAGGTGGACGACTTCAGCTTGATTGGATACTCTGATTCAGACTTTGATGGAGACACAGAAATTGGAGTATCTACTTCAGGATATGCTATGAGTCTTGGATCAGGAGCTGCCTCTTGGAGATCACACAAACAATCAGTTCCAGCAGATTCCACAACAGAAGCAGAATACGTGGCAGCAGCTGAAGAAATGAAAGAAATTGTGTGGCTCAGGAAAATTCTTGAAGATTTGCAGGTAAAAAAAGTACATCAACTCCAATCATGATTGAAAACACCTCTGCAATAAATTTGGCCAAGAACCCAAAGTTCCATGATTGTACAAAGCACATCAATACTAAATATCATCTGATCCGACATCATGTTGAGGCCAAAACGATCCATCTCCGTCATTGTTCCACAAATGAGCAAATTGCATACATCTTCACCAAAGCGCTTGGAAGAGAAAAGCTTGAAAGATTCATAACGATGCTTGGACTCACCAGCATCCCTTCAGATTAAGGGGGGGAATGTTGACACCTAATCCTCTGCGATTGGGTGAATTTGGAATGTGAACAGTCATCAAGAAGATGAACTGATCAGTCACATTCATGTATATAACAATAGCTACCTAATGAAATAAACGAATCAGTTTTTCTGCCAAGTCTGGAGTTACTCATTTTCTGATAGATTATGACTCCACTCTTCCTATGGTTACCGATATACTGATGCATGTTCAATGAATCCTTGTTGAGAAAATTTTCACTGCCATAATGAATGTAGTAACATTTGGACTGATGTTTTAAAAGAAGAATGTGAAGCAATAGAAGATGAAGAAGCCCACCTAATAGCTGTTGCCAATAGTTTTATGGAATAACAAGCACATACATGATTTTCATAAAGAAAAACAAATCCCATCAGGTGAATTGCTCTTCTTCCGATGTCGTCGACGAAGGTGACTGTGAACCAATATTCTGGGACAACCAAGCACCAAATTGTGTTCTTTTTATTTGATAAATTTCAATGGCGTTCATTTTGACAGCATCAGGAAGTTGTCCCACAGTACTAAAGAAGTTCTTTTGGAGTAGAATCCTTAACCCCACTAAATAGACAACATAAGAAACAAAAAGAACCAATCATCCTCTAGCAGAGAAAACATACAATCTATTTCTCAAACACAACATTAGCAATGTCTTTAGAAAATCCATTTTAAAACACAGTAACAATTACTTCTTTTGGTTTTTGGTAATGTTCATTTCTGCATAGGAAACAATGATCATGTTCAAACCATAAGAATAACAATAGATTTAGAGGAGTCATGCAAAGACAAAAGCTATGTTTTATGTGCACAGATTGAAATGCACCATTATTAAGCCTCATCCAATTCAAATAACAACTATTTGACAAATTGGAAGAGTTTAACAGGTACAAAATGATAATGATCCTTTGATTTAAGATCCCCCAACAGAACGACATCAAATATTTCAATATTCGTCATATAATATTAAAATTTAAAGCATTATATACACACTAGAATTTTTCACCTGAATTTAAGTTTAGTTGGTTGCAAAAGTTCACCATTATTATTATTATTATTATATGTGGAATTCGATTGCTCATATCCTACATTTGGGAGTCCATTATCTGATAAATCAATATAGGGGCAACAATTTCGTTGGCTACTATAATAATGGATTCCATTTGGGAGATCTTAAATATGCTATCGTAAGGGATTCCATTTGTTCCTAGAATAAAAAATTTACATTAGTTCGTCTTTGAGACTTTGATTCCTAAGAAAGAGAGAGGATTTGTTGAATCTCATGTATGTCATTGTTTTTTCTACATACTTTTCTAATATAACTTTCTCTTTTTTTAGACAATTTTTTTCATTCTTCATTAATCAAATAAGAAATTACATATGGCTTTATAGATAGAAAAAACCAAAGAGAAGTAGGCAAATCATTGGATCAAACCAACACCAGACGAAAGAAGCACAGAGGAGATCACTAAGAACCAACATTGGCAGCACAATAAAAAGACAGACAAGGCCAAGACAAAGGAGAAAAAGATATACCAAACTAAGAATCAAAGGCATCCCCAAAAGAAACAAAACAGAGGATCAGAAATAGAAGGAGCCAACTTCCTGTATAATGCCATCAATTTGAAGCTCAAAAAACATAAAACCAGGATAGAGAGTGATCCCTCTCTTAGATAGAACATCAATGGCCAAGTGTTGCTCTTTGTACACATGCATGAAGGATATATCAGAGAAGGAAGAATGAAGGAGTTCCGCCCTTACAGCCAATCTATGACCACCTTAGAGTCTACATCAACCCTAAAGGAAGCAATGGCAATCCACAACATTCTGGAGAATTCCCCACATTGCCAATATATCAGCACTATTGTTAGTTCCTTTTCCACCATTCCAGAAGAAATGATATTCCATACTAGGGTAGAGACGGATAATAGCACCACATCCACATGAACCATCAACGAAGGCCCCATCGAAGAAGCTCAAAGGAAAATTATCACCCAAATCCCTGAATAGAACAAAGCGTCATGGAGATGAGGAGAACCATGGACCAATTTCTAAGAAATGGTTGACAATTTTAACTCTGGTAGATTGGCAATCATAGAAAACATTCTAAAAAATAGAGGCATTTATGGAATGTGAGAAACACCAAAAAACATATAAGGGTAGAGCACGGAATGGCCTCTATTCCAATTTATAGTACACTAGGCAATCCAAGATGGAAGACCAAATCCTATCAACTATTATTTCAGCAAAACTGCCACTTGGTCCCAAATAGACTTGGCATGTGGCCATCCCAGAAACATTTTTTTTTTTGTAAAAAAAAGTTTAAAATACTTTTTTAATATAACTAGCATAGTTCTATTTTAACCAAGATCAAGTCTTAAGAGATTTTAACTTTTCATCTTAAGAGATCTAAAGTTAAAATGAATCTATACAAGTTTATTATTAAACAGTGACCCATGAAGATATTCATGAAAGTGGAGACAAAGACTATTTTTTTAAGATTATAAGTGAATAACTTTAGAAAAAAGACAAACTAGAAAGGCACAGAAACTCAACAAAGAAACACTCACAATAATCTGACAAGAAGAACGCAAACAAAATTGCCTCTGAGAGCAAGAATTATGCACTAGGAAAAGTATTCACATGTAGAAACACTCACAATTCTCAGACAAGAAGAACACAAAAAAATTACCTGCGAGAGCGAGAATTATGCACTAGGAAAAATATTCGCATTTTTAGATGTGCAGTTGACCTGTATGCTTTTCTTTAGGTGCCCTAGACAAAAAAATGTAGGATTTTAGATAGTTTTTTTCCAAGACTATTTTTTCAAAAATCACACAGGAAGAACAATTTTCTCAAACCATAAAGGGTGCAAAGAAGGTTCATAATAGCACAAAACTTGAGGTAATTTATTCATTGAAGATGATTTTTTTTCGTTTTTGAAATTTCCTGCGAACAGTAACGACTAGAATATCCTTCCAGAAAAAGAGATTTTAAAGTTTGTTTTACCAGAATCAATGGTTACAATTTTTTTGAGATTAAATGCTAAATAAAAAAGAGTAATCAAAGTTTATTACTCTTTTACAACTAAGAAAGGCTCTCTCTTTTAAAGAACAGTTTGTTATCCTAGAGCCAATTTACCAACTAGACATGCCTCACGTTTATCATCCAAGTCTTAAAGTTTGGGTTGTTGGCATCAAGAAAATATCTTACCTTAAATGCAACCATAGTTGTTTGATATTCCTCCAAAGAAAAGAACACAATAATATAAGGTAAAAGGATAAGTTAAATTAGAATGAAATTTGTTGACAAATTTGTATCAACCCTTATTTCATCTATAAACATGTGTGGCTAGTGGATCAGTGACTGCATTTTCACACCACCAAACCCTGAAAGAGAAAAATGTCACAATCTGAACTTAGAACAAAATGTTTACCCCTTAGGAAAGTATGCCTTTGCCATAGAAGGATCCAATTCTATTACCTAGTTTGCATCAACCACAACATCTATTAAACAAAGGACATAAAATAAATAAAAGCGTAGTAGCATGCTTAAGTCCAATACACAAATCCTCAAGCTAATTAGTGATAATAAACATAAACTTATTGTAAATTCAACAAAAATGAAGCATCCGACTTAACGGGAACATTATGAGTACCACTGATGATTTTATAGGTAGCTGGTTCATTACATAAAACTAAACAATTTTTTAATATGAAAAGGCCATTTCATGAATTCATAATGAGAGAATAAACCCAGGATAAATATTCCAATAAAAACATTTATTGTTCTGTGAGATTTATGTTAGTGTAAAATTCTTCTTAAATTTAACCTCCTACTACATTCTTTAGAAGATATATAGAAACTCAAATTTCGATGGCATTTCATTGTCCATATATTTAGCTTCATTATTGCCTTCCACATTCTCGATTCTTCCTATCGACATTCCTTTGCACCTCTCGGTGCAATTACTACTAATATTATGTTATGGACTTTGAATAATCCATGGAGTCATGGATTTGCAATACTTTCATACTATCCTTGTTTCTCATTATTGGATGTTCAAGATGCCAATATGATGTGTAGTACAATAAGTTCCATGTTGAATTAGGATAAATTGTGGCCACCAACTCACACTAATATAACGAACCTGAACAGTAAAAATTAACCTGATCATCCATGGGTATGCAATTAGGTGGGTGCAACGAATCAAGTTAGTGACCATGGGAAGAATAAAATATTTTTAAACATTTATTTCAGTTGATTTTAACTTAAATTTAGCAAAGTTTTCTTGGAATCCTAAATTTGAACTTTGAATTTTAATCCATATAAACTCACGATGTTGATTCATTTCATTAAATAAAGATTTTAAACAAACCAAATCATATCACGCTACTTTTATTAAATCTTTTTGAGGTACATATTCGTACAAACATTGAAGAATAAAGGTACACGTGGTATCAATTATTTGACCCCATATTTTCTCAAATCTCTTATATCTCTGTGTTTTAAAATTTGGTATTTTTATGCTGAAAGACATTTTCTCTATGGAGTTCGATGGGAAAACACTGTTAAGTGCAACCAATCTCCTTGCTCCATTTTCGTCATTCCCTCACATCAAAATTCAATACATGGTTCATCCTGTATAGGGTTCTTCGAGTCTCGTTTAAACCATTGAAGTGGTCAGAATGCGAAAAGCTTCTGGCAGGTGGTGGGCATGATCATGCACCGTGCATTTGGGACATGACACATGCTAATTCGAATAAGTACCTATTCTAGATGGAGAATCACAAGGCTGCAGTGAGAGAGTTGGCCTAGTGTCCTCATGACACGTCTTTGTTGGCATCATGTAGAGGATCAACAGATAGGTGCATTAAAATTTTGAATTGCAGCACGAGAGTTCCCATGTTTTTTAAAAGCACCAAGACAACATCTCAAGTGTGTTGTAGTGGAATTGATAGGAATTTTTTTGAATCAATTCACTTCTCATTTTTGTCTACACTTTTCCTCTCATTTGACATCTGGTACACATTTTTATTCCCTCTTATCCTCTCCATTTGAAATTTGACACACATTTTTATACCCACTCTTCTACTCTTCTCCTCTCAGCTTGACATCTTTTCCTCTCAACTAGACACCTTTGACACATTTTTCTCATAATTTGACATTTGTTTAACTGAGAGGTAGTTTTTTTAAATATGTGGAAGGTGCCATGATGAGAGGCCATGGCAAGAGTCTGCTTACAGTTTGTCCAAAAGTGGATTTCTTACAAAATGTTTTCCCTTACTCACCAACATATTAAAAGTGCTAAGGGAGGCTCATGGTACATTTTCAATCCCCATAGATTCACCCACTTTCTTGGTCTTCAAATGGAGCACAATAATAACTGGAAACTGTTGACACCTAATCTTCATGATTGGGTGAATTTTATGTAAATAATTAAATTAGGAATGTGAATAGTCATCGGGAGATGAACTGAACAGTCACTCCCTATTTTATATAACAATGACCTACCTATGGAATAATACATGAATCAGTTTTTGTTCTGTGGAGTTACTGCTTAGCCTGACATGGTAACAGAGCCAACTCCTTGTTTTAGCTCTTATGCTCCTGTAACTCTTCTGTCTACCATATCCCCTCAGTCCACGCATCTGTCTCTGCCATAACCTATCTGTCCTTACATAATACTCTTTGGCGCACCAAAGCTGCCTCTGTCCTTACATAATACTCTCTGGCGCACCAGCGCTGCCTCTGTCTTTACATAACGCTCTCTAACATAGTATCTGTCCATAACGCTGGTCTGACATAGTATCTGTCCATATTCCAAATTGTTGGCGGAATGGTCACTGTAGTGGGTAACTGTTTCTTGAGCGTTTGACAAAGATTATTCTCCTCCTTCACAGAAGAATTCCTCAGGCTCAGTCACCTCGATCCTACCCCATCGATCAACAGCAAGTCGCATTGATCTAAAACTCAGTCATTTTATTCCGCAGGCTCAATCATTTTATTCCAAAGATCTTGTCTACGGATCGATCCTCATGGCGCCGTTGTGAGATACACAAATCAATCCCTTGGGGAATTAAATCCAGCCTGTGCGCACGAAACTTGTCGTTGAGGACCGAGGAATCAGAGGATTTGCTCTCGATTTCGACAAGGTCTATGGCGATGGTGGGTACTTCTCCAATAACCATCCTGCGAAGGGCGTTGGCGATGGAGGGGTCTGTGTTCCTCAGATCGAACTTCATGTAATCATCCTTCAGCTCGAATCTTGATTGTTGGGAAGCGTTGGTAGGAGGACGACATTTTTCCTTGGCTCTCCATGTTCCTCTGTCTGATTTGGCACAATCTCCCCACTGTTTTCCACGACTTCTTGCTAACTGTTGCATGAACAACAAGCAGACATGTTGCTGACTGTTGGTATTTTTGAACGTTGTCTTCAAGGATGAATATGAACAGTGCAAACCATACATTTGAACAAAAAAAAATTGTAGCAACAGTCAATCATGCCTGCATGCTTCATTATATGGTAATGTCATATTTCATATGTAATATAATGGGCGTATATTACAGAATTGAAGTGATATGTAATATGTAAATATATTACATTTAAAACATTGAAGTGATATGAAATACATAATATTTGAATGAAATGTTGGATGCTTTTATCAAACATTAGAGGGATTTGAAGAAAATAAGTTTTCAGAAAATATATTGCATAAAGTTGTAGCGTGAGGAAGAGATTTGAAATCTTTTTGCCCTTTTGAGTACAATTTTACTGTATATTGGCAGAAGTATTTTTCTATCAGCAGAATTTTTTTTTTACAGAATGCATTCAATCATCTCCATGGTAGGAATAGTTCTCACTGGCAAGGAGAACTATCCTGAATCGTCTCGGATGATAAAACACACCCTCATCTTCAATGAGTTGTGGAAAGGAGTGTGTGTCGGCGAAGGATACAATGACCCAGTACAACCTACCTCAGACAAAGAGCTCGTCATTTGGGAAAACAAGAACAACAAAGCTTGTGCATTAATCACAACATCTGTAAATGAAGAGGTGAATCACCATATTTCGTCATATTCAACTGCCTTTGAAGCTTTACAAAAGCTGAAAGAACTCTATGACTCACATTCTACACTTGAAGTTGTTCAACTCATGATTAAACTCTTCACTCTTGAACTGAAAAATAATGATCCTCTTTCTCTTGCATCTGAAGTAAATTCTATAATGAATGATATCAATTCCACTAAGGTTGAGCTGGATATCCCTCTTATTGCTTTTCTCAAGGCACTTTATCCTACTTACTCCAATTATCTTGAGTCTTTGCAAGCAAATGGAAATCTCAAAGATATAACCTTTGACTCCCTTGTGAAAAAGTTTGCTGAAAGAGAGAAAGCTTTTGGAAAGAAGATAGCCCCTGAATCTTTTGAAGAGACTGTGTGCCTTGCTCATAAAGGAAAGCATCCCGCTCAAGATTCTACAAGAGGAAGAGGAGGACGAAGAGGAAGAGGAAGATATTTCAGAGGCAGGAGGGGCAGACATTCTCAAGGAGAAAAGGCAGATTTGCACTGCATTCGCTGCAAAAGAAATGGATCACATGATGCCTCTACATGCAAGCTACCATGGGACAAAATTGAGCATAAAAGAAACCAACAAAAAGGTAAAACTGATGATACAGACAAAGGTAAAGCACCTGAATCCGCTCACTATATTGAGGCACAATGTGACATTGGAATAAATGAAGATTTGTTTAATGCTTCACTTGCTTCATGGAAAAATGATTGGTTGCTTGATTCAGGAGCAACCTGTCACATGACTCATAAAAAAGATTTTTTTGAAGATTTCACTGACAATGTTGATGGAGCAGTATACTTTGCAGATCAATCAAAAATCAAGCCATCAGGGCTTGGCACAATCAGGCTTAAACTGCCTGGTCTTCCAGACTTTCTTCTGGATCATGTTCTATATCTCCCATAGCTCAAAAGAAACTTGTTGTCCTTGGTCCACATCTGCTAACAAGGTCACTCCATTCATATGTTTGATGGCAAGCTTGAGGTAAGAAAAGCATCTGACCACTCACTTGTCATGAGGGGAATAGAAGAAGAAAGGCTTCTCAAACTGCAAGGAACATCTGCTCATGCACAACATTTCTCATACAATTCTCATCATGAAGAAGGTACACTTCCATCAAGTTTATTATGGCACGCTAGATTTGGAAATTTGAACTATGACAGTCTCCGCTTATTGAAGAAAAACGGTGTTGCTGGTTTGCCTACAATTCCTAGAAAACTTAAGCAATGTGATGCTTGCATTCTAGGAAAGCATAGCAAACAGTCTTTTCATGATTCACATTCAAGAGCACATAGAAAGATTGAACTCATTCATTCAGATTTATGTGGTCCAATGCCTGTTCCTTCTACAAATGGAAATAAATATATCATGACATTTATTGATGACCACACCAAAATGTGTTGGGTTTATTTATTGAAGAAAAAATCTGATGCTTTTCAAACATTCAGGAATTTTCATAAATGGATTGAAAATGATGCACAATCTGATATTGCGTCTATTCGCACTGATAATGGAAAAGAATATACATCAAATGAATTTGAAAACTATCTTCGCCAACATGGGATCAAACATCAAACAACTGTACCTTATAATCCCCAACAGAATGGTGTAGCTGAAAGAATGAATAGAACAATCTTGAATATGGTACGATCCATGCTTTTCTTCAAAAATGTAAAGATAATGTTTTGGGCTGATGCTGTTCTATGTGCTGCATATATAAAGAATAGATGTCCATCTAATGCTATAAGAAAAAAGACTCCTTATGAATTGTGGTATGGAATTGTTCCTTCGGTAAAACATCTCAGGGTCTTTGGTCCCACCTGTTATGCTTTAATACCAAAGGTACATAGAAACAAACTTGGTGCTAGAAGTCATAAGTGTATCTTCTTGGGGTATTCAAACACCTCCAAAGCATACCGCCTCTATGATGAAGTAAATAAAAAGTTTGTTGTATCTAGAGATGTAATTTTTCTTGAATCATCCAAATCTGACAATGTTGTTGAGCGGCAACTTGATCGCTTGGATAGATTTGCAAAAACAAAATCATTTCAAGAATTTGATAATCAGATTTCACATCTTGAAGGGGGGATTCCTATACTAGATCAACACGTGGAATCTTCTTCTGAAGAACAATCTCCCCTGCATGAAACCCCAACAATGGATGATGCTTTAAGTGATGTAATTGATAGAATTGGGAGACTCAATCTTGATTCAGTCCCAAGTTAATCAACAGAGCAGCCTGGACCATCTCAGAAAGGTCCCCCAAACTGGCTGACAAAGACACTTGAAAGTGTTCATCCTGATGAAATTGGAAAAACAGGAACCAGAAATTCAAACCGACAAAATGGAAGTGATGTAGATGACTCTAATTCACCTGTTGATATGGATGTTACTTATGATTGTGAATTGAACTTGTCTACAAATTTTGAACCAACTTCCTTCAAAGAAGTTGCTTCTCATGATGAATGGAAAGAATCGATGAAAAAGGAGTATGATGCCCTCATAAAGAATGGCACTTGGAAGCTGGTTGATCCTCCATTTGGAACCAAACCAATTGGATGCAAATGGGTCTACAAGAACAAGCTGATGGCTCACTTGACAAGCACAAAGCTAGGCTTGTGGCAAAAGGTTTTGCACAAAAGGAAGGGGTCGATTATGAGGAAACTTTTGCCCCCACAGCAAAATGGGCCACCATCCGAACACTCTTTGTACTAGTAGCTCAGAACGATTGGAAAGTCCATCAAATGGATGTAAAAACTGCCTTCTTGAATGGAGATATAAAAGAGAATGTTTTTATGTCCTAGCCTAAAGGATTTGCTGTGAAAGGACATGAACATAAAGTATGCGAACTTGTGAAGTCCTTGTATGGCCTCAAACAAGCACCGCGAGCCTGGTATGAAAAACTAACTGAGCATCTTCTGAAACTCAATTTCAATCATCTTGATCTTGATGGTGCAACTTTATTTGTCAAGAAAGTTGGCGAAACGGTTGTATATCTTGTGGTATATGTAGATGATCTTTTGATGACAAGGAACAATGAAAGCTACATTGCATCCATAAAGAAAGAATTGGGGAAAAGTTTTGAAATGATTGATTTGGGCTATGTTCATTACTATCTTGGCATTGAAGTAACCCAACATCCAAAGTCCATATTTCTTTCTCAAAAGAAATACATTGGAGATCCGTTGAACAGGTTTGGCATGACAAAGTGAAATCCTCTCACTACTCCAACGGAACAATACTTAAAGCTCACATCTATTGAAGGAAAAGAATTTGAGGATGCAACAAAGTATAGACAGCTTGTAGGAAGTCTCAACTACCTAACTACAACCAGATCAGACATTTCGTTTGCTGTTGGAATCCTCTCTAGGTTTATGCAAAATCCTTGTGAGGGACATTGGTCTGCTGCTAAAAGAGTTCTAAGGTACTTGAAGGGAACTCAAGACTTTGGAATCAAGTATACACAGGTGGACGACTTCAGTTTGATTGGATACTCTGATTCAGACTTCGATGGAGACACAGAAACTGGGGTATCAACTGCTGGATATGCTATGAGTCTTGGATCAGGAGCTATCTCCTGGAGATCGCGCAAACAATCAGTTCCAGCAGATTCCACAACAGAAGTAGAATACGTGGCAGCAGCTGAAGCAACAAAAGAAATTGTGTGGCTCAAGAAAATTCTTGAAGATTTGTAGGTAAAACAAGTACAATCAACTCCACTCATGATTGACAACACCTCTGCAATAAAATTTGCCAAGAACCCAAAGTTCCATGATCAAACGAAGCATATCAATACTAAATATCATCTGATTCGACATCATGTTGAGGCCAAAACAATCCATCTCCGTCATTGTTCCACAAATGAGCAAATTGTAGACATCTTCACCAAAGCACTTGGAAGGGAAAAGCTTGAACGATTCAGAATGATGCTTGGACTCACCAACATCCCTTCAGATTAAGGGGGGGAATGTTGACAACTAATCTTCATGATTGGGTGAATTTTATGTAAATAATTAAATTAGGAATGTGACCAGTCATCGGGAGATGAACTGAACAGTCACTCCCTATTGTATATAACAACGACCTACCTATGGAATAATACATGAATCAGTTTTTGTTTTGTGGAGTTACTGCCTGGCCTGACAAAAACTAAAATAACAACTAGTAACATAAGGGAATTAATAAGATTTGTATCAAGAGCTCTATGAACTCCTTTGCAAGAGCATTTACCAATTGAACTAATCCTTATTGCTACTAGCTCTTAACTAAACCTTTGACACTTTATTATTAAAAACATTGAAATAAAAAACATGTATAATTAGTGGTTGATATATTCCAATTTATCAAATAACTTAACAATCACAATATCAATTAGTTAATAAGGGAAAATTTTATCAATGGCATGAGGACAAATATTATTGAAGTAGCTTATTTATATGGTGTGCATGGAAATTGTTTTATACCTCAATGCATTTTTCTTTTCCATTTAGTCCAATAGGTTCCTTTCTTCGAGAAACGTATCAAACACTAACATTTTTGCAAGGAAATTCCAATTACATTATCACATTAGTATAGTGGTTACCATTTATTAATATAAGTATGCAATTGAGGAATGGAAATGGCATCCAAACGAGAGACCATGAAATTAACAAACCTTGGACTTTGTGTGAGATCACTCCTTTATACCCTAATTTTCTTAGGAGTTTCTCCTATGATATGGTGAAGCGTGTATCCCAACATAGACTAAATTAAATTAACACCTAATTTTGCACTAGTGTAGATATTATATCTTGTACCAAATGGAAGTAGTCCATATTCATGGCCCTCCATATCAACATTTTCTTCAATAAATATCTTAGGCTTGAAGGTAAATGGGCTCTTCCATATAGTTAGGTCTTTAAAAATGGCTTGCATATTTACATGTATATTAGATCCTTTAGATATATTATGACAACCAACCGTAAATATCTTATGTTTTTCTATGCAAAATCATTAGAGAAGTGGGTAGACATGCAAAGGGCATTTTTTGTGATATATTAATGAATTATAGATGATGAAAATCAATGTCACTCATCACTTTATCTAGTTTGCCTTGTGATAAAAATATAAACATACCATTCCATAGATAAAAATATTAATAAGATCCCCTAGAGGAACTATTAATGAAGATGATCCCAAATAAACACAATACGTTTTGTCAAAAATATCTTCATCCCAACATGATGCTCACACTACTATGTTATATTGTATATATTTCTTTTATTGATGCTTACAGATCTTATGTCACTCCAAACTTAATACATCCTCCTAACAACATTTCAATCCTTACATATAAATCTTAATATTAAATATACATTAACCTTTGCCATAATAATAATGGATATAAAAAATACAACCTCAAAAAATCTAATTCTTCTAAAAAACCAATTTTAACTTTAACACCCTTTATATATATCTAACCTTTTATATATTTTACACAATAAAAAATTATTTTGTCGCCTAAATTTATTTTCCTATAATAGTTCTGTGCTTATTATCTTAATATTAAATAAAATAGTAATAGATATAAAAATGCAATTAAAAAAAAATCTAATTCTTCCAAATTAGAACCAATTGTAAATCTAATAACCTTTTATATATTTTTCATGATCAAAAGTTGTTTTGTTTCGAACTGTTTTTCGGGTTGTTCTTAGTTTCCCATACCTGGTTCGATTTCCTATTCTTTCTACTCGCTCAATTGATTCTGTAGGGGAGCCCATAACTAAAGGGAAAAAATGGAGAGCAGTGTGGAGATTGCAAGGAGCCACAGAACTGTTGTCCCTCCTCACCACGACACTGCTAGTGGGGCCGCAGGATTTACTCTCAGCATCCATGGGGTGCAAAGTCTGGAACAAAGTGCTCACGCAAAAATACCAAAAGCTCAGGTCCCGTGCACTCCTTTCTCTCATTTTCGCTCTTCAAACATGTCAAATACTTAAATATTTCTAAATGTATGGATCAATTGTAGGACCAAGATATCTAGTTGGCCTCCAAATACCTTAAAAACCTAGTTAGGGAACCCTGACCAACCACAGGAATGTATTTCAAATCTATGGTTTGTGAATAAATGTACTCTATTGAAGGATGTTGCCACTTCGATACCCAATTTGTAGGATTTAGGTATTAAGGCCTTGACTAGGGTTTGCAAAATCTTATCCCTATTTATAGCGGGAAAATCCTCAATTTTTCCTACTTGTTCTCCTTCTCAGACCTTGACTACACTTTGTAGTCTTGTACGCAGCTCCTCAACACATAAGCCCCTCAATACTTCCGAATTACCCTCTAATGGTAGCGATTTCCAATGGAATTTGGTCATGGCCCTTTGTATTTTCTTCTCGGATTCTCAACGAAAGTGTAGAATTCCACATTTAGCACAGTCGTTGCCTTGTGAGCAGATAATGTAACGTTGGGACTATCAGGAATGCACTAGCGACAAACACTCTGCTTATGTTGTAGTAATCTGCAAGCTACAATGGTGTTTTGGAACGCACGTAGGAAACACCATTCACTGCATAACATTGTTTGCCATTAATGATGGGGGCTTAGTTTGAGAGGATTATTGTTCGATTAATGTTGATTTTCCCATAGTGGAAAGATTCTTGTGGATTGGGATGAGCCGCACTGGCTGTCAAGTTCCATCTGTACAACAATAGCCATTCAAATTTTGAGAACATGTTGACTCCAAACTTTGCCCCCAACCTGGATGTAGGCAATCTCCTTCAGGTCCTTTCCTAGGTTAGCCCTAATGCATACTTGACATTGTGGTCTAGGGTTAAAAATCCTAATTAGTTTGTCACAGATGAAACTCCTAATAGGAGCTGAAATTTGCACCAGGAACCCCCAAAATTACTTGGAAGCCCAAAAAGATTAACCTAAACAGGGAAGGACAGTTGAGTGGTTTGTTTTGCAGAGAAATCTTCCTCCTAGGGATACAACATCACCATTGTTTCAGCATAACCAAGGGCCCTGAGCATAGTGGGTTTTCTCTTTAAAAGAGAACAAGGAATAACCCTTTGTCAGGTTATGGGTGGCTGAACTATGCCAATTGTAAGGCTCCCAGACTTCCTTTACATAGGGATTTATGATGGTCTTGGGTAGGATCTAGCTCCACAAAATAGTCCAACAAAGTAAAGTGTTTGAATTTATCACAGAGAACAAAATGTTCGTTATCAGGAATTCCATTCTCATGAATGTCATTACCTTTGTCGATTTTGTGGAAGAATAAAATGAAAGAAGATAAATTACAAAATATAGAAAGAAAAGTAAACAATAAAATAGAAGAAGAGGGAAAATGTAGAATTTCAAACAAGATTATTTTTTCCCTAACAAAGTTAAAGTTTTCACATTGGTATGATTTGAATCTTAATCAATATATGTTTGTTTTCTAAATACTTTCTTTGTGTTGGAGCAGTCAGTGCAGCTAAACAAAAAATAAGCAACAGCAGATCACAATCATCACAAAAAGAGACACAGGGTTTAACGTGGTTCACCCAACCATTCTGGGCTACGTCCACCAAACATAGGCATCGACAATCTTATTATCAAAATAGGAGATTACCAAAGAATTAATTTCCTCTCAAACGCTCACACAATCCACCCAATCTGTCTGGACACCTGTTTTATAGCTAAGAGGATCTAACTGCCTCATAAATCCTCCTATAGCAAATATAGGATGCATTAACTCACTCCCAACAACCTGGAGCTAATCTAGCAACAAATTCCTATTGTTGTCACACATTAGAGATTTTTGCCTACTTTGTGAAACAGAAAAAATCTCAACAATCTCCACCTTGACAACAATTAGCCTGATACCCTGTTTGTTTATTATTTTTATCTTTTCTGCAAGCCAAGAGAAGCCAAACACCAACGCAGCTTCTCCAACAAAACTGGTTTCGTGAACATGTCTGCACAGTTTTCCTTTGTATGCACCTTTTCAAGAGAGACTCCCCTTTCAGTGATTACCTGTCTTACAAAATGGTACTTAATTGGAATATGCTTTGATTTACTATGATAGGTCGGATTCTTAGCTAAATGTATTGCACTTTGACTATCACAAAGTAACTTGATGTTGTCCTGTAACCTACCAAACTCACCAAGCAAACCTTTCAACCAAACTGCCTCTTTGCAAGCATGCGAAGCAGCAATGTATTCTACTTCAGTAGTGGATAAAGCAACAATGTTTTGTAGCTTTGACATCCAGCTAATAGCTCCACCTGCAAGAGTAAAGACGTACCCTGAAGTTGACCTTCTCTTATCCAAATCACTTGCAAAATCAGAATCAACATACCCGCAAACAGATTCACTACTCTTATTGTAAGTAATACAATAACTACTTGTGCCTCTCAAATACCGAAGCACCCATTTCACTGCTGACCAGTGTTCTTTACCCGGATTTGTCGTATACCTGCTGACAACCCCAACTGCATGTGAAATATCTGGTCGCGTACAAACCATCGCATACATCAAACATCCTACTACATTGGCATATGGAATTCGAGACATAAAATCCTTTTCTTCATCTGTATTAGGACATAAACTGGAAGAAAGCTTAAAATGGGAAGTTAAAGGGACTAAAACAGGCTTCACATTGTTCATACCAAACCTCACAAGTATTTTCTCAATATACTTTTGTTGTGATAGCCACAACTTACCATTGCTCCTGTCTCTGAAAATCTCCATGCCCAAAATCTGTCTTGCTACTCCTAGATCTTTCATATCAAACGTCCTTGCCATCTGAGTCTTCAACCTGTTGATTTCTTCAATGCTTTTTCTTGCTAAAAGCATATCGTCAACATACAACACTAAGATAATGAACATGCCATTACTTAACTGCTTAAAGTAAACACAATGATCATATTCACTTCTTATATATTTTTGACTCAACATGAAAGAATCAAATTTCTTGTACCACTGTCGAGGCAACTGCTTCAGACCATACGATGACTTCTTGAGCCTGCAGACAAATTTCTTATTGCGATGCTGAAGAAACCCTTCCGGTTGTTCCATATAAATTTCCTCATCTAAATCACCATGTAAAAACGCAGTCTTAACATCTAGTTGTTGTAATTCTAAATCAAGCAAAGCAACTAATGCTAACACAATTCTAATTGAAACAATTTTAACAACTGGTGAAAATATCTCATGAAAGTCTATGCCAGCTTTCTGAGAAAATCCTTTTGCAACCAGCCTTGCTTTGTATCTGTCCTCTGAATCATTCACACCCCGTTTCACCTTGAAAACCCATTTACATCCCACAGTTTTCCTGCCTTTGGGAAGTTCAACCAGATCCCATGTGCCATTCTTACCTAAGGCCATCATTTCTTCCTTCATGGTTGCTTTCCATTTGTCACTCTTTGAACCTTCTACAGCTTCCTGATAACACAAAGGTTCATCATCGTTAGCGGTCAAAGCAACTGAAGTAACATAATCATCATACCTTCTCGGAGGACGTTTGATCCTTGTAGACCTCCTTAAGGATGTTTCTGGTGCTTCCACAATTGGCTATCTACCATCTGTAGGAACTTCTTCATGATCGCCATCTAAGACCTGTTCATGACCTCCATCTGAACCCTATTCATAATCTGACTCTGAAACCTGTTCATGACTAGGATCTGAACTATGGTCATCATGACTATCATCAGAAGTGCTGTCAAACTGAATGTGCTGAAAATCAGATACATCATCCTGTTTCAATTTATTATCTACATCTAACTATACAAGAGAGGATTCATCAAACTTTACATCTCTGTTGATGATGATTTTGCGGGTAGTAGGATCCCACAATCTAAATCCCTTTGTTCCATCACCATACCCAACAAAGACATACCTTTTCGATTTTGGATCTAATTTAGTTCACTGATGTTTAGGCACTAGAGCATATGCCTCACAACCAAACACTCTGAGTTTAGAATAATCACAAGGGTGACCTTTCCATACCTCTTGAGGAATCTTGCAACCTATCGCTGTCGATGGCGACTGATTTATCACATAACAAGTTGTAGCCACTGCTTCTGTCCACAACTCCTTTTGCAAACCAGTGTTACTCAACATACTCCTTGCTCTCTCCAAAAGAGTCCTGTTCATGCGTTCATCAACTCCATTTTGCTGAGGAGTATACACAGTAGTCTTATGTCTCTCGATCCCTGCATCCTTGCAATAGTTGTCAAACTCCTTGGAAGTAAACTCACCACCATTGTCAGTTCTTAAACATTTTATAGTTCTACCAGTGTTGTTTTCTACCAATGCTCTAAACTGCTTGAAAATTGTAAAAACATCAGACTTCCTCTTCAACATGTAGACCCATACTTTCCTAGAAAAGTCATCAATAAACGACACAAAATACGACGAGCCACCATACGAGGTTGTAGGTGTTGGACCCCAAACATCTAAATGGATATAATCAAGTATTCCTTTACTAGTATGTTTGCCTGTTTTAAACTTTTGTTTACTTTGTTTTCCAAACAGACAATGTTTACAAAAATCTAACTTTCCAGATCTTAGATTAGGAAGTAACTTGCGATCAGCCAAAATCTTTAACCCTCTTTCGCTCATATGTCCCAACCTCTGATGCCATAGGCGAATGGAACTACTGTCATGTTCAGACACGGTAGACACATGAACTGACCCTACTCTTCCTTCTAACTGAAACAGATTTCCTACTTTCTTAGCTTTCATTACTACTAAAATACCTTTGTAAATTTTCATTGCTCCACCTTGAATGACAGTTTTATATCCATTTGTATCAAGTGCCCCCAGTGAAATTAGATTTTTTCTTAAATCTGGTACATGTCTTACATCAGTTAACATTTTGGTTGTCCCATCAAACATTTGCAGCTGTATACTCCCTATTCCCACAATATTAGATGTGACATCATTACCCATGTACATGACTCCATCATTCACTGATCTATATGTCTTAAACCAGTCTCTATGAATACACATGTGGTTTGATGCACCGGAATCTAACAACCAATGTTGATCATGATTTGACAAATTAACTGATAAGACTTCGTCGCTCATACTTGAACCAGATGCTGAACCTGTATCAGTCGTGTTTGCTTCCTTCTTTTCTGTCGATGAAGCTTCTTTAGAAGTTTGTTGTCGCTTCCAGCAATCCTTCTTCACATGCCCTGATTTGCTACAAAACCAACACTTTACTTTACTCTTATTCCCCTTGGACTTTGAACGTGAATCGTTGTGCTTACCATAGCGTCTTTCTCTAGAATGACCTCTAGCCATCATTGCCTCCGATGTAGAGGTGTCAGCATTCGACCGCTTCCTGGTCTCCTCAGACAACAAAGTTCTGATGACATCATCAAATTCAATGGTTTTGGATGAACTAAGACTTATAGACGTCACAAAATGATCCCACGACTCAGGCAACGAGCACAATAAAGTTATGGCTTTATCCTCGGCTTCAATTTTTACTTTTATGCTTTCTAATTGCACCATTAACAAATGATCAGTAATGGAAGTACCTTCCTTCATTCACAAACTGTATAGCTGCCGCTTCAGGAGAATCCGATTTGTCAAAGATTTCGTCATATACAGCTTCTCCAACTTTGTCCACAAACCAGCCGCAGTCTTCTCTGACACGATGTTAAATAAAACATCATCAGCCAAACACAATCGAATTCCGCTCAAGGCTCTTCCATCCAATTCATTCCACTCATCATCTGTCACGGGGTAAGGCAGTTTGGATCTGCCCAACAACGCCTTTGCCACGCCCTGCTGTACCAGCAGATCATGCATCTTTACCTTCCAGATCTCGAAATTATTTTTGCCGTTAAATTTCTCGATTTCAAATCGGGCACTCTGAGTTTTCGCCATCTCGTCTAAAACAAAGAATCTCCAATTTCAAAGAAGTTAATAAATAACACACTGCCTATGCCTTATTGTACAATTGCCTTTGCTGTTTGTATTTCAAATTACAATTGACACACAGTGTAATCGGACTGGCGCGCAACAAAAAACATAAAATAAACTTGGCGCTTGTAGATCAACTGACGATCCGCGCCAATAAAAAATCGGTGTAAGGCAAAAAACTTGGCGCGATTTTCACCTTCGGATCCGCGCTAATGAGGAAATGGGCGCATTGGCGCACTTAATAAACTCGTTTCCGCGCCATGTCAGTTGGTTGGCGCTACTGTTGTGGAATAATCCACGCCAATAAAACAACTTAGAGAAAAAACAAAAAAACCCGCCAGCGGAACTCCACGTACAGCGATTCACTAACACGCGTACCAAACAAAAAATAAATCCAGCGTAAATCCTCCAGTGTAATACAAAGGTCAGCTCAAACCACCGCAATATACAAACGAAAACACGCACAACACTTCAAACAATTGACAATTTAAAAGTCCTGCACTGTGTAACGCTGTTACATATAGCACGTAGCAGCTATAAGTCATGAAACCACTGCACGCTGCCTGATCCAACGCGCATGCACTTCCAGCACTACCGCACGCTGCCTGATCCAACGCGCAGGCACTTCCAGCACCACCGCACGCTGCCTGATCCGATCTGATTTGGTATAAAATGGACGTGGATCAATCGTTGACGACAACTGGAAGCCAGTCTCTTTGTGTGCTACTTACTGCTTTTTAAATGGAGCGTTATGTCGTATGAATGGCATAGTTTGGTCAAAGAACAACAACGTCGCACTACTCGGTATCTTCCAGTTGCTATCACATTTTTCATGCTTGACTTATTAAAAACTCAAAAATGAATAGAGTATCACCGAGCACTCTAAACACCGCAATCATTCCATCATGGGTTGGCTCACGTGTTGGTTCAGCCAACGGTTTTATTTATTTGGGAGCGCAGTTCAGCTTCAACAGCCATGCAAACGCATGGAGACAGCCACGTTACACGCAGGACCTCCTCCGCTACACCACGCCTCCAACATGCTCTGATACCAATTGTTGGAACAGTCAGTGCAGCTAAACAAAAAATAAGCAACAGAAGATCACAATCATAACAAAAAGAGACACAGGGTTTAACGTGGTTCACCCAACCATTCTGGGCTACGTCCACCAAACATAGGCATCGGCAATCTTATTATCAAAATAGGAGATTACAAAAGAATTAATTTCCTCTCAAACGCTCACACAATCCACCCAATCCGTCTGGACACCTGTTTTATAGCTAAGAGGATCTAACTACCTCATAAATCCTCCTACAGCAAATATAGGATGCATTAACTCACTCCCAACAACCTGGAGCTAATCTAGCAACAAATTCCTATTGTTGTCACACATTAGAGATTTTTGCCTACTTTGTGAAACAGAAAAAATCTCAACACTTTGATGTTATATTTTTGAATTGATTATGCAACTATTTTAATTGAATGGTTTATAATTATTTTTTCATTCAAGTAATAGTTCTGATTCTTGAATTTTTGTTAAGTGTCTTTATTTTCTATAGTACCTAGTGGTATCTTTAATGTGGCAGTGATTTTCAACTCGAGACCTAGATGTAGGAAATTGATTGCGTTTGCTTTCAACTAGCTTATTCTTAAGGTAATGGTTGTCTATTTTTTTTTAGTTTGTCTATTTTTTTGTCTGGTTTGTTTCAGATACTTGCCAAACCTTAAAGAAATTAAGGTTGTGAAACACAAGAAAGTTCGGAGAGCAAGAATGTATTACCTAAGAGAAAAAGTCCTGAGGTTTTCAACCTTCAAATAATGATTCTAGGACTTTGAAATCTGACTCCATTAATTCTTATAAATGCTTGTTACTTATGTAGGTAAGTAGGTGATTAACTAATACAGTCCAATATATGTAAAAGGAAGGTGGAAAATGTGGGCATTGCAAATTATCTAGCATATGTCATAAAAAAAATTAGGACATCATTTTTTGAAGGTGAATTTTTTTTCCTCCCATACATGTGACCAACAAATTACATGAATTTATTTACATCTTATTTTGTATGGAACTCTCTATTTGATGAATGACAAGATATTTTTTCTGATTAGTTATGAATGTGGAATAAAAATCCTTCAATTTTAGAAGCTTTGAGGAAGAGATTTTGATTTTTTTTGCTCTTTGATATTTGTACATACTTCTTCTGCTCCTTGTTCTTACCTCTATTCATTGTGCACATCTTATGTTTAATACTAAGGCATGTCCTCAACAAAAATTGTGCAACAATATCATAAATGAAGGATATAAAGAAGACCTTCCCTATTGTGTGTTGAATTCAAAGTGAGCGGTAAACCCTAAACGATGAAGTTCATGGTTGTCTATTTTTTTCTGGTTTTTTTTTTTTTGTCTGGTTTGCTTTAGATACATGCCAAACCTTAAAGAAATTAAGGTTGTGAAACATAAGAAAGTTCGGAGAGCAATACTGTATTACCTATGAGAAAAAATCCTGAGTTTTTCAACCTTGAAATAATGGTTCTAGGACTTCGAAATCTGACTCCATTCATTGTTATGAATGTTAGTTGCTTATGTAGGTAAGTAGATGATTGACCAATGTAGTCCAGTATATGTCAATGGAAGGTGGAAAACATGGGCATTGCAAATGTTGGCTACCGTATGATATAAAATAAAATTGGGACATCATTGTTTGAAGTTGATTTTTTTTTCTTTTGAATCAAACCCATACATGTGACCAACAAATTACATGAATTTATTTACATCTTATTTTGTATGGAACTCTCTATTTGATGAATGACAAGATATTTTTTCTGATTAGTTATGAATGTGGAATAAAAATCCTTCAGTTTTAGAAGCTTTGAGGAAGAGGTTTTGATTTGTTTTTTCTCTTTGATATTTGTACATACTTCTGCTCCTTGTTCTTATCTTTGTTCATTATACACATTTTATGTTTAATACCAAGGTATGTTCTCAATAAAAGGTGTGCAAAAATATCATAAATGAAGGATATACAGAAGACCTTCCCTATTGTGTGTCAGATTCAAAGTGAGTGGTAAACCCTAAACAATGAAGTTAGCAAATACATCTTTTAAATCATTGTTTGAATGTTTTTGAAACCAATATTTGAAAGAAGAATTGTTGGTGGTCAAACTATTTTTTTACTCAAACATAATATGTTCCTACCACAACTGGCTTTTAGCGTAAGAGAGTTTTGACTCTCGCAATTCATATCTATTTAGACCTCCATGTTATATAAGTAGGCTAATCAGGAATTCCTTGTTCATTATTCTCCTTGTGTAGATTTTTTCATTTTTTTAATCTATATGTCTACTGCAATATTGTAATTACCTAAGAGAAAAACTCTTGAGGTTTTCAACCTTCAAATAATGATTCTAGGACTTCGAAATCTGACTCCATTCATTGTTATGAATGCTAATTTCTTATGTAGGTAAGTATATGATTGACCAATGCAGTCCAATATATGTAAAGGGAAGGTGGCAAATGTGGGCATTGCAAATGTTGGCCACCATATGATATAAAAAAAATTGTGACATCATTGTTTGAAGTTGATTTTTTTTTCTTTTGAATTGAACCCAGACATGTGATCAATAAATGACATGAATTTATTTACATCTTATTTTGTATGGCACTCTCTATTTGATGAATGACAAGATATTTTTTCTAATTAGCTATGAATGTGGAATAAAAATCCTTCAGTTTTATAAGGTTTGAGGAAGAGGTCTTGATTTTTTTTCTCTTTGATATTTGTACATACTTTTGCTCCGTGTTCTTATCTCTATTCATTTTACACATTTTATGTTTAATACCAAGGTATGTTCTCAACAAAAAGTGTGCAAAAATATCATAAACAAAGGATATAGAGAAGGCCTTCCCTATTGTGTGTCGGATTCAAAGTGAGTGGTAAACCTTAAATGATGAAGTTAGCAAATACATATTTTAAATCACTGTTTGAATGTTTTCGAAACCGATATTTGAAAGAAGAATTGGTGGTCAAACTGTTTTTTTACTCAAACATAATATGTTCCTACGACAGCTGGCTTTTAACGTAAGAGAGTTTTGACTCTGGAAAGTCATAGCTATTTAGACTTCCATGTTATATATGTAGGGTAATCATGAATTCCTTGTTCGTTATTCTCTCTATGTATATTTTTTCATTTTTTTTAATCTACATGTCTAGCACAATATTGTAAATAGAGAGTTTGAGTCTCAGGGTTGTTGAAAAGTGTAACTAGGTTCAGTCTTCATAATGATATGTGTAATTGTGATTTTATGTAATTGATGTAAAGAAGAAAATAAAATTATTTTTGTAATGTTTGAATCATGGGTTTCATGATCAAGAAATTTTATTTTAGTTAAGATTCCCAATGTGAACCTATAGGTTTTGTCATGAAGTCATAAAAGTCAAATTGAGTCAATGTCATGTATGAATAACACTTCTTTGACATGTTACATTTGTATATGAGTCAATAAAAAAGTAAAAAATCTCTCTAAGACCAAGCTCAAGCTCCAACAAGAAGTTGGCCTCAAGATGATCTCCAAAAGGCATGTCGACCTAGTCTCCAAATCAAGTCGGCTTATTTACATGAGAAAACTACTATAAATAGGGCAACTCAGCCTCATTAGAGATAGATTTTCATTGATTGTCTCAAGCATGGAAGAAGTGTGGAAAGGTCAAGGAACATAGCCTCATAGCTAGTGAGAATAAGGAGGGAAAAGTGAAGTTGTTTGGGTTTGTTTTAGGGCTGAAATCCTTCACACGTGCAAAGAATCTATGCTGTCAAAACTGTAGAAAGAGTTGAAGTATCACAGTCATACTTGAAGGTCAAATCTAGGAGGAAGTTAAGGTGAATCTCAAGTGGAGCTTGAAAGAAATAAGTCTCCTTCTAGAGTGAAGAAGATTAAGGGTCAAAGTTGGTAAAATCACATGTGCTAGGGTTTCTGAAATAGGGCCTAGAAGTGCAGTGTTGAACCAAGGGGTTAGGAATAGTTTGTGGAGTGCCAGTGAGGGATGGCCCAGGGAAAGGATAGGCTCTGGTGTCTGTCTATTGCCCCTACGAAGCAATCCGAGAAGCATGGGAGTGTTGAGAAATATAAGCAGTTGAAACCCACTAAGAAAAGTTCAAATTCAGGGACAAAGCACTAGAAGGATTTAAAAAATTGCAATGTTAAATCAATTTCAAGTAAGAGGCAGGAGGATCGAAGAATTGTACTGTGAATCCTCAATTTGGGGGAAGTTTTACCAAGTTTGTTAGGAAGATGCCAATTTCACTTCACGAGCTCCATTATACTGCCAATAGGGCACAATATGAGGAGCTGAAGAAAAAGGCCTTTTTGCCTTATAGACAGGGCTTTTTGCCTTATAGACAGGGTCTGCTTGGGTGTTTGGGCTTCACGTCTAAAGGTTCTCCCCAAAACGTGGATCTGGAGCAGGGCACAGTGCCCATTCTTAGTAATGAATGGTTTGTGCCTATTTTCTTTTGTAATTTCCAGATTGAAAATTTGTTTCCAAGCCTTTTTATGTTTTCATTTATGTGCAAGCCATTCAGGGCCAGTGGATTTTTATTTCTTGAAAATATGGCAATTAGGCCACATAGAATAAGGTAACATTTGACCTGCAATATTCATTTCAGATGCTGCTACTAGATAGACAATGTGTGGAGCTTGGTTAAAATGAGGACTACTGAAGATCCTGCTGCTAGAACAGTGGGGAAGTTGTCAAAATCTATCATTTTTAAGAAATTTAGAGGTAATGATGTGCAGTGTGTTGAAAGATAAAACTTGTGAAGGAAATTTGGGAGAGAAATCAAAGTTACTGATTGGTAGAATGAGTTTTCCATTCATTGGAGAGACTCTCAAAAATATTTCTCCACTCAAGACCTCTGGTGGTGGTCCCTTCTGTTAGTTTCAGTCTTTCCAGCCTTACTTCGGTGATCAAATATGCTCTTACAAAGTGATTTTGAGGTGTCAAGGTCAAATTTTGTCATTTCAATGAGTCTTCAAGCAAAATTTGGTCACTAGGCATTAGGTCTAGGGTTTGCCCAAATGTCAGTCCATGTCATCATTCAGCTGAGCCTATCATCATTCATAGGGTTGTCATTTTCATGTCAGTGTCTAATGAGTCATTTTATACCTTATTCATGCTTCAGTTGTGCCTAGGCAAGCTCATTTCCCTCTCCTAGGGTTTTGAAGGTAATTTCTCTTGGGCGGCCAAATCATCAGCAAAACTCATATCCTGATGTTCATACACCTTCCCCTATCCTTAAAGTACCTTATAAAACACTTCCCATCCCTTAGATCCGCCAAATTCCTCATTTTTCCACAAATCCTAGTTTCTAGCTACAACTTGGCAATTTTCTAGGTTGGGCCTGTGTTTTTCCCTTTTGGACCCCTTCCCCTCACTCAATCTCTGAGATTCCACTTTCCCCTGCTTCCTAACATCCCTCCCTACTCCCAAAAATTTCCCCAAGAATTTAGAAGCCCCCTATACCCTTCATTTCGCTCCATTTTGACAAAATTCTTTGTTTCACACATTGGAACAAGTTTCACTCAAAAGCTGTTTCAGAGCAATCAGAGATGAATTTTGCAAAACTGAGAGAGGTTTTTGTCCAAAACATGCCAAAGAAGAAAAACCTCCTTCACTGTTTACACAGGTGTCATGGTTTGAGAGAAATCTCAAGAATACCGTTGCCTCAGAAGAATCAAAGGCAACTCTGAAGTGACCTTGGGAAAATCAAGTTTTCTCCTAGCTTTGTTGACCAAATTACTTGCTTGATGGGTAAAATGATAACTAGACAAAGAGAGATTTCCAATGAGATATCATGAGCTCAATTTGGGGTTGAGGAAGGCATTCAAAAGTTGACTGCAACAGCACTCTTCCTTGAAGCAGCCTCATTTGGCACATTTTGACCAGTCTTGGGAGATTTGATTTTTGACAGGTCAAATCAACTCCACATTGAAACATTCTACTTGAGTTAGAAAGTAGACTCAATTACCTTTCCAACGAGCCATCCTGCGCCCAATTCCGACACCTGGAAGGCCCTCAAACAAGGCTGTGAAGGGATGCGACCACTCAGGCGGGGTGCGACCACTCAGTGACCCCTCTGCAGTGTATTTTTCTCAAGGGTGCGACCACTCAGGCAGGGTGCGACCACTCAAGCTGTCTTCTACAGAATCACTCCAAATTTACTAAATTGCCCTCTTGCTTGCTAAATTGATCAAGCATAGAGTTCAGTACTTTTGCAGGCAGAGGCAGCAGTCCAATTTGTCCTTCAGTTTGCCCATCTTGCTCCAAAACCATGCCAGATACTAAGACTTATGAGCAAGGTGATCACCATTCATCATCTACAGAGGTTGAGGTATAGAGGAGGCCTCATAAGGGTGGAAAGGGCGGTCATCACAGGTTATTGGGCTAGGATGCATGTTTGCAAGGCGAAGATGAAAATGTTTCAAAGGAGGTTGACCGAGGCTCCCAAAAGGAAGAAGAAGACCAACCCACTCTGTATCTTGGCTGAGGCCTCTCTTACTCACCATGATACTCACTAGCCTTCTTCTAGCAGAAAAACCAAAAAATTTGAGAAGTTTTGGAGCATTTTTGACATTTTTGAGAAATTTACAGGTTTTGGCCGTTGGAGTGGTCTCACCCCGCGCGCGACCACTCGGGGGGACAGCTCAGATTGAGGAAAACTCTACATATTCGAATTTTTCATGACAAAATACACTTGGATATGTATGGGTTTCAAATTTTATGGAGATTTGAGCCTCCAAAAGCTCAAAATACATGCAAATTTTGACTTTCTGCCCCTTTTTTGAGTTGCAGAAAGCAGTCTTGGGAGATTTGATTTGTGAGGGGTCAAATCAACTCCAAATTCAGAAATTCCAGTTGGGTTGGAAAGTAGACTTCCAGAACTTTCCAACGAGCTATCCTGCACCTGGTTTGGACTCCAGGAAGGCCCTCAAACAGAGCTGCAAAAAGGTGCGACCACTCGAGCCAGAGGTGCGACCACTCAGGCAAAATTTGCCAGTTTTTGACCAGTTCGGCCAGCAAAGCACTGTTTTCACTTTGGTTGACTATTTGGGCATATAAATGATGGATTCTTGTGTAAATTTCATGGCATTAGATACTTTTACTCTTCTTTACCACTTCTAGAAGCTTCTTTGATGTAAATAGTGAATATTTAATGCATAGATAGGCTTCCTAAGTTTTAGAGGTAAGTTGTTGAGCTGGCCTATTATCTAGTGACTGATTTAGAATTAGTTGCAACAGCTCCTAGGAAGCTGAGCTCGACCCCTAGAGGTGGGGAAAGGAGTTGGATCTCCTATATTATGCCTTCTCTTTCTCATTTTCATGGTTGGACTCTTGTGGGAGAAAGCTTTATTGTATATTGTACATCTATCTCTGCAATTTAAGGAAAAGGAAGGCCAGGGTTTTGCAGACATCATTGTGGATTCTTGTGGATTGTTGTGTTGATGGTGTGATCTCTACATGTTCTTTTAAGTTTTTTTATGTATTCCACATCTCTATTTTGCTTCTAATTGGACAGATGAAGTGGTAAAGTTTGAATTCATGCTTTGACATGCTCAGCTTTTTAGTTTGTTCAATATTTATGTTTTCTACTGTCTAGAGAGGATTCAAAATGGTTGTTTGCCCTCTTTAGCTCCTCCTCTATCATCCCTGATCATCCATCTCAGATTAAGGCATCAGCGCTCACTCCTACCTTGCCCCAAAGATCCCCCTGCAAAAACTGTGCTCAATCCCCGCACCCTGAATTGCACTCCCTCCAATTGCCACCAAAAACCCCAAAAATCATTAAATCAACCCCACTATCAATTTACTAGCCTAAAATCTTTATTCTTAATTGGTCAGCCTAATCATATTGAAAGATCTATCAAATCTGACCCGAGAGAGCCTTCTCATACCTCGTAGGGCTAGCTACGAGGTGAAATGGTTTGATGTTGCCTTGAAGGTTTACCTTCCTCAGCCTAGGGTGAAATCTCAAGCGCTAACATAGTGGCGACCATACTGGGGAGAACAACTAATCGTTTGCTCATTGTCGTGTTATTTCATAAGTCTTAGACGGAGCCTGAAGTTACGCCAGAAGCCTTCGAAAACGCTCTTGTTTTACATTAGCGTTAGTAGATAAACGCTGCTTCAGTCAATCTCCATGAGCTTGTGAACATAGCGCTTCATTGACACTTTACCCCAGTACATGTATCAAGTTCAGATCTGATTGTTGATGGTAAACAGCGATAAGACACTTGAAAGGCTGAAATCATTCACTTGGCGACTCCTTTCACTGAAGAATCCAGCAACCTATGCTTCATGGTGACTTCACTGCAGGAAGATCAGTAGCTGTGAGATTTTCATGATGGACCTAATTGCAAGAAGATATGCTCCATTGAGCCGAGATCACATTCCAGGTTTTCCGAATAAAATTCCGAAGGTAGATTGGTCAAGGAATCTGCCTACATTTAATGATGATGGTAAGAAGGATGTTGCTTTACATTTGGTTAGATTTCATATGCATATTCGCAAGTTGAAGGTGGATTTTCCTGAACATTGCTTAATGAAAATATTCTTGGCCACTCTGGAAGGTAAAGCTCAATCATGGTATGAAAGTTTGCCGCCTGCTTGTATTTACTGTTTAAAGGATTTTCATGCTATGTTCATTGAAAGATATAAGGACTCTTATCCATCATTAAATTTAGTTCAAGACTGTTGCAAGCATGCTTATAGTTTTATTGAAAGCCTTGAGAAGTTTTATGAAGATGATAATTTCATGGATGAAGAGATCATGGAAGCCCTGTATGAAAATCCGTTTCAGCAGCACACAAAAATCTTAGAGGATACTTGTCAAGATCAGCAGGTTGAAGATGGGCATATGGCTATAATTGATGAAAGAGAAGAGCTTGTTTCAGATCTGCCTACAGAAGAAGACAGCGTGCAAGATAACCAAGATTCAAGTTTAGAATGTAATGCAGTCAACTCAGCTATTTCAGATCAAAATTCAGATCATGGTGACCAAGAATACCTTGTGCCGAATCCTGAAAAGGAGAGTTTTGTTGTTGAGATCATAGACAGAGTTTTGGATTCAGATGTTCATGAACAGCAAGATGAGATCTTTGTTCAAGTAAGTGAAAACTCTTCTTTCAATCATAATTTGGATAGTTTGATTGCCATGTCATATGAAGATGATCAACAATGTTTCCAAGTTTCAGAAGATCAGGACTGTCATTCAAATTTTTCATGTTTTGAAATGTTATTTCAAGAAGACAAGACTTGTTTGAGCAAAGGGAAACAAAAAGTCTTATCTCCTTTGTCTGAAGAGGAGATAGATCAGCTTTTGAAAGGTCTTGTTACAGCCCAAGCTACAGCAGATTTGCAATGCACACATAGTCAGGAAAATGTTGGGGAAACTTCTTCCTCTGTTGAAGAAGATGATTGTCTTGTAGATCAGCAAACAGATAATGTTTTCCTTCACAAAGATGATAATCCGGCTGTCATATCATATGAAGATCACCTACCATATTGTCAGACTACCGAAGATCAGAACATACAGGATTACCTTTCAGATTCTTCATATGTTTCATGTGCTGAAATGTTTTTCCAAGAAGAGATCTGCTCATCTACTTGTTCAGAGTTTTTTGAAACCCATGAGCATACTTTTACCGAAGCACATGATGAAGGTAGATCAGATTTTGAAGCAAAGGAAACCTTGTTCTTTCAGCAGGAGGTGGCAGTGGCAAATCTTCATGTTTTTCACGATCCTCTGGCAAGTTTGTTGCAGCCAGCAGTGATAGTGTTTATTGCAGTGTTCAGTGATGAAGGAGATCATGGTCAGCTATGTTTTTGGATGCTCAGTTATAGGTTTGTACTGTTGACCAGAAGATCTGATAAGGAGAATCAGTCAAGAAGGCATTTGCTTGATTGGTTACATTGGCATTATGGTATAGTTTCATGTATATTGTCTTGTAAGAGACACAGGTGGTTGTCATCATGATTTCAAATCTTGATGGACTGCTGCCCTTCAAAAAGCTTTGTAAGTTCTTGTTTTAGTTAAGTCAGTCATGAGTCATTTGTGTTTGGTCTGTTGAGTGAGTTTTTCAAGTTATTTCAGTTTGCCATCGAGTCGGTTTGAGTCAAGCCGCAGTTAAGTTTCAGTCAGTTTTTAGTCAAGTTTTCATTCAATAAATGTGTCAAAGTTTTGTGTCAAAGGTGTAAATAATGACTCCATCGCCCAATGGTTGCAAGCACTGGTCTGCTCTCCCAGAGGTCTGCGGTTCTTGGCACCTCTAAGGAGCTACCATCCCCATTGGAGCCAATGTTAGTTTCAGTCTTTCCAGCCTTACTTCGGTGATCAAATATGCTCTTACAAAGTGATTTTGAGGTGTCAAGGTCAAATTTTGTCATTTCAGTGAGTCTTCAAGCAAAATTTGGTCACTAGGCATTAGGTCTAGGGTTTGCCCAAATGTCAGTCCATGTCATCATTCAGCTGAGCCTATCATCATTCATAGGGTTGTCATTTTCATGTCAGTGTCTAATGAGTCATTTTATACCTTATTCATGCTTCAGTTGTGCCTAGGCAAGCTCATTTCCCTTTCCTAGGGTTTTGAAGGTAATTTCTCTTGGGCAGCCAAATCATCAGCAAAACTCATATCCTGATGTTCATACACCTTCCCCTATCCTTAAAGTACCTTATAAAACACTTCCCATCCCTTAGATCCGCCAAATTTCTCATTTTTCCACAAATCCTAGTTTCTAGCTACAACTTGGCAATTTTCTAGGTTGGGCCTGTGTTTTTCCCTTTTGGACCCCTTCCCCTCACTCAATCTCTGAGATTCCACTTTTCCCTGCTTCCTAATATCCCTCCCTACTCCCAAAAATTTCCCCAAGAATTTAGAAGCCCCCTATCCCCTTCATTTCTCTCCATTTCGACAAAATTATTTGTTTCACACATCGGGACAAGTTTCACTCAAAAGATATTTCAGAGCAATCAGAGATGAATTTTGCAAAAATGAGAGAGTTTTTTGTCCCCAACATGCCAAAGAAGAAAAACCTCCTTCACTTTTTACACAGATGTCATGGTTTGAGAGAAATGTCAATAATACCGTTGCCTCAGGAGAATCAAAGGCACCTCTGAAGTGACCTTGGTAAAATCAAGTTTTCTCCTAGCTTTGTTGACCAAATTACTTGTTTGATGGGTAAAATGATAACTAGACAAAGAGCGCTTTCCAATGAGCTATCATGAGCTCAATTTGGGGTTGAGGAAGGCATTCAAAAGTTGACTGCAACAGCACTCTTCCTTGAAGCAGCCTCATTTGGCACTTTTTGACCAGTCTTGAAAGATTTGATTTTTGACAAGACAAATCAACTCCAAATTGAAAAATTCCACTTGGGTTGGAAATTAGACTCAAAGACCTTTCCAACGCGCCATCTTGCGCCCAATTCCGACACCAGGAAGGCCCTCAAACAAGGCTGTGAAGGGGTGCGACCACTCAGGCGGGGTGCGACCACTCAGTGACCCCTCTGCAGTGTATTTTTCTCAAGGGTGCGACCACTCAGGCAGGGTGCGACCACTCAAGCTGTCTTCTACAGAATCACTCCAAATTTACTAAATTTCCCTCTTGCTTGCTAAATTGATCAAGCATAGAGTTCAGTACTTTTGCAGGCAGAGGCAGCAGTCCAATTTGTCCTTCTGTTTGCCCATCTTGCTCCAAAACCATGCCAGATACTGAGACTTATGAGCAAGGTGATGACCATTCATCATCTACAGAGGTTGAGGTACAGAGGAGGCCTCATAAAGGTGGAAAGGGCGGTCATCACAGGTAATTGGGCTAGGATGCATGTTTGCAAGGCGAAGATGAAAATGTTTCAAAGGAGGTTGACCGAGGCTCCCAAAAGGAAGAAGAAGACCAACCCACTCCGTATCTTGGCTGAGGCCTCTCTTACTCACCATGATACTCACTAGCCTTCTTCTAGCAGCAAAACCAAAAAATTTGAGAAGTTTTGGAGCATTTTTGACATTTTTGAAAAATTTACAGGTTTTGGCCGTTGGAGTGGTCTCACCCCTCGCGCGACCACTCGGGGGGACAGCTCAGATTGAGGAAAACTCTACATATTTGAATTTTTCATGACAAAATACACTTGGATATGGATGGGTTTCAAATTTTATGGAGATTTGGGCCTCCAAAAGCTCAAAATACATGCAAATTTTGACTTTTTGCCCCTTTTTTGAGTTGCAGAAAGCAGTCTTGGGAAATTTGATTTTTGAGGGGTCAAATCAACTCCAAATTCAGAAATTCTGGTTGGGTTGGAAAGTATACTTCCATACCTTTCCAACGAGCTATCCTGCACCTGATTTGGACTCCGGGAAGGCCCTCAAACAGAGCTGAAAAAAGGTGCGACCACTCGAGCCAGAGGTGCGACCACTCAGGCAAAATTTGCCAGTTTTTGACCAGTTCGGCCAGCAAAGCACTGTTTTCACTTTGGTTGACTATTTGGGCATGTAAATGATGGATTCTTGTGTAAATGTCATGGCATTAGATACTTTTACTCTTCTTTACCACTTCTAGAAGCTTCTTTGATGTAAATAGTGAATATTTAATGCATAGATAGGCTTCCTAAGTTTTAGAGGTAAGTTGTTGAGCTGGCCTATTATCTAGTGACTGATTTAGAATTAGTTGCAACAGCTCCTAGGAAGCTGAGCTCGACCCCTAGAGGTGGGGAAAGGAGTTAGATGGTCTATATTATGCTCTCTCTTTCTCATTTTCATGGTTGGACTCTTGTGGGAAAAAGCTTTATTGTATATTGTACATCTATCTCTGCAATTTAAGGAAAAGGAAGGCCAGGGTTTTGCAGACATCATTGTGGATTCTTGTGGATTGTTGTGTTGATGGTGTGTTCTCTACATGTTCTTGTAAGTTTGTTTATGTATTCCACATCTCTCTTTTGCTTCTAATTGGACAGATGAAGTGGTAAAGTTTGAATTCATGCTTTGACATGCTCAGCTTTTTAGTTTGTTCAATATTTATGTTTTCTACTGTCTAGAGAGGATTCAAAATGGTTGTTTGCCCTCTTTAGCTCCTTCTCTATCATCCCTGATCATCCATCTCAGATTAAGGCATCAGCGCTCACTCCTACCTTGCCCCAAAGATCCCCCTGCAAAAACTGTGCTCAATCCCCGCACCCTGAATTGCACTCCCTCCAATTGCCACCAAAAAACCCCAAAAATCATTAAATCAACCCCCCTATCAATTTACTAGCCTAAAATCTTTATTCTTAATTAGTCAGCCTAATCATATTGAAAGATCTATCAAATCTGACCCGAGAGAGCCTTCTCATACCTCGTAGGGCTAGCTACGAGGTGAAATGGTTTGATGTAGCCTTGAGAGTTTGTCTATCTCAGCCTAGGTGAATTCCAAGCGCTAACACCTTCCTTCAAAAAAGAATTTCAAGGTATAAAATTTAGTTCTCTGTAGTTCTACATTGGTGCACCCATATTAGTTTTTTTCTTCAATTTATTTATTCATGTTACTGTGAATTTGAGATATAATGAAAATATTTCTTGGGTATTGAATTAATGAACATGTATGGAAACATATTCAAAATCCACATATTTGGGAATCCTACCATCATAACGGCTAGTGCAGACAAACCAATTTGTTTTCCAAAATGAAGGTCGGTTGTTCAAGAGTGCTTATTTGTATCTTCATGGATGGGAGCTTTTGTCCTCTAGGTTGGAGAATGGTTCATAAAGAAAATGCCGCTTGTCAAACATATCTACTCATTCTCGAAGCAAATAAGTGCTACCATTTCTCTAGATATTCCTGAGATTAGACATCATATATTGGGCTTTTTAAAAACATGTTATTGGCATGTTAAATTGTATAACTCCCTTTTAATAGGTACATATGCATGTCTTCATTTGACATTGAGAATCATAGGCATGATGTGGTATTTTCCATTGCTTTTAGGCTTTAGCACATTTACATTTTAGAAACATGTTTTATTGTATAATCAAGTATTAGGTCTGCAAAATGCCAGATCACTAACACTAAGGAAATACATTTTTCCTCTAATTTATAGTCAGATTTCAAGAGAGTATGCATTCAATTTTTCAATTTTGGTAATATTATTTTCTTATACCTATTTGATATTGCAAAAAATATATCTAATTTAATTTTTGAAGCTTTTCCACAGATTGAAATATATTGGATTCCTAGCCTTCCATTCAATGAGATATGAATTGGTCAAATACAATAAATTTGTGGGTACATGTATTATTAATTGAAGAGTTGAAGTTATGATTGTGGGTAAGGTGGTAATGTTTTATTGTTTTGTTAGAAAGTGTTTTTAAAGCTTATACATGGATTATTCTTTGCATACCAGAACACAAGGGCCTTTAAAGAGGTTGCAATTATTCATCATCCACATGTAGGGGAATACACCATTGGTTTTATTACATCATCACTTGTCCTTTAGGTTGTTTCTTATGCTTTAGATATCCTTGAAGATGATTTCGATATCCTTGAAGTTGAGTTAATAATAAAGCATTCCACATGAATGTTGAAATTGAGTGGCACATGGAAATGTTTCTTGCATATCTGTAAATTGATATCTATTTGCATATTATCATTATTTTCATAAATAAAACTCCATGTTTATTGGTAAACATGCAATTTCTTTTGACATACTATAGTTTAAATAAATATTATTTCAATTTGTATCGAAGGTATTTCTTACTTTTTGCCCATGAATCATCTATATATTGGTGACATTTTCCTTGTTAACTGTAAATATATTATTCGACCAAACTTATATGTTTGTGAAAGAATAGGTTGGTAGTCATGCATTTTTCTTTCATTACTGTTATTATTTATGGTGTATATGTTTCCATGATATATTTCATTCTTTTTGGGATTTTGTTTCATAGATATAGGGATGATACTTTACCCTCTTCTTTTCACTTTCCAAAACATGTTCATGCAATTCTATTTTACACTATAGTTTGCAATAAAATTATCTATCCATCCTTACTTCCTTGGAGGCATGTGTTGTGACTTTATATCCCAACTTCATTGGAGACCTGCATTGTGACTTCATATAATGTACATTTGTAGTAGTGGAAAGTAATCATAGGAAGAAGGAGAAGGATATTAATTTGGAATGGACTCCCAACATATGGATACTAAATTGTAGTATTAAGACCTGCAATTCTTATGATCATCACATAGGTAGAAACCACAAACCAAAGAGGGCCCACAAGGCATGACACCAAAAGCACTTAGTGATGTTAATGGCAGAGTGAAGGAGGATGTTATAACATTGGGGACCTGCACTCCAAAGGAATGGAATTGCATCTAAGCGTCTTAACGAAAGATTGTGCAAATCTAGATGTATGATTTAGATCTCATGCACTGGTCCTACTTGCACTTGTGGCGGGGAGGAGGCTAATTCGATTTAGCAAAAGCTTTGCAACGTCACAATTGAATTTTCCTTAAGAAAGGATTGTGCAAAGCTAGATGTAGGATCTAGATCTGATGCAATTTCCCTAGCTGCTTATGTGAAGGGAGATAGCTATTTCGATTTAGCAATAGCTCTGCAGCATCAAAATGCATTTGCCTTTAGAAAAGATTGTGGGGAACTAGATGTAGGATCTAGATCTGATGCACTTTCTCTACTTGCTTATTTGGTATTTGCAAGAGAGAAGGCTATTTGATTCAGAGAAGGCTCCTTGATTTTGCAATGGCTCTGCATGATCACAAGTGCATCCAATATCAGTTTTTGGAAAAAGAAAATAAAAATTAAAGAGTTAAAATTATACACCCAATACACGGATGCAAGCGAGTTTGCTTCTGGCTAAAGCCCAAAATTGGGAAGCAAGTATGGGAGGAAAAAATCATAAACCCAATACAGAGAATGGAGAAACGTATAACAAAAACACACCTCAACATGAAAAAGACCAATATTAGAGCTAATAACATAAACCCAATACAGAGAACAGAAAACACTTATGCAGAAAGCATGCCTAAAGACTAGTATTGGAGAGCTAAAAGCATAGACCCAAATGACAAAATATACCTAAAGGCTTGTAGTGAAGCTAAAACCATAAACACAACATAGAATGGCAAATAAATCACAACAACAATAGTAGGAAGGCATCTAGGAAGGCCAAGGAGAAGCCTTGGCAAGGAACCCAACAAGGCATAAATAGAAAAAGTTTGTGCAAATTTCCACGGTATCATATAGGGGAGGGAGTTTCCTAGTCTAATCTCAAGTAGAAAAAATGTGTGGAATTGTCCAACTGACCGCTAGGAATACTGTTAATAATAATCATAAAGTGAACCTTAAAACTATAAAAAAGGAAAAGTAGGTAGAAAGTTGTGCACAAGGAGCCGGTGTAGTTTAGCCATTAAACTGTTTGTAAGCTTATTATTATTATTTATTTGGGGTATATACCCATTATAAACTTTCTTCATACGATTAATATGCTTATTTATTTATAGGAAGCTAGGAAAGAGGAAACTCGTGTGTTTTGTGTATATGGAATACCTGGCATTGGAAAGACGGCATTGCTAAAACAGGTCTACAATTTCTGGAAGCCTTTCCAAAGTTGGATTGAAGATGTGATTTGGCTCACAGCCTCTCGAACCTATCAAATTTCAGACTTACACAGTCAGATTGCTGAGACAATCAATTTAGACCTCTCGGGCTTTTCTAGTCATAATACCCAGAAGATGATATTCTCTCAAACACTGAAGCATAGAAAATTTCTTTTGATATTAGACGACGTGTGGACTCCACTGGATCTGCTGGAAGAGTTAGGTGTCAGGAAAGGTTGTCGTCATAGCATAGTTTTATTCTCTACATGCAACAGAGATCTGGCATTAATGGAGGTGTACAAGACACTAGAATTGGAGCCCTTGTCTATGGAAGAAGGTCGGGAACTATTTGAGAGAGTAGCTTTCAAAGGCAGCGATGTTTCGGAGGAGTTAAAGGAGTGTGCCCAAAATATTGCAGACAAGTGTGAAGGTTTTCCCTTAGCCATAACTGTATTGGCTAAATCAACGATTGGGAAAACAATTGTAGATGAGTGGAATAATTATGTATCTCTGATAAAAAGTGAGGATCCTTTTTTTGAGATATTCATCCCCATGTTCATAAAGATTTGTATCTGCCACTAAAATGGAGCTATGACGATTTGTCCAATTCAAGCTTGCAAAATTGTTTTCTCTATTGTGCCATGTTTTCAGAAGATGAAGAAATTGATGTGGATATCTTGATGAGAATGTGGATTGCTGAAGGCCTTGTCAAGAGCGGATAGGCTACCTATTCAATGGACATGGTCGCTGCGCACAGCTACTCAAGGCATCTTATAGATCGTGGCTTGTTCGTTGATAAGAAACTCATTGGCAATGTTAAAAAACCAAAGAATGTGTGGAAACCGAAGCACATAAGAGTGCCGCATGTTATTCGTGATCTGGCATTGTATATTGGGGAGAATGAAAATTGTTTTTTATTTAGGGCAGGCCAACAGGTTAAAGAATTTACAGATGCACAAAGTTGGGATTGCAAGAGAATATTTCTACGCCAGAATCAAATTGAAGATCTGCCAAATGATTTCGCAGGCTCAAAAGTTGTAAGTTTAAACTTGTCCAAAAATCCATTATCTGGTCATGTTCCACAAAGCTTTTTCCACGGCCTCACATATCTGCAGGTTCTTGATCTCTCCAACATTGGTATGGTGTCAGTGCCAACATCTCTTAGTCAACTCACATTCTGGAGTTTCTCTCATTGAGTTGTACTCACATTTGCGATTTCCCTCCAGCCATATGCAATCTTTCAAGGCTTCAAGATATTAACCTACTGGGCTTAGAAAACTTGGTGATTCCACTGCAGATATCTCAGCTCACTTCACTGAAAAGGCTACAGTTGCATTCAGAAAGTTCAGAGCCTTTAAAGGATCTCACACGTCTAACAGAGCTCGCTCTAACTATAATGCCAAGGACCGAAGAGAATGAAACAGGTATGAATTTAGGAACCTTGTTGGAAATTAGGCACTTATCCTTGGAGTATAATGCACATCTTCCACAAGAGCTGAGCATGCATCTTCCCCATAGTATGAAAAATATGCAGAAACTGCAAACTCTTAGGTTGATCAGCTACAAGGGAGTAAACTTACCAGACTGGACTTGTGAGTTTCAACGACTACAGAGAATAGAATTGTTTGGGTGTGATCAAATGATAGAACTTCCTTCATTGGAGACATTTCCAAAGTTAAAGTTTCTCAAACTAAAAGCATGCACACAGGTGAGGGACCTCACAGAAAGGCCAAATGGATTTCCAATGCTAGAGAGGGTGGATTTGGTATCCATGTCCTACTTACAAAGTATGGTGGGGTCATTCACTACCCTTCGTGTCCTTAAGATTAAGGATTGCCCAATGTTGAGGAGGTTAGGTATGGACATGCAAAGCTTAGGCAATTTGATGGTATTAATGGGGGAACGTGATTGGTGGGAACAAACAATTTGGGATGATTATGGAATGACAAGAGCATGCGTGGAACAAATATTTAGAGTTTTGTGAACCTCTAATATTGTGATGTTTTATTTGTCTTTAGAGCTTTGCTAATATTGTGATGTTTTATTTGTATTTACATCTTTGTGAACTGGTAATATTATTATTGTGTTTTATTTGTATTTAGACCTCTATCACCACATAATATTATGGTGATGTTTTATTTGTATTTAGAGCTTTGTGAACTGGTAATATTATTGTAATGTTTTATTTGTATTTAGAACTCTGTGAATGGGTAATATTATTGTGATGTTTGAAGTGGTAATATTATTGTGATGTTTTATTTGTATCTAAAGCTTTCTGAACTGGTAATATTCTTGAGATGATTTATTTGTATCTAAAGCTAAGTTCTGAACTGATAATATTATTGTGATGCTTTATTACTGGACTGTTGACCTAGGTTTTCATTGATGTCAATATGGCAATATTCTGGATACTAGAGGATGACATGAAGCCAAGGGGATGCAAATCAGATTCATGAAGAGACAGGAGCCACATTGGACTAAGAGGAGCTACAGGAGGAACCATATAGCAAGGAGGCATATCAGAGTCATCAGGAGCCATCGGAGGAGCAATGGATGCGTTTAACAACAAACAGAGGACACAGAGAGCCATCAAAGCAAATAGGAGTAGAAAGAGCCACCAGAGGAGCAGATGGAGACGAGAGGATATAACAGAGCATGAAGCACCACCATCGAAGCCATAGAGGAAGTAGATAGAGCCAAGAGGAGTAGACAAGAGGAGCCAAGTGGAGCACACAGAGTGCTGTAACACTATCCATGGCATAAACATGCATATGGCGGCAAAGACCTGTATATGCATTTAACGCAAATAGAGCTATCAGAGGCGGAAGACTTAGACTCATATGCAAATACACTGATGGAGTGAAAAAGGCAAAGTTTATATTGTATGAGCAGAATACATTATCGGAGGAGAAAACCCATATACATATGCTTTAACACTATCGGCGGGCACATATTACAAACACTGCTGAAAAAGTTCGAGAAAAGTTGCTGAAACACCAGTTTTTCCATTGCTGAAACACCAACCTTTTCCGCAGCTGTCGAATACTTGTGAAAAATTTGTCGATACACCAATTTTGGCGTTGCTGAAACACCAACCTTTTCTTCAACGACACTATATTTTCAGCACATCGTAAACATGAGGAAGCTAAAGCGAATGGAGGAGGGAAGCCAGAAGGTTGAGCGATTGTTGAGGAAGCCGAAGCTCAAGCGAGTGAGGAGGAAGCCAAAGATCCATTGAGCAAGCGGAAATGAGTGGACAAAGGCATGAGAATGTATAAAACAGTAAAAACAGAGAATTGTTGTTGTTTTTGGTGTTGTGAAGAACCAGAATGTATGGTGGCAGAAGCAGCAGAGGTGGTTAAGCATTGTATGAAGTTGCTGGTGAACATTGGTGAAGGCTGTTGTATTTGTTGAACGTTGTTGAAATACGCTGGAGGCAATAGAGGTCGTGTGAAGGTCCAACAGAACAGAAAGAGGGTGCAACAGAACAGAAAGAGGGATGAAGGACCAACAGGACAGTAGGCAGTCGAAGGGGAGAAATAGCCAGCAAAGAAACAGTCATGCTGAAGCATTCACTGTGACAATGAGAACATAAGCTTGAACAGAAAGTTGATCCTTATACAAAGTTTAGTGCAGCTAACAGTAGACTGAATAAAGTTGTGTGAAGACATTATCAGAGAGCACAAAGACTATTGGAGACTCTGTGTGGACAGTATGGAGAGTTGTAAAGACTTCTCCACAAGGAGATTGGTTACCATTGATGTTGTAGCATGGAGACTATAGTGAAGCTGTAAACAGACAAAAATCAGTAGAGAAGAGTTCTGAGAGCAGAATGTTATTACCAAAAGTCTCTTGACAAGATTGGATTGGAGTCCTTGGGGCTAGTGCCTCAAAAGTGAGAAGGATTGGAGTTCTTGCACTGGTGCCTCAGAAGTAAGTAGGATTGGAGTCCTTGGGGTTGATGCCTCAGAAATAGGAAGGATTGAAGTCCTTGGGAGTTTGTTCTCCTAAGTCCAATATTGGTGTCTTGGCGAAATAGAGTTGGTTCTCTAAAGGTTTGAGCCTCACCAAAGTCCAAGTTGGAGCTTGGCAACTGATTGCAACCATCTATATATTGTATCTATTTTACTGCACAGTTTATATTAATAAAATCATTTATTCCTGTTGTTCATCTTGTGTTCTGAATATTATGTTTTAACTAGTAAAACAATAGTGGGAAAAATAAATATTGATTCACCCCCCCCTCAGTATTTCCAACAATTGGTATCAAAGAAGGTACCTTCATTCAAAGCTTAACAACTTGAAGGTCAACATTTAGAACACAAATGGTGAGGTCAAGGAAGAAAGTCTCCAATCCTCCTAAGGATGTGTCTCCCTCTACTACTAAAATAGAAGACAATCAATTTGAGGAGGCTCCAAAGCTCAATGGGAACTTTAATATATGGGAAGCAAGAATGAGGAATTTCTTACAGACTCAAGGCATTGAAATCTAGAAATTAGTGATTGATGAGAGCAGGATGGACTAAGAATCCAAGGAGTACCATGTAAAAGCAATGAAGGTAATCTTGAATGGGCTACCTGATTCTGTAAAGAACAATCTAGGAAAAGATTCATCAGCAAAAGGCATATGGGACAAACTTCATGATCTTCACTCAAAAGGAGCATTGACCATGACCATCAATCAAGAAGGAGATCCTGAACCCATCATAGAAGCTGAAAATGAGAATGATGACATCAAGGCTAAAGCAGACCTAGAAGATGAAGAGAATGAAAAAGACTTTGTAGAAGAACTCCTCGCTCAACTTATGACTGCCATGGAAGAGATTAACAATTTGAAAAAGGAAAATGAGGCACTTAAGAAGATAGCTCCAGTTGGTGACCAAGATCAAACAAGAAAGAAAGTTGACCTCATCAAGCTTCAAGTACAAGAAAGGGATGAAGAGCTTGCCAAGCTTAAGAAGGAATATCATCAAAGCAAAAGAAAGCATCATGAAGAAGTCATATCCATGACAAATCAATTGGATAAAGCAAAGAAGCAGGAAGATATCTTGTCAAGCCAACTTGAACAAAGGCACAAGAGCTTGAACAAACTTGAAGAAGAGATTGGTCAGTACAAGGTAGAGGTCTCCTCCCTTAAGTCTCAATTACAAGAAGCCAGGAAACAAGCACAAGAAGATGAGAAGAGAATGGAAAGTAGTCAAGAAAACAAGGAAGAAACCTTCAAAATGAAGTCAGATATCATCTCCCTTAAAATAGAAGCAGATGAAGCTACTCGTATCAAGGAAGAAACTGAGAAACAACTTGCTAAGAAGAATAATGAGTGTGAAAGATTGGAAGAAGATGTTTTCTTCCTTAGAACAAAGGTTGAAGGGATGAACAAAATCTTGAAGAGCTCTCAAGCCTTGGATGATATGCTCAGCTATCACAGATGTCCATCTGATAAATCAGGTCTCGGATATGTAGGTGAATCCTCAAACAAGAATGAAAATGCTTTAAACAAAAGAGATGTGAAGAAGCCAGAAAGAAATAGGTGATGATCCCAGCTCTAGCAAAGGCAAGGAGAAAGATTAAGGCTACAATAGAAAAAACCTAGCTCCAAGAAGAAATGTGGATGATGTGAAAGATGCAAGAGGAAATGGTTATCATAAAAGGATCTCAAGGCAAAAAGGCTTCAGAAGTACATCAAGGAAATCTCCATCTCCCAGGTACCAAAGTTCATTTTTTGGTTATTGTTATTCTTGTACAAACTTTGGTCACATGGCAAAATATTGTAAAGCATATCATAGAGATAGATGTTGTAGTCTCCGACAACCTCCAAGAAACAATTTTGTAGGAAGAAATCATGAATTCTTATTCATGAACAATGTAGAATGCTTCAAGTGTCATAACATTGGTCATATGGCACGTGATTGTAACTTAACATGGGCTCTTACACAAGCTAGAACCATGCAAAAGAAGAAAGTTACACAAGTATGGAGAAGGAAGGAAATACAATCTGAAAGTCCCTTGAGCTCTCCAGCCAACATCATATGTCATTGGCCTAAATTTTGACAATCTAAGCATTTTATGAGAAGACCCTGCCAAAAGGAGATGATGCATACAATTAGGGGGAGCCTGTAAGTCTTGATCACTATTGCAAAAGCTATTAGTGAAAAGGGTCCTGATGAAATCCTTGCTGAACTATATTAACAGTCATTCTTTGATAAAGATCATTTCTTAGGGGTACTCCATTGAAGAATATGATCCTGTAACCATTCTTTGGACTGTTGTTAAAGAAATAGGGAAAACAACCATGGTGCTGTTATCATAGAAGTTTATCTATTAACTCAGGAATTAAATGTTGAGAACAGATAAATTCTGGACACTGATAGAGGCAGTCTTCAAACAAACAGATACATATAGAATGGAGTCTGAAGTAAGAGCAGCTGGCAGCATATAACAAACTAAAGCATTGCAAAAGATGCAGATCAACAATTGTATTTAAAAGACAGTCACAGATTGGATATCTGAATCTACAGAGATATGTACAAGAACAAAAGGAAAAGATGGCTCATATGAAGGAGAATGTTGTGCAGTCAAGCATAACTTAAGCTGATACAGATCACTTAAGAAATATAGCAACAGTAAGACACAACCCCTCACATTTTTTTCCAAATTGAATGATAATTGAATACTAGATGGTAGTGACTTAAGAAGAAGCACAGAGACAAAAAGGAACTCAAGTCTGAAGAAAAATAGCAAGAAATACAATCTCAGGGGCATTTTCTCTTGATTAAGACTATGAAAGGACAACAATATTACTTGTGGATACATCAATATGGATTGAAGCATGAAAGCCTGGACTTGGACACTTGGTGTATGGCCGTTTGCAATCTAAATGAAAGCATTAAAGTAGAGCATTCTTAAGCATTGTTGAAGCCATGATAAAGCAGTTCTGAGACATGAGGAGGGAATAATGTGCAAATTGATGATAAAATATCAATCCTTCTATCTTGAGTAAAAAGAAGAAGAGCACTATGACAGGGGGAGTCATAGACCCATGAAGATCTACCATTCAGAAAGAACAGAAGCAGTTTGATAGGGGGAGTCCCAGAGCACTCCTTTGACATTGATGTCAAAGGGGGAGAGAAGAAGAATATTGCCATCAATAACAAAGGGGGAGATTGTTGACCTAGGTTGTCATTGATGTCAATATGGAAATATTCTGGATACTAGAGGATGACATGAAGCCAAGGGGATGCAAGGCAGATTCATGAAGAGACAAGAGCCACATTGGACTAAGAGGAGCTGCAGGAGGAACCATATAGAAAGGAGGCATATTAGAGTCATTAGGAGCCATCGGAGGAGCAATGGATGCGTTTAAAAGTAAACAGAGGATGCAGAGAGCCATCAGAGCAAACAGGAGTAGACAAATCCACCAAAGGAGCAGATGGAGACGAGAGGAGCTAACAGAGCATGAAGCACCACCATCGGAGCCATAGAGTAAGCAAACAGAGCCAAGAGGAGCACAGAAGAGGAGCCAAGAGGAGCCAAGTGGAGCACACAGAGTGCTGTAACACTATCCACAACATAAACATGCATATGGCAGCAAAGACCTGTATATGCATTTAACGCAAATAGAGCTATCGAAGGCAGAAGACTTAGACTCATATGCAAATACACTGAAGGAGTGAAAAAGGTAGAGTTTATATTGTATGAGTAGAATACATTATCGGTGGGCACATATTACAAACACTGTTGAAGAAGTTGGAGAAAAGTTGCTGAAACACCAATTTCTCCATTGCTGAAACACCAACCTTTTCCGCAGTTGTTGAACACTTGTGAAAAATTTGCCAGTACACCAATTTCGGCGTTGCTGAAACAAAAACATTTTCCACGATGACATTATATTTTCAGCACATCGTAAACATGAGGAAGCTAAAGCGAATGGAGGAGGGAAGCCAGAAGGTCGAACAAGTGTTGAGGAAGCCGAAGCTCAAGCAAGCGAGGATGAAGTGAAAGAGCCATTAAGCAAGCGGAAATGAATGGACAAAGGCATGAGAATGTATAAAATAGTAAAAACGGAGAACTGTTGTTGCTGTTGGTGTTGTGAAGAACCAGAATGTATGGTGGCAGAAGAAGCCGAGGTGGTTAAGCGTTGTATGAAGTTGCTGGTGAACACTGGTGAAGCCTGCTGCAGCTGTTGAACATTGTTGAAATACGCTGGAGGAAATAGAGGTTGTGCGAGGGTCCAATAGAACAGAAAGAGGGTGTAGCAGAACAAAAAGAGGGATGAAGGACCAACAAGACAGTAGGAAGTCGAAGGGGAGAAATAGTCAGTAGAGAAACAATCATGCTGAAGCATTCACTGTGACAATGAGAACATAAGCTTGAACTGAAAGTTTTTCTTTATACAGAGTTTGGTGCAGCTAACAGTAGACTGAATAAAGCTGTGTGAAGACATTATAAGAGAGCAAAAAGACTATTGGAGACTCTGTGTGGACAATATGGAGAGTTGTAAAGACTTCTCCACAAGGAGATTGGTTGCCATTGATGTTGTAGCATGGAGACTACAGTGAAGCTGTAAACAGACAGAAATCAGTAGAGAAGAGTTCTAAGAGCAGAATGTTATTACCAAAAGTGTCTTGACAAGATTAGATTGGAGTCCTTGGGGCTGGTGCCTCAGAAGTGAGAAGGATTGGAGTTCTTGGGCTGATGCCTCAGAAGTAAGTAGGATTGGAGTCCTTGGGGTTGATGCCTCAGAAATAGGAAGGATTGAAGTCCTTGGGAGTTTGTTCTCCTAAGTCCAAGATTGGTGTCTTGGCAAAATAGAGTTGGTGCTCTAGAGGTTGGAGCCTCACCAAAGTCCAAGTTGGAGCTTGGCAACTGATTGCAACCATCTATATATTGTATCTATTTTACTCCACACTTTATATTAATAAAAGCATTTATTCTTGTTGTTCATCTTGTGTTCTGAATATTTATGTTTTAATTGGTAAAACAATAGTGGGAAAAAGAAATACTGATTCACCCCCCTCTCAGTATTTCCAACATGGACTATGCAAATTTTGGCCTAAGTGGGTGCAAAATTCTTGGCATGTGTCACTTTGGGGATGCCCAACCATGCATACACTGAGAATCAAACCTGGGTTAGTTGGGGTAGACTCACATCAAGCTTCTGCTAGACCACAACCCAACCTACATAAACTGAAGCACACTTACTAGAGGTCATGCCCATTGTTACTGAAATTGATGTTGCATGAAGATGGAAGCTAAACTTATATGGGAAGTGGTGGACATATCGAGTTTAGCTGGAATTTTATTTAGAGATTATAGATCCAAATAAGCTCATGTCTTTCTTTGTTCTGAGCTTTTAGTTGAGTGAATTTTCCATGCAACCTCCTCCTGCCATAACATCATAATGCACTTGTTAGTTAGGCTTCATCCTTTTGCTTCATTTCTTCTATATTGTGCTATCTTTCTACTTGTACAATGTATGAATTGCATTAAAGAATAACCTCCCTTACAATGAACAAGGATTTTTTGGGGCTCCATTTTAGACATTAATAGAATTTATATGCTCTTGATTTTGTAGGTCAAACATGTTGTCGTTTCACTACCAGAGAGGTTTGGTGAGCCTGAGTGTGTTGTAAGATACTCTGAATTTTGCATTATGAATGTCAAATTAGAATAGTTATTTGGACATTTTCTTTTTACATTTGAAGTTTCTATAATCTCTCACAGGAAAACTAAGTTTGCAAAGCTTGCATTTAAGTTTTTTTATATTCTCTAATATCTGGAAGAATTGCTTTCTATTTTTCAAATATAGATTAAAAGCTTTCTGACTTGTTTTCTTGTATGGTCATTAGTAGAAACCCTCCTATCTTGACATCAACTCTTGCAAGTGCCCCTTTAATTACAAATTCTAGGCCTTGAAAATTTTTTGGGTGTTAAGAATATTACCATCAAGCCTCAGACTGTGTTGAGGGCCCCGAGGTCGGGTCAACAACAAGGGGGATACCCACCCGGTCCGGAACCTGGTTGGCGGCTCCTTGCCCGTTTGGAGTAGCGGGTCCGACTGGGGGTAATGGGACCAGTTTCCCAATGTGATGGGTGTGTGTGTGTGCGTAGAGTCTGATGGTATTAATCTAAGGAAGGGGGGAAGGATTCTTCTAATCTAGTCTTAATTCTAACTGCTAAATTAACTCTATGCTAATGTAATCTAATGAAGAAAAATACATCTAATCTACGCTAACCCGGGGTGTTTTTCTTTTGTTATGCGATCTAGAAAGATTTCTAACAGCAGCCGGTAATAAAGATCATTCAACTGATATCAGAATATAAATCAATAAAGATGAACCATTCTGCATATAAAGTTAGGCAGAGTAGTTGTGAACAGCATATCACATAATCAGTTTTCTATATGTTAAACATAAATAAATGACCCCACCGTACAGAAGTGCCAAATGGTAATACAGACATTCATGCAATAACATACAAAGAACTCAGCCACATATCACTTTAGGAATACTAGCAGAATCTAGCCAAGAGATAAAAGTACCATTTATGACTAAGTTCACTAATAAACTTCAAGTAACAATGATTTATATCTACTTGTTCTAACATCTGCTAAGAGTACAGAAGTGCAACATCAGTAACAGATATTAAAATTCAAACATAAATAAATCTCGATCCATCCATTCATCAAAAACCTCCTCTGAGGGTGCAGAAGTGCATGTTCTGAGGATAAGTTTTTTGACAGATTTCCGGACCCCTCTCCAAAAACCATGAGAAGGGTTAAATACTACTAACTAATCAATATTATTTACATGAAATTAGGGAATCAGCCTCAAATGACCACCCTTTTACTAAAAGCAACTTATTTCTAAACTTAAAATCTAATTTCTGACCGTTTCTGTATATTCTCTTTAGTGCTGTCAACAGTGTAATGCTTTCCTGGGAAGAGTCGGCTAGCCGCCTTCTTGTTTCGCTCGGGAGATAAAAGTGGAAATAGCAGGAGCTGGCACTTCCTTCCGGCAGACCAGAAGATATTTTCGAAAACCTTTCTCTAGCTGGGTGTATTCGCCGCGTGTATACTTAGCGTGTCCCAGTTTCTTCTCGAACTGATTTTGTTGTTGTCGTTTTCGGTTTTCGGTCATGCGGTGGATTGAGTGGGTTAAGAGTCGTGCTGCATGGGCAACTCCCTGTTTCGAGAATTTCTTCCGTTCTTTGTTCCAGGTTTTCCTGAAGCGTTCTCCTTCTCATGCGCTTCTTTCTCTGCTTCACTAAGTCTTAGCTTCAGGATCTTTTCTGAATATGCTGCTTTTGTGCGCCTTTGACTCTGAGTCCCGGATAGTCTAATTTCATCAGTGCCGGTTGGCTGATAGCCTGAGATCCGCGGTTCTGCTGCATGCGGCATCCATTTTGCGAAAGCATTCTCTCTTTGCTGATTGGCCCTTTCCTCTTTCCTTCAGATGTTTCCTGCATATAAACTTATATCATTTGCGTGTCTTGCAGTCTACGCAAAGGAGAAGTGAAATGAAAAGACTTGACGTGAAAGCATTAATCTCTAACGAACGCATAATTCTGACATCCATCATCACTTGACTCTTCGATAAATGTAACGCAATCATTTCTAGATACTTAAGCATGCGGTCATTAAATTCTTTCAAGGCGCGCGCTTAATGCATGGGTTTATCGTGTGGTAAGTCTTTTCAGATCGCAGGTCGCAGATCGTTGCCATCGCAAATTGCTGCCATCGCAGATCGCAAATCGCTGCCATCGCAGATCGCAAATCGCAAATATCGCAAGTTCTCGTTTAATGGTTACGTCGTATAGCGTAATGCTTGCGATTTGCGATATCGCATATCGGCGATCGCATTGCTCGAAGGTTTTTCTTTTAAGGGGCGCGTGTGAAGTATGCGATGCGATGAACTTCGCATCGCAATTTCGCAGTATTTGTTTTTCGCGCTCGAGTTATGCTTTGGCCTTTCCTTGCGATGCGATTTGAGCCTTAGGGAGAGAAATACAAAAACTTTAGAAAAAATATATTTTTGGGATTTTCGTTCAGGGTCCCCTCTTCACTTGACGTTATTGCTAATGTCAAGTGAAAAAAGGGGGGTTGTTGGTGACCACAACAATGGCGATTCACTGTGAAGAACCAGTTATCTCTGCTTGTTCTATTGCATTTTCACTTCCAAAACAGAAAAGTTTTCTTATGCCTAAATTTTGTTATGGACAGATAGAGTATTACCTTTTATCCTGTCAATAATGCTTCGTCACAACTTCTTATTTGATTCTGATTGTTTGTTTCCCCTGGGTTATTTTTTGTATTCATACCTAGTCATTACTCAGTCTCCTCAAAGACAAAATAAGGTCTTCTCTGCGTACTGGCTTTGTAAAGTATGCTCATTTGTCGCAGGTAGAGCCTCTGCTGCCCGCAGGCGTCCATAGCCTCGACAGGGTTACCATGTTATCCAGCAATGATCCTTTTTCCTGCTTGAGGTCATTTACAACATTCCAGAGAAAAATCCTTTTGACACTTTTTCTTTCTTTTTTGATTTTTTATTCTCTAAAGAACAATGTCTTGGTTTGGTGGCCAAATTATGACACAGTCATTCACTTGATTTATACTTTTTGCTGAACAAGCTGGCTCGTGATGAGACCCCTTGTCTTTCGATTGCACAATCTTGAGTCGTTGCCCTGTTTTGGTAGACAGTAGTGGCAAAGTTAGCAAGTTATAATATCTATGATCATGATAAGCCGGCTCATGATGAGACCTCTTATTCTTTGAGATATAGTGTTTTCTTGGATTGTCTCTCTGGATGCTGCGATTTTCCTTAGCAGGGAGGAAGTCATTGTTTTTCCTTAAGAAAGCTCTGGACGACAATAATAGAGTTTTAAGAACAGCAGTTTTGCAGAGAATACCTATTTTGTTATAGATGATACCTTTCATAGCATTGGCATAAAACAATTTTTTCCAAAAGTTACTCTCATCCCAGGTTTCTTTGTGAAGTTTGAAACTAACATCATATTCAGGTTAAAGCTGACTCTATTTGTCAATAATAAAAGTCAGATTTTTCGAAAAGTTTTGCTATTTATACAAGTGAAATCAAAATCTGATACAGAAATGGTATGTTTCTTCATGAATACTATTTATGATCATTTACAACCAGCCCTATCTATGAAAAATGAAAACTAACATGAAAATTTAAAACTATCCTACAAAAACAGAAGGATGACCTTCTATGGGAAATACATTTTGAGGATTTGTCCGTTTACAGGTAGAGAATCTCTTCTGCCTGTCAAGTCCTGCAACACAAAAGTCGACGGGCCTATGACTTCTACGATTTGAAAAGGACCAAGCCATAGCTTCTGGAATTTCGTATGTTTGCCCTTTTCTTCGTGAGCCTTATCCCACTTCAAAACTAGATCACCCATCTGGAAGTTTTTTCTGGTCTTTATGTTCGAGTCAAAAGAGGATTTTATCAACGCTTGGTGGTGAGCATGGGTTTGCTTGGCCTGTTCTCGTCGTTCTTCTAACTTGATTATCTCCATTTTCCTTAGTTGTAAGGGAGAAGTAGGTACTTCATCAATGTGTTGTACTAAGGACAAAGAAGGAATGAGTAAGTGGGTAGGAAGAACTGCTTCTCTCCCGTAAACCAAATTAAAGGGAGAAGTCCCGATAGAGGCTTTCTTGGTAATTCTGTCTGCCCATAAGGCGTTTACCAGCGCTTTGTGCCAATTCTTTTGGTTTTGGTCAACTGTCTTTTTGATAATCCTGATTAGGTTCTTGTTTGTTGATTCAGCCAAGCCATTACCTTGTGGATAGTAGTTGGCAGAATACTTCAGTTTGAACCCTCTTTTGAGCGCGAACTCAATCATGGTATTTCCAGAAAAATATGAAGCATTATCAAATATTAAGGCCGTCGGCAATCCAAACCTAGTAATGATAAACTGATCTATGAATTCAATAATGTTTTCAGAATTAGCTGTCTTGAGCGAAACTGACTCTACCCATTTAGTAAAATAGTCGGTTGCAGTGAGGATATACCTATGCTGTTTAGAGGAGTGAGGAACGATCTCACCTATTATGTCCAGGCCCCATTGGCTGAACGGTTGTTCGATGTTAACCGGCTGCAGTGGCATGGATGACTTCTTTTGTTTTCCTGCAGCAGTTTGGCAGACTTGGCATTTTCTCACGTGATTGTACGAGTCTTTGAACAGCGTGGGCCAGTAGTATCCCGCACGTAAGATATTGTGTGCGGTGGCTTCTCCAGCATAGTGTCCACCTGCTGGTCCATCGTGGAGCTCCTGCAAAACCTTTTCGGCTTCAGTTTTCTCAAGACATCTAAGAAGCACAGAATCATAGTTTCTTTTAAATAAGACATCATTTACGAGTTGGTATTGTTTAGCTTTTAACCTCAGGGCTCTCTTTTTTATGTGACCCAGGTGAAATGGAGCATATCCGTTCTTTAGGAAATAAATGATGTCGGCATAAAATGATTCTGCGTCGTTTAGGCTTACCTCATACGCGTGTACCTCTTCAGGTGACTCTTCGGGGATTTGCAATGCTCCAGCTAACATCTTGCAGAAGCCTTGGCCTCTTACGATGTGTGCCGGCTTGATTTCCAGGTCGTATTCTTGCAAGGCGGTGATCCAATTCGCTCTCTTTTCGCCCACGTCTTTCTGAATCAGGAGGTTTCTTACCGCCGGGAATGGTACTGTGACCTTGGTATGGGCCTTTAGCAAGAAGGGTCTGAAATATTTGTCTGCTTTAAAGACGGCATATGCCTATTTTTCTACGTCCGAATATTTCAGCTCAACACCTTGTAAGTTTGAGCTAAAGAATGCGATTGGGGCTTCTGCCTTTTCTTTGTTTGCCTGGGTCAAGATCGCAGCATAAGAATGCTCTGAGGAAAACGTGTATAAGACAAATGGTTCTGAAAAATTTGGGGTTGCTAGGGATGGAGCGTCGATGATGGCTTGTTTGATTAAGTTAAACGCTTCGTGCTCGTCTAGACCCCATTTAAAGTTTGAATTCTTTTTTATCATTTTTTGTAGAGGAGAAATAATACGTGAAAAATCTGGGACAAATCTTTTCACAAAATTGATCTGTCCTAGGAAAGATTGCATGGTCTTTTTGTTATGGGGCATGGATATCTCAGAAATTTCTTTGATTCTGGCAGATTCGATGTGAATGCCCGATTTGGACACTATGAATCCTAGCAATTTTCCTTCACTTAACGCGAAGAAAGATTTCTTCGGGTTAAGCGAGATTCCATACCTTAAACATCTTTGAAAGATTTGCTTCAAATCTCTGAGATGGTCGCTTCGTTTTTTGGAGTACACAGTTATATCATCCAGGTAAATCACTACTGATTTATTGATTAACCCTTTGAACGCAATATCCATATCTCTTTGAAAAGTAGCGCCGGCGTTGATCAGACCGAACGACATCTTTCGATACGTGTAGGTACCCCATTTAGTTCGGAAGGTGGTTTTTAGCTGATCGTCTGGGTGTACCAGCACTTGATTATATCCTGAAAATCCATCCAGGAAAGACATCAATTCTGAGCCTGCTACAGCCTGTAATATTTGCTCCATAGGTGGGAGGGGAAAATTGTCCTTCTGACAGGCTTTGTTGAGATTCCGGAAGTCAATGCAGATTCTAATATCTCCGTTTTTCTTCCTAACAGGTACCATATTGGATACCCATTTGGAATTTCTAACCGGGAAAATTATTCTGGCTCTCAACAACTTATTCAGCTCAGTTTTTATCTGATTTTCCAGGTTGGGGTGGATTTTTCTGAGCTTTTGTTGGACGGGTTTCTCGTTATCGATCATAGGGATAGTGTGCTGAATGATAGAAGTGTTATAATTTTTCAGCTCATCGTAGTTCCAGGCAAAGACGTTCTTGTACTGTCGTAGAAGACGGATGTATGTTGATTTTTCTTCAAGAGCTAGGCTTTAGCCTAGATTGACGTTTTGGGGTTTCTCGTTGGTTCCTAAGTTCACTGATTCGTAGTTCAGAGTTGAACTGTAAAGTTTGGCATTAGCTGACCTTTTGAACCGACTTTTTAAGTCATACAAATCTTCTAATTTGACCACTGATTTGGGTATAGCGTTATCAGTGCTACTTTGTTGTATTTGGTGGTCATGACAGTCCTCGTCGATTATCTGGTTTGAGTAGGATCCTTCAGAGGTAAGGAAACTTACGATGTCTGGGTCGTCGTTGAATACTCTCCAGTTGGTGATGTTGTCAGGAATAGACGGTTTAAAAGTTAATTCTATCGAAAACCTATCTGGACTAAAGTCTTCGGAGGGAATGAGTCTGGAGGCTACGTTTGCTAGCAGGTCTGCGCTTGCATTGTGAAGTCTTGGGATTGATGAAATATTAAATGTTGTAAAATGCGCAGTGAGATCTTGCACTAAAGATTGGTAGTGCTTTAAATGACTAGACGGGCAATGTATGGTGTTACGTACCTGTTTGACGACGATCTCGGAATCTCCAAAGACTTGAAGATATTTGACGTTGGAGCCGATTGCTTTGTATAGGCCTTGCACCAAGGCTTCGTATTCCGCTGTGTTGTTCGTGCAATCGAACTCCAGTCTACATGTGAGCATGGTCTTATTTCCGTCTGGACTAATCAAGACGCATCCTGCTCCCGCTCCCTCGTTGGACTTAGAGCCATCAAAATATAATTTCCAAAATAAAGAAGTATTTACAGGGTTATCTAAGAAGCTAACACATTTTGAATCATCAGTCTGGGAAAATTTTTCTACTTGGGACACGACTGAATTTTCTAAATATGCTGATATGTGAGCATTGAAATTTCCAAGGAAAGAGTCTACCGAATAGTTGCCTATGATGCTGCTGTTGTATGCTATGGCTTCGTTCTCTCCCTCCAGGTCCGTCACTATGTACTTTTGGTGCAGTTCTCGTTCAACCTTTATTTGATTTGGCTTCCCGTTGAAGGGTAACCACATGTGCGACCAGTCAGTCGAAAAATATCCGTGGAGCTTCTCGGACCAATCCCTGCTAAGAATTAGACCATAAAATTCAGGGATGTCAGCAACTAGAATATCGATGACCTGGCACACCTTGGGGTTGGACGATAGTCTTATATTCACTTGATTTAGTTCGCCTATCACTTCGACTTGTGATCGATCAAGTTGAACTATGCGTACTGCGGATTTTTGCGGTTGAACATTAAGTTTGGCACATATTGACTTGGGTAGAATATTGGTTGAAGCACCAGAATCAACCAAGCAGTTATGCACGTTTCTGTTAAAGATCTCGTAAGTGAGGAGGAAAGGGGGAGTGTGAGATCTAGACCTCCCTCCAATCAAGGCGATGTCATTTGGATCGATTTTATTGATCGCGTTGATTGGGGGTCTTCCTACATTATGAGAAGCTATAGCTGTAGGTAGAGGCGCAGTAGGTACGGCGTGTAACTCTTTCATCATGATCTTCTGTTGGTGTTTCAATTTGCTCAGCTCGTACAGGGTGATATTAGCCCTAGTCTTCTTCATGTCGTCGATGATGTTATACTCCATTTCATCCGACACTATTAGTGTCTTTGATGGAGGCGATTGCTTTGATTGGACTAGGCTAAATGAGGTCACTTTAGGGGTTGTCTTCTTTGTTGCGACCTTTTCTCTTGCTGGAGGGCTTGCGCCCTTCTGTTTTGGGGTAGCCTGGGGAGGATCAAGTTGATTTCTGCTTCTTGTACTAACCGGAAGTGCTTCTTGATCTTCCTCTTGTGGGAGGATGAAATCCCACATTCCTTGCAGTTCCACCACTTCTTCATCGTCGGTATGCATTTCAGCGGTGTTCTCTTCTTCTTCTTCTTCAGATTCCACGTTAGAGACCACGCTAGGTGGCTTCGTCTCCATGGGAGGATTTCTCTTAAAACTCCTAAAAGGCTTTCTTGGGGACGATTCTACTACTTGTTTCCTGATATCAATCATCTCATTTGACATGGCCTTTAATACCTTTTGTAATCCTTCCATGTCGAAAGGATCTTTCGTTTGCTTCTTCTTGGTTTCTTCTTTGAAAGAGATTTTCTTAGATTTACGCTCTTCGATTGCGGATCTCTTTTCTAGGGCTACTACGCGTCTTTCGACTGCTAATGCCTCAGCCAAATTTTCGACTAAGGTTGTCTTTCTTGCCCTATCTACGAAGATGGCCAAGTTTGAAGGTAAGGCGGTGATGTACCATTCGCATCTTACTTCCTCGCTAGGTTGGGAAGCAGCGGGGATTTTATTGAGGATCTTGTTGAACCGTAAGTTAAAATCTTTAATGGGTTCCCGAGCCTCAGCTTTAAGATTGGACAGATCATTGATCAGTGTCGTTGTCGATCTATCATCGCCGAATTTAGTGAGAAATTGATTTTGAAAAATATCCCAGCTGGTGATAGATCCGGAGGGTAACGAGAAGTACCATGACCCGGCCGTCCCTTGCATCATATAGGGGAAGAGTCGGACCACGGCGTCTTCGTTGGTAACTCCGTTGAGATTAACAGAAAGCATGAAATTATTGATATGTTCTTCAGCTAGCATTCCAGTTTCTGGATTGAACTTTGGTAACTACTTCTCGGGATGGGCAGGTATTGGACTCAGGGGTGGAGGCATTAGAACCGCCCCAGGGTTGTTCCATGGAGATTGTGCCATCGCTGAGTTGCTGGTTAGTAAAAGTGTAGAAGATGATCTTTGAGGTTGAGAAGATAGAGATGTTATGATCTTTGACGATTGTGGAGGAAGAGTTGCGGAAGATGGATGAGTGATTTGAGGTGGAGATGTGGGTGGTCGACTTCGCAGAGAGGGAGTTGAAATGGATGAGGTGGATGAAAGAGTCTCTCTGTCAGACTCTTGAAATGTTTTCCTTGCTCTTTTCCTAGTGGGGAGAGGGATTTCAGTTGGCTGAATGCCAAACTTTTCACTCTTCAATCGGGTCAGGGGATGAGCAGGGTTGTATTGCGAAGTCAAGCTGCTTTTAGATTTATCAGATTTCTGATTAAAAATAGAGAATCCCTGGAGTTTACGAATCAAGGTTTGAACTTCAGGGGGATCGACAATAAGTTGTTCTGATGTATCGAGATGTATAGCAGTGGTGGATGTCCGAGCGACTTCCAGTTCCGAGTTTAGTCGTATTGGGGAAGTCGGGGAAGTTGGTGAGGGTGATTTGCTCTTAGAATGGTATTTGGGTTTTGAATTATGTGCCATTCATAGTTGTGGCCCTCCTTCTAGCGCCAGAAATGTTGAGGGCCCCGAGGTCGGGTCAACAACAAGGGGGATACCCACTCAGTCCGGAACCTGGTTGGCGGCTCCTTGCCCGTTTGGAGTAGCGGGTCTGACTGGGGGTAATGGGACCAGTTTCCCAATGTGATGGGTGTGTGTGTGTGCGTAGAGTCTGATGGTATTAATCTAAGGAAGGGGGGAAGGATTCTTCTAATCTAGTCTTAATTCTAACTGCTAAATTAACTCTATGCTAATGTAATCTAATGAAGAAAAATACATCTAATCTACGCTAACCCGGGGTGTTTTTCTTTTGTTATGCGATCTAGAAAGATTTCTAACAGCAGCCGGTAATAAAGATCATTCAACTGATATCAGAATATAAATCAATAAAGATGAACCATTCTGCATAAAAAGTTAGGCAGAGTAGTTGTGAACAGCATATCGCATAATCAGTTTTCTATATGTTAAACATAAATAAATGACCCCACCATACAGAAGTGCCAAATGGTAATACAGACATTCATGTAATAACATACAAAGAACTCAGCCACATATCACTTTAGGAATACTAGCAGAATCTAGCCAAGAGATAAAAGTACCATTTATGACTAAGTTCACTAATAAACTTCAAGTAACAATGATTTATTTCTACTTGTTCTAACATCTGCTAAGAGTACAGAAGTGCAACATCAGTAACAGATATTAAAATGCAAACATAAATAAATCTCGATCCATCCATTCATCAAAAACCTCCTTTGAGGGTGCAGAAGTGCATGTTCTGAGGATAAGTTTTTTGACAGATTTCCGGACCCCTCTCCAAAAACCATGAGAAGGGTTAAATACTACTAACTAATCAACATTATTTACATGAAATTAGGGAATCGGCCTCAAATGACCGCCCTTTTACTAAAAGCAACTTTATTTCTAAACTTAAAATCTAATTTCTGACCGTTTCTGTATATTCTCTTTAGTGCTGTCAACAGTGTAATGCTTTCCTGGGAAGAGTCGGCTAGCCGCCTTCTTGTTTCGCCCGGGAGATAAAAGTGGAAATAGCAGGAGCTGGCACTTCCTTCCGGCAGACCAGAAGATATTTTCGAAAACCTTTCTCTAGCTGGGTGTATTCGCCGCGTGTATACTTAGCGTGTCCCAGTTTCTTCTCAAACTGATTTTGCTGTTGTCGTTTTCGGTTTTCGATCGTGCGGTGGATTGAGTGGGTTAAGAGTCGTGCTGCATGGGCAACTCCCTGTTTTGAGAATTTCTTCCGTTCTTTGTTCCAGGTTTTCCTGAAGCGTTCTCCTTCTCATGCGCTTCTTTCTCTGCTTCACTAAGTCTTAGCTTCAGGATCTTTTCTGAATATGCTGCTTTTGTGCGCCTTTGACTCTGAGTCCCGGATAGTCTAATTTCATCAGTTCCAGTTGGCTGATAGCCTGGGATCCGCGGTTCTGCTGCATGCGGCATCCATTTTGCGAAAGAATTCTCTCTTTGCTGATTGGCGCTTTCCTCTTTCCTTCAGATGTTTCCTGCATATAAACTTATATCAGTTGCGTGTCTTGCAGTCTACGCAAAGGAGAAGTGAAATGAAAAGACTTGACGTGAAAGCATTAATATCTAACGAACGCATAATTCTGACATCCATCATCACTTGACTCTTCGATAAATGTAACGCAATCATTTCTAGATACTTAAGCATGCGGTCATTAAATTATTTCAAGGCGCGCGCTTAATGCATGGGTTTATCGTATGGTAAGTCTTTTCAAATCGCAGGTCGCAGATCACAGATCGCTGCCATCGCAGATCACAAATTGCTGCCATCGCAGATCGCAAATCGCTGCCATCGCAAATCGCAAATATCACAAGTTCTCGTTTAATGGTTACGCCGTATAGCGTAATGTTTGCGATTTGCGATATCGCATATCGGCGATCGCATTGCTCGAAGGTTTTTCTTTTAAGGGGCGCGTGTGAAGTATGCGATGCGATGAACTTCGCATCACAATTTCGCAGTATTTGTTTTTCGCGCTCGAGTTATGCTTTGGCCTTTCCTTGCGATGCGATTTGAGCCTTAGGGAGAGAAATACAAAAACTTTAGAAAAAATATATTTTTGGGATTTTCGTTCAGGGTCCCCTCTTCACTTGACGTTATTGCTAATGTCAAGAGAAAAAAGGGGGGTTGTTGGTGACCACAACAGACTGATAGGTGGGTGTTCCCTGACACCAACAGTAGCATCACTGTTCTTGTAGAGGGACGCTTGATGAACTTGGGTTGTGAAACTGGCCACCCAAGTTTTGTCATGTCTTTCTCCTTTACAAACTAAGTAGATATTTCTAATTCCCTGCAACCATTGCTTGTGCATACTAGATTGCTCAAGCATACCAATCCCTTGATTATATTGTTGTGTATGATCCATTGTTATTTGCCCGAAATCCCCATTCCCTATACCTAGCCCTGTTACATTAAAAATCATGCAACATATGGTGGAGTGGGTCATGCATGTCATACCAGTGTCCAATTTCACCAATTAATGTCATAGCCATGATCTCTATGCTTTTTCATAAACATTTTGTTGTTTTTTAGTAGATGTTTTTAGTTGGACGTGGTGGGGATGTTGAGATCTCATCTATAGTTTTTGAAGTGGGATCTTGCTTATATGTTGTGATTTGGATTTGGATTCTTGCCTCATTTCTTTGCCGCTTTCTATTTTTTAATAGATGTTTCCAAGTAGATGCGTGATTTTTGAGATCTGGTCAAGGTTCTTTGAAGTAGGATCTTGTCTATGTGTTGTGGTTTGGATTTGAAATTTGTTCTCATTTCTTTTGAACTCACACTTTTCTGGTGGGTGTTTTTTTGTTTATATCTTGTCAGGGTGTTTGAGATGCGGAATCTTGATTAGTTGTTATATTTTTGGTTCTAGCAATGAGTTTTGTGTTCGTTTTAAAGCAGTTAGGATCTCATCATCAAACTGTTATACAGATTTATAGTATAATATGGTAAATTTCAAACCGCTATTTATCAGTTTTGATAGTATTATCTTATATTTGTTTAGAGCATTAGGAAGTATCTTAATCTTAATGCTAATATTAATCATGTGATACCAGCTTCTTGATGTTGGATCTGATATGGCCTTGGGGGCATTTTGGTCTCATTCATGATGTTATGAGTTGCACTGCTCTTGTTAGTTGCCTTGATTCTTCGGTGTCATTGAGATCACATCATGATGCTTTTGGTATAGTTATCTTGCATTGCATTACATTTTAGGATTCACTAGTTTCCACTACATTAAAAAAAAAAATCAATTTTCAAGGTGTTGAATCAATGTGAGTTCATGGTGGGTGTAGAAGCATCTTCATATTTAAAATCAAGGACCTTTACATATATTCAATTATCTAGCTATGATGGGTTAATATTAGCTAAGGTTTTGAAAGCTAATTGGACTTGTATCGAAGTTTTGAATTATTGTGAAATTATAGATCCAGGGCCAGATTTCTCAGATATTTTTTTCTTCAAAATTTTTCTATTTGAGATGCAGTTTGTGTTGATTCTGATTCTCTTTCTTCTTTTGCAGTTTGACAACTTGTATGGATGTAGGCACTCTCTCGCAGATGGTCTTATGAGAGCCACATATGTCATGATTGCTAGTAAGGTTGCTATTGTTTGTGGGTTTGGAGATGTTGGCAAGGGTTGTGGTGTAGCCTTGAAAGTCATTGGAGCTAGGGTCATTGTTATAGAGATTGATCCTATCTGTGCCCTGCAAGCACTTATGGAAGGCCTTCATGTTCTCACCCTTGAGGATGTAGTTAGCATTGTTGATATCTTTGTGACAACCATTGGCAACAAGGACATCATCATTGTAGATCACATGAGGAAAATGAAGAACAATATCATTGTTTGTAACATCGGTCACTTTGACAACGAGATTGATATGGCCTTGAAACTTTCCCTGGTGTTAAGAAGATTACCATCAAGCCTCAAACGGATAGGTGGGTGTTCCCTGACACCAACAATGGAATCATTGTTCTTGCAAAGGGACGTTTGATAAACTTGGGTTGTGCAACTAGCCATCCAAGTTTTGTCATGTCTTGCTCCTTTACAAACCAGGTAAATATTTCTAATTCCCTGCAACCATTTCTTGTAAATAATAGATTTATCAGGAATACCAATCCCTTGATTATATTATTGTGTATGATCCATTGCTACATAGGTGTATGTTCCATAAATGGTGCATAATCTCTACTTTTTGTTGCAGGTCATTGCTCGTTAGAGCTCTGGAACGAGAAGGAATCAGGGAAGTATGAGAAGAAGGTCTATGTACTACCTAAGCATCTAGATGAGAAGGTGGTTGCTCTGCACTTGCCCAAGTTGGGTGCCAAGCTAATAAAGCTTTCTCTTGATTAGGCAGAGTATATCAATGTGCTTGTTGAGGGACCTTACAAGCCTTCTCACTACCGATACTGAAAATATTTGACATTTGGGATGGCTTGTTGGAGGAGTAGCAAATGCCCTCGTTGTTTGCAAATAAAAGAAATTGTAGCATTTATTTTTGGCAGCTCTATTATTTTAAGGGACCTTATAAGCCCCTCCTGACTACATATTCCAGAGATGACATTTTGGATGAGACCTGCAATGCTCCTTGACATTTAAATATATGGCCTCTCTTTGTCGGCATCTCCATTGTCTGGGTAGAATTATAATAAAATTTTGTTATCGCTTATATGCGTGGCTGTTGAATTTCTTACAACATCACATCAAGCATCTTTTTTTAAGGAAGCGTGGGCTCGCAACACCCAAAATCCAAAAACCCATGCACCTTTCTCGTGACCTGCTTGTATGCTAAGTCTTATAGTTATGTTTTTAATAAATCATTTTACATACTCTTGTTGTTTTTTTGCGTAGTTATAATCGTACTCCTTGTCTTAAAAGTTACCTTGATATTGAGCTCATATTAGCCATGGATTTTCTTCTCCATGCTTCATATCATAATGTTGATTTCTCTATCATGTACCTTATGGTTAGAATTTTGTGTATTAAATCAATGGCTATAATTGTAGTTTTCATTATTGCCATAACTCTTCACGTATTTCTTTAAAGTGTGCTAGCTCAATGGAAGAGCGCCTACCTTACAAGCAGGAGGTTGGTGGTTCGATTCCACTGTGTGCTAACATGAATTAATCAACAATTTTGTAGTTTATTTTTAGTTAAATGTTTTTTATATCGATTTATTTCAATGGTGAGATATTTCTGGATTCATTTTTATATTGTCTCTAGAGAGACAAAAGTGATCTTTAAATAAAAATATTGTTGTCTCTAGAGAGACAATAGCTAGTATTAAAGACATATTGTCTCTAATCCGAGTGTTGTCTCTAGAGAGACAAAAATGAAATTGTCTCAAGAGAGACAATAATGCTTGTGTTATATATTGTCTTTATAGAGACAATTTTTTAAGACAATAATCTTTAAGACAATAATTTTTGAGACACCTGCTTAAAGACAATATTTAAGACAATATACAGGTTTTTTGTTGTCTCAAGTTAAGACAATATACCCAAAAAATGTCTCAAATATTGTCTTAACACCCCCCATTATGTATTAGTGCATGTTAACACTAAGTATCATTTTATCAAGCTTGTTAGCACTCCATAATTTCTTAACGCTGTGAAAGAAATTGCAAAGGTAACCAAAAAAATACTTTTAAGTTTAGAAGCTAGCCCTTCTAAACTTGAGAGGGATCTCTCTATCAAATTTAGCTTTGTTTGCTTTGTAGGATTTTAGGCCAAATGTGAATGTTCAGGGTTTGGTTTTTAAAATTCTTTGGTTGGAACAACAAGGAAATCCATTGGGAAATGGAGTCAAAGGGGCTTAAAGTGATCAATTTGCAATAGGGCAAGATAGGCATGCTACTGGATCATTGAAATTTGTGAAATGTGTTAGCCTCACTCTCATATGTTAAAACAATTCTAAGTCCAAATAATTAAATTAATTAAAATCATGAAAGTTGGGATTTAATCCTACCTTTCTAGATTGAGTTTGTTCCTCATGGTTAGGAGTTAGTTTAGGCTTAGTTGGTTGAGATATTCTCTCCAACTATTTAGGCTCCTAGATTAGTTTGTTGTTGACATATTATCTCAACCATAGTGTCCTAGATAGACGTACTATCTTGAGACAAACTTCCTCATGTATTTATTTGTACTATTATCATTATTTGTACATTGGATTACATTCAGAGTGTGAGCAATATAATACAGTGAGACTCTGGCCTTTTCCGCCATGTCTGATTTGGGTATATTTTTGTGGTTTATTTTATAAGTTTTAGTTTATTAAATTTCTTTATTTGGTATCGGAGCGTAATCGAAACCATGCATGCAGCAATATGCTTCTCTAGAAGCCTTGGCACTGTTGAGAATAGCAACAAGAAATGCTAAAAATAGCATTCAAAATATTCCAATTTTAATTTGTACTCACCAGCTGCTTGAAAAATAATTAATTAATTCATCATGGATTAATTAGTTGGAGAAATTCAAGCTAGAAGTCTTTCTGAAGTCATGCAACAGTTATCCCTTAAATTGTGGAGATTGTCCCTTAATTAAGGAGATAAGGATGAGTTATAATTGAGTTGTAGTTAGTTAGCTTAGTTAACTGAGTTATGTCCAGTTAAATTAGTTCCAAACAGTTTGAGGAACTAAATGTGATTTCAGTCAGTTAACGCATGCATGCATCAAACTAGTGTACTCCAGATAACTGAAGATTCTCCCCTAAATAACTCATGCATGTCTATTCAGAGAAAGACCCAGTTGAGATTAAAGACAAGGAAATGTTACTATCAGTTGCATGAGTTTTCCTATAAAGGAAACTCATCTGTGCAGAAGGATTAAGGTTCCTTGAGGATTGTGTAGTTTTACAGGGTGTGAGATTAGTGTGAGTGATTAGTGTTCCACTTGGTAATAGGAGGATCACCCAGGAGAAATAGTGCAAGGAAATAGGAGGCTTGGAGGGCAGAGGAGAAGGTTTGTGAGAAGCCTTGTTTTCCTGTGAGCATCCAGGAGGATTGTACTCAGAGCTGACTAGTTGTGAGAGCTAAGGCTTTGTATAATTCTGATGTATTTCCACCTTGTATGATAATATAGATAGCGGGGTTTTTAGCTGAGGCTTTCTCCTGAGTATTTTCTGTGTTTCATGTGTATTGATTCTTCTTCTTCTCTATTATATGTGTTCTGCTTGATCTTGCTCAAATCTATTAAGCTTCTGCAAGTTTGATTGTAGAAGTAGAATATGGTATTTTTATTTGGTATATTTCATTATCAGGTTAATCTACAGTTAGATTTTCTACATGATCTTAGAGTTACATTTGTAGAGAATTTGCAGAATTTCTACATGGTATCAGAGATAGCTGATCTATAAAGAAATTTCTATATGGAATTTGAGCCAATTTTATCGGAGCAAAGGTTATCAAAGTTGCGAATAGTATAAAGAGAAGGAAATTCGAAGTTTGAAGTTCTTGATTACAGGTACAAATCGAATTCATCTCATACTTCAGGTTGGTCAATGGCGTTCTATGGCTTGAGACTCAAGTATGCCTTGGATGGCAGCTCGAATTACATAGCATGGAAAGATCACATGGAAGCAGTATTAGAAGACAATGGTTTGAAGGATTTCATTGATCAATAAATCCCCAAGCCAGTTGCAGCTAAGGCACAATAGTTGGTTGAATGGAAGAAGTGTGTGGCGAGGGCAAGACGGATCATCCTTGAGGGAGTTCGAGACCATATTGTCTCGAGTCTCCATGGGAATGAGACTCCATTTTCAATGTGGAAGACATTGAAGGACCTCTATTAGAACAGTAGCGACCAGAGGAAACTGGCGCTCAAGGATAATCTTCGGAGAATCAAGATGGAGAATTGTGATACTATTTCCACATATCTGAACAAGCTCACCACCTGTAGAGATGAGCTGGGAAGTGTGGGAATAACTACTACCGATGACGATATGGTGAGCCTTGCTCTCCTCGGTCTTCCAAAGAGTTGGCATAGCTACCAGGATTCTATGAATGTAAGGGAGAAATTGACGGATTGGGAACAACTATGGTCAGATCTCATGCAGGAGGAGATCAGGAGGAGCAGACGAGATGGTTCTTCATCCAAGGATGAGGAAGAAAATATGGCCTGTAAGGAAAGGAAAGGGAAGGAGAAGGATTCTCATCCCAAAACATTTTTTTCTCATGGAGGGAAGAAGGTTGACAAATCTAAAGTGAGATGCTTTAATTGTGACGAGATGGGTCATTATGCAACTAATTGCCCATCGAAGAAGACCAAGAAGGGATCCTCGGAAGGGTCTAAAGGTTAGGCATTGGCTTCTTAGTTTGAAATGGACTTCACCCTCATCACATGCATGGTGTCTTCAATGATGGGTTGTGGTTGGCTTCTTGACAGTGGAGCCTCATTCCACATGACCGACGATAAAATTTTATTCAGTACCTTGGAGGAGAAAGACCTCAAGATACTCATAGAGATGGGTGACGATGAAAGTTATAGTGTTTCAGGAGTGGGCACAGTTTCTTTTCAGAGGGAGCATGGAGCTCTTATCACCTTGACATATACGAAGTATGTGCCTGGACTGAAGAAGAACTTGGTATCAATCGCGATATTAAAGGACAAAGGCTACGATATTGTCTTCATTAAGAGAAAAGCTTTCCTTAGACACATCACCACATGACAGGTGAAACAGATCGGTTCATGGCTACATAACCTGTATGCTCTTGAGGTTCAAGATGCATGCAAAGCCTTGAGGAAAAAGGAAAATGTTAGAGACTTGGTGGTTGAGAGGGAGAGTAAATTTCCTCTCAACATGTAGCCCCAGAAGAAGTCTCAGACAATTGTGGAGGAGCCACAGTTGGAAATGCTGAGAGGAGATCGAGTGGAGGCATCCACTCATGCAGAGACCTCCAGTAGGGGGAAATTTCGAGCCAAGTCAGTAGAGGGATCACATGCAACCATACCTCCAAGTGTGAGGTGGGGCGATGTGAAGTGACAGTCCCAAGAAGGTTGAAATTGGGTAGGGTCCATTAAGAGGTTTTATCTCATGGATCGTACCTTGATACGAGAGCCCAAAGTACATAGTAGCGAGACGAATCAGTGGGATTGATGCAATCAAATATCAAAGTGATAGAGGCTAGAGCAGTTAGATATTGAAGAGCGCAGAGAAGGATTGAGAACAGTGCATAAAGGTAGAGTCAACACAAGTGCAGAGTTTTCAGTTGACAGAGGCAATAGTAGTTAGAGACTTTGATGACAGATGCATCATATTGATTCAAGTTGGATATCTTTTGTTTCTGGAGTTGCTGGAGCAATGGAGGCTTTCTAAGGCTTCAATAGTCTTTATGCTACTTCAAATTGGAATGTGTGGCGTCTTCTGGTTGTATGTGGAGTTAAAACAGTTGATCAGAGCTTTGGGGTTTAGAATTGGGTTGCAGAGGTTTCTTGGTAATAGAATAACAATGAAAAGGGTAGAAAGGGTGACCTTTCTGGTTTTTAACCAACAACAGTTAACTTTGCCCGTTAGTCTTTGAACAGTAGGCGGTTTCCTCTTTATGCAGGGAGGCAGTATTATGGCTTATAGCACCGCTTTTTAGTGTAGGCTAGTATTTTTTCAGAGCACGTGATATAACATGGGGCTACCACATAGCAAAAGGGTGATTGGGAAAAACCGTGAATCTCACGTGCTTTTGGGATGCTAACGATCGGATTTGGGAGCGCGCAATATGGGATGTGGACCATCGGATCTGGAGGTGGGTGATCGGAGGGTTATTGCATGATGGAGTTGTGAGGGATGAGTTAGGGATTGATTGGCGGGGCCTGGGGATACATATTGCGACAGGTTAAATATATTCAAAGGTTTTGTGAGGGTCGGGGAATTATAAGGTGGGGGGTTTGAACATATAAAGCGGGACTATATGTTAGAATAATGTAAATGTTGAGTTAAATGGGTATCGGGGAGGGTTTTTCAATAGGGCCCAATACATTTAACTTTTTTAAAACTTAAGATAAGGGGGTTTTAGTGGGTTTACAAGGGAAAATGAGAAATTTATAAGGGGAGAATGATTTTTAAAGGGGAAATGTATAAGGAAAGGGGAAATGTAAAGGGAAATGGGTTAAAATGAAGGGAAAGGGTTTTTACAATGGAAATCTGTTAGAATAAGAGGAAATGAAAGGGAAGGGTCCTTTAGAATCAAGAAGGGGAAATTAGTGAATGAAAATTAATGAAGGGGTAATGGAGGGGAATTAATAAATTAAACATGTAAGGGGTTTAGTGAAATGAGAGGAAATTAGTGAATGAGATTTAGTATTCATGCCTAAAATTATATAGAACTTTTTAGGGTGAATACCCCAAAGTAATATACAAGTTTTGTGAATGTCTTTGTCTTTGATAATTCCTCCTACACATGAAGCATAGGATCAAGCATGATGAAGGTGAATTTGAGCTAGCAACCTTATGCATTCCAAACCTCTTTTACCTACCCTTTATCTACCCTAGCATTTTCTCTTCATTCATTGGGTGAATTTGAGCTTGCTAACCCTTTGTCTCTTTTTCTTTGATAAGCAAACCATCTCATTCTAATCTTATAACTTCCAATGGCTCAGATTAAACTGTTGAGCTCAGAATTTATTCTCTACCTAACTACTGATCTGCCAAGATTAAATAGTTTGGCTAGATCTTTCTTCTCTATCTATCAACATGAAATTTAAAGCATGAATGAATCAAGATTAAACTATTTGACCATCATGGATTGTGCATTTTGAAAAGCTGCACACAATCTTATTTTGCAAGTCAAAGTAAAAAAGTAGTGGCATTTAGATTTGCCTCACTTTCAGAATCTATTTTTTATCTCTTTTGGTGGGGTTCATAATTTTTTTTTGATCCTTTTCTTTTAGACCTTTGATTTTTCTTTTAGGACTTACCCTCGTTACATGTTTATTTTTAATATGGGAAAACATTTTTGCAGAAAGCAAAAGTATGTACAATATTATAAGACTAATCATAGCCAATTCAAAATTATGAATCCTATTATTATAGGACCCTAACAAAGGGGAACCCTTTACCCACATCGGAGAGTGGAAGAGGCTCTCCTCCTCCTCTAGATCTTCGGGTTCCTCCTTCTGGATCTTCGTGGTGGAAATGGTGGCGTTGGGCTCCACATTGATAATATGCTTCCCTTTCTCAATCCCCTTGTCGGGCTTTGACTCAAATTCGTAACATGCATCCGATTTTGAAGCCTTTAGCTCAGCCACCAGTGACTTCTTGGCCCGACACTCACTTGTGTTGTGAGTGGAGCTCTTATGGAACTCACACCACTTTCCCATTTCCTTCTTCGGCTTCGTGGCATTGTTCTTTTCTTGCAGCTTTGGCAGGTTGTCCTAGGCTGCCCCACCTTGGCTTTGTCCTTTGTTCTACAGTTTTGGGGCACCTTTCCCTTGCTTCGGATTCTCAGATCTAAAGTCTCGCTTCTTCTGTTTAAACTTTTGCTCGATCTTGACTGCATATCAATATGCCATGCCGAGTGAGGAGATGTCTTGGAATTCCATCTCATCCTAGATGTACCTGTGAAGGCAACCAATGTACTTGAGAACCAAATGCTTCTCAAAATCCTTGATACCCAACTTCTTGTGAAGGGTATGAAAAACATTGGTAAACTCCGGCACATCGTGTTCCCTTCCTTGTCGCAGCATTGTCCACTTTTGGTATTTATCCTCATAGCTCTTGACAGGGTAGTATTGCTCCTTGATGGCATCCCAGAATGAGTTCCAAGTGTGTTCAGTTGAAAATAATGAGTTTGTACTTTCATCTTTCTACTCACAGTAGGTTTCCCACCAGTCCTTGACGTGGGGGGCTACTTTGAGAAGTGCAAAGGTGATCTTTTCCCGGCTGGAAAAATCATGAATGGAAAAATATCCTTCTAGCAGATTTAATAATTTATCTACAGCATCTGCATCTATCTTACCCTCAAATATGGGAATGTCAAAGTTAAATTGTACCTTAATAGGTGTGGCACTTCGGGGGTAGCTTCTAGAAGTAGATGCGTCGCCCCTAGGGAGTTGTTAAAGGATCTCGGAAAAGTTGTCCATCATCGCGTTCCTTTGTTGCTCGAGGGCTTCCTCGAGCAAGAATTTGATAGGATATCCTGCCTCCTCATCTTTCTTTTCATCCGCCATGGGTGTCTGTCAAGATTTGCGAGGCTGGTCTTGAAAAGGTTCGACCAGTTCAAGCCCTAACGCCTTATATCCCAACCTCGTTGGGGACATGCAAAGAAAAACAGAGAAAGAGAAGATTGCTCTGATACCACTGATCCATATTTAAACAGGAATGCAACAAATTAAAGATATAAACATACATACAAAGATGCAATTAAAATAACACTTCATTTCATTAATATCAAATACTGAAATATGCTTACAAACAGAATGGAAATAAGACTAGCTCGGGTGATGGTAGCTTATCCCTGAGAAGAGATGTGGTGACTACATGCCTCTGAATTGCATTACAATGAGTCTTAAGGGCCTTTTGTTATTGAACAATAAGAGAAAACCCTAGAAAACCAAAACCCTAACCTGAGGAGATGTAACATCAAGAGTTTATGGGCCCCGTTGGGGTGAGTTGGACAACGAACTTCTCGGGGTTGTGACTTAGTCATATTATCTCCGTTTGATGTGCATGATAACTCGTTGGAAAGATCTCTTCGAGGACTAAGACGGAAAATATGATTTTAGACAGAATTTTTTTGGCTCTAGATTTCCATAAAAACGTCATTTAGGGCCTGAAAATGGCTCCAGAAGTTTAGGACCCGAAAAACTGTTAAAAATAGTAAACTGTGCTACAATTAAGGAAACTAAAAAACTGAAAGAAAAAATGGTGGGATTCCAAGTGGAATTTGCGGGTGGCCACCAATATCCACCTGGATTAGTCGACTGCAAGCTGGGAATGTTAACTCTAATTAATATTGTTGTTGGGCTCATATTTTGACTATTAATTGGTTGATTTTGTTGGAAAGTTTTGTGATTGAAGAACTGGAATATTGTATTTTCTCTTTGTTGAAAATTTTATGATAATCTAATAAGAATAAGAATTTGAAAGGATTTCCCCCTTGTGAGTTTTTTCCTTAGTATTTGACCAAAGATGGTGTCTCTTATTTGTCTCTTATTGCTCATTGCATTTACTGTTCTATCTACAATTTATATTGATCGTTGGAATATTAAATTGATTCGAAAGATTTCTAATTAAAGACGAGAATTGGGCTAAAGTGATTGTAACAACATAGAACATTGGTAAAATTAATAGTATATGGCCTCTATTCCTTATGTTGGTGTATCTGATATTCTAATGTATGTTATGGTTTGTGCTAGACTAGGCATTATCCAAGCAATAGGAGCCTTGAGTTAGTTCATGGAAAATCCTAGAACTAAACACTAGGCTGTAATAAAGAGGGTTTTTTGGTATTTGCAATTTACTTTTGAATATTTCTTTTGTTACCATAGTGATGCTTTAGGGGACCCCACACGTAATATATAAACAAGGTTATTTGGACTTTGATAGGGCAAGTGTTAAAATTGGAAACTAAGGCCGAACTCCATGTGGGTCACCTTATTTATGGTTGCTGATATTTTTATTAGATTCCTCTCATCGAGAGGTGTAGGATTGATCTAAAGATCATCTAATTCTTATAAGTATTTATGAAGATATGAATTTATTTTGATTATGGACAAATTGTCAAGTCGGCCAGCAACTTATGTAGGCTCAGAAGCCCAATAGTCATGTCTATTCAACCTCAACGTTTTGCATATAAATACAAGGAGTTTTTTCCTCATTTGGATACTTCATCTTCACACACATCTCTCTCTCTCTTGCGCAAAAAGAGTCTCTCTCTCTTTCTCACATGTGTGGTTGAAAGGAAGATGTCCTAGGGCAAAGAGGACACAGAAACAGGACAGAAAGTCCTATTCGACCAGCGTTGACTAGTGTTGACCTTCCAAGAAGTGTGGATTGGGTGTGTTTACCTCTCTTAGGTAGGCCACAATTTTTGGCAGAAAAATCGAGGTGATTTGACCTCAGGTTTGACCTGTATTGACTACCCTAGTTTAAGGTTGCAGTCAACTTTAGAAATCTGCACTTTGACTGAATTTTTGGGGCTGTTCTAGGGATGCTTCTTTAGGTTGTTCAAGGAAAGTTGACTGGAAATCGACCAACCATATTGGAGGTCAATTTCCACTCATTTGACTAAGTTTGACTTTTCTAATCTAGGGTTTGCTGCTAGTGATATAAAATTTCAGAAATCAGATTTTGTACTATTTCTCTCTGCTGAACTATTGAAGATGAAAGAAGATTTGATCAAAGGGTTTCCCCATATTGGGGTTTGCCCCTGGTTAGCCACCACATCTTGTGTCTCTTGTGTTGGCTTGTTTTCTATTGATCGTTTAATGTTCTATCTGCACTTTACTTTATGCACATGTGATTGCTAATCTATAGATAATATTAAAGAAAATAAGTAAACTACTCTAAGCATAGAACATACCATAATTTAACATGGTATCAGAGCTAAGGTGAAGACAAAGCCCAAGCAAGAGCAAGAGAAATCACCAAAGAGAAGGTTGGAAATGCTATCTAAAACAAACCATGGGTTCCTTAACACACTTCCTTGCTCAAGACAAACTCCGTAAGAATTATGACTACCATGGATGGAAGATGTCTCTCAATCTAACATTAGAAGAACGGAAAGTGTTGGACCATGTGAGAGGCAGAATTGTTGAGCCTCCATCAAATGCATCCACTGATGCTAGGAACAAATGGACCAAGGGAGAAGTCAAAGTAAGGAAGATCATCTGGGACTCTATTGACAAGCGCTTGGTGGCCTACGTTTCCGACCTAAACACCTACAAGGAAATCTACAATAGACTGGTGAGTTTATTTAAAGTTAATGATACAAATCAAGTCTTGTTTCTTAGAAATAATCTGAAGGAAATTAAGAAGGTCAAAGATGAGAGTATGCAAGAATACTTCTTAAGGATCACCGAGATCAAGAACGATCTCCTATCTATTGGGGAAGTAATTCCTGATAGGGAAATGACACTCACAACTCTTGGAGGATTACCATCCGAATGGTATGTATTCAGGACTACTCTTCTCAACAATAATGTAATTCCTAGATTCGAGGAATTAATGGCTAGATGCATTCAAGAATAAACAAGGATGGAAGAAAAGGGTCATCCCTCTTCCTTTTCTTCTCATACTAATAGAAGAAACAATTCCGGGGCTAAATTCAAAGGAAAGGCTATACCAAAGGGTGGAAGAAAAGGACAATGTTATAATTGCAATAAAATAGGTAACTATTCAAGAGAGTGCCCTGATAAAAGGAAATCTCACCGGGACTATAATCAAAATCCCTCTCAAGGCAATCAAAGGAATGACAAGACAAAAGGAAGAGGTAAAAGAAGCACCGGAAATCAAGGAAGAGGACAACCATTCAAGAAGGCAATAAATTCCAGGTATGAATCTAACATCGTGAACAATAAGCAAGATGAATATTATCTACCAGTAGCTCTATCTACTACTTCTCCCCTAGACTCGTTGAGAAATTGGCTTATTGATAGTGGTGCCTCAAGGCACTTCATTGGTTACAAAGAAGCTCTCTATGATCTGATAGAGAAGGAAACCAACCTAGAAATTGTTCTTGGAGATAATACAAATTATCCCGTGAAAGGCATTGGAAATGTCACTCTTCAATTGAATCAGGGAAATACAATTCATCTACAAGATGTGTTATATGTACTTGATCTCAAAAAGAACCTAGTGTCCATTTTGGCAATGGAAGACAAAGGCTACAAGGTGACCTTCAATGATGGTAAGGTACGTCTACGGAAAAATAATATTAAAGATACTTTCACTCTTGGGTTTCGAGTTGATTCATTATATCAGGTCAGAGGAAGTCTACTAGGTGTCATGTCTTGTGACACAACTCTTCAGTCCGAACTATGGCATTGGAGGTTTGCTCACCTTCATTATAAATCTCTACCTGATGTAAGAAATATGGTGACAGGGATGCCCAAATTCCGAGTAGAGTAAGAAGGTGTATGTTCGGGATGTGCCGAAGGAAAGCTCAAAAGGGGAGCATTCCCCTCAAGCCAAAGCAAGACCTCTGATATATTGCAGTTGATTCACTCAGACATATCATGTATGATGCCTATGAACTCCTTGGGAGGATATTCATATTATCTCACTTTTACAGATGATTATTCTCACAAGTCTTGGATATACTTCTTGAAAACGAAGGACGAAGTGTTCTCCTGGTTTCGACACTTCAAAGCCTTGATCAAAAATCAAACCGAGAAGAAGATCAAGATCTTATGAACTGATAATGGGATTGAATATGAATCCATTGAGTTTCACAAATTTTATAAAGAGGCTGGCATTAAGAGGGAGACTACTACACCATATACCCCTAAGAAAAATGGTGTGGCGGAAAGGAAGAATCACACAATTGTGGAAGTTGTTTGTGCTATGCTCCATGATCAAAGACTTCCGAAGTTTCTATGGGCTGAAGTTGCAAACACTGCTGTATATGTACAAAACCGATACCCTCATCAAGCATTGGGTTCCAAGACTCTCAAAGAAATGTTCACTAGTAAGAAACCTGATGTATCTCATTTTAGAATTTTTGGAAGCCCTGTATATTTTCATGTACCGAAGGAGAAAAGAAATAAATTAGGTGCATCTCGAAAGAAAGGAATCTTTGTGGGCTATAGCGAAAATACTAAGGGCTACAGAATCTATGTGACTGGTCAAAGGGAAGTCGAAATTAGCCATGATGTCACCTTTGATGAAGATATGGCTCTTAGAAAAGTAGACAATCTTCTTACTCAAAGAGGATCTAAAGAAGCTGACGCTAAGGAACCAAAGGAAAAGGAAGAAGAGACGATGCCCGATGTGGAAGAACCTATGGATCTTATTGACACCCCTCCACCTGAGCCTTCCTCTTCTAGGAAGAGTCCATCATGGCTTAGGGAGACACTTGATGATGTTGAAGGACACATTGCACCCCGAGGAACCTTCCATGAAAGTAAGACGCTGAACAAGTATCAAGGATACCTGACCATCATGAGAATGATCATCCAAAATGAGCCTTCATCATTCACTGATGCCGTCAAGCATGAAGTATGGAAGGATTTTATGACCGAGGAATATGAGTCCATCATGAAAAACGATATTTGGGATGTGGTTCCCTGACCTCTGGACAAAGTTGTTGTCACCTCAAAATGGCTTTACAAGATAAAGCATGCAGTTGATGGAAGTGCAGAAAAATATAAGGCTTGTTTTGTTGATCGTGGCTTCTCTCAGAAGGAAGGCATAGACTATGACGAGATATTTGCACCTGTTGCCCGATACACCACCATCCGCTCAATCATATCCCTTGTTGCTTCGCAAGTATGGAACCTACATCGGATGGATGTCAAGACTGAGTTCTTACATGGTTTGATCAAAGAGGAGGTCTACGTCGAACAACCCGAAGGATTTGAGATTTATGATCGAAAATCTCATGTGTGCAGGTTGAAGAAGGCCTTATATGGGCTGAAGCAAGCACCCTGAGCATGGTATGAAAGGATCAATAGCTACTTGATAAAACTGGGATTCACTAGAAGTGAATCGAACCCTCACCTTTACTTTAAGGTTAAAGACGACAAACCTCTCATATTAGTGTTGTATGTTGACGACCTCTTTCTAACAGGTGTAGATCCTCTCATTCACAAATGTAAGAGGGAGCTGGCTTCTAAGTTCAAGATGAAAGACCTAGGACTTATGCACTACTTCCTAGGACTGGAAGTCTGGCAGAAGCCAAGGGAGATTTTCCTATCTCAAGGAAAATATGTGGTGAAGATGTTGGAAAGATTTGGTATGGTGGACTGCAAGCCCGTAACTACCCCGATGGTACTTGACTTCAGAAAGTTAAGCGGTAGTGATGCTAGACCTGTGTTACGAAATGCTACCAAGTATCATCAACTCGTCGAAGCATTGATGTTGTTGGTGAACTCCCATCCGAATATATGCTTTGCAGTCAACACATTGAGTCAACATATGGTTGAACCTCACCACATACATTAGATTGGTGCCAAGAATTTGTTAAGATATCTTCATGGCATAATTACTCATGGGTTAAGATACACTATCGGAGATGTGAGACTACTTGGATATACTGATGCTGATTGGGCAATCAGTGTGGTGGACCGTAAGAGCACCTTCGAGTGTCGTTTCTCTTTGGGATCTACCTCGATATCCTGGATGAGCATGAAGCAAAAGTCGATAGCTTTGAGCACCACCGAGGTAGAGTACATTATTGCCTATATGGCCTCTTGCGAGGTAGTCTAGTTGCGAAAGCTCTTCAGTGAGCTGTTGGATTTACATTAGATACCACCGTAATCCCGTGTGACAACCAGAGTAGGATTTGTTTATCAGAGAATCCTATATTCCATGATCACTCCAAGCATATCAATATTAGGTACCACTATATTTGAGATATGGTGCAGCGGGGAGCTATAAGGCTTCAACATATCGGTACAGATGAACAGATCGCTGACATTTTGACAAATCCCCTGGGAAAGGTCAAATTCTTGACTTTTCGGGAATGACTTGGTGTCATTAAGAGACCCTCTTATGAGGGTCAAGTATGATGTATTGAGCTCTGGGAGCTCCAGGGGAGCACGGGGTACTTCGTAGAGTGACATGTGATGATAGGGCGACTCACCATCCCCTAGTGGTACACTATGTATAGGGTAAAGAGGTTCAACATTTTCCCTGTGATACCCCATGGTGACTATGGAAAGGATGATTCGTTCTCCTGTGGGTCAGGATGATTCGTTATCCGTGGCGACTGTGGAGCAGGATGATTTGTTCTCCATGGTGACTGTGGAGTAGGATAATTCATTCTCATGTAGGCTAGGATGATTCATTCTCCGTGGCGACTTTGGACAAGATGATTCATTCTCCTGTGGGCCAGGATGATTGATTCTCCTATGGGCCAGGATGATTCTTTATCTATGGCGACTATGGACAGGATGATTTGTTATCCTGTGGGATAGGATGATTCATTCTCCTATGGGCCAGGATGATTCGTTCTCCGTGGCATCCACTGAGAGGATGATTCGTTCTCCTGTGGACAGGATGATTCATTCTCATGTCGAGGCATCCTACCCATGCAGTCTTGGACTCATGGGAAGTACCTCTCATCTGATCAATGAGCAGGGAAATGAGGATAGGGACCATAGTAGTACTATCAATGGACACATCATTGTATCTACCGTACTCCCTATGCTAGGATGAACTCCACTGATTTGGGATCAATGATAGTGATATGGGATAAGTGAGAGTGGTACACACTCTAAGACTGAATTTGGGTCAGTGGAGGATGGTATGATACATCCTCAATCATTTCTTCTTCTTCATAGTTTCGAGCAAGAGACAAGAAGAGCAAAGCAGAGAAAATTAGAGTAGATTAGAACATGGTTTCCATACAGGACGATGCATTTTATGGATGAATAGCAGTGACAGTCCAACAGATTGCAGATGAAGTTCTCCCTAGTTGAGAGTGAGTGTTAAAATTGGAAACTAGGGCTGAACTCCATGTGGGTCACCTTATTTATGGTTGCTGATAATTTTATTAGATTCATCTCATTGAGAGGTGTAAGATTGATCTAAAGATCATCCGATTTCGATAAGTATTTATGAAGATATGAATTTATTTTAATTATGGACAAATTGTCAAGTCGGCCATCAACTTATGTATGCTCAGAAGCCCAATAGTCTCTCTCTCTTTCTCACATGTGCAGCTGAAAGGAAGACACTCTACGGCAAAGAGGACACAGAAACAGGACAACAAGTCATCTTTGACCAACGTTGACCTTCCAAGAAGTGCGGATTGGGTGTGGTTTCCTCTCCTAGGCAGGCTGCAATTTTTGGCACAAAAATTGAGGTGATCTGACCTCAGGTTTGACCGGTATTGACTACCCTAGTTTAGGGCTGCAGTCAACTTCAGAAATCTGCACTTTGACTGAATTTTTGGGGCTGTTCTAGGGCTACTTCTTCAAGCTGTTTAAGGGCAAGTTGACTAGAAATTGACCAAGCATATTGGAGGTCAATTTCCACTCATTTGACTAAGTTTGACTTTGTTGATTTAGGGTTTGCTGCTGCTGATATAAAATTTCAGAAATCAGATTTTGTACTATTTCTCTCTGCTGAACTATTGAAGATAAAAGAAGATTTGATCAAAGGATTTCCCCATATTGGGGTTTGTCCTTGGCTAGCCACCACATCTTGTGTCTCTTGTCTTGGCTTGTTTTCTATTGATCGTTTAATGTTCTATTTGTAATTTACTTTATGCTCATGTGATTGCTAATCTGTAGATAATATTAAAGAAAATAAGTAAACTTCTCTAAGCATAGAACATACCATAATTTAATATCAAGGGATGTGTATCAAAAGGAATCTATGAATGGTTATGTGTTTTAGTTGTTTAGTGGAGTAGTGAGTTGATCGAGCAAGTGAAAATTTGTAGTTATTTTGACAACTGCATGGAAAAAGTGTATAGAAACTACTCATGTCTATAAAGAGGCTATCTATCTTATGAAGTTATGTCCAAAAGTAGGGTAAATTTAAAAGGCTACCATGATTCAATGTGGTAGCAATAATGTCGTTTACCTAGCTAAGGACCCAAATTTTATGGAAATACAAAGCATATAGACATCTAATGCCATTTTTTTAATGATGTGATAGAGAATGAAAAAGTGATACTAGAGAAAGTAACACCTTGCAGATGCATTGAAGAAACTTGTGTGAATAGGTAAATTCAAGTGGTGTTGTGATTCCATAGGCCTTTCAGCTGTAGCAATTAGCTCATAGTTTGATGAATTATCTCCTTTACCCTTGCATGGTATATGAAAAAAGGAATAATTTTGGACCAAGTGTGTCATAAATCTTGCAATGCTACTGAGGATTCACCTACTAGCATTTTCCAATATGAAAAAAATGATAAACCATAAATGGTATGTGGTTTTACTATGCCTTATTCATTGAGCGTTGGGATGGAGGAAAAGTGGGAGAGTGTTTTTTAAGCTTACTATTATGCTAATGAATTGTCTCCAACATTAAGCCACTACTCAACATCTTGTAGAAAGCATATAAACTTTGGATTGCAACCATTAGTGGCTAAATAATACATTTAGTGTGCTTTAGAGTGTGGGGGGTTTTCTTCTAAAATAGTTTCTCCATGATATCATGTTGTTAATGGTGTTTATTTCATAGTCCTGAAGTTATTCTATTTTTATTTTTTTCACATTCTTTTCACATGACCTAGTGTAGACCTGGTGTAGGGAGCATATTCTACAACTTTACTTCCATTCATGGGGAAAATAATTGGTGGTTGAGTATGTTATCACTCAGGTTGTCCCTTTTGACTCCTAAAGGGATACGACCGAGGTAACCACAAACCAACTTTGGACTGCAGGTCCTAGCCTACCTGCAGCCAGAGAGGGCTCTCTCTTTATGATTTAGCTTTGTTGAAAGGGATGATTTTAGGCTAGATATGGTGCACAGGGGTTATGATTGAGTTTTGGTGGGAAAACTGACACTTTCAGGTAGAGAGGCAGAGTATAGTCTGAATCTTTCAAGCCATTGGGCGTGGAGTCGAGGAGGGGAACTGCTGGTGCGTTTCCTTAATAACAATGAGGGAACATGGAGCGAGATAGCTGAGGTTGAAGAAATCTTCAGGTTTAAGGGATGAACTGAATGCTAAAGAAAGAGAGGCAGTTAAGAATCTCTCCAACAGATTAGCAGAGAAAATAACAGGGCGCTACCTAGGGGCAGTTAAGAATCCCTAGATAATTGGCCAACACAGGTGAATTGGGGTAAACATGAGCCGGGAGGAATTCAATGTTCATAAACAATTCTTTTAGAGGAAAACATCAAGAAACAGTAGAGATTGAGCATAGAGAGTATTTAAACTAATTCTAGTCTATTCTTTTTTTCTACTATTTAGATAATGGCAAACACATAAACAGAGATAAGAGGCACTTATTGCTTCAGGCCGCAGCACAGGAATTCCATCTTCAACTCTTCAACATTCATCAACAACAGACAGTTCGCTCTTCAAGCTTTAAGCAATCTTTGATTACATAAAAGTTCAGGTATACACAGCGAGTCTCTCGTGAAAATTCTCAATTAACCAACCCTCAAAACTATACAGAAGGTGGTATATATAGGGCAAAAACTCTCTGCAGAGTTCCTTTATTACATCTTGACCTAATTAGGTCATAAAAATGACTACTTAACCTAATCCTATCAAGAAATAAATGCAAAAAATATCTCGGGCCATGCTCAGGGCCAATGTATCAAAACTGAATAAATGATGATGTCCTTGGTGGATTGCTGTAGTGTTTTCTGCAATAAATGAGTATGGGTTTCTGCTTTCTTGCTGTCCTGGTGCTTTGAATGCCTTGATGGTGATTTGAAAGCAAGGATGGGCTGATGCTTATTGATTTGACTTTCTGCGGGCTTCATCAATGTTCAGGTGCCTCGAGCCCCTAAAAAATCTTGACTGATACTCTCTGGCGTCTTTTCTTCCACTAATACTCTCTGACAAAATCTGGACTGCCGATCTGATGTGCTGCGGGTCTAATCACCAGTAAATGGCCGTTGTTCAGCCTCTGTATCATCTGGGATTGTCTTCTGCTCCTTTTGGTATGCTCTGTGAAGAAAACAAATCATTTTTGCGCCTTTTCGGGCTTCCTAGGGCCGCATGGTGAGAAGATTCCTTACAGATTCCCTGAAGATTCTCCATTTCGGCCTAAAAAATCCTGCGATGAGATTTGCGCTAGGCGCAAATCTCTCATCAAAAACTGCCTCAGAATTGGATTTCGGGGCTCCAAAGTGCGACTTTTGCGCCTTTGCGCCCAAAAAAGTGCTGATGACGTCAGCATTGTACGGCGGGTGACGTCAGCAGGGCGACGTGGCGGGATGATGTCAACGTGACGTCATCACGTACGGATGATGACATGGCAGGTACGGTGGCGGGGACACGTGGCAGTGACGTGCTAGGAGGCCACGCAGGCAGGTGACTCATCGGGTGACTAGACAAGGGGTGACATAAGCAAGGACTGTGCAGGGGGTGATGTGGGGTATGACGTCACAAGGTGGTAAGCGGTTTCTGGCGCACCGCTTATGGGAAAAGGTGGTTTTGGGGGAGGGGGCTCCGCCACACCCCAGAGCCTGACGCGTGGCGGGAGTACGGCGGCAAAACCGCCGAACTCCCGGACGCTAAAGCCCAGGCGTGTCGGGGATGGGGATGCCCGCCAGCCGTTGATCTGTGGGGCGGGCGATCCAACGGTTGGCGGCGATCGCGAGGTAACGACGGGTTAGCGGGTGGGAATATTCGCAGGAATATTCCAAATTTGATATATCGCGGCGGTGGGTTTAAACATAGGGAATGGCGGGATTTGCGCGTTGTATGCATATTATGAGCGCGGGTTGGCATATTTACACTTGGGTTTTAGGGATAGGGGAAAAATATGGATTTTTGCCAAGCGGGGTTAGTACATTATGCACAGAATGAGGGGACAAAGGCGCAAAAAAATGTTTTTTTGAAGGTTTTTAGGGGTTTTTGGTTTAGGGAAGAGGTTATTATTCTGACCAGATGTCAGAGTAATCCCTAGACACGGATGGGCTAAAAATAGCCCCAGATGGACTGTGATTTCCCTGCCTTAGTGAATAATATGGCTATATTGCCAGGGAGGGGTATTTACATAGGGGAGTTTTATATACATGATTTAAATAGGGGAAAGGGGAAAATTGTTAGGGAGTTACATAATAAAGTTAATAGTTAATATGGAGATGAAAAGAGGGCGCTAAGGTATGAGACCTTAGGCCATTTTGGGGAAAATAAGACTCACAAACGCTGAGTGAGCAATCCTTGAGTGAAGTAGATGTTCACCAAGGCACATGTCATGGAAATGATGAAACTGAGAGGTTTAAGCAGATCTTGACCTCTTGGGGGATGTTAGTAAGTGACTTGGGGGATGAGAAGAAAGGGGAGGTTAGTGAATCTCCAGCTTGAGTACCTCCAACTGAAAAACTGCCTCAAACCAAAAAATGGATTGCTTATCAAAATTGGAACACAGCAGTGGCACTTAGACTAGCACACTCTTATGGACACTTCTTTGGCCATCTGTAGCAAATATGGAGCATTGCAGCATGCATAGTATGACATATTTGGCATGTAAAAATGTCGATCATGAGAGATGATTAACCTGCTGCAGCAGGAGGCTAACAGTGGCTCCACTTGGGGATGGCTTTTCTTTGTGAAAAGCCAAGAACAGCAGGTCAGACTACCATGTATTCAATTGTTGCTGTGTTCTGCAAATTTTCCTTGGTTGGCTGCCTTATTGATCCTACCTACCTACCTACCCTAACCAGTACTTACTTTGTTGTTAGGTGAAGCGAAATAGCCAATGCAGCCACTTAAGCAATAATAACATGAGTGGGCTTTCCTTCTTGTGCTTGCTGGTGAGACCAACTGAGAGTTTTCAATTTGTTATGGCTTTGTCAATATTTGAGAAGATCAGGAAGCTACTGACCTCCTTTGCGGTGTTTAAATACTGTACAAAATTGTCCTGTAACATATATATACGATTTCTAGGCTGAATTAAAGAACTGTACAAAGGTTGAGGATCGCTACCATGCCTTGGAGTCGGGAGATCATCGACAACTTGATACTGAGCCTTGCAGCCTGTTAATAGTGAAGAGCACTGATCTCTTTCATCATTCTGCCTGCCAGCGGATAGGTCATTCAGAACTTGCAGAGGTGCTTGTAATTTATTACAATCTGGCTCGAATAGGACTTGACTGATCTGTGCAGGCTGCTGGTCTTCTTCTTCTTTGAACAACTCAGATGACTGAGAACAAAGAGGCAGGGGATGGATCATTTGGTCATATGCTGCTGCTTCTGGGTTCTCCTCAATTTGATATTCAATGGCTCTTTTGGGCTGCAAAACTAGAGGCAATACCTTTGGAACAATATCTTGATTAACCTCCAGACGGTCAATAGCAACACGCGGTGACACTTGATCATATACAACATGATAGTTATCCTTGATAAATTTAAAAGATTCAAAACAAAAGGGTAAAGTTCCTTCACTGAAATCAACACACTCTGCGTTTTCTTCCTTTTCTTCATAGCTGAGATGGGCATGCTGATCATTGGGTTCAGGTTGTTGAACCTGAACACTGCTTCCTGACAAAATAGGATCTGATTCCTCTGCAAGGCTGATTTGGTCATTAGGCTCATAATCATCATCATACAGATCATATTTGGGCAGACATTTGAAAGAAGAGAAGCTATTATATTCACACAGTATATCAGGAGACTGCTCCATCATGTATGACTGGATGAATATGTCATCTGTTTTGTGGCAGGTTTGTTCGTGAATGTCACTACTTTCTTGTTGTGAAACAAATCTGTTCTGGTGCTCTGAACATTCCACTTTCATTGTGATCAGCTGCATCATTTCCTCTGCCTTTTGTAACACACTATGAAATCTTCCTTCTTGCTCTGCTTTGTGCTGTTCTTCCCTCCTTCTTAGATTTGCCTCCACGTCCACAGCTATGTCCTGCATCTGTTTCAAAGTGGACGGGCATCTTTCTCTCAAACAGAATTCCATCTCTGTGTCAAATGCTCTAGGATATTGCAATAGAGCTAGATCAAGGGGAGGTCTTATATTTAAAGGCATGGACTGATAAACTTGATTGAATCTGTCTGAAAACTGCTAAACAGATTCATCTGGATGCCTTTCTAAATGATTGTATTCTTCGATGAGCACGAAGAGATTACCTCTGATCATCCATCTATCAAGGAAAAGCTTGGCACACTGCTGAAACTTAGAGATGCTCGCCTCAGGCAACGCTTTAAACCAAGTCCTAGCTTCGCTTTGCAAAGAAAGGGAAAATAGTCTAAGACTGACATCTTCATCTTCCACTTCAAATGTATTAAGATAATCTTCAAAAGCCTGGATATGTTTCTAGGCAGTAATACCATTCTCTCCATCAAATCTAGGGAGATATTCAGGATGATTTGCCGGCAGAGGACCAAGCACAGGAGGCAAAATGAGCGGCTTATATCTTTCAGGAACTTTACGAGGCACGGGAGTATGTACAGGAACTAGAAGACTGGGCTCTATTTTTGGTTCCTCCTTGGTTGTATGATTATCTTCAACAGCATTTGAAAGTTGTTGCTCTGATGTGCAAGGAGGCTTTTCAACAACCTTTCCCAAAGGAAAATCACAAAAATCTGACATAAAATCGTTTTTAAAGTACAATATGCATAACAAAATCTGGTGCAAGAGAAAGAACATGATCTCTTGGATGATAGTCCAAGTCAAGAGCCTGATCTGCTTATATAATTCCTTCGGGTTCATTTCTCCAGCAGAGTCTTTATTATGAGGATGATGTGGAGTCGCCAGGTGGATGAATCAACCTTGAAGTGCTTGATCTCTGTCCACCGTCACAGATAAGAGCCGAACATGAAAAGCCCTAAAGAAAAGGAACACTTTCTCCAGAAAAAGAGGCGAACTAGTCAAAATTTGAGGATTTACACTAATAAACACATGATTCAGTCCCTAGCAGAGTCGCCATTATGTTATCACTCAAGTTGTCCCTTTTGACTCCTAAAGGGATACGGCCGAGGTAACCACATACCAACTTTGGACTGCAGGTCCTAGCCTACCTGCAGTCAAAGAGGGCTTTCTCTTTATGATTTAGCTTTGTTGAAAGGGATGATTTTAGGCTAGATATGGTGCACAGGGGTTATGATTGAGTTTTGGTGGGAAAACTGACACTTTCAGGTAGAGAGGCAGAGTATAGTCTAAATCTTTCAAGCCATTGGGCGTGGAGTCGAGGAGGGGAACTGCTGGTGCGTTTCGTTAATAATAGTGAGGGAAAATGGAGCGAGATAGCTGAGGTTGAAGCAATCTTCAGGTTTAAGGGATGAACTGAATGCTAAAGAAAGAGAGGCAGTTAAGAATCTCTCCAACAGATTAGCAGAGAAAATAACAGGGCGCTACCTAGGGGCAGTTAAGAATCCCTAGATAATTGGCCAACACAGGTGAATGGGGTAAACATGAGCCGGGAGGAATTCAATGTTCATAACCAATTCTTTTAGAGGAAAACATCAAGAAACAACAGAGATTGAGCATAGAGAGTATTTAAACTAATTCTAGGCTATTCTTTTTTTCTACTATTTAGATAATGGCAAACACATAAACAGAGATAAGAGGCACTTATTGCTTCAGGCCGTAGCGCAGGAATTCCATCTTCAACTCTTCAACATTCATCAACAACAGACTGTTCGCTCTTCAAGCTTTAAGCAATCTTTGATTACAGAAAAGTTCAGGTATACACAGCGAGTCTCTCGTGAAAATTCTCAATTAACCAACCCTTAAAACTATACAAAGGGTGGTATATATAGGGCAAAAACTCTCTGCAGAGTTCCTTTATTACATCTTGACCTAATTAGGTCATAAAAATGACTACTTAACCTAATCCTATCTAGAAATAAATGAAAAAAATATCTCGGGCCGTGCTCAGGGCCGATGTATCAAAACTGAATAAATGATGTTGTCCTTGGTGGCTTGCTGCAGTGTTTTCTGCAATAAATGAGTATGGGTTTCTGCTTTCTTGCTGTCCTGGTGCTTTGAATGCCTTGATGGTGATTTGAAGGCAAGGATGAGCTGATGCTTATTGATTTGACTTTCTGGGGGCTTCATCAATGTTCAGGTGCCTCGAGCCCCTAAAAAATCTTGACTGATACTCTCTGGCGTCTTTTCTTCCACTGATACTCTCTGACAAAATCTGGACTGCCGATCTGATGTGTTGCGGGTCTAATCACCAGTAAATGGCCGTTGTTCGGCCTCTGTATCATCTGGAATTGTCTTCTGCTCCTTTTGGTATGCTCTGTGAAGAAAACGGATCATTTTTGCGCCTTTTCGGGCTTCCTGGGGCCGCATGGTGAGAAGATTCCTTAAAGATTCCCTGAATATTCTCCATTTCGGCCTAAAAAATCCTAGGCGCAAATCGCTCATCAAAAACTACCTCAGAATTGGATTCCGGGGCTCCGAAGTGCGACTTTTGCGCCTCTGCGCCCAAAAAAGTGCTGATGACGTCAGCATGACGTCAACATTGTACGGCGGGTGACGTCAGCAGGGCAACGTGGAGGGATGATGTCAGCATGACATCATCACATACGGATGATGACGTGGCAGGTATGGTGGCGGGGACACGTGGCAGTGACGTGGCAGGAGGCCACTCAGGCAGGTGACTCATTGGGTGACTGGACAAGGGGTGACATAAGCAGGGACTATGCAGGGGGTGATGTGGGGTATGACGTCACAAGGTGGTAAGCGGTTTCTGGTGCACCGCTTATGGGCAAAGGTGGTTTCGGGGGAGGGGGCTCCGCCACACCCCAGAGCTTGACGCGTGGCGAGAGTACGGTGGCAAAACCGCCGAACTCCCGAACGCTAAAGCCTGAGCGTGTCGGGGATGGGGATTCCCACCAGCCGTTGATCTGTGGGGCGGGCGATCCAACAGTTGGCGGCGATCGCGAGGTAACGGCAGGTTAGCGGGTGGGAATATTCGCAGGAATATTCCAAATTTGATATATCGTGCCGGTGGGTTTATACATAGGGAATGGTGGGATTTGCGCGTTGTATGCATATTATGAGCGCGGGTTGGCATATTTACACTTGGGTTTTAGGGATAGGGGCAAAATATGGATTTTTGCCAAGCGGGGTTAGTATATTATGCACAGAATGAGGGGACAAAGGCGCAAAAAAATGGGTTTTTGAAGGTTTTTAGGGGTTTTTGGTTTAGGGAAGAGGTTATTATTCTGACCAGATGTCAGAGTAATCCCTAGACATGGATGGGCTAAAAACAGTCCCAGATGGACTGTGATTTCCCTGACTTAGTGAATAATATGGCTATATTTCCAGGGAGGGGTATTTACATAGGGGAGTTTTATATACATGATTTAAATAGGGGAAATGGGAAAATTGTTAGGGATTTACATAATAAAGTTAATAGTTAATATGGAGATGAAAAGAGGGCGCTAAGGTATGAGACCTTAGGCCATTTTGGGGAAAGAAGACTCACAAACACTGAGTGAGCAATCCTTGAGTGAAGCAGATGTTCACCAAGGCACATGTCATGGAAATGATGAAACTGAGAGGCTCAAGCAGATCTTTACCTCTTGGGGGATGTTAGTAAGTGACTTGGGGGATGAGAAGAAAGGGGAGGTTAGTGAATCTCCAGCTTGAGTACCTCCAACTGAAAAACTGCCTCAAACCAAAAAATGGATTGCTTATCAAAATTGGAACAAAGCAGTGGCACTTAGACTAGCACACTCTTATGGACACTTCTTTGGCCATCTGTAGCAAATATGGAGCATTGCAGCATGCATAGTACGACATATTTGGCATGTAAAAATGTCGATCATGAAAGATTATTAACCTGCTGCAGCAGGAGGCTAACAGAGTATAAAAATATATTTGACCAAAGTAACCAAAGGAGGGGATTTAAGACAACCTATAAAATCAATACCTCATCTTGCAAAAAGAAAACACATAATGATAGGGCTCAAAAATCACGATAGAAATATTTTCTTCATTTTTAGAAAATATCACAAGATTTTAAAAAGTGAATGCATCATCAAAGGCCAACAATATGTAAATTGCTTTAATAATTACAAAATGTCTACCACTATAAATCTATAAGTGAGAGCCATCATGAAAGATGCCTACAAAATAAGTAATTATTTGATGGCACATACCTCATAAATTCTAGCATTAACCTGCATTAACCTCCTCTTTTGATTAGCTTGCAAATGAGGAAGGTATTATTGATTTAATAAATATTAAAATATCTTAGGACCACATATCAACACCTATATCAAATCTAGTGTGAAAAAAACCAAGCTCAATAACAACAAATGGAGTCTTAGTACTTAATAATTTTAGATATTTAACATAAGGGTTTCAACCATGAAAAAAAGTTGTTTTTTTCCCACAAACAATTTTTAAACTTGTGATTTCCATGTAAAATTATTAAACTTTGAGGGTTTCTGCAATCGAGGGTTTCTACAAATGAGGGTATCAGCGGCGTAGAAGAGCAGGACTAATTGTCCTGTATGTAATCTTGTAGAAAAGCGAGCAGGGAGCGCAACTCTCATTGTGCAAGGTCAGAGCAGGGATCACTAAAGCGCGACACGAGGGAATGAAAAAATAATTATCATTGAGGGTTTCTAATGGAAACAAACCAGGGGGGAGAGATCCCCTCCTACAAGAACATGGCAATGGGGGAGGCAAGCAGGGAGCGCACGAGGATAGGAACGAAGTTAAATGGCGACGAAAACTCAGCAAGCGGAGCAAACTGGCAGACGAGATTCAAAGGTAAATGTTTGCCCAGGGCCTCGAAGAAACCCAGGTTCATAATACCAAACAACAAACTGGAAGAATATAGGAGTTACATGAAAGACTATGCATTAATATGTAAATTTATAGGGTTCTGGCCGTCAGAGAAAGATTTATCCAAATGGATACAACAAAGATGGAAACCGAAGGGACATGTGGAACTAAAACTAGGCGCAAAGGGTTTTTTTACAGTGATATTCTCTAACATAGAAGACAAGGAAAGGATCTTTGAGGGAGGACCCTACTTCATGAACAACGCAGGCTTATTTATGAGACATTGGGTGGATTGCTACAACCCAGACAAAGAGAAAATGTTGGCAGCCCCGGTTTGGATAAGACTCTTTGGGCTTCCAATGGAGTTCTGGGATCCAGAAATCTTAAAAGGTATAGGGAATACAATAGGATCCTTTGTGAAAGTTGCAGAATCCACAAAAAGAGGAAGATACACATCATATGCCAGAATATGCGCGTATATGAATATAACTGAACCCCTCCTAGACTTCATTGAGCTGGAATATCACGACGAGATCTGGCAACAACCAGTGGACTATGAGCACATACCCTTTCGATGTAGACGATGTCACGAATATGGGCATCTATTCAAGCAATGTCCTCTAATCAGAACAGAGGAGGGAAAGGAGAGGAGGGAAGAAGAGAGAACAACAACAGGAGAAATGGAACAGGGGGAAGAAGGTTTTAAAGAAGTCCAACAGAGAAAGAAATCAGGGTCTAGCAAAACACAATGACAAGTGCCAAAGGAAAATATTACCCTGGAGACACAGAACAAATTCAAAGTCCTCTAGGAAGAAGAGATTGAGATGGGGGAAAAAGAAGACAGCGATGAAGAGAAAATGGAAAACCCAAAGGAATCAGGAAAACAAATACCAGAACAAAAGGGCACAGACCTTGGGGAGGTAGAGGAAAAAAGTGAACAACCAAATGAACAAATGCAAATGGAGATAGACCCTCAAAAAGATAGAGGAGGAGAAGAGGAACGCATAATGAGGAAGCTGCTGCAAGAGTGGAGACTGTTAGATGAAAGATTCATCCCGGAGGAGCAGAAGCAAGTGTATAAACAAGCATTTCAAAAATATAAAGAAAAAGTTGGGGTAGCAATAGCAACCAGATTGGAGCCGATAGATCCACAGGGTAACCAGAACATGGGAATGAGCAGCTCTGGCAAAGGAGGTAGAAAGAGGGGTAGGAGGACGTTGAGAAAGACAATTCAGGAGATAGGAGAGACGGTGGTAAACTCTCGAAGGGTCATACCTCTATCAGAGGTATTCCAAGTACCACGAAAATTATTAAAATGATTATTGCAAGTTGGAACATCAGAGGCCTCAATAGCAGAGGTAAACAAAGATACCTAAAGAAGAGATTAAAAAGAGACAGACCAAGTATAATGATAATCCAAGAAACAAAGATTAGCACAGAAAGAATGAGAGAAATAATGAGCAAGGGCAATACCAGATATGAACTAATGGGGCAGGATGCAGTAGGCAGCGCAGGAGGATTGGCAATCATATGGAACATGGAGGAAATCCAATTTGAAAACTAGATAAGTCTCCCACGAATTCTATCGGGAACATTCAAGGTTATAGGATCAACAAAATATGTTGTTCTAACGGGAGTGTATGGTCCACATACCCCAACAGAACGAAAAGGATTCTTGCAAAATCTAAAAGTAATGAGAAATCTTATCCCAGAGAGGCCATGGATTATAGGGGTGATTTTAATATGATCAAGACCCTAGAAGAAAAGAGAGGAGGGCTGAGAAGGACAGATTCAGATATGGAAGCGTTTAGAGATATGATAACAGAATAAAGATTGGTGGATATCCAAACTATAAATGGATCCCACACATGGAATAATCGCAGAGGAGGGACAAATCAAATAGCCTCAAGGCTGGATAGGTTCCTCATCTCTGAACAAATCATGATGAAAGATGTGTTTATAGAAGCCATGATCCTCCCGGTAGCAGGCTCAGACCATTGGCCAATAAAGTTGGAGATTGACCTTAAGCAAATCCCCAAAAGTAGGCCTTTCAGGTTCGAAGCTTTCTGGCTCAGATACCAAAAGTTTCTGTCAAAAATAGAAGAATGGTGGACAAAAAGCGAACAAAGAGGTAGAAACAAAATGCAAACCTTTCAATTTAAACTGAAAGAGCTAAAAGGGAGAATAAAAAATGGAATAAAGAGGAATTTGGGGACATCTTCAAGGAGCAACAATGCTTAGAACAAAAAATGAGTGAGCTGCAACAGAAGGATATATTGGAAGGCAGAAACGAGGAGAGAACCAAAGAAGAAGGAATAGTAATAGGCCAATTACAAGAGCGAAGGAAACAGGAAGAAATTTTATGGAAACAAAAGTCCAGAATCTAGTGGCTTAGAGAAGGAGAGAGAAACACAAAGTTTTTCCACAAGGCTATGATTCAGCACAGACAGAGAAATAGGATCTTCTCAATCAAAAATAAGGAAGGCCAGCGCATAATGCAACACGAGGAAATGGAGCAGAATTTGGTAAACCATTTTAAAGACCTCCTCAACGAACCCCAGAGGAATAGATTAGAGGCAATAGCCAAGGTTGTTAAAGAAATACCCTAGTTAGTAACCAGAGATCAAAACCTAGCCCTGATGAGGGGAGCAACCTTAGAGGAAGTAGTGAAGGGCTTGAAAAGAAATAAAACCCCTAGCCCTGATTGATACACTGCAGAGTTCTACCAAGCTTGCTGGCATTTCATAGGAGAAGATATCCTAGAAGTGGTGGAGGAGGCACACATTCATCAAAAAATATGGCCGGGGCTAAATTCCACTCTATTAACTCTAATCCCTAAATCGACTCACTCTGAATCAGCAGAAGGCTTCAAACCGATCACCCTATGTAATGTTATTTACAAGATTATAGCCACCTTAATGGTAAATAGGCTCAAACCGATCCTGCCTAACATAATATCCCTTGAACAGAGAGGGTTCGTGGAGGGAAGACAAATCTTAGATGGACTGGTAGTCTCTCAAGAAGTTATACATACCTTAAAACAAAAAAAAGAGCTAGGCATGATGATCAAGCTGGACCTGTCAAAACCATATGACAGATTGAACTGGAAGTATCTGGAAGTCATTCTTCAAGCCTATGGGTTCTGTAATAGATGGGTGAAATGGATACTAAGCATGATAGCCACACCGAACTTCTCCATACTCCTAAATAGAACACCAACAGCAACCTTTAATGCTACAAGGGGCCTGCGCCAAGGAGACCCTCTGTCCCCTTTTTTATTCATAATAGCAGCTGAAGGGCTGGGAAGGTATTTCAAGAAAGAGCTAAGAGAAAGGAAAATTAAAGGGTTGCGCCTGTGGGGAAACAACATTCCAGTTACGCACCAACAGTTTGTCGACGATATCATGATCTTCTGTAAAGTATCATTAAGAGAAGTGAAAAAGGTAAAGGAGATCCTAGAGGTATTTATGGAAGCATCAAGGACTGAAATAAATAAGGATAAATCGAGCACTTTCATATTCAACTCACCTGAGACTGTTAAAACCCACTTAACAAGAATCTTGGGGTTTAGAAAGGGAGAACTGCCCACCAAATATCTAGGAACTATGCTCGATCTAAGCTCTCTAAGGATAGCCAACTGGCAGCCCATTATAGAGAAACTTAAAAAGAGACTTGAAAACTGGTCTTTTCGGTCTTTGAATATCGCAGCTAGGCTGGTGCTTCTCAAATCGACACAACAATCAATCCCTATTTACCCCCTATCGGTTATGGTAGTACCGAAAGGAGTCTACACCAAAATGAATGAAATTTACAGGAAATTTCTATGGGGAGGACCAAAACAACAGAAGAAATGGGCCCTATGCTCATGGAACAGCTTAACAAAACCTAAGGAGGAAGGGGGGCTAGGGTTAAGAGATCCATACACCCTAAATCAAGTCCTCGCAGTGAAGCTCTGGTGGCGGTGGTTGAAAGGAGGCAAAGATCTCTGGAAGGAAATATGGACATCAAAATATAATATGCCCATAGCAACCGAAGAAATACTGAGAAAGGAAGAAATTCCAAAAGGCTTAGTGATATGGGAATTGGCATGCCAGAACAGAGATATCTTAAGTGAGCATGCATTCTGGGAAATAAGGAATGGACGAACAACAAAATTTTGGGAGGAAGCATGGCAACATAGAGGAAAAATGATGGAAATTCAGGAGATGCAAAACACCTACAGGGTAGCCAAGGCAAAAGGATTAACCCTAGTCAAAGACTACAGGAAGGAAGGAGGTGAAAATGAGGTGTAGAGAGAGTGGAAAGGGCCGGAAGAATGGGACAATAATATAGAGGAAGATCTAAAAGCTCGGATAAACAAGGAATTGGACTCAAGAAGGATTAAAAGTAGAGATGGCCCAGATATCCTCAGATGGGGAGGAAACACAAAAGGTACGTTCACAACCAAAGAGGCATATACCATAAAATCCAAATGCGCTCAGGCCGATCGTAATCAAGACTGGAAACAATTATGGAAGAACAGATGGTGGCCAAAGGTCAGTATGTTTACTTGGATGGTAGGAAGAAAACGCATACTCGCATGGGACCAAATTCAAAAAAGAGGGTTCTCAGGACCGCCAAGGTGTAGCTTATGTAATCATGTAGAAGACCAGGAACACATCCTTAATGGATGCAGAGTAGCTCAATATCAATGGGAAGAAACTAGAGGCCTCTTCAAAAAGACAAAAAGAGATCCCCAGGATATAACTCAAACTATATTCCGATGGGGGAAGCGACAATTCCAAAGCCCGGTGATCAGAAGAGCTTGGAACATGGTAGTGGGGTTCAACATATGGAACATCTGGAAAGAGAGAAATAGAATGATTTTTCAAGGTAAGATATCAACACCGGAGGATGTATGGAAAAGAACTCAGAGCCAAATAAGAGAAACACTTCTATCGGAAACATGGGCTGAGGAAGATTAGAATACCTCGAAGGAAGAGACTTTTATTCTAAGAAAGTTCAACCTGGAACCAGGAATGTTTTTCCCACATCACCAAAAAAAACAGGTTACAAAAAACCAAAGTGCAACTGTTTTCATCCGCCCTCAGGAAGGCTTCACCAAACTTAACTTTGACAGAGCATCAAAAGGAAATCCAGGTCCGACGGGATATGGCGGAATCTTCAGAGATAGCCAAGGTCAAACCAGATGGATCTATGCAGACAGAGGAGGTATAATGAGTAACAACGAAGCCGAATTCATGGCGGTATACCAAGGAATCAGGATCGCTATAAGGAATGGATATAGGAAATTAGAAATAGAAGGAGACTCTAATTTGGTAATAGAGACAATCAGAAAACTAAATCATGGCAAGTCTTGGGAACAGGTGGCTAAGTGCTGGAGAACGACGGGTCTAGTACAGGACTTAGAAGAAACTATGAAAAGTATTGAATACAAGGTCATCCACCATGTAAGAAGAGAAGGCAACAGACCAGCAGATTACCTAGCAAACTGGGGATGCAACGAAACAGGTGGAAAAGTGGACATCAGATGGACATCCCAGCTGGCCACGACAAGATGGGTACACTTAGACCAAATCATTGAACAGGACTATAATGCAGCAATATAACCATGAACATGATAACACTCATGCCCCGATCAGGGTGGAGAAATACGGTCAATTCAGGGCTGTGATGGGATGGGGAGGTGGTCGGCAGGTGCCACACATAACGATAATCATTAATAGAGTTGTCGTGAAGGGTGGTGGAGTAGTACGTATACCAAGGAAAGGAGCGGAACGAATTATGGCAATGACAGGAGAAAGGTTCGACGATGATTATCTGCAGCAACAGAAGCTAGGTGGCGAAATCCATTTAAGAAGAGATGCAGGAGGAATGACAGACAATCAGAAGCCAGGGAAGGTGGAGAGGGAAGAACTAGTTTGGCAGAGAGACGTGAAACAAAGACTCAAACATTGTCAAAGTATTATGGCGGAGGGAGGAAGAAGGGGAAGACAGGAGAAGGAGGGAGAAGGGAAGACCACCTGGAGAGAGCAGGAACAGATTACGGTGGCGACTGATAGCTCTGGAGAGAAGGATATGGAGATAGGGAAGGAGGATGGCGGGGCGAGAGTGACTTTTGAAGTTGGGCAGAGCAGCAGAAACAGCAACAGAGGCAGGCCGGGTAAAAGAGGTAGAGGAAGGAGACGCAGGGGACGAGGAAGAACGAGGCAGGATGAACATGGCGAAATGGAGACTCCAGCACCTGATCAGCCGAAGAGAGGGTGGCGTTCTATCGGGCAGGCAGCTCAGGCAGTGGAGGCAGCCTACAACAAAGGAACAAACGAAGACATAAGGAGGATAATCGATGCGTTGGAGAACAGAGTGTTGGAAGAACCTTCGGATCCTGAAATGGAAGAGTGGGATACCTTGCTGCCGGACCCTGGGAACACGAGAGGGAGATTAACGCTGTACAAGCAAGCATTACATATGTATTGGGTGATGAAGCATCTGCTTGCCAGAGCCATGGAGCAAGTTGCAGTTGAGATGACAGAGATCGCCCAAGGGGTGCCGGATATGAAGAAAGAGATGGCCAGTCTGCAGTTTATGACTCGGAAACAGGACATCAAAATAGAGGAAATAAGAGGTATGCTGAAGGACCTGACAAAGGCAAAGCGAGAAGAGGAGACTAAGCAAGAAATTATGGTAGATTGAAGTGTCTGCCCAGTTACTCTTTTTTAATTTTGCATGTTGTTATAAACTGTAGTGAACCTATGTATAAGGTAGTTTGTCAGGTTTCTGAATCTAGATAGCTAGGGACAAATTGCAGATAGAATACTGTCATGATTTTTGATAGGCTATGTTTATATGTTGGATAAGTAAACCTCTTCAGACAATCTTTTTGAGGGACCAACAGACCCGGTTTCCCTTCGGGGCGGGTTGAGGTCGCCTTTGCTTGTATAGTTTATATTCGCTGTGTATAATAGAAATGGAAACGTTGTAGCTTACAAAAAAAAATATTAAACTTTATAATCTAATTAATCATCATACTATAAAGATATGTTTGGGAAAATTGAGAGAATAAATACGTTATAGAATATAACAACACTTTGACCACCATATATGTGTTTACCTAAAATATAAAATATGAATTTATTTAATGTGGCTATAAGCACAGAGGCATGTTTTACACATGAATGCCAATGTTATTTTCATCATCTAATTATACAAAAATATTTGAAACAAGGCACAATCCGCCGAAAAAACCTTTTAAAATTTTCATTTTCTTTATTTTTATATAAATTCCCAAACATTTCCACTCTTTGTGATTACAAGGACATTCTTTTACAATAAAATCACTTAAATTCCACTGAAACTTTGTGATTGAAAAAGTGGAAACACCTAGATTCTAATTTTATGAATGATATTATTAAAATTTCCTTTTTCAAGTTTTAAATATAAAAATTTTACCTAAAACTAGACTTGATGCCCAAATTCAAAGTTTAGAAGTTCTAAATCCAATGAACTTTGATTGAAAAATCCCAAATACTTGAATTCTATTTTTATGAATGATAATATTAAAATATATTTTTTTAAGTTTTAAATATGATTTTTTTGTTTGTTAGTTTATATGTGTTGGGTCCCTATAATACTAGTGATTACCCCATTACTATTGTAGTTATACCCCTTATTTATATTTTTGTGCCCCTATTACCCCCATATTGTTATTTCTGTGCCCCATAGAATCCCTTTATTGTTATTTTTGTGGCTTTATATTATTATTGTTAGGTCGGCTGGATTATCTTGTGACTCCTTAGACTCCTATATATAGAAAGGAGGTTTTGTCATTTGAACCATCCAAGAATTGTTCATTTATGTAATGTAAAGGAGGTTTCCCCCTCGAAGAGGCTGAATTCTAAGGCGTTGATCTATCTTTTCTATCTTTTCTTGAGCTGGTTTCATAACATTTGGTATCAGAGCTTTGGATTCTAGGGTTTCGCTGCTCCAAACAGGTCATCGTGGCATTTTCGCTATAACTTTTTTCTGTGATGTTTCAGAAGTCGCAAAAAAAACCCATTTGAGAAGAAAGCGCGTTGAACCTTGGGTCCGAATTTCAGAGCTTTTCGCGTCATATTTGTGGAGATATGATCTGAGGAAGTTGGTCTTTTGCAGACTCCTGAATTACATTCAAAACAGGTGACATGGGGAAAATCGTCATAACTTTCTCTCTGGGAATCAGATTGAAATTTTGTAAAAAGGTACAGAAAGAGGACGGACTGTAGTTTCTTGTATATCTTTTTCAAATCCAGAGATCAAAAATTGTACACGTGGCGCTTCATACAAGTTCGCTCTTCTAAAAAGGTCTATAATCAGGTCATCTTGGGAGATTGTGCATAACTCTTTCTTGGAGAATCCAATTTGGATCAGACTGGTGGCATTGGAAAGAGGAAATAGAAGGCTACGACAGGGCACAATTTCATAATTGAAGGATCTAAAATTACAAAGATACATCAAATTCAATATCAGGCTTCTACAAAGTAAAAAAAGGTGTGTAGTTGTTTTTTTATAATTTTTGCGTAAGCTTGGTTTGAAGGAATTCAAAGGGCATAGTAAAGCATTATTATCGGTGACTGATGCCCCGAGGAAAGAAAATTCAAACACATAGTAAGGAACCTGAAATCTCTAGCATGACTCATGAAGAAGAGGAAGAAATGCTACATGATATATCAAAATTACAAAAACAAGTGCAACAAATGTCACACTCACAAAAGCTAACAGAAGCTAAGATAAATGGTATGGAATCTAAGATAAAGGGCGTGGAAGCTAAGATGGATGATTGGAAGACAGATTTGAAGACAGACATGGAAGAATTGAAGATAGATTTGAACACAAACTTGAAGACAGGCATGACAGATATGAAGACAGATTTGACAAATTTTCTACAAGAAATACTTACTAATGGTGAAAAGGTAGTAAAGGAAACTCATGATGAGAACAAAAGAAATGTTAATCATGATTCCATAGACGCTAATGCTGGATCGAAGAATCACCATATTCCAAAAATCGATATGAGGAAGTTTGATGGCAAGGATCCCGCCACATGGATATTACAGATGGAGCAATTCTTCGATCTCAATAATGTGCAAAACGCACAAAAGGTACGTATGACAACTGTATATTTGGAACCAAATCAGTTTGTATGGTATCAATGGCTTTGTTCTCGTAAACAATTTATCACTTGGGCAATTTTTATGGAAGAATTGATAGCACATTATGAGGATACAAAAAGCAACACATTTTTTAGCCAATTGATAAATCTAAAACAAAAGGGTTCAATAATGGAGCACATTGAGGAGTTCCAAAAATTGAACATAAGGGTAAAAGAAACTCCAGAGGAGCATAGGATTGATGTCTTCATAGGGTCTTTAAAGGATAATATCCAACATGATGTTCGCCTTTGGGAACCTGATTCATTAGAGAAGGCATTCAAGTTAGCAAGAAAAATGGAAAGCAAAATTATGGCAACTAAGAAGCATACCACTCACAACTATAAAGACAGAAGTGTTGTTGCCCCTAGTCTTCCACAACCTACAAGGTTGACACCACAACAATTGGAAGAAAAAAGAGCAAAAGGCTTTGTTACAATTGTGATAGAAAATACACAAAAGGTCATAAGTGTGTTGAGAAGAAATTATTCTACATAGATTGTGAAGAGGAAGAAGAAAAGGAGCAAGAAAGGTCAAAAGAAGAGGATATACTCCAGGAACAAAGCCTAGATGAAGAACAAATAAATCCGACCATATCTTGTAATGCATTGGCGGGAATTACCACTCCTCAAACCATCAAGATAGAAGGACAAATCAAGAAGAAAAAGGTAATAGTGTTGATTGATTCAGGAAGCACCCACAATTTTATTCATTGTAGGGTAGCAAAAGAATTGAATTGCTTCCTATATCCAGCACCAGAGTGTCAAGTGATGATTGCAAATGGAGGAACAATAAATTGCTCTGGAAAGTGCCATAATATCAAGCTATCCATGGGAGAATATGTATTGACTAGCCCAATGCTTTCCATTCCAATTGGAGGTGTTGATGTTGTACTAGGAGTCCAATGGCTACAATCCTTGGGTACAATAGCTTTTAATTTCAAGAACTTTTCATCAAATTTTCTACGGAAGGAAAGGAAGTTGAATTAAGGGGTATTGCAGGGAAACCAAGAAAGATAATCAGCTCTAATGGCATGACAAAGCTTCTAAAAAAGGAGCAAAGAGGTGTAATTGCACAATTATGTTCGCTAGATGTTTCCACATTAGAATCATCTATTTCTCCAGATCTCCAAAAAGTCCTGGACAATCATTCCAAGGTATTTGAGACTCCCAAAGGTCTCCCACCTATGCATGATCATGATCATGCTATTCATCTGATTCCAGGAAGTGTTCCTCCAAACATCAGGCCGTACAGATATCCCTATGTCCAAAAAAGTGAAATTGAACGTATGGTTGCAGAAATGCTAGAGGCTGGTATAATTCAACCAAGTCAAAGTTCTTTCTCAGCTCCAGTAGTATTGGTGCACAAGAAGGATGGATCATGGCGCATGTGTCCAGATTATAGGGAGCTCAACAAGCTCACTATTAAAGATAAGTTCCCCATTCCTGTCATTGATGAATTACTGGATGAATTGCATGGATCAATTTACTTCACCAAGTTGGATCTTCGTTCGGGATATCATCAAATCAGAATGAAGATTGAAGAAATTCCAAAAACGGCATTTAGAACTCATGAGGGTCATTATGAATTTTTGGTCATGCCTTTTGGCCTTACCAATGCACCTTCAACATTTCAAGGTTTGATGAATTCAATTTTCAAACCATTCCTTAGAAAATTTGTGTTAGTATTTTTTGATGATATACTAATCTACAGCAAGTCTTGGAAGGATCATGTTGAACATGTTGATAGGGTGCTACAACTATTGGAGGAGAAACAATTATATGCAAAAAGATCCAAATGTTTCTTTGGAGTCCAGGAGGTGGAATATTTGGGTCATATTGTATCTCATGAAGGAGTTAAGGTAGACCCTAGCAAAATTAAAGCCATTAAGGAATGGAAAATCCCCACATCCATAAAGCATATGCGAGGATTTCTTGGGTTGACAGGGTATTATCGCAAGTTTGTTAAGAATTATGGGAGAATAGCAACACCTCTAACAACATTATTGAAGAAAGATTCATTTTCATGGACTCAGGAAGCAACAAAGGCCTTTGAACATCTTAAAGAGGCAATGTGCCAAGCACCGGTCTTAGCTACACCAGACTTCACAAAAACCTTTATTGTGGAATGTGTTGCTTCAGGAAATGGAATTGGTGTTGTTCTAATGCAAGATGAAAGACCCATTGCTTTTGAAAGTCGTCCAATCAAGGGAAATTTTTTAAGCAAAGCTATTTATGAGAAGGAAATGTTGGCAATACTCCATGCACTTAGAAATGGTGACCCTACCTAATGGGAAGACACTTCAAGGTAAAAACGGATCATGATAGCCTTAAATACTTTTTAGAACAAAGATTATCCTCTAAAGAGCAACAAAAGTGGGTCACAAAGATGTTGGGTTATGACTTTGAAATCGTCTACAAAAAAGGGAAGCAAAATGTGGTGGCAGATGCACTCTCAAGAAAGGATGAGGATGAGGAAGCATTGTTGTGTGCCATTTCTATTATCCAACCAGATTGGATAAATGAAGCAAGGGAGGAATGGAAGAATGACGAAGAAGTGTGGGCACTTATTCAAAAGCTACAACAAGATTCCAGTACTTATGTTACATTTAGCTGGCAAAATGATTCGTTATGGTACAAAGATCTCTTATACCTCTGTAGGAATTCCCAGCTAAAACAAAATATTCTTATGGAATTGCACACTTCTCCCTTAGGAGGGCACTCAGGATTTTTAAAAACTTACCACAGGGTTAAGAAGGAATTTTTTTGGGATGGCCTTAAATCAGATATTCAAAATTTTGTGGCGGAATGTTTGGTTTGCCAACAAAATAAAGTTGAAACAATTAAGACACCAGGTCTTTTACAACCTTTATCCATTCCAAGCCAACGTTGGGAGGAGGTTTCAATGGATTTTATCACAGGTTTACCCAAGTCTGAGGGAAAGAGTGTCATCATGGTGGTAGTTGACAGACTTACCAAGTATGCACACTTTTGTGCATTATCACATCCATTTAAAGCCAGTACAGTTTCTACTGCATTTATGGAAACAGTTCAAAAGCTACATGGAAACCCAAAGATTATTGTAAGTGACAGAGATCCCATTTTCACTATAAATTTTTGGACAAAATTATTTTCTTGTCTTGGTACTCAGTTAGCTCATAGCTCATCTTATCATCCTCAATCTGATGGGCAAACTGAGATACTAAAAAAATGTTTGGAAGGATATCTTCGTTGCTTTGTATCTGATAAATAGACACAATGGGTCAAATGGTTGCCTCTGGCTGAATGGTGGTATAACACTTCCTTCCATACAACAACAAAAATGACCCCATTTATGGCACTTTATGGGTATCAACCACCATCCATCACATCATATTTAAGAGAAAATTCTAAGGTTCAGGCAGTGGAACATCACATCGAACATCAACAACAAGTCCTCCAACTCTTAAAGGATAACCTCGTGTTTGCACAAAATAGAATGAAACAACAGGCAAATCAACATCGCAGTGAAAGAAGTTTTGATGTAGGTGATTGGGTATTCCTACGGCTACAACCATATAAGCAAATGTCCCTAAAGCAAGCTAAGAAGGATAATAAATTATCACCAAAGTATTATGGTCCATACAAGGTGTTGCAAAAGATTGGTACTATGGCATACAAATTGGAACTTCCTGCAACTTCTCGATTGCACCCAATTTTCCATGTTTCATGTTTAAAGAAGGTTATAGGCGACAAGCTCCCAATTCAAACAATATTGCCAGAACTTGACGAGGAAGGAAAAATTATATTGGAACCGGAAGTAGTCACAGAAACAAGAACTCGACAGCTACGAAATCAATCAATTTCAGAGTATCTTATCAAGTGGAAGAACTTATTCGCTGAAGATTCCACATGGGAGGATGAGAATTTTATGCAGAAGTATCCAGAATTACTCAAGCATTGAGGACAACACTTTTTTGAAGGAGAGGGGCATGTTGGGTCCCTATAATACTAGTGATTACCCCATTACTATTGTAGTTATACCCTTTATTTATATTGCTGTGCCCCTATTACCCCCATATTGTTATTTATGTGCCCCATAGAATCCCTCTATTGTTATTTTTATGGCTTTATATTATTATTGTTAGGTCAGCTGGATTATATTGTGACTCCTTAGACTCCTATATATAGAAAGGAGGTTTTGTCATTTGAACCATCCAAGAATTGTTCATTTATGTAATGTAAAGGAGGTTGCCCCCTCGAAGAGGCTGAATTCTAAGGCGTTGATCTATCTTTTCTATCTTTTCTTGAGCTGGTTTCATAACAATATGAGTTTTGAGATGATTCGCGAGATTAACGTATAGTTTGAGTAAGTGTTATTCAATAACATTTAAGCTGTTAAAATCATTTAAGGATGGCACGTATAGTTTGAGTAAGTGTTATTCAATAACATTTAAGCTGTTAAAATCATTTAAGGATGGCACTCAGTTTGGGACACACTAGCTCTTAGCATGGTTAGATTTTTACCCATGAAGTTTCAAATCAGTAACCTTTACACATAGAGTGCCTTAACAAAACACCTTGTTATCATTTACTCTAAACCCTATGAAATTCATTAATTAATAATATTAAACTTGAACCCCTAACTTCTTAAGAGGAATGACATAATTCTTTTTACCTAAAATTTTATATAAAAGCATTTTATAATTATTCATTCTTTATTAGATATCAGTTTTTTGGGATTCAACAGTGTTAAGGAAGTTATTCATCTATTGACCATTTCCATGAGAGGTAGTTGTAACTGACTAATTTCACATGATTTTTGAATTGTCCACTTAGCACCCATTTCCATGAGAGATAGTCGTAACTCACTAATTTCTCATTATTTTTGAATAGTCCACTTAGCACTCATTGCATTGGGTGATGCTCATAGGGGTGAACAAGTGGGATTGAAACTAATGAAATAAATCACATAGCATCAATTATCACTTTCGGGCCTTGTACCCGGTAACCAGGACTTCCCGAGAGGTCACCCATCCCAGATCACCTCTGGCTCAAGCACGCTTAATTGTGGATTTTTCCCAACAATTAAGCCCACTTAGCTTGCTACCCCATTTACAAAACCTTAACAAGTATGGTGCCTCATAAGCCATTCAAGTAGAGTTCCCTTCACTCTTTTAAATTTAAGTATTGAAAATTTTCCTTTATGTCCTCCGGAAGCCAAACCCAATGTAATGAGGAGATATAAATAGGCATATAGATAGCTCGCCAATATATTTTTTAATTAAATATAACATCAAAATTTTCATAATAAAAAGATATATTCTTATCAATGGCGTGTTTCAACTACCCTTGATTTCCTATTACAAATGCCACTTAATAAAACTTTACCTATTTTAATCAATTTCACAATACAGCCTCAACCTGCTTGCAAATAATATATAAAAGTCAAAACCATTAAAAACAATAGAAGATTCCATTCACTTTATATATATATATATATATATATATATATATATATATATATATATATATATATCCGTGTGATTATAGCAATAAGGGCAAATTCCAGCAACATTTTTATTTTATATATCAGGAGCTTGATAGAATCCGTTGAAAAGCAATTTATCAAATCAATAAAATTAAAAGATAAAAAAAAAAGTGTTTTTATTTAAATCATTTTTAAAAATATATCTATGACTCAAATTTCAATGGGTCAAATTTACCTTTTGCAACCATAAAATCGATAGTCATTACATTGTAAGGCGTTTCCCTATGAAAAGAACACCCTCCCCTTGATTTAAGTGTTAGACAATTAAAATCACCTCTACCATCGGATTAAAAACTGGCACTATTTTGTTACAATTCTCTAACCAAATTTTCTTATGCGCACATAACCCAACGTTCCTCTAAATCCAGGCACTGAAGGCAGCGCTTCGGTAGGTTCTTCTGAACTATCTAACCAGATTTTCTTACCCGTACATAACCCAACATTCCTCTAAATCCAGGCACTGAAGGCAACGCTTCTGCAGGTTCTTCTAAACTAAGCATTAAGGGTTGAACTAGGTATTAAGGGTTTCTTTGAACGTTTGACAAAGATGGCCTTCGTGGGAGCCGGGAAGGGATATCTTGCAGGGGTCTTGACTCAGTCTCTTTTGCAGATGGCGATTTTCCAGGAAGGGCTTTCTTGCGGGGGTCTTGACTCATCTCTTTTGCAGATGGCGATTTTCTGCTTCCTCACCTGCGGCCCGCCCCGAAAGCAGGGAAAAGTCTAGCTAAGGTTTAGCTAATGCGACACCTTCTGAAGCAGAGAACGAGCCATTGCCCAGCTTCTGGAGTGAGGATACCAATCCTCGACCTCTCCCTTGGCTTACAGGAGCGGAAACCTTGCTCACTTGCTGTCTCTGCAATAATCCTCGTCAGGCGGGTAATCGACTCCACGAGGGCTCATCATCATCATCTTCCTCTTGCGGTTGCTCTCTTGGTTGAAAGTGGTTCTTCTCCCCTTTTCACTATGAGTTATCTAGGTCTTATGAGACCCTTCTTGTTTTCTTGTTCACAGGTGAGTGAACAGTTATCAATCACAGTTTGAAGGTGGTTTGAAATTGTCTTCCCTTCTTTTTCCAGGTTGACAAATTTTCCACCAAGTTTGCAGCTTATTTATTTTTTTGTTATTAATGCATGGACCCTATTTAATTTCTACTGAAGAGTTTCTCAGAGGAGGGTTTCAAATTAGCTATGGCCGCTTCAACGACATTTAGGTAGTTTTAACTACTCTAATTTCTTCTTAATAGTCCAGTCAAGGAGAATGATTACTACAGTTTCCTAGCTTCTTTAGTTTAGACAATGCAATCATATTGTTTTTCAATTTTCTTTATGTAATGGAACTCAGTTCTTCTTCTTCTTGATGATGATGATGATGATGATAATGGTTAACGTCCACTGAGACCAAATTGGTCTATCGGACCTACAATTTTCTTAATTTTTACTTGTCTGGCTCCTCGTCTTTCTTGGCGAGATCGGTGTTGTAGCTTTCTTTCTTTTCTCTACCGTCTTCCAACTTTCTTTGTCTTGCATCTCCTTCATCTCTTCTGGTTCTTGGGACATTGGTGTCTTAGCTTCGCGATCTATAGTCGGAGAAGTTTGGTTTAGGAGATCTGCTTTGCTGTTAAATAAAGATTTATTTTCTGTGGTGTTCAAATCCTCATAACTGTTGATTTGTTGGGGCGGGCTTTCTCCTTGCTTGCTTTGAGAGTTGTTTCCTTCTTCCTTGATTTCTTGTGACTCAAAGTTTTCTCTAGAATATTCTTCTTTGATGACAGTGTAGTGTTCTTTTTGTGCTCCTTCCCACCATGTAGATCTGTGGTGGTTTTTTCTAGCAAAATTTTTCTCAGAGGCTTTTGGACAATTTTTGGCTAGATGCCCCGTCTCAAAGCACGATCGACATCTGAAGAGGACACTTTCATAATCAAGCTTCTGGTTACACACATAGTCTTTACTTGTTAGGTTTATTTCAGCTGGGAATCCGGCGCTGAAATCCATTTCCACACAGATGCGTGCATAGGTGGTTCTGGCATATTCCTCTGTTTCTGGGCACCTGCAGTAAAATTTCCCAATTGCATTTCCGATGGCTTTTAGCGAGGAGAGATTCCAGAGATGCAAGGGTAGGCTTGGCAATCTCACCCAAACTGGTGCTAAGGTTATCACTGCTGTAGAGGGATCGAATGATGGGTTCCATGGCTTCATGAATTGGCCTGATTTTTCCCAAAACCAAGGGCCGGAATCTAGAATACATTGTCTGCTTTCAGGATTTTCAAAATCTACTATAAAGAAACCTCTAGCACAGGGGTAGATATTAATTTCATCAGAAATGATAGGCTTCCATACCTCCGAGATCCAATTGTGGAGTGCTATCAGCAGCGGCCAAAAACCATTGAACCGGCAAATTAGGGCACTTTCGGAGAACTTCAAAGCTTCATCGAGTGAGTCCTGGACCACTTGGATAGTGGGAGCTGGGGCTTCACTCACGATATGGGCAGGAAATTGCCCTCCAGAGGAGGATGAGCCACCAGTTATTTTTGCAAAGCTTGGAGCCATATTTTATGCAGATCTGCACCAGATCTATACACCCTCCGCAGAAACCCTTCGAACCGGATAATAGTAATACGATTATGCCAGGTATAATGTTGAGTATTTTTGCAAAAACCCTTTGCAGAAACCCTTCCCACGGGAGAAACGAATCAGACACCCTTCGCACGGGAGAGACCAAGGAATCAGACACCCTTCGCCTTCCACAGAAGATCTGGGGGCGATCGCACAAGAGGCGATCTGGAGCCGCAGAACCCGATCTGGAGCCGCAGAAGCCAGAAGAGGAGGCGATCTGGAGCCGCAGAACACCAATGCCGAGTGAAATTATGCAGCAGCGGTTGATTATGGATTAATCATCGAGCCGCAGAAGAAGATCATCGAGCCGCAGAAGAAGAGGCGATTCTCTCAACGAGCCGCAGAAGATCATCGAGCCGCAACTCAACGAGCCGATCAGAAGATCATCGAGCCGCAGAACCCGATCTGGAGCCGCAGAACACCAATGCCGAGTGAAATTATGCAGCAGCGGTTGATTATGGATTAATCATCGAGCCGCAGAAGAAGATCATCGAGCTCGATCAGAAGATCATCGAGCCGCTATCAACTTTAATTTCCATACCGTGACTATACCCATACCGTGACTATAAGGATTTATTTTAAATTCAGTGTGTAATGAATGACGATTTTCTTGTTATGTTGTTATTCTATATTTTCAGATTGTCTTTCAATTTTTTGTATGTAATGGAACTTAGTTCTCCTTCTGCTTATAACCATACCATGATTTCTGTATGTAATGGAACTTAGTTCTCCTTATGCTTATACCCATACCGTGACCATAAGGATTTATTTTAACTTCAATGTGTAATGAATGACGACTTTCTTGCTATGTTGTTATTCTATATTAGTTATCTTGACAACCACCATGGATTTGGTTCCCTTAAACTTGCTATTTACAAGAATATGGTTTGTGATCTTTCTCGGGTAAGACAGGGTCTGGCCTGCCTGAACTCGGTTTAGCCCACAGGTATAATGTTCTACACTTTTCTTAAATGCACAGTCAGGGATTACTCTTACCGATGGCTCTTGAAGGTTATCAAGTGTGAAACTGTGCAATGCCCTGTTTGGAAACAACATGAACATGGAGTATGGGATGTAGCCACCCCAACTCGAAGCAATTCAAAAATTCAAATGTTGAAGTGTTTCATGTTGCCCATTTTCTCAGAGCATGCTTTCTTCACAACCGACAACTGAACCATTGGAAGGACATCTACATGTATAGGTCTGTTATAATGATCACAACATGGTTTTTATGTTAGAATTTTCTTTAATCTTTGAAATTCACCTTGAATTGATTATAATTTCCAATTCTCAAGAGCTAATCTCATTCTCTGCCTACTGATTAATGCAGAGGTGACAAAGCATTCTGCAACATGGAATGTCATTACAAACTGATTTTGATGGTTGAACAAATGAAAAAATTAACTGCTTCTCCACCATATTCATGGAGTGATACTTCTTACGGTAGAAATCTTTTCTTAAGATTAGAGGCATGAGAACTGTCCATCTGTTATATTCTATGTATTGTTTGCATCAAAGAAGCTGTAGGAAAATGCAAGGCCACAGATGATATAAAAATATGTCTTTGGTTTGCTCGGAGGGAAAGGGAAGGGATGGGATGGTGTGCCCTTTTCTGAACCATATCAATTTGGAATGAGCTTTCTTGTGGTAAAAAATGCATGGCAACAGATGATTAAAAAATATATCTCTGTTTTTCTCATAAGGGAACGGATGGGATGGCATGCCCTTTTCTGAACCATATCAATTATGAATGAGCTCTCGTGTACTTGAACTATTGACGCTTGACATATTCTCTGAGTTTTGTTCTAGTGAATCTTATTGGTTTTAAATACTACCCCTGTTGTACTTGTTTCAGTGTGATTCAGATCCAATTCAGAGGAAAGATTAAAAAACACGAAGTGTGAGTGCAATGCAAAATTTGCACATTATGTAGTACTCCTAAAAATTCACCTGAACGATGTTTCATAAACTCATAAAATCAGCCTTAACTATGACTGATAACTGATAACCCAGGCAGGATAAGTTAATTATTGGGGAAAGGTCATATGTTCTATCCCAGAAATAAATGGTATTAGAAGCGCCGACTTGTTTCCTGCTTCCAAATTCAAAATAGAATAGATTGAGCTTTCATATAACACAGAAATGTAATCATGAATTTATGCAAATTACACTGATTTATGAAGAAACCATGAAAACTTAGTATTTTCATCCAAAACAACATAAAAAAACTATATAAGTCTGAATGCAATTATTGAATCTCGATTAATATCATGTGCTACTACTTTAAATGTTAATGAAATAACCTTTCCTATGTATAAATTCAAAAATTTGTTTTAAAAATTCAATTCAAATACTCCTTATAATCTAGCGTTTATAGATGCTTCTTGAGGAATAAAAAAAATCAAATCCTCATATACCTAGGTGTCTTTTCACGAAAAGCCTTTACATGAATTAATGCCCAAAAAAATCTCAAAAAACTTAACTCGGAAAAATTGATTCAAATGGTCCTTATAAATGTAGTCAAATGCCCTCACAAGAATAAGCTGATCAAATCGATATATATTTTTTCTATTATTTTTTTCATTTTTATTAGTTTTAGTTTTTAAATGATTTTATTATGTTAAGAAAATTATAGATTTGATTGCAGTGGACGTTAACCACCACCATCATCATTATAATCACTAAAAATCTCAAAAAAACTTATTTCAGAAACACAATATATACTTTTCCATTATTTTTTTCATTTTTATCAGTTTTATTTTTTAAATGATTTTTTAATGTTAATATTAAAAATATCAAAAAACTTAACTCTGAAAAATTGATTCAGATGGTCATTATAAATGTAGCCAAATGCCCTCACAAAAATAAGCGGATGAAATCAATATATACTTTTTCCATTATTTTTTTCATTTTTATTAATTTTAATTTTCAAACGATTTTATTAGATTAATATTAAAAATTTAAATTTAATTTCTCTGAAAAATTGATTCAGATGGTCATTATAAATGTAGCCAAATGCCCTCACAAAAATAAGCGGATGAAATCAATATATACTTTTTCCATTATTTTTTTCATTTTTATTAATTTTAATTTTCAAACGATTTTATTAGATTAATATTAAAAATTTAAATTTAATTTCTCTAATGACATATCTGTTGATTTCAATATATACTTTTTCCATTATTTTTTTCATTTTTATTAATTTTAATTTTCAAACGATTTTATTAGATTAATATTAAAAATTTAAATTTAATTTCTCTAATGACATATCTGTTGATCTCTATGTAGATGAAACAAAGGGAAACAAATAGAAACTCGATGCCTTCCTCTAAGTGCTTCTGTTTACAATCATCGTAGAATACTTAGCTGAAATCTTTATTTTGTGGTATCAAGAAAACAGCCGATATAAGAATGATTAGAGCATATGTTAACACTTATGTTATCCATATGGTTCTTCATGTATGGAAGTGTTAGAAGTGTTAAGTTTTCAAGCAAAAGGAGAGCCGGAGCGCGTCAGGATGGAGGATGCCAGGCACAATGCCATGGACAACAAGTAATCGTTTTCCACATTTTTCAAGCTCCAATAATCTATCGCTATCCCACTGCATCTGACATACACCATTAGAACGATCATCAGTCAACTTCAGCTGCATGACCACCTTCTTGCTCATGAAGATCACGTTTTCAAGGATTTGCTTCAGTTTTGCTTAGCCATGCAGAGGCACTTGGAATCCGCCTAGCTTCTAAACTTCCTCTGTTTCAAACATATTTCCCACTCGTTTCTGGAGGTTTGTCTTGTTTTTTGGTTATTTTCTCCTCTCTGGCCAGGGTCAGAAATGCTTATCAGTGCCTTTTCTGCTGTGGTTTGGCTACGCCGGTTATTTGTCATGGCTCCTCTGTTCCGGACTGCGCATCGGCTTCCATTCACGGGTCAGTAACTTATCACCTATCCTGTTTTCTTCTTATTAGACTCTCTCTCATGATGGTTTCATGTATCTGGTTTGGTTTTTTCAGCTATAGGCCCACGCTTTACTGATAGGCTCTGCTATAATTTAGACATTTACAGCTGCGAGTCCTAGTTTTGTCAGTCTGGAATATTTTCTTGTTTAGGATAAGTTTCTCGCAGATAGGCCCTGCTAAAATCACACTACAACCATGCTGAAAGAAATCATTCTAAAGATTAAAGAATCTATATATATATATAGCCCTTGCACAGACATAAGGTTCCGCATAGGTAAATGGTGGTGTGTCATTCATATACTCTGCTGTTGCATAGACTGTCAAAATGAACCAGTAGCATAGGCAGAATTATCAGCCTGTGCGACCTGGTTTCGAACCCGTGAGCTCATAGGATCCAGTTCAGAAAGCTTGCCGTTTTTCTTCACCGTTTTTTCGACTTTCCAATTCAAATCCTCTTTCCGGCGTCTGCAAAGCTTCATAAATTCTGATGGCTGTCAAAAGTCCTTTTTCCGATCAAATGACATATTGACGGAGGAATTTGGCCATCCCTGTCAAGCACATTAATTCTAGAGCCCCCTAGAATTAACACTCAGCTGTCCTATTAGTCTCTTTTCGGATGGTTCTCGTACTATTCTCAGGCCGCTCCATATCGGGTCTTTCTGACATAATCCAAAGGATCCCACCTACTGTACTTATCTATTAGCTTTCCTCTCTAGGGATATTAATATCCAGGCTTTCTTGGCAGTCAGCTAATCTGTGTCAATCTGCCAATTGCATCCGGACGGTACCCTCTCAGCTGCCCCTCCAGAGCATTCCATTTGCCAAAGAATGTCGGTTGAAAGTGACTCCCCTTCCACACAGGCACTTTTCAATGCTGCCATCGAGGCTGAAATTGCACGTGAATCTGCCAACAAAGCATCCACATGGCATGCCACGGTGGAAGAGATGCTTCCGTCATCCTGTCAGGCTTTCTCCTTTCCGGATTTGGACAACAAGGTCTCCCCTAAATATAGCAGCAATCCGGATAAGGTCAGTCGTTCGAAAAAATCATGCCACCCGATCAAAACTATTCCTCCTCCAAAGGCGGTCTCTGTTTCCAGTTCCACTTTGTCGGAGCGCATAGAGAGTCTTCAAAAGCTGGCACTTGTTGGGAAATGGCATTTCCCTGAAATGTCAGATAATGAAATGAGAATTTGGTTATCTACCAGATGGACGTCTGTGATCGGTTACATGCCGGTCACCTCCCGACTGATGAACGACTGGTATTCATTCCATTTCTTAACCCCAGAGGATCTGGAAATGATTCTTAATAAGGCTTGGGTTATTGGAAGGAGTTTTCTAGCCTTATCCCGGTGGTACGTGGGCTTCGACCCACTAAAAAATACGCCTTCCAACTGTATGATCTGGGTAAAGCTACCCAATCTTCCTCTGGAATTATGGTCCGTTGATACACTCATGGAGATCGGAAACTCTGTCGGAAAATCTATTTACGTGGATCCATGGGTCAGAGGGGAGAAGGACAAAAGGGTTGCATGGGTTCTGATTGAGAAACCATACAAAGGCGGCTATCCGGATCATATTGTGATTACATGGGAAGGAACCACAATCTGTCAAAGACTTGACTTTTGGGGTATACCCTTCCGCTGCTCTCTATGCCATAGAACAGGTCATCTATCTAAAAATTGTAGTCACAGGTTTAATCGCAAGCCTAATCGGCGGCCCCTATTTAGAAACAGACACAATGGCACCGGTTCTATGCCTGAAGATGCGGCTTTACTCCGTGACCTGCCTTCCTCTCAAGTTAATGCCGCTTCTTCTCCTCAGTCAAATGCGCAGAAGCAACTAGATGACTCGACCGCGCCGGATTATGGATGCCCATATATTCCCGAGCCTAATAGTGACGTGCCAGTGCCATCCCCTCCTCCCCTAAACAAAGGAGATTTCGTGGTGGGATCTCACCCCATACTGCTCAGTTCATCGTCCCTCTCACCTGCCTCTCCAGAGCCTACTAAAGGCAAAGAGCCAATGCCTTCACCGACGCTTAACTCTTCCCCGATGGAATCTCCGCTTAACAAAACCGATTCTGATATTGAACTTCTCCTTCTGAAGAATCCTTTTGTCCTTGAACCTATGACCATCCACAAGCCCTCCTTTCCATCCATTAGCCCCAACTCGGCTAAAAACATAACTGTCCGCAAGAAGCACAAAGGAGGAAGCCGCCATTTCAGGGGCAGAACAATTGCTACTGATTATGGTATTACTAATCTTTCCCTGGTCGAAGTCCCAGTCATTGATTCTGCTGATCCTCAGCCGCTTAGAGCATGTATGGCTGGTCAGCCTTCAAAATGACCTTTCTGACCTCTTTGAACATCAGGGGATTGGGCGCCCTCCCTAAATATCTGGCGCTAAAGGAGATTTTTGTATCGGCCCACTCACGTATTATTTTTATTCAGGAGACAATGCATTCTAGGAAAATGTCCTTAGACTTTTTCAGAAGAATGTTTCCGTCCTGGTACATGGTTGCATCTGATGCCGAAGGATTGTCGGGTGGTCTGGCTGTGTTATGGGACCCGACATGGGTCAAGGCTAAAGCTTTCAAATGTTGTGCAGGTATTTTAATTTCAGCTTATGTCAGGGGACAATCAAAATTGCTCAACATCTTGAACATATACGCACCCTACAAGAACAGGTCATCCTTTTGGGATTTGGTATTTTCTTCTGGGATTCTAGACATTGAATCATTGCTGATCGCCGGTGATTTTAACGCTACTCTGAATTCAGATGAATGCTGGGGCAACTGTAGAAAGAATGACTCCATTGCTGACAGGCTCCGCTCAGAGTTTCTGTACAGGAACTTAATCGATGTCATTCCATGTAAAATGTCCCCTACATGGGAGAATGGCAGAACTGGCTCAGCTTTTATTGCCAAGAGGCTTGATCGCTTCATTATTAATGCAAGTATCGTTGCTGAATGGGGTATGCCTGCTGCAAGAACTGGAGATGACCACACATCGGATCACCGCCCCATTTTTCTTGATTGGCTGGAACCTCATCATAGGATGGGCTATTCCTTCAAATTCAACAGGGTCTACTTGTCGGATGATTCCTTCAATGAAGCCATAAAAAAGAAATGGAACGAACTAAAACAGTCCGAGGCGCTATCTCTTTCCTCTTTCCGCGAAAAGATTCAGTCCTTAAGGGAAGTGGCTAAGGACTGGACGATTACACAGAAGATGAAGGATAAACAAGAGCTTGCGGCCATTAAAAAGGAAATAAGCGCCCTCTCTGATACAGTAAATTTCGACTGCCTATCTTTTGAACAGCAAAATCTATTCAGAACAATGGAGAAAAGGAAACAAGAATTATTACAAAAGGAGGAGTCTTCCTGGAGACTCAAAAGCAGGGCGTTGTGGCTCAAGGAGGGCGACCGCAATACCAAGTTTTTCCATCATTTTGCAAACGCAAGGAGGAGCAAAAATTCTATATGGAGAATCCAAGACGGCAACGGGGGTTTTCTACATTCTCAGCACGAAATTTCGATGGAAGCTACGAGTCATTTTCAGAATCAATACAAGCGGAGGGTGACTGACATATCTGATGTCTTCTGGGCGATCGACCAAGTACCTCTTATGTTTGATGATGAGGCCAATTCTCAATTTTTTAAGCCCATCTCCGAAGAGGAACTTCAAGACGCGATCAAGAAATTCAAAAAGGACAAATGTCCTGGACCAGATGGCTGGTCGATTGAGTTCTTCTCGCATTTTTATGACATGTTCAAAGAAGATTTATTGGGGATGGTGGATGCCACTCGTATTTCTGGGCACATTAACAGTGCTTTCACTGCGACTTTCATTGCTCTGATTCCCAAAAAGGAAAGCTCTGAGTCCTTTGCAGACTACAGGCCCATCGCATTATGCAACATCCTTTTCAAAATTATATCAAAAATAATCGCTGAAAGATTGAAGCCTGTTCTTAATATCTACATCTCCAAGGATCAACACGCTTTTTTATCTGGGAGAAACATACTTGATGCTGTTGCCCTGGCACAGGAGTGTTTATTTTCTGTCTCATCCAAAAACACTGATGCTGCCTTTCTTAAGATTGATCTGGAAAAGGCTTACGATTGTGTTGACTGGGGATTTCTCAGGATTCTTCTTGCAAAAATCGGGCTGAGGACGCAAGGGATCAATTGGGTGATGGCATGTGTCGAAAATGTGTCATACTCTGTTATCATCAACGGCATCCCGTCATCTTTTTTCCAGGCAGAGAGAGGGTTGCGCCAGGGCTGCCCTCTCTCCCCCCTTCTTTTTATACTTGTCATGAATTCACTTAGTTCTCAGATAAACAAAGCCGTTGCTGACAAGCGATGCCTCCCGGTCAAGATCTGTAAGAATATCTCTCTTTCTCACAACCTTTTTGTTGATGACATTCTTGTCTGTGCCATGCTCCAAAAATCTAGCTGGCTCTGTCTCTACGAGATCTTCCTAAAGTTTCAGTCAGCAACGGGGTTGGTCATCAACAAGATCAAATCTATGTTGTATCACAACGACACTCAACAGGAGCTGGCTCAATGGATTGCGGTGACATTTGGCATTAATATGGCGCCCATAATGGAGGGTTTTAGATATTTGGGGTTCCGTCTAAAACCTAAAGGGAACAGGCAACGGGACTGGCTATGGCTCGTGGACCGATTCTATAACAAGATCTCTAGCTGGGAAATGCGGTTCCTTTCACTAGGAGGCAGGCTCATCCTTGTACAATCAGTTTTATCTCATCTTGTTGTCTATTGGGCTCATCTTTACTTCCTCCCGGCCTCCATTATCAGAAAAATTGTGGCCCTGTCTGCTAATTTTCTTTGGGGTGGAAGATCCCACCTATCAAAGATTCATTTGGTTAAAATGGCATCCATCACGAGACCGAAGCGGGACGGTGGTTGGGGTTTACTTCATATGAAGACATTCGGTATGGCCCTCCTTTGTAAGACTTTGCACAGAGGCATCTTCGGCAATGGCATATGGAGTACAATCATCAAGCAAAAATATTTGAAAGACAGGCCGATTGCATATTGGTACAGGAGACAGACCCTCGGCTCAAAAAGAGGGTCCGCCATATGGCGCAGCCTTAGAAAGATTCAGCCGCTCTTTATGTCCTTTTTAAAATGGTCCTTTCATTCTGGTTCTGGCATCCTGCTTGGTATCGACCCCACTGTTCATGGTCTAGAATCCTCGCTCTCCCCCGAGCTCATTGCTTTTCTCCACTCGAAGGGGTTTTTTACCTGGGACAAAGTGATCCGCTCCTGGTCCTCTTCGTCGCCGATCTGGAAGGATGGCGAAGCTCTCGGATTGCCCCTTCCTCTGCGGCCCTCATGGTCTGCTGCCATTCACTGTTTCGAAAGGAAAGGCATTTCCCAATCTGGTCTTAAAGATGAGTTAGTCTGGTCGATGGGGATCGCCAACCAGTTCGCGCGTGTCAAAGATATATATGCATCTGTCTCCTCATCTCTCCCGCCGCTGCCCGGTCCCCTTTTTCCTTACAAATTATGGAAATCCACAGTTCAGCTCAAAGCTGTTTTATTCTCCTGGCTGGTTTTCTATAACAGGAACCTGACATGGGAGGTTCTCCAAAGAAAAGGCTGGACGGGCCCCGGAAGATGCTGCATGTGCTGCCAAGCGCTCGAGACAAACTTCCATATGTTTTTTCAATGCCCGGCTACGACCCAAATTTGGTATGAACTCTCCTCTTCATATGGTTTTCCTCTTCAGATTTTCTCTTCTGTTCTGGATGCTTTCAGATGGTGGTCGGATCAGCGGCCTGCATGGAGATCCTTATTCATTTTCACGTGCTGGACCTTGTGGAAATGGCGGAACGCTTGCATCTTCCAGGAATCCAGGGCTCCTCTCTCCTCCACTCTGATCCTTATATCTGCTATGATTGACCCATCCTGATCCTGCTGTTTTTTTTTCTATCGCCTTTTTGCTCTATGTCCATTCTCTTCTGGATTGCTTCTCTATGTTCAATGTTATGGTTACAGGTTGATCTATGCTTCTTTCTTGGATCATATCGGTTCGTCCTCCTCTGCTATCGTCTTCTTCGATCTGCCTATCGGCCAACATATGATGTCTTATGTATGGTTTCATGTCGATTTGCGCTTCTCGGTCATCTTCATATGCTGTTTTTGGCCTGCCTGTTGGTCATCTTCTCATGGCTTATATGTAATGTTTTACTCTCCTGCTCTTATCCTATTGGCCTGTCTTGATGGCCAGCCTCATATGTTATTTGTATTCGCTCATTATATTCCTGAATATAATATCATCATGTTTTTTTCCTCTGAAAAAAATGGTTCTTCATGTATAATAAGATGTCACATCTTTTACTTACAATCTCTGACATTAAAATCACATCTTTTACTTACAATCTTTGACATTAAAATCTCTTTAAAAAAATAAGCTATCCATTCTTCATGTATACTAAGATGTCACATCTTTTACTTACAATCTCTGACATTAAAATCTTTTTTTTTTTTTTTTTTTTTTAAATCATGGAAATTTTTCATTAATAAAATTATTAAAAAAATCCAAAATTCAATCAAAAAGCTACACCTCTATATGAATCTAAAATGTAGAACCTTTATATAAATATAAAATCAATGAACATAAATATAAAATCAATGAACAGTGTGAAGTTATAACCTCAATCAAAAGGCCACACCTCTATATGAATCTAAAATGTGGAACCTCTATATAAATGTAAAATCAATGAACAGTGTGAAGTTGATAACCAGCTCAAAATTCTAGTAGTAAAAGAAATTCTCACCATAAAAGAGGTGAACAGCCTAAAGAATATGAGAATGCGCTCAAAATTATGGAAATAAAAGAAATTCCGAGCATAAAAGTGGTGAACAGCCTAAAGAATATGAGAATCCGCTCACTCTTGGTTTTGTTTTGCTATACATTCGGTTTATAAATGGAGAAATGGAAATTTAGTTTCTATTATAAAATTGGAAATAAATATTTAAGAAGACTTAACTTGCTCTCAGGAATGTTCATAGAAATCGGGAGGATGGCGAGGGAGGGTTTCGTTTTTGGAACCCTAGGCCCTAGGCCTAGGTAACGCAGGTCTGCGCAGGTGACACGCATGTACGGAGTAGGCAGAGTTGGCGACAGTACAGTACTCGGCGTGGGTCGAAGCCGATGACGACAGCTAGAGGAAGAAAACCCCTATCAAGTTGGCGGTTTGTAGTTTTTGTTTTACCTGGTCGCGGGGGCGGTTTCAGATCTTTTTACTTTCCAGTGACTTTCTTGGAAGTTTTTACTGTCCAGGCCAGCTGCTTTCCTGAGATTGTTACCTGTAAGCGGTTTTCCCAGCGTTTGTCTCGGGCAGTGGTTGAAAGGTTCTATTTCCGGTCTACATTAAAACCATGGTAAATTCGAGCGAGGCGTTGGAGCTAGACCCTTCTCCTGAAGACCTGATAACGGTTTGGGGTAGAGAGTTCGCTGCACAGACTCTGGGAGAGTCAATAGGCAAGAAAGAAGGGTTAGGAGCTGCTGCGGGCGCGGGGGATGCATCTAGAGCCTCAAGCTATGCCAAGGTTTTGTCGAAAGAAAGTTGGGACCTGTCGGGGTTTCTGGGCCCTCCTGGGAAAGAACCTGTGAAAGGCTCCACCATAGCTGCGACGCCATCCTGGGAAGACAAGGTTTCTAACTTGCAGTCTGGTAAGTTACTATCTCCATCAAAAATTTTCTCCCCATCTGGGGGTCTAGAAGATATTATAAATTCGGTCCAAAATGTTGGCGTTTGGAGACCTGTTGGGGGTTTAAAATCCTCAAGGACCGAATCCGGGAGGAGTCCCCATCGTTTTGCGGTCAATAGGGATCTGTTCCCTAAGGAAACGGAGCAGGGTTTGTCGGGGCCGAAGGTGGTTGAAGCGGACAGAGACGCCAGGCAGGTGTTGGGGGAAAGTGCCGGACTATCTCATGACCTTGCGGGGGCAGGGAGTGGTGGCAGCCCGATTGAAGGACTTGTCGAAGCCTCGACAAGCAAAGGGATTGAGCATGCAGAAGGGGCGGAAGAAGGAGACCGGAGGAGAGATGAAGAACAATCTCAGGAACCTGGAGATAAGATTGATGCATCTGATGTAAGAAGAATAGGGGGGAAGAGGAAGAAATCAAAACCATTGAAGACAAGGGAGATTGCAGAGGTGGTCCTGGGGATGGATGTGCAGGTTGAGGATGTTTTAGATGTGGCTAGGGTCACGCTTGTGGGCAGAATTAGAGGACAGCCAGTCTCAGGCATAGCCTTTAGGCGATGGGCGGAGAACCAGTGGTCGGGTACTCTGGCGGCCACATTCAAATCAAATGCGCTTGTCAAGGGATGGTTTATGGTCAGATTCGACTGTAAGGAGGCTATGGAGTGGGTCGAAGGGCGGAACTGGGCATATGGGAATAGGCCGGTTTTTTTCAAGAGATGGACGCCTCTCTTTGATGCTGAAACAGAGAGGATGGACGAATTCCCGGTCTGGGTAAGAATACCAAATCTCCCCCCATACCTTTGGGCGGACTCGGTTTTCAGGTCGATAGGGAATGTGTTGGGGACTTATCTGGATGCAGATAGATCCTATTTGCAAACTTTGGAGAAAAGGGTGGCAAGGATTCTGGTAAAACTCAATCCCAAGGAGGGTCTAGCAAAAACTATACCTCTACGCTATAAGGATTACAGAATTGAACAGAAGCTTGATTACGAACATCTTCCGTTTCGTTGTCACTGCTGCCATGAATACGGTCATTTGGCGTGAGATTGTCCGCTGGGAAGGCGGAGGAGGAGGATACAAAAGGAGGCTAAGGGATGGGAAGAGCATATGAGGCAGGATGAGGTTCAGGTAGAGGAGCCCTTTCGCGCGGGGGCAAATGTGGAGGACCATTTACATCAGACAGCGGCAGATTTTCCTAAGTAGGAGGGAGATCCGGTGGGTCTTGCAGATAGTCAGCCGATGGAGGACACTACTATGGAGCCGAATGCTGAAACCACTTGCGATCAATCGGGTATGCCGTCACCTGCTCTAAAGCATTCTTCTATTATATCTGATTCTTGTATTGGGGGGCTTTCTGTGTTGAACAACTGTAACGATGTGATGAAAAAAATTGATAATCTATCTATTGAGTCAGTCTCCATAAATCTGAGTGGTGAGGATTTTCCCCCTTTGGGGATCGATGGTGGGCCAGTCTCTGTAGCCCGACACTATAACCTGAGATCCTTAAGCAAGAAACCGGTTGTCCCGAATGAGGTTATGGAACCGGTAGGAGGTTTAGGGTTGGAGACCCCTAAATGCCACTCAAAGAAGAGCAGAGGGAGAAAATCGAGACTATCTATAACTCAAGAAAAAGCAATTTTTGATGTTGCTGATGGGAAACAGATGACAATCCCTGGGGCGCTTAGAGCAGCAAAACCCCCTGAGACGGTTATTAAATGATCTGTCTTTCATGGAATTGTAGGGGTTTAGCTAGTAAGCCTAAAAAACTAGCTCTTAAAGAAATCATTTCTCGTTGTAACCCAGACATAGTTTTCCTCCAGGAGACCTTAGGCAAAAGTATGGAAATTGAAGCATCTCTTTGTTCCCTTTTCTCGGGATGGGATTTCATGGCCGTAGATGCCTCAGGTCACTCGGGAGGTATTGCTACGGGTTTTAAAAAAGGAAAGCTGAAAGTGTTAACCTCATGGGGACTTCCAAATGCGTTGGGATTGGAGGTTGTGTCACCTGATTTTGATATCCCTCTGACAGTTGTAAATGTCTATGGGCCATGTCAGGGAAGGGCAATGTTCTGGAATGAGTTCCTCTCAAAAAGCTTGGTTCATGACAAGAATCTCATCATAGGAGGAGATCTTAACTTTTCTATGGGGACTTCTGAAGCCTGGGGACCGCTTGCAAGGGAGGACCCTTTGACTGATTTTTTCACAAATGCCCTTTTGTCTCATCAGCTGATTGATGTAAACATTATAAAAGCCAAACCAACCTGGAGAAACAGGAGGACTGGGGAGCATAGAATTGCTAAAAGGTTGGATAGGTTTCTCATCAGTGAAAGATTGGCATCTCTGGTTCCGTTGTTCAGGCAGTGGGTTGGGGAAGGTGGGAATTCAGATCATTTTCCCATTCTCCTTGAGTTCTCAAAGCCTCCCCCTAAGCCGGCCACGCCTTTCAAATTCAATGCTCATTGGCTCCAGGAGGACTCTTACATAAAGCTTTTTCATGAAACTTGGAGACACCCGAGGCCTGAGCTTGTGGGGAGCAAAGCTGGGAGATTCATGGAAAACTTAAAAAGACTGAAGAAAGCAACCATTGATTGGGCCTCCGATAGAAGGAGGAAACAATCTGAAGACTTAGTAAGCATTGATGACGCCCTGAAGGTCCTTGAAGAACCAGAATCTGATGCCTATGCATCGTTGGAATCAAAAGAGAAAATCCTGGAGTTGGAAAAGAAAAGGGCGAAGATTTTATTGGATAAAGAAGAAGAGTGGAGATTGAAAAGCAGAGCTATCTGGTTGAAAGCAGGGGATGAAAATACAAATTTTTTTCACAATTATGCAAAAGGGAGGAGGAATGCAAATACTATCTGGAAGCTGAGGGACTCGGAAGGTAGGGAGGCATCCACGTTCGAAGATCTGTCTGCTATGGGGAAAGATCACTTTCAGTCCCTTTTTTCTGATCCAGGGGGTATTAATTTACCTGAAATCATCAGAACTGCTCAGGCTTTTCCTTGGTTTGTGGAGGAGGAGGAGGCTGAAGACCTCTTTAGAGAGGTGTCAAAAGAGGAGGTTGAGAGTGTTATAAAGTCCATGGCAAAAGGCAAAAGCCCTGGACCTGATGGATGGACCATAGAACTCTTCACTCACTTTTTTGAATCCATTGGGGCAGAACTTTCTGAGGTGGTGGAGGAGTCTAGAATTAAAGGAGAAATATTTGGACCGTTCAATGCAACTTTCATTGCCCTTATTCCGAAAAAAGAGGATCCTGGCTCCTTCGAAGATTTCAGGCCTATTTCTTTATGCAATACCATTTACAAGATTATAGCAAATATTATTGCGGTCCGCTTGAAGCCTATTCTATCCTGCTATATTTCAAAGGAACAATTTGGGTTCCTGAACGGGAGGCAGATTCATGAAGCCATTGGGGTAGCACAAGAAACCATTCACAGTCTCAGGCAGGCAAACAAGAAAGGGGCAGTGCTTAAAATAGACCTAGCCAAAGCTTATGACAGGGTCAGTTGGACATATCTCAAGATGCTCTTGACTCACCTTGGTTTTCAAGTGGGTTTCATAAGATGGATTATGGGATGCATCACAAATGTAAATTTTGCTGTCCTGATAAATGGAGCTGCTTCCCATTTTTTCAAGAGTCAAAGAGGACTTCGCCAAGGGTGTCCGCTCTCCCCCCTGCTCTTTCTTCTTGCGGCAGAAGGACTAAGCAGGCTTATCTCAAAGGCTAAAAGTTCAGGTTTGATCAAAGGTTTGGAAGTTGCTGTTAACCTGTTCATTACCCATCTGCTTTTCGTTGATGACATCCTGCTGTTTACAAATGGGAATATATCTGAAATCTTAGAACTAAAGTCTATTCTTGATCTGTTCCTAAAAGCTACAGGGCTTAAAATAAATGACAGAAAGTCTCAACTGATTTTTGAGGGCTTTAGTAGACAAGAGGAGACTTCAATTGAGGCCCAGCTGCCCTTTGGAACATGTAATATGGAGCAGCCCTTTAAATATCTGGGGTTTTGGCTCAAGCCAACCTCCTACAGGAAGCAGGACTGGAACTGGTTAGTAGCAAAGATTGAACAAAAAATTTCCCATTGGAGTTTCAAGTGGCTGTCGAGGGCTGGTAGGCTAACTTTGGTGAACTCAGTGTTGCAGGCTATTCCAGTTTTCTGGGCAGCCCTGACATGGATTCCCAAAGCAATCCTCCACAAAATAAAACAGCTTTGCAGCAGATTTCTTTGGTCAGGGTCCAAGGAGGAGTCTGTATTCCCTTGGGTGGCATGGGATAGGATCGCAAGGCCAAAAGATTGGGGAGGATGGGGGCTGAAAAATCTTGTTGATTTTAGTCAGGCTTTAGCAGCTAAATCAGGATGGCGAATCATTTCTATGGAGAATCTTTGGACTAAGGTGGTAAAAAGGAAATACATTGATCCCATTCCGCTTGAAGATTGGATAAGAAGGCCTAATAAGAAAGGGAGGAACTGTTCGGTCATATGGAAAGCCACTTCGGAGGCTTTTAAGGTAATTGAACAAGGGTTGGCATGGCAAGTCGGAAATGGAGAAAGCTTGAGGATTGGCAGAGACCCGTGGGTTGGATGCAGTGAGGATTTTGCCCTCTCTCCAGAACTGATTACTCACCTGGATGACATAGGTATAAGGTGCTTAAGCCAGATTGCTAATATGGAGCAGTCATCTATTTGGGGTCAGGCCTGGAAGACTGAAGATGAGATAGGACTAAACGTCATTTGGAGAAACGATTGGCAGCGTTATATTCAGGAGTTGAGAAGATCAAATGTCAGAATAAAGGATAGGCCAGATTCTCTGGTCTGGGCACATGCTGAAACAGGATACTACTCTCCAAAGGCTGGCTATAATTTCTTGGTAAAGAATAAAGGATGGAATCCTCCTGTTTGGTGGTCAAAACCTTTGTTTAAGTTAAAATGCCCAAAAAAATCTAGAATTTTTTTCTGGTGTGCCTTAAACCATAAGATTCCTACCTGGGACGTTCTTCAAGCTCGCTTCAAACAGGGTCCTGGAAGATGCCCTTTGTGCTTCGCGGATGAAGAAACCATTGATCATCTTTTCTTGCTATGTCCGTTCACAAAACAGATTTGGCTAGAAGCAGAAAGGCTCCTAAATGTAAAACTAAGATGGGAAGGGGTCAATTTGAATGCAGCCTGGGAATTCTGGTGGAACCATTTTCAGGGGAGGAATTTGAGAAATCTGCCCCCCATCATCTGCTGGGGTGTTTGGCTTGCAAGGAATCGCAGCATTTTTAGAGAAAAGTTGACACCCGTGGCAGCAGTGGCCATCCAAAGTATCGCCATTCTTGACAGCATTCCTTTGGACGAGGAACATGCCAATCATAATCAGAGGAAAGAACCCAATATTCGGGATGGGATTCCGTGGGCTTTCTTTGACGGTGCCGCACAAAACAATATCACGGGTGCTGGGATATGCATTCACATAAATAACTCACACTCTCTCAAGGCTTCAGTAGGAGTTGGAATGGGATCAAATAACTTCGCTGAGCTCTCTGCTTTAAAACTTCTGCTCTGTTGGCTCATCCAAAAAAACATCCTCACTATTCAGATTTATGGAGACTCCTTGAATGTTATAAACTGGGTTATTGGGAAATTCAGATGCCAGAATTATATGTTGTTGCCTCTTTTAGAAGAAATCCAATCCCTAAAGCAGCAGTTTAATTTTTTTTCCATTGAACATATATACAGGGAATTCAATGAGGTTGCAGATGGGCTTTCTAAGGCAGGTCTACAACAAAATTTGGGCTCGTGGAGAATAACCGAGCAGAACCAGGACCAGATCCGGGTGTCGGATCACCCTCCATATGCATAGTTTCTCTTTTTTGCTAGATGCACTAGATGTTCTGTCATTCATAGGAAATCTGGTAGCATTAGTCTTTAAATAGTTTTTGTTACTGTTCATCTTTCAGATACTATGATGCTCCGGTATTTAGAGCGGACTGCGGATATGATATATCGGTATGGGATCAGCTGGGTCGTTTTCCTCTTGAAAGGAGGCCCAGCTGGATTTCGGACGTCTGGTCAATGTTTCTTTTTTCCTTCTGGTTACGGCTGTCTAGGCCGAGTGCATGTGTACTTTTTTGAGCAGCACGATGTAGGGGTGCTGATGATCCTCTCTAGAGGAGGCTGGCCTTTTATTAGGCAGAACACTTCAGAATGTTAACTCATCTGCATGTAACTTTTTTACATCTTATAAAAAGGTTCGCTTTTTTCCTTGGAAAAAAAAATAAAATTGGAAATAAAAATATATGGAAATATTTTTTTAATGTTTTAAAATTGTTTAAGATATTAATAAGTGGAAACCAAAAAAATGATTGGAGATCAACTTTTTATAATTTTGTAAATGTGGATGAGTAAAAATAAAAATGGTTTTACATAAGACCTTAGTTGATATATGTGTTTAAATAACTAAAATATATTTAAGTTGTATTTAAGTCGAGAAAGGTTAAAATTGTTAGTAAAAATATACTAATTTTAAATTTTTCATAATTTATTTTTATTTTTTATTTAAATATTCTAATAATTTTTTTGATATTTTATTTTATGATTTGTAGTAAGTAAATATTTCTAATATTTAGTATAATAGTATAATTTTTTTGGGCAAATAATGACTTGTTATTTATTATATTTTTAAAGTTTTTTTTTTTTTTAAATAATGTTTAGGAGACAAAAGGGATGATTAGTATGTGCATGGAATTACAAAATTCAAAAATAAAATTTAATATTTTTAGTAAGTAAATATTTTTAATAATAGTATAATATTTTTAGGAAATAGTGACTTGTTATTTATTATATTTTTAAAGTTGTTTGTTTTTTTAAAATAATGTTAAGGAGACAAAAGCAATGATTAATATGTGCATGGAATTACAAAATTCAAAAATAAAATTTAATATTTCTAGTAAGTAAATATTTTTAATATTTATATATTTTATTTTGAAAGACTTTGTATTAAAAAAAATCCTTAAATCTTTTGAGTACTAAATCAAGAATAATGATTTTGAAGTTTAAAAAGGAAACTATCTAAATAAAATATCATATTTAAGATAGCATAATACGTTCCTCAACAACTATATTAGGTTTACCATCATGAACAACATTATTAATCTTCCCATCTTCAAACTATAAAGGAAAATTAGTGGGTAGGAGGAAAAAAATTAGTGGGTAGGAGCAAGAAAATTAGTGCTTAGGAGGGGGGTCATCGTCTTATTTATTTCCACATGTAGTCCAATAAGAACCATAATAAATTGTTATTGTTTGATAACCTCCCTATTGTGAATTCTTTTAACATGATTAAAGATCAATTATCTACATTGTTCAACACACAAATAAGAACAATGAAATTAAAGCCCCCTCCTCCCTCCCCCTTGCACACAAACACACACAATGAAATTAAAGCTACACACACACAAACAATAACAATGAAATTACTCAGATGCAAGTGAAACCCAAGACCATTAATGGCCACCCATCGGATCGCCGGTGCTAGGACCTGCTAGACAGTGGGTAACACTTTTCTCCAAGCTCACCTAAGACGAAACCTGGCCAACCTGCACGCAACATTAAATGGCCCCTCAGGCCAAGATCTGGACGCAGTTGGAATTCATATGGAGCCTCTCGAACCCTCTATTTACCCCCCGTCCCTCTGCATTTGTCCGCCTCAGGCTGGAATTTCTTGCAGCAGAACTGCCATAGAGAGACGATGTTGGCTCCTATGCTGTATTGACCTCGGAAATGGGCACCATTACTCCCATTCCAGGTGTTACACAGTAATTTGTCACCATTTGTCACCGTCCCTGTTACCCCTCTCCCGCACACTGGAGGACTCATTCCGGGACCTGTGAGAAGTGACATGACCTGAAACCACTTGCATCATATTCCTCTAAATATGAGCTTCATATGCCCTGAAGATATCTCCTGCAGAATACCCATAAAAGGACCTCTTTTGCATTGGCGCGGGTCCACAGTGTACTGCTCGCACCAATGGGGGAAATCCTCTAAAGAGGGGAAGCCATTGGCGCTCTGTCTCAGAGTCGCACTCACGCCAACTGAATTGAGTAAAGGTTTTAACAAACAAGCTTCCGAAGGTTCTCCTTAACCCATTCACCAACTGAATCCTTGTTGAGTTAGGATGGTTTGGCTTCGAATCTCCATAGAATGGAAGTGGTTTTCCACCTTTCATGGAAGCTTCTAAGTGATAAAGCCAATCCCATTGAAATTGTGATTGATCTTATCTCCTTCCCCTATGTCTATAAAAGCTTGTCTCCATGCCTTGAGCAAGCTAGTTCCAACATAGTGCTAAGATAGTGTGAATTCCAGGAGTTCAAAAGATTGAAGTTGCAAGAGCCTTCTTTGCACCCATAAGGCCAAATCTAAGTGAGGAGAATCTTGTCACCAAAGAGAGAGAGGCTTGTTCCCCATCCCAACAAGCTTTGCAAGACTTGTGTAGCTGACTACCCAGCCAAAGGAGGATTTGACGTCAGAACTATGGTTGTATTCTTCTTTGTTATTTATCAATAATAGATTACTATCATTATGGTTCCACTCTCATTGTCCTTTGTAATGATTGATGTTGAGTTATATCTGACTGATATATAATTGCATCTATTGGATTTTATGCTTGTATTTGTGTTGTTCTTTGCATGTGTAGGTGTCCCATCACGGAGATCGTGGGGATCGTGACCGGCCGAAGCAAAGGAACGAGAGTGACGTCTCTTCTACGAATATTAGCGTTGGAATCCAAGTAGGTTCTCATCATCCACCTTTAATTTGCAATTAGGAACTTGCGTGATAGCATTGTTTGATTGTTGCTAGACCCGGTCTGGGCTAGTAGGGATCGTCTCTGTCCACAGAGAGGATTTACCTCCACAACACCAGACACTACCCTTTGAATCCTTCTCAGGAGCCCTGTGTACGCAACCTGTTCTCCCTCCCGACCGCTTATCCAACTGATTTGCACTCCAACCACATTGATATGGTCTGTTACCGCATGAGGAGTCACAGAGGAGGCACCCGCGGTGGGAGTGTTTTCTCTCAAGCAGCGCAGAGCTCAGCTGCCTCTCCCCCTCATCACCATGAGAATTTTCCTCCTCCCAAGTCGCCGTATAGTCACTATCCCCATAGGCGCAGTGGACGGGGGCAAGGGGCAGCCTCAGTGGCTGCGTACAGGGATGTAAGGCTCCACACTACAATTTCTCCACTGCATCCAGGCTCTGTCCCTCACTCGACCCAGTTCAGGTTTCAGAGTAGCCTGAATAGGCCCATCATTACTGCCAATGTGACTATCGTTTTCTCTGAAGAAAATGAACAGAACAATGACCAAGCGAGGAATTCTGAAGCGCACTCTCAGGAGGAGAGAAATCCGGAAGTGGGTAGGGGTTCTAAGAAAAATTCGAAGGATGATGGCAGGCGTGTAAGGCATAGCAGACTACATGGTGAAGGAGCTCATGCTGGTGGAATTCAGCGAGCTGGTGGCAACTATGTAGGAGCTGCAATCACAATGGAGTTAGCTGGCAGGTCGAGCGGCACCCAGCATGCAAGGGAGCCTCCTGGTGGCGCAGCGAAAGACGACGTGGCAGAGGAGGGTGAAGACTGGAACCGGTATGCCTGCCTCATTTTCGAGGAGACACCTGACGAGGATGACAACAAATGATGCCACGTGGCATCTGTTGCCACCAACAAGCCAACTCAGACTTCTGCTGTTGATGGGTTTGGTCCATTCACTTGATGTTTTTGTTGTTTGTAGGATTGATCAACGAGTTTTTCGTTTTGTTGTCGCTTCCGGTGGTGCTGTGTTTAATCTTTTTCTGGTTTTTGTTTCAAAACATGGATCCAAGTCCTATGTATGGGTTTCCCGGGATATATGTTTGGTCTTTTTGCAATGTCAAACTGGTTTCCCCAATCTGGGGTCGTTTAGACTTTCTTGATGAACTCTAGCAACAACGATTCAGGTGGGGCCTCGGTGTAATTATATATATATTTTTTTATTAATAGAATTAGGCTTACATAGAAAAAAAACAATAACAAATTAAAGCCATGCTTTTGTGCCACAATGGACCCTTCATGCACTCAAGTACCAACCTTCACTCACCACCACCTTGCTAATTCTTTTTCTAGTGCTAATGAAGTTTTGCCTAATTGTTGGTCCTTGATCCTATGCCTAATTTAAATGAATAAAAGTGTTTTCAAACATATATAACATCTTTCAAATGAAGAGACTTCCCTAGCTAGTACCATCAAAGAAAACTCAAATATTTAAATGTACTAATATCGAGTGGATCTTTACTCTTTCCATTCTTTTATTTTGCAAGTTATTGAATATCATCATAAATACGATTTACATTATAAAACATGTCTGATGAAGGGAAAGATTTATCTAGAAATAAGATTGTATTTATAATAATCGATGTTTCTCATGAAAGATTATATTTATAATAATCGATGTTTCTCATGAAAGATTATATTTATAATAATCCATGTTTCTCATGACACCACACATGGAAGAGATCTAACACTTTCTAAAGCAAGGTATTCCATACACTACTTGAATAATTCAAGGAAGGAAGGGCCATCCTATTTTCCACGCATTTTCCTATACGAAAATCCCTTTCCACTTCTTTTGAAAAAGGACATTCCCTCAATGAATATTTAACACATTCACCATCAACCCTAAACAACATAGGAGACATGTTATTTGTAGCTAACCTATAATATACTATAAAATTTAAGAGACAAAATTAATCTAATAATATAGAGAATAACTTTTCATGTTATTTGTATCTAACCTATAATATACTATGAAAGTTAAGAGACAATTAATCTAATAATGTAGAGGCATGTATGGAAACACCATAATTAACAAACACATTCATGGTGGACATTAATCATCTTTATCCTCATAATTGAAGAGAATGTAAAGGGGATTAATAATAATGATTGGACATTAATCATATTTATCCTAACAATTCAAGAGAATGCAAAGGGGATTAATAATAATGATTAGAATCTTATTCTTTCTAATACATATTTTATTAATAATTATCAGAACCTATTGTGAATGTAAAACCCAATTATATTATTAATTCAAGTTCACTTGTTTTTGTTATTTTTTGTGCATTCTAAGTGATTTTTTGAGATTAATGGTTTAATAATTATTGTATAAAAAAACAATTTTAATAGTTTTTAAGACTTTTAACAAATTGATTATTATTCAACTATGATACTTTCTTAATAATAATAAAAAAAGATTCGATATTCAGTTATAAACTAATTTACATACATAAGACTTAAAATTATCAATCATTTAATTAACAATTTAGATTTGACCATTTTCCATTCATATTGTATTTGGAGTAGATAATGTCTTAAATAAAACAATCTTGTTCATATGTTATGCTATTAATGTTCATCCCAATTGTTGTTGAAAAGAGATTTCCCATATGACTTTAAAAGGTCGTTAAATATAGTTGTAAGAAATATCCCATGTAATTGTGCAACTCTGGTCTAAGAAGAGTTTTGCCAATTTGTGTAGAAAATGGTGGTTATATTGGTTTTATTATCTCATGCATAGTGCTCATAAGAAGTATGACACTTAAGGTAGTAAGAAGTATGGCCTTGAGCTTATCCACCTCAGGTATGGTATAGTTCCTTGCTCGTATTCCTTGCTTGCATATTAGCAAGTCCAATGATAAGATCCATGTGATAATTTGTATCATCATCCTACATTGCAATGAAGCAATAACCAAAATTTTAGACTGAGTTTTCTTCCAATGGATAGTGTTGAATTGAAATATTTTATTTAAGGGAGGAGAAGTTGTGTAATTAGTAGAGGATAATAGGGATCATTAATGAGGAAAGTTAGAGAATACCTTTTCAAACTTAATAGGATTCATGTGAAAGCCTGAAGGTAGATTTTGAACACCATGTTGCAGTGTGGTGATTAATTTTCCAATCAGTTTAGCATCATCATCATCATCATCATCATACAATGTAAAAGAACCCCTTATTTTGTCTCAAAAACTGGAATATGCACTTTATCAACCACATGCTCCAATATGCTTGAATTTGGATTTGAAGTCGAGCTCCCAAAATATGCAGGGATGTGGGTTGTCAGATTCAAGAGGACAAATTAATGACAAAGTATGCACTTGCATAATGGATTTTTATATGTCATGATTCTTCTCCAATTTATGCCTTACGGCGTTTCCTTTGCAACATCTAGTGCAATTGCTAGTTTTAAACATTTGAACGGGTAAGTCTACGCTATACGATTTTATTTTAAAGTCGATAGAGATAGCTTTTAAATAGCATTTAAAATCTATATTATAATTTTTAATTATTTATTTTGTGATGGGTATGGTCATTTTAAATTACTCATTTTATGATCAGTATGGTCATTTTTAATTGTTAATTGATTATTTTAATTTTTATATTCATGTATTTTTTTTCGGATGGATATTTATATCTTTAATTCCTAACTATTTAAACATGATTATAGAGAATATATTTTCAATTAGCTAAAGATTTACGGCAAAGTTCCAAAGCCCTCTTGTCACTGCCGATTCGCCCATCAATTTAATCGAAACGCGTTTTTGGATTTATTGCTTACCCAAGCGTACGCGATTCACCCTCCAAAAAAATCTTCCAAATACATGACTATAATCTGAGAATGGAACTCTCAACCAGAAGAGCAGAAGCCCCAGAAATTTAAGTTATAGTTCGATAGTAGTGGATATAAATACTTGTCTGCACCACTCACAACAAACGGGCAATTACCGCGTTCCGAAAGAGATAAGATAAAAAAAAATATAGACATGCAGGTAGTGCGTGGGCTCCTGTGATTGGTGGCCAATGGCCATGGCAACGCGGTTTTCTTTGCCCACTTCCTTCCGCATTTATGGGCGAACAAATCGACCCCACGCGTCCCCAAACGAAGATCACGTTGTTATTTATTTCTTTATTAGTAGCACTGAAATAGGTTGGATTTTACCACAGTCAAATTCCTTTCCTTCGGTTTATGTAGGATTAGGAGAAATGGAGCTTCTAAGTTGATATTGTTGTGTAAATAGTTGAGTAAATTGTGACTACTTGGGTTTGTTATGTGACCAAGTACTCTAGGACAACAAGGAATAGTAGTGTAGTTGAGATGACTATGATAGCTTGAGAGTTTAATCATCGGTGGGAAAATAGAGTCAACTTAACAATTTAACCTTTCTGGTTTTATTTTGTTTTTAAGTCTTTTTTTAAGATTGAATAGATTTGTTAATGCTATGCAATGTGTGGTGGATGAGTTTCTTGTTAAATGCATGAGTTTATTTTCCACTACATGCTTCTGACATGCTTCTTAATTCAGGTAAGCCATATAAAGCTTTGTAAATATATTTTAAGGTATATGAACTTGAGGTATTTTGTTTTTTGGGTACATTATAGTTGGTAATAGAGAAAAAAAATTATTGATATCCCTTAGCTTAGACTTAGGTATATTGCATCATGGTATGAAAGTGCTCAATGTTTCAGCATTGAACTTGTATGTGTAGAGATTACTATGAAAGTACAAGATTTTGTTGTAGAGTTCCTTTTTGTGTAGAATCCAAGTCGAATGTTTAATTTGATGAGAAATTCCTGATTTCTAGATGGAATCATTTGGGTGGGGACCTATTACCTCATTGCATAGTATTGTAGAAGGATTCCATTTGATTTCATCACTACCATCTATTAGTGAAATATGTGCTTATACTATTGATGCAAGAGCATACCCCCCCCCCCCCGCCCGCCAAAAAAAAAAAAAAAAACAGTCAAAATCTTAAACCTTCTAGAAGGCATAATGTGACCAAGAGGATGTGATTTTCTTTTATATTTGTGTAAAAACCAAAAGGGTTGTTGTGTATTTGCTATCTTAACAATAGGATGGGGATATGTCATCTCTGGAATTATCCAATCTTGTTATTCTTTTTTATTAAAATGTGAGCTTTCGAGCATTGAGGAGGAGGCTAACATAATGTAACTTTAGGCTAAGAATGATTAGGCCCAATGATGACTCAATATCTAATTGAGCTCAATATTATTAGAATAGTGTATTCTATGTATCCATGTGATGATGGAAATTTTGTGTCTCTATGCATGAATCTATACATTGAAACCCTATTGAATTAATATGTTTACATGTGTGTGTGGAGAGAGGCCATGACCGAGACCATAGAGAGTTGCAGGTCTAAAGGCATAGTTGAAGTGTGAATCAACCTACAAGTGTGTATTCTCTGTGGAGGAAATCTTATTGTCAACTATCATCAAATTACATTAAATAACTTGTATGCTCGAATTGGACTAGAAGAATAATTGAGTGACGAAAACCTTTCTTGTTAACGTTTTTTTTTATCATCCATCAACTACTAGAGACAAATAGATATTGGCCACTAAAACCTTTTCCCATTTGATTCAACAATCATCAAGTGACCCCATTAATTAATGGAAGCCTTTCCATCAACCTTTCCGACTATCAACCATCGACTATAGAAAATCCTATAGATTCACAAGCTAATGCAATTTGATAAAGCAAGAGACAAGAATATACTTCTACTCTTTACAGTGGAAAGCCATAAATATCGAGAAAAAAATAGTCAATAGAGGAAGAGAATCAAAGGCACATAACACAATAAATATCTGGGGAAAGCCACAGCTCAAAACCCCACTATCTGTTTTGTATTAATCTGGAAAATCGAGATGAAATTACAATGCTTATTCTCTCTAGAACAATCCCACCACTCAACAAATTCAATCTCCAACTCATAAGCAAGCTCAAGGCCAAAGCTTAGCCAATTCACAAGCTCTCCAGGTCTCTATTCCAATGTGTAATTCCTATGAAGGATAACTTGTATTTTAATGTAAAAAAAGCCTCTAAAAATAGCGTAATCCCTCAAGGATCAATTCCTGATTGCATGCACTATCAGAAATCTAAAACAAATAGCACATTGTCCCTGAAATCTAGTCTCAATTTGATCTTTCTCAGAATCAACATGCATGAGTTTCTAATGAGTAAATATTCAGTTAACTAGAGTATCACTAGTGGAGTTCATTAGTGTCACCACTAACTATTAACTCACTATTAGTTCTCTCAATCAGTTTGAGAACTAATTTAACTAAATTGACTCGTGAAACTTAGTCTTCTATTTTACAACTCACAATTAACTCACACTGGACTCCTACAAAGTAGGGAGAACATATACATGTCTTCCAAAAGACTTCCAACTCAAATTTCCTAAGTTAACTAAGTTCAATAAACTTAATTTAACTATTTTAAGTTGCTATGAGAATAGAATTTGAATTTAATTCATAGTCTAATTCAAGGACAAACTAAACTGGAATTTCTTGTTGTCATTTCTCAACACTCCCTCTCAACAAGAAAGGGATTATCAACTACCCCAATCCTATCTTTGTGAAACTCAACTTTACATCTTTATAATTCCTTCGTCAAGATGTTAGCACCTTGCTGCTTCGTGGGAATGTAATCTAACAACATGATTCGCCTCAATACACAATCTCCGAGATGATGATAATGGATATCAATATGCTTAGACTGATCATGAAAGACTGGATTTTCAGAGAGTTTGATACAACTCTGATTATCACAATAAATCACTATCATATCCATCTGCTAACCAAACAAACCAACCATGATATTCCTCATCCATATAGCCTCACTTGCTTCCTGACTTATAGCCATGTACTCTGCCTCTGCCGAACTAAGTGCAACTGATCTCTATTTCTTGTTGTACCAAGAAATTGTAGCTAACCCAATACTAAAGATCCCTCTTGATGTGCTCTTCATGTCGAATGGACTACCTACCCAATTTGCATTGTTGAAGCCTTGAAGCTTCATTCCCTTTGTCTATTTGTACCATAACCTAAACTGACTAGTGCCTCTGAGGTATCATAATACATGCTTTTCCACCTTCCAATACATCTTGGTAGGCCTAACCATCGCATGACTAAGCTGGTTAACTGCATAGCACATATCCAGTCATGTGTTCACCAAGTACATGAGTGACCCCACGAGCTGCCTGTAATAGTAGTTTCCACTACTCCCCTTGAAGTATCATCCTACTTCCTCCAATTACCAGCTAGAGGAGTCTCCATGGGTTTATTGCTCTCCATGTGGAATCTCTTGAGTATCTCGTTGGCATACTTTCCCTGAGATACAAACAACACCCCATCTCCCTACCATACCTCCATGCTAAGAAAGTAATGCATGAGCCCCATGTCCTTTATCTCAAACTCTCTTGCAAGGTCCTCCTTGTGAGATATGATGAGATTCTCATCACCTATCAGTATAAGATCATCTACATAAAGTACCATGATCAACAACTTACCTTCCACCACTATGTGATACAGGTTCACATATGCTTCATTCTTTGTGAAGTCCAGCCCATTGAAGTAGCTACCTATCCTGGTGTACCAAGCATGGGGTTCTTGCTTCAGCCCATACAATGTTGTCTTGAGTCAGCACACATGCAACTCACGGTTTAAGGTTTCAAAACCTTCAAGTTGCTCTATGTACACCTCTTCCTCAATCATGCCATTGGGGAAGGTAGTTTTCACATCCATTTGATGGATCTTCCAACCAATCTGTGCTGATGGTGCCAAAATAGATCTGATTGATGAATACCTTACAATAGGACCCAAGGTCTCATCATAGTCAATCCCCTCTACCTAATAAAATCCACAAGACACGAATTTGGCCTTATGCTTCTCCACACTACCATCTGTAGCTTGCTTTACCTTTTAAATCCAACGGGATCTCACAACTGACTTGTCCTCTAGTCTCGGGACCACATCCCAAACACTGTTTCGAACTATGGAGTTATACTCCTCCACCATCACATCAACCCAAACCTATTGCTGCACTACTTCCTGATAAGAAGATGGATCTGCAATAACACATGCACCCATAAGTGCCATGTATCTAGTGTACCTTTCTAGTGACCTCCTCTGTTTATGCTAAAAAGAGGGTGCTCCCACATTCTCCCGTGCATCATCCAACAATCTGTCAGCCTCTCTAGTGCGCTTTCTTCCCTCTTTAGAAGACTTTGCCTGAGTGGATGTCTCCACTCTCAGAACCTCTGCATGTGGCTAATCCACATCAATTTGAGGCCCCTCAACCTTAGGAGCTAAAAGCTCCTCATCCACATGTATCTTAAGCTCCCTCTCAAGGGATACTCACATGGCCTTCTCCTCATTGAACCTGATATCCATGCAAACCACTGTCATATGACTGGTCGACATGTACACTTGATAGTTGTGGGGTGTACCAGTGTACCCCACAAATATCCCCAACTTTCCTGTTGGCTCAAGCTTCTTCCGTGCATCTTTGGTCACATGGCAATAAACCGATAACCCAAAAATCCTGAAGTGACCAACATCTGGCCTCTTACCGGAATAAGCCTCCTCCGGTGTCTTCATCTCAAGTATTAGATGTGGGCTATGGTTTTGAACATAAACTGTTGTGTTTCATGACTCAGCCCACAAGTGTAGTGGTAGGCCTTGATCATGCAACATTTCCCTTACTGCCCCTACTATGCTCCTATTATTCCTCTTGACAACCCCATTCTGTTGAGGGTTATGGGGTACCGTAAACTCTCGTTTAATCCCTTCCGCTGCATAGAATTTCTTAAACTCATTGGATACATACTCACCACCATTATCACTCCGTAGAGCTTTAACCTTCTTTCCGTACTCTTTCTCTACCAATGCCTTGAACTCACAAAACTTTTTGAAAGTTTGATCCTTTTTCTGCATTAAAAATACCCAACATTTATGAGAATAATCATCAACAAATATAACATAATACATGTTTTTGGTCGTGGATGGTGTTGAGAATGGTCCACACACATTTGAATCGACTCTCTCCATAATAGACTTTTCTCGACTGTCTCTGTCTCCAAAGGAAGACTTGGTGTATTTTCCCAAAGTACAACCCTTGCATGTATCAACTTGCTCAAGCGTACCTTTGGGAAGATAGCTAGAGATTTTCTACAATATCTTCAAAGCCCCATGATGCAAGTGGCCCAATCACCTGTGTTACACAGTAATTTGTCACCATTGGTCACCGTCCCTGTTACCCCTTTCCCGTACTTTGGATGACTCATTCCAGGACCTGTGAGCAGTGACATAACTTAAAACACTTGCATTATGTTCCCCTAAGTATGGACTTCATGTGCCCTGAAGACACCTCCTGCAAAATATCCCTGAAAAGTGCCCTTTTTCCATTAGCACGGGTCCACAATGTACTACCCGCGCCAATGAACGAGATCCTCAAAAGAAGGTGCGCCCATTGGCGCTCTGTCTTAGAATAACACCCGCACCAACCAAGTTTGGAAAATATTTTTAACAAACGCGCGCCTAGATGTTTTTTCCCTTCAAGTCATGAAGTCTTTTGAGGATAAAGCTAATCTTCTAGATGTCGAGATTCATCATCTATCCCTTACATCTATCCACAGTGGCTTTTTGGAGATAATGCCAATCCATAATGGGTGTCTTGATGCATTGTATCTTCCTCCCCTTCTCCATCTATAAAAGTCTGTCCTCATGCATTTGACAAGCTAGTTTCTTTTGGAGTATTGGTGATAGTGCTAGTAGTGATAACGCTTGTCTTGAGTGATAGTAAGAGTCTTGGAGCATAGGGAGGTTATGCTGCCAGAAGTCTGAGCTGTGTATTCATCATCAAAGAGAGAGAAAGGTCTATTGCAAGACATATGTAGCTGCTTGCCCAGCCAGAGGAGAGTTTCAACGTCAGAACTTTGGTTGTATTTTTCTCTGTTGATTATTCATTAATAAATGACTATCATTATGGTTCTGATCTTATTGTTCATTATGATAATGTTTGATCTATATCTTTTCTGACTGATATATAGTTGTATTTAGTGGATTTTATGCTTGTATTCGCTTCATTCTTTGCATGTGCAGGTATCCATTCGCAGGGATCGTGAGGATCGTGACCTGCCGGAGCAAGGGAACGGGAGTATCAACTCTTCTACGATACTAGCGTTGGACTCCAGGTTGGTTCTCGTAATCCACTTTCAATTTGCAACTAGGAACTTGCATGGTAGCGTTGATTGATTGTTGCTAGACCCATTTTGGGCTAGTGGGATCGCCTCTGTCCGCAGAGGGGATTTACCACTCCAACAACCTGTGCCACAACTCACCGACATCTCGGCTCAACATCTTTTCCACTTTTGAACTCAAACCAGCACAATCCTCTACCTCTATCTTATAGAGATTCTAAACTCGAATCCCTATCTTCTTTACATGACCCATGGCTATGTGTTCAAGGAACGCCTTTCTTTTCAAAAATATCACATCATGTAGAAATTATCCTGTAGATTACCTGATAGTGCAATATACTAAAGCAAAATACTTAATCTACTTCTACAATCAAACTTGCGGAATCTTAATCAATTTTGAGCAAGATCAAATAGGACATATATAACAGATGAATAAGAATTCAATCACACATGAAACACAAAAGAATACTCTAGGGAAAGCCTCAGCTAAAAACCCCGCTACCTATATTATCATACAAGTGGAAATATCTCAGGATTACACAAAGCTTTAGCTCACAAGCTATCCAACTCTCAGTACAATCCCTCACTGCTGCTTATAGATAGAATAGACACAACATATGTCTTTCCTCAATCCTCTAAGCCTCATATTTCCTTGCACAGTTTCTCGTGGGTCCTAAAGCTGCCACCTGTGTGTAATTACCTCACACACTACTCACTAACCTCTGAAGTAACTACGCAATCTTGAAGGAGATAATTCCTTCTACATGAATGAGTTTCCTTTATGGGAAAATTCCTCCAACTAATAGTACACTGTCCCTTCCTTTAATCTCAACTAGGTCTTTCTCTGAATTGACATGCATGAGTTATTTATGAGAGAATATTCAATTATCTGGAGAACACTAGTTGCATGCATGCATGCATTAACTGACTGAACTCACAATTAGTTCCTCCAACTGATTGGAACTAACTTAACTTGACTTAACTCAATTAATTGAGATAACTCATTACAACTCAAACAACTCATCTTTATCTCCTTAATTAAGGGATAACTTCCTCAATCAAAGGGATAACTGTTGCATGTCTTCATAAAGACTTTATGTTTGATTTTATCCAACTAATTAACTCAAGATGAATTAATTTATTATTTTTCAAACAGTTAGTGAGACTAAATTCAAATTTTAATTCAAGGACAAATTAAAATTGGAATATATCCTGAAATTCTATTTTTAGCATTTCTATTTTTTGCTATTTCCAACAAGAGTTGGATTATATCCTGAAATGTTATTTATGGCAATGCTATTTTTAGCATTTCTAATTTTAGCATTTCATGTTGCCATTTTCAACACTCCCTCTCAACAAGAAAGGAATTCAACTTGAACCCAATCCTAAACCTTTTGAATGTTCTGCATGCAACACTTCTCTCAAGTTTTGTTGCTCCAGCAACTCTAGGAACACAAAAAATATCCAACCTGAATTAGAATGATGCCTCTGCCATCAAAGTCTCTGACTGCTATTCCCTCTATCGACTGAAAACTCTGCACCTTTGTGATCTTTAGTATCTGACTGCTCTAGTCTCTGTCAATTCGATCTCTGACTGCATCAATCACATTGATTCCTCCTCTCATCATGTTGCATTGTGCTGCCCACTACTGCACTACAACTCAGTTACTGAGAAGTAAGTAACCGATCTCCCAACTGATCTCCTTGTTGGGCTAGAAACACACTCTGATGCTGAAGCTCCCTTTGCCACTCCATCCGCATCTATCTCTACCCACTCAGCCAGTCTTGCTACTCCTTATCGGGGGTCTCGTAGTAAGGTCTAATCAAAGAGGCTAGGTACCTCAAGGATCCTACCCCTATTTCAGCCTTCTTGGGACTATCACTCCACATCGCCCCACCTCCCACCTGGAGGTAAGGATGCATCTGATCCCTCTACCCACTTGGCTCAAAATTTCCCCCTACTGGAGGTCTCTGCATGAGTGGATGCCTCCACTCGTTCTCCTCTAGGCTTCTCTAGTTGTGGCTGCTCCACAACCTCCTAAAGCTGCTTCACCAATTGTAGCTCCTCCACAATTGTCTGAGACTTCTTCTGGTGCTGCATGTTGAGAGGTAATTTACTCTCCCTCTCAACCACAAAGTCTCCAATAGTTTCCTTGCTCCTCAAGGCTTTTCATGCATCTTGAACCTCAAGAGCATACAGGTTCTTGCCTCGTGAACCAATCTGCTTCACCTGTCTCGTGGTGATGTGTCTAAGGAAAACCTTTACCTTACTAAAGACTACATCATAGCCTTTGTCCTCTAGCATCACGATTGATAACAAGTTCTTCTTCAGTCCTGGCACATACTTCACATCTGTCAAGGTAATGCGAGCTCCATGCTCCCTCTGAAAAGAAACCATGCCCACACATGAAATACTATACTTTTCATCATTACCCATCACTATGAGTATCTTGAGGTCTTTCTCCTCCAAGGTACTAAACAGACTCTTATCGCTGGTCATGTGGAATGAGGCTCCACTATCAAGAAACCAACCACAACCCATCATCGATGAAACCATGCATGCAATGAGGCTAAAATCCAATTCGAACTGAGAGGCCAATGCCTCACCTTGAGATCCTTCCTTGGATCCCTTCTTGGATTTCTTCAATGGACAATTAGTTGAATAATGGCCCACCATGACAATGAAATCATCACACTTTCAATTTGTCAATCTTCTTCCCACCATGGGAAGAACTCAATTTGGGATGAGAATCCTTCTCCTTCCCTTTCTTTTCCTTACACACTAAGGCGCAATTTTCTTCATCCTCTTTGGATGAAGAACCATCTCTGGTGCTTCTCCTGATCTCCTCATGCATCAGATCCGACCACAATTGTTCCCAATCTGGAAATTTCTCTTTTCCATTTACCGAGTCTTGGCAGTTATGCCAACTCTTAGGAAGACCGAGGAGAGCAAGACTCACCATGTCATCATCAGCTGTCATGATTCCTACACTTCCAAGCTCATCCCTGTAGGTGGTGAGCTTATTCAGATATGTAGAGATCGTGTCGCCCTTTTCACACTTGATTTTCCAAAGCTTGTCTTTCAATGCCAACTTCCTCTGATCTCTGCTATTTTGATATAGATTCTTCCATTTTTTCCACATTGAAAATGGTGCCTCCTTCCCATGGAAGACTCGAGACAATGTGGTCTCGAACTCCCTCCAGAAGAATCCTCCTCGTTGTAGCCACACATTTATTCCATTCTGCCAATTCTTAGGCATTAGCAGCTGCTGTCTTGGGGAATTCTTGATCAATGAATTCCTTCAAACCGTTGTCCTCTAATATCACTTCCATGCGATCCTTCCAGGCTATAAAATTCGAGCTGCCATCAAGGGCATACTCGAGTCTCAAACCGTTGAATGCCATTCGTGAAATTTGAGATGTGATAAGAATTCGATCTCTATATTTAGGAACTTCAAACTTCGAACTTCTCCCCTCTTTGGATACTGTTCTCCACTTTTATCACCTTTGCTCTAATACCATGTAGAAATTCTCTTGTAGATTACCTGATAGTGCAATATACTAAAGAAAAATACTTAATCTACTTGTACAATCAAACTTGTGGAAGCTTAATGGATTTTGAGCAAGATCAAATAGAACACATATAACAGATGAAGAAGAATTCAATCACACATGAAACATAGAAGAATACTCTGGGGAAAGCCTCAGTTAAAAATCTTGCTATCTGTATTATCATACAAGTGGAAATATCTCAAGATTACACAAAGCTTTAGCTCACAAGCTATCTAGCTCTCAGTACAATCCCTTACTGCTTCTCATAGATAGAATAGACACAACATATGTCTTCCCTCAGTCCTCTAAACCTCCTATTTCCTTGCGCAGTTTCTCCTGGGTCCTCAAGCTACCACCTGTGTGTAATTACCTCACACACTACTCACTAACCTCTGAAGTAACTGCGCAATCCTGAAGGAGATAATTCATTCTGCATGGATGAGTTTCCTTTATAGAAAAATTCCTCCAACTGATAGTACATTGTCCCTTCCTTTAATCTCAATTGGGTCTTTCTCTGAACTAACATGTATGAGTTATTTATGAGAGAATATTCATATATATGGAGAACATTAGTTGCATGCATGCATGCATTAACTGACTGAACTCACAATTAGTTCCTCCAACTGTTTGGAACTAATTTAACTCGACTTAACTCAGTTAACTGAGCTAACTAATTACAACTCAAATAGAACTCATCCTTATCTCCTTAATTAAGGGATAACTTCCTCAATCAAAGGGATAAATGTTGCATGTCATAACAAAGGCTTCATGTTTGATTTTCTCCAACTAATTAACTCAAGATGAATTAATTAATTATTTTTCAAACAGCTAGTGAGACTAAAATTCAAATTTTAATTCTCAATTTTAATTCAAGGACAAATTAAAATTGGAATATATCCTGAAATACTATTTATAGCAACACTATTTTTAGCATTTCTATTTTTTTCTATTTCCAACAGAGTTGGAGTATATACTGAAATGTTATTTATAGCAATGTTATTTTTAGCATTTCTAGTTTTAGCATTTCTTGTTGCCATTTTCAACATATCATAGCATCTATCCTCATGCATGACAATAGATGCCAAGTTCTTCATCAGTCCAGGTACATGCATAACATTCTTCAAGGTGAGTGCAACCACATGCTCCCTCTGAAAATAAATAGTGCCCACACCAGTAACATTATACTTACCGTCATCACCCATCTCGATATGCATTTTGAGATCTTTCTCCTCCATTTCACTAAATAACTCTTTGTCGCCAGTCATGTGGAAATAATCTCCATTTTCTAAGTACCAGACACTTCCCATCATTGAGGATACCATGCATGCAATGAGGAAAAATTCCAATTCGAATTGGGATGCCAAAGCCTCACCCACCGCTCCTCTTGAAGACTTCTCCTTGGACTTATTCAAGGGAAAATTTGAAGCAAAGTGACCCATCTTGTGACAATTAAAGCATTTAACTTTCATCAGGTCCTTCTTCTTACCTCTATGATAAGAATCTGATTTGGAACGAGAAATTTTACCTTTCCCCTTCCTCGCCTTAATCGCTAAGGCAAAGTTCTATTCATTATGAGTCTTTGATGAAGAGCCATCCCTGGTGTTCCTCTTGATCTCATATTGCATCAAATCCGACTATAGTCATTCCCAATCTAGCAGCTTCTCCCGAACATTAACAGAGTCTTGATAAATATGCCAACCTTTTGGGATTCCAAGAAGAGCAAGGCTCACCATATCCTCCTCGGAAATTGTGATTCCAACACTTACAAGTTCTTACATTGAGTGAACTTGGTCAAGTACTTCGGAATCATCTCACCTTTCTCCATCTTGATTTTACGAAATTTATCCTTCAGTGCCAACTTCCTTTAATCACTTCTATTCTGAGACAAGTCCATCAATGTTTTCCATATAGCATGCAGAGTTTCCTTGCCATGGAGACTCGAGACAATGTAGTCTCGAACTCCCTCAAGGATTATCCGCCTTTCCTTTGCCACACACTTCTTCCATCCGGTCAAGTTCTGTGCATCCATAGCTACTGGCTTGGGGACTTCTTGATCAATGAATTCCTTTAAGCCATTATCTTCTAGCACAACCTCCATCCTATCCCTCCAAGCTATAAAATTCAAGATGCCTTCCAAGGCATACTCGAGCTTCAACCCATGGAACGCCATCTACCGATCCTGAAGTATGTATGCAAATTTGACTTTCACCTGTAACCCAGAAACTCAAAACTTCGAAATCTCTTCTAGAGAAATGATTTTGAATCAGTGATATCTCCCTCATTCGAACTCCGATTCAACCAATTGTTTTTTTAATTTGGGTATATTTTCCCAAGGAATCCATATCTCTAATTTTTTTCTAAAAATTTTGCACATAAATTCTCGTATCTTCTCTGCAAACTCTTGGCTCAAAAAACAATATTTCTCCAATACCATGTAGAAAATCCTTTAGATTCACAAACTAATGCAATTTGCTAACTGGTGGGCTCCAGTATTGTAGCAATAATGCTACAACTCCTGGAGCTTCCTTCTCTAATTTTATCAACCTGGTAGTTTGTAACAAACTTGGAAGCGACGGTGTTGTATGCACAAGTACTAGCTCTTGTCGCAACTGTCACTTGCTCAGCTGGCACAAGTACGCTAGGGCTCAAGCCAACTTCTATGATTTCTCAGAAGAATATTTTTAACCGATGAATGAAAGCTATCTCAAAGGAAATTAACCTACTGCAGGAAGAAACTTAAAGCCAACAAGAAATGAAAACCCTAGCAAATCCTAATTCTACCGGCTAGTCCTACTGATGCAAAGGTGGGAATGCAAACTACTGAAAGAGGTGTCATTACTTCTAGGAAGGTGAGGTGCATGTGTCTAGACTACTGTGATCTAAAGAAAACATGTTTTTCTATTTTTGTTCAAGTTGTTGGAATTATTATGTGTGTGCTTCTAACTGGGTCTTGACTGTGCAGGGATAGATCAAGGAGGGAAATGCTTGGAAGAGGTCAGGAAGGCTCAGAGAGGGTCTAAGGGATCCCTAGCATCCTTTCAGAGAAGTTCATGAAGTTCAGGTGCTTGGCAACCGTGTTTACAAGCTTCTACAGGAAGTCTGCAGGGGATTCTACAGGAAGTTCAGGATTTCTACAGGAAGTCTGCTAACTTCTACAGGATGTTCTGCAATCGGAGTTTTGGGTGATGGATGAGTGAATGAGATGTATGGGTGGATAGAGAGGTAGGAGGGGAGCTTGTGATGGCTTATGGACAGAGAGATGAGATGGAGAGGGGGTGTGTAAAGCTGGTTGGTCTAGAGGAGGGTAGAGGCAATGGAAGGCCGAAAAGATAAAACAACGTGGATAATAGAAGAGTTGGGAGGCAAATGATCTAACTGGGAGATAAGTAGATGGCTTAGGCATGGCTTAGAAGGATAAGGAAATGATAGAGTGGTGCTGCGCAGTGTAAATGAAACAAATCACCCCTGTCTCGCATATAACCGAAAGTTCGTCAACCTAGTCTAACTGTTTTATTAGAAACCAAAGAACAACAATGTAGTTTAAAGGGAAATCGTGCATGGTGCTGAAACAAAGAGTTATTCCACAAGATCTAAATGCATGGACACTTCTACAACCAAAAACATTACCTCAAGACTTGCATGAATATGTAAAACAGTGTTTTTGGTAGTTGGCACGGTCTGCACTTCCGGTCCCCAAACAGAGGTGAAAGTGAGTGTGCATTTAACCTTTTTTGGAACTCTGATTAACTTTAATCCCCTTACTCTAATCTAAACTACTGAAAGCACTTTATCCATAAAACTAACCTACTTAATCACATCAAGAAATTCAACTCAACAAACTGTGTTTCCAAATGCATGTAAAGGAAAAGAAATAAAATGCTGAAAGGAAAGTAACAATACAACGAAAGGAGGTCTATTGCTCTCAGGTTGGGCCCAACCCCGAGAGCTATAGCTCCTCTAAGAACTCAGAATTGAACTCAAATCTGCCTGCCTTTTATTAAAAGATAATAGTCATAAGTCTAACAACATGCCAAAAAATGGCTTGCAAAGAGCAAAACAGAGCTATCAGCTCGTAGTCCAGAATAAACAACAAAGTTTCAAAAAACGTTTTTCATCGAAGGCTACAGCCTCATCATTTATACATTACAAGGGCCAAGCTGGCCTCCTAAATTAGTGGGGTTTGGTTGTTCAAACTAAGAGTAATCTGCTGTTTCCTTTCAATCCGTTTGGCTGCCTTCTAGCTCGGTGGTGGTTGGAGCTCGGAGTTTGGGTGGAGATCACGAGGAAGGCCATTCAAGGCTGTGGAAAACCTTCCTACAAAACCGCAATCCCCTCTTGGCTATCTCCTAGCCTTCATCTGCGTGGTTTTGCTCCATTATATGTCAAAAAAACCTGAAATAAACATGTGTTAGCCACCTAGGAATAGTGACTGCCCTCCTTCGTACAAATAACATGAATATACTAAAAAATGATGCATAAGTGATGAAAAATGAAGGGTTGAGCAAGGGTAAGTAGGCCAAATGAGCCCAAAATGTTACCAAATTTGGGGCTCATCATCACCCCCCAGCTAAAGTGATTGCTCATCCTTGAGCAACTAATCCAGCTCCTCATCCTTCATTGCCTTTATTGCCACTCTCACATCCCAAGCTTTTGCAGTAGTGTCCTCCTTACTAACATGGAACCCAGCCTTTCTCTCCACCTCTTCCCACTGTTCCTGTTCATCTTTCTCTGTGCTGCCTTCCATCAATCCTAACAACAGAGGTGGGCTTAGCTTGAGGCCAATCCAGCTGGCCTGGAGGTTCTGCATAGATTTCTTATAGAGGGGCACCCGTACTAGAGCTTCCCTCATCTGAGTTGGAGTATGATATTCTCTGATTTTTAGACTGTGGGCCAATGTATTCCATTAGCGGGTGCAAGCTTGAATACAGTTATCTCCTAGCAGTCTCTCCATATCCTCGAAATGCGTTATGGCTTGGGCCTGCTGATCCATAAATTTCAATGAAGCTTGAGGATCGGTGGATAAGTGTTGGTGTGCCGATATTAGTGCAGTTGGATCCCCTGGTTCTGGTCTAATTAGTAATGGCTCATTCAGCTCTCGGTTCATGACCGCTTTGGCTTCTGCTGCTCTTTTGTCTTCATGGTTCAACCATGAGGCAAGCACCATTAACTGCATATCTCCTAAGGCCGTATTGGGATCCCATGAAATTACATTTGGCAGGGCCAAATTATGGAGGTAGAACTCCGCTAATTTGGCCTTATCCTCTGATGAGCTGGTACTGCATAATTCAGTGAATTGCTGCGGGTCTTGGAGCTGAGAGATACCCCTTTGCGCCAAGGTATTGATTTGAAATTGCAGCCATAAATTGGTCTTTCAGGTACAGGCCATAGGATTTGGCCGGCTGTCTGCATTGTATAGCATCCATGGCCCAACTGGCCATGCAGGCCAATTGTGCCTCTTTTTGTTGCAGCTGTTGTTTGAGAGCTTGCACCTCAATTTGTGCTTGTAGCTCTGCTTCGTGTAGATGTGTGGTTGGCTCCCCAAGACCGGTGTGCAATTCCTTTTTGCCTTGTTGTTCTGCTGTGGTGTCCCCGGAGGATGTACCTGTTCCTGTCCTCAGCTCCTGTAGCTGCAATCTAAGCTTTTCGTTTTCTTCCTGTAGGAACACTCGTTGGCAATTTGCCACGTGTTTAGCCATGGCTAATTCCCTTCTGGCCTCCTTGAGTTGCTCCTCCAAGGGGCCTATGTCCGCCACACCTTTTGACTTGGCTATTTTCATCCACGTATGTGTACGTACTCTCTCTTCCTCCAATGCAAAGAACAGTGGCACAGTGAATTTCTGTGGTATAATTTTGCCAGCTTCCAAGAAGTTATAGTATGAGCTCAGACTTGGCTGAGGGCTAGGCTCCGGGATATGCTCCTTTTCTTCTTCTCTTGGTGGCTCTACTTCGCCCTCCCTCGGTGGTGATGAGGGTGCTTCCCCTTCCATTCTCTTTGTTTCCTTAAGCCGGGCTAAGGTTTCCTGTAGAGCAGCTTCAGCATCCTGTAGCCGAGCTTTTGAAGCCAATTGGTCTAACCTTTCTTTCCAAGTGGTCGTTTTTGGGCTCCCCCTCTCATAGGTGACTGATATCTTTTAGGGGGACCTCTCCTTGGGCGAAGTAGGGGCATCTTCAATAGTGATTGGGCTGCTGGACGGAGGCTGTGGCTTGCCCGTCTTTATTCTCACACTTCTCCTAGCTTTAAAATATAGAGGGGCCTACCTCTTTCTCTTTTCCTTGGGCTTAGGAGGTGTACTGAGGGCGGCCATCACAAATGCTGCCTCCCTTGCAAGAACGCCAGCCTTCTTTTCCTTTGATTTTCTTTTCTCAGGGCTTCCTGTAGAAGGCCCTTTTTCATCTGATTTCGGGCTTCCTGTAGAAGCCGGTTTTGGTTTTCCTGTAGAAACAGGTGGCACCGCTTTAGTTTGTTTTGCTGAATGTGTTTTACTTTTTGACTTGGTTGCGGCTGCTGTTGAGGTGCCTTTGCTGACGTGGACCTGCTCAGCCTTGTCCACTCTACTTTGTAATCTTTTCTCTCTGGTCGTCAACATGGGTGTGTCATCCTTCTCTTTGGCACCCTTTTTCTCTTGTTTCTTCTTTTGCTCTTTCTTCTGCTCCGTGGTCGTGGGTCTCTGGCCTTTTTCTTTCTTCCCTGTGGGCACTGACTCCTTCTCCTCACTGCTGGATGAACCGAGCTCTTCGGTCAACATCTTTATATCACCATCCTTGGTCAAATTTCTGAAGGCTTCCCATGAGAGAGGAACCTTGTATGTGTGGAGCGCATCCTCCACGAGGAGTTTAATGAGTCCATGGTGGGCTACCTGGTCTGGTGTGCCTTCTTTCAACTTGGTGGCACATTCAATCATAGACTGTAGTAGAAAGTAGGGGATACTTAGTTTGTTCTCTACAGGTAGGTCCATCTGATGCCTTAATTCTGTGAGTAACCGAAAATGGTACCCATATACAATGCTAAACCGACCTTCGCAGGTGATGTACTTCATAATCTGAAGGCTAACTTCACTCCAAAGTGGCAGTAAGCTGGTTCTATGAACCCCGTTTTTATCTTCTGAGAATTCCTCCTATGGGGGGAAGAATTCCTTCTTAGCCTTCTGGCCCAATTTCCTCTCTTCTTTATCCCATGGTAATCCCATTGGGAGCCTAGTAACTCAGCTGATGAATTGTGGGGTGAGTCTGAGACTCAAACCCCTGAAGTTGACGGTGGCCAATGTTTTGGATTTCGGCCTCAGAGTTTTCAAGAACTCCTCTGCCACCTCATCGTCATAGCCCTGCAATTTGTCGCAGAACGACATCCATTGCGGTTGCATGAATAGCTCCACCACCTCAGGATTCTCTCTTAGCTTTGTTGAGTCGGTTGGTTCCCTTCTAATGAACCCACCCGGCATGGTGAAAAACTGTTGCGTTAGCTGGAGGTGGCAGGTGCGGAAGAAAATTGGCCTACTGGGACAGAGCGTAGAATTACGCCTCTGCCACGCATACAATTCACGAAAACTTATCTCTTGATGAGCCTTAACATGGCTTAATTATAACTCACATCCTGTAGGACGACAATTCATACAAACGGCAGACAATACTTGCAAATTTTTTATGACCAGACTGTATAACGTCGACTCTGCCACCTTCGAAACCAATTGCATGGACGGTTCAGGCTTACCTTTTTAATTCGCCACCTTTTGACGTGAAGAGCCCAACTTTCCTGTGACAGCGAGCTTCCTGTAGAAGTAGCTTTCCTGTAGAAACAGCGCACGGGTTCTGGGGAACACTGCAGTGTTTCTGCACTCTCTGTGCTGCTTAACAGGCGTTCGAACGGCCGAAGACTTGGAGTGTCGAGCTTCAGAGGAATCAGGATGCTCACTCGACTTTCAAATGGCTGATGATAAATGCGTGGGGTGGCAATCTAGCCGATTAGATTTGAATCCGGCGGAATCCGTGGCGCGGGGGTGAGCTGTCCCTGCCGGACCGTTGGACGACGTCACTCAATCATTCTCCTGCAAGTTCCCTTACTGCCGCATCATTCCCCGCAGATCCGCCGCCGTCATTTCTGTTAAAACGCTCTTCTCCCCGACTGGATGGCTCTCATGTGTGCACTACCCGTTCCTTTTGCCACGACCACCGTTTACACATCCGACTAGACCATCTGACTGGTCGACGTGGCCAGTCGAATGGCCATACAACCGCTCAACCCATTCACTTCACACTTGCAAACATTTCAAAGTAAAATTCATGCAATTCGACGGAAGAAAGGGCGAGGCACTTACCTGTGCGGCCGTGACATGATTCTTCAAGCTTTTGGACGACGATGACTAGATTTGTTTGCTGCTGCTTGATTGCACAGGTTCAGATTTGCTCTTCACAGGCCGCTGACGATGAATCTTATGATTTGGCTGCATGTGCTTGCGTTATCCTTGCATGTTGCAGGCGATGGAATGGTGTACACTCTAGTTGGCTAAACTGCTACGGGATTCTTGTAGCAGTTTGTCCTCCTTGGGTGCATGCTGAATGATGAAGACAGTGGCATCACGATCACGCTCGCAGGGCCCTTGGATAGATGGGTTGAGTATTGCATGGCATCTCAGCGTCTTCTTTCATTTCAGAATTGCTTCCTCTTGATAATTCACTGATCTACTTTGATGGTGCAGGTACTTTTATTGCATGTCAACTGGGGTGGTAGCAGGAGGTGACAACAGTGTGTGATGGAGGAAATGGTAGCTTGCATGCCTCCGTGTCGAACCTTGGTCATTAGATCTCCCCACATAATGAATTCTGGGCCGTCCCGAACTTCTACAGGAAGTTTCCTGTAGAAATACAGAACTTCCTGTAGAAAGTCTGCACCTTCCTGTAGAAGACTAAGCTGTGATGAAATCGTGCCCATACCTTGGAGAAGATGAGTGTTCTTGGAGGAGGTGCTGGTGAGGTCTCCTGGCAGCATGATAAGGATCCTTGGCTTTGAGTTGAGAGACATCCTCTCCTTCATAGAATACCTGCAACCTGCATTCATTGCCACATTATAAACTTGTTGTCCCTGTCTTTTTTTTCTTATTGTTTTTTTTTTTTTTTTTTTTTTTTTCTTTTTTTTTTTGAAAGATAGCAGGGGCGCCTCAATGAGGTTTTCACCCTTGTCATCTGCCTTAAGCGCCTCAGAGAGGTTTTCACTCAAGGATCTTTTGCAAATCCCCTCTTTTTTTTTGAAAGACAATAAGGGTGCCTCAATGAGGTTTTCACCCCTACCACCTGCCTTGGGAGCCTCAGAAAGGTTTTCAACCAAGGATCTTTATTTTTATTTTTTTTTATAGATCTTTCAGGGTATGCCCAAAGCAGAGGCAGAACCCTTCTCTATGACCAACACTGATTTCTCCACAGTTTTGATGAACTCTTGTCTTGAGAGAGGTTTCCTATAGATCTTCAGTCGATGCCCATTGACAAGCATGGGGATGGACTCCTCATCAATGGTCTGAATAAGAACAGATCCATTGTCATGACATTTTTCCACTGCATATGGTCCCAGCCATTTGGTTCTCAGCTTCCCCTTGAAATCTTTGTGCCTGGAGTCATACAACAGTGCCCAATCTCCTGGCTGGAATTGCTTGTCATTGAGGTGTTGGTCATGCCACACCTTTCTTTGAAGTTGAACCACTTCTGAGTGAAGGAGGGCCTGCATTCGGTGCTCGTCCAGTCCATTCAGCTGCAATAACCTTTCTTGTTGTGCATGGCTGAGATCTAGGTCCAGCTGAGATGCCAACCTCAAAGTGTTGTATTTGAATTCAATGGACAACAAAGCTTTCTTCCCATAGACCAGCTCATAAGGTGTGAAGCCGGTTGTGGTCTTCCAGGTGGTGTTGTAAGCCCATGTGGCCTCAACCAGGCGATCTGCCCAATCTTTCCTACTGCTGCTCACTACCTTGGTTAGAATCCCTTCCAATGCTCTATTGGTGACTTCCACTTGCCCATTTTCCTGAGGATGATAGGGGGTGGAAGTCCTATGCTTGATTTTGTGATGAGCTAGTAGGTATTCAATTAGGTTGGATGTGAACTGGCTTCCTTGATCGGTGACTAGCTCTCTTGGATAGCCAAATTTGTAGAAGATGTTTTCTCTTAAGAACCCAGCCACCTTTTCTTCTGTTGCTGCTTTGATTGCCTTAGTTTCTACCCACTTTGTCAGGTAGTCAGTGCACACAATGATGTAAGACCTTTGCCTCGAAGGAGGGTTGATTGGACCCACAAAGTCCATACCCCACTTCTCAAATGGCTCAAGAGTCACTTGAGGTTGGAGAGGCATCTCATCCCTTTGAGTCGGTTTCCCCATTCTTTGGCATCGGTCACATTGGCTGATATACCTTCTGACATCTTGATGAAGTGTGGGCCAATAGTAGCCTGCCTGCAGGATTTTGAAGGCAATCCTCTTTGCTGCAAAATGTCCTCCACAAGGCCCATCATGACAGCTGAGGAGGATATCAAAGACTTCCTCCTCCCTTACACAACGCCTTAAGATCTGATCAAGGCCAAGCTTGAACAGGTTGCCCCCGATCCCAGTGAATGAGGCACTTTTTTTGATGATTCTGCTCTTCTCTCTTGAGGATAGGTGCGGAGGGAACTGTGCTGAAACAAGGTAGTTTGCTATATCAGCAAACCATGGAGAGAGTACTGAGATAGCTAACAGATGTTCATCGGGCATCTGGTCATCCACTGTTCCATCCTCATCTGCAGGATAGATCCAATCTAGATAAAAAGTTAGCAACAACATTTTCTTTACCTGGTTTGTCAACGATAGTCAAATCAAATTGTTGCAACAAAAGTAACCATCTAATAATACGAGCATTCACATCTGGTTTATTCATTAAATATCTAATTGCAGCATGATCAGTATGTACAAATGTTTGATAGCCAGTGATATAATGTCGGAACTTGTTCAGTGCATGGACCACAGCCAAGAACTCTTTCTCAGTTACAGTGTAATTTAGTTCTGCTTTGGATAAATTTTTGCTGACAAAGTAAATGGAATATGGAATTTTTTGTTCAACTTGTCCTAAGGCTGCCCCTATGGCTTTGTTCGAGGCATCAGTGTGGATGTGGAAAGGTAGGGCCCAGTTTGGACCTCTCAAGATTGGGGCAGACACCAACTTTTCCTTTAATTCATTCAAAGCCCTCTGACAATCGTCAGTCCATTTAAACTCCACATCTTTTGCCAAGAGGCCAAACAATGGCGAGGCTAACTTGCTGAAGTCTTTAATGAATCTCCTGTAGTACCCTGCTAATCCTAAGAAACTCCGTACATCCCTTACCTTTTGGGGAGGTGGAACCTTCTTGATGAGAGCAATTTTGTTAGGATCCACCTGTAACCCTTGGCAAGAAATGGTATGGCCTAGCACGGTCCCTTAATTCATCAAGAATTCACATTTTTCAGGACTAAGGGACAGGTTCATCTCAATGCATTTGGTTAGGACTTTTCCCAGATTGGACAATGCTTCCTGGAAGTTGGACCCATAAGGAGTGAAGTCATCCATATAGATTTCCATCGCATCATGGACCAGCTCAGAAAAGATGCTCAAGACGGCTCTCTGGAAGGTAGCAGGAGCATTGCATAGCCCAAAGGGAAGAACTTGGTAGGCAAAGGTACCCCAAGGACAAGTGAAGGTGGTCTTATCTTGGTCTTCCGGGCTGATTTGGATTTGGTTGTACCCGCTAAACCCATCCAGGAAAGAGAAAAACTTCTTTCCTGCCAGTCCATCCAACACTTGATCTATGAAAGGTATAGGGAAATGGTCTTTCTTGGTAGCTTTTTTCAGTTCTCGGTAGTCCACACAGATTCTCCACTTCCCATTTTTCTTGGGAACCAACACCAGAGGGGACACCCATTCGCTATCTGAGATGGGGTAAATGAATCCGGCATCCAACAATTTTTGCAATTCTTCCTTGACAATGTCCTTAAGGGCTGGATTCATCCTCCTCTGGGGTTGCCTAACTAGTTTACAATCCTCCTTTATGTAAATGTGATGGGTACAGACAGAAGGATGGACTCCTTTCATCTCCTTATAGCTCCAAGCAAAAGCATCTAGATGACTGGCCAACAGACTACACAGCTCCTTTTCCTGAGAAGGAGATAGGGAGGAGCTGATCCTTAACATCCTCTCAGGGCCGAACTCCACGTTCTTGACTCTGGGAGTGACAGGGTTGGTTGCACAAAGGTCCACTAAGGTGCTGGTTTGGGCATCCTCCACCAATTCCTCTAAGGTCAGTGCACTGGGAGGTGGATTCTGGATCAAGGTCTCAATCAAATCATCCTCGGTTGGGGGGTCTCCCCTAGTGGTGTCTAGGGTGCACAAAGGTGCTGAGTACACCTCATCCTCTTCTCCTTCCTCCAACCAAAGTGGTAAGTCATGCTCCAATGAGGGTTGGGCAAGAGGGTATAGGACTAGCTGCTTGGACATAGGACCATTTTTTATGGTCATGTTTCCTGCATGGCAACTTATGTAAGCATCTGCAGTGGCTAACCAAGGCCTTCCCAAAATAAGAGGATATCCAGTGAGCTTTGCCTTTGGTTGTAGCACCAAGAAATCTGCAGGATATTCCCAAGAGTCAACAGAGACCAAGACATCCTCCACAATCCCTTCGGGAGTCGCGGTGGAGCGATCTGCTAGTTGTAGGACTGTCGAGGTCTTCCTCAAGGAACCCTGAAGGTTGAGTTTGAGCATGGTATCCCTGGTCATCACATTAATGGCAGCCCCCAGATCAATCAAGGTGTGAGGTATGATGGTGCCATTGATGTGGACATCTACTACAGGACTCCCAGGATCTAGGTACTTCGGGAAGATGACTTGTCCCAACATAAGGTCAGACAGTTGTCCTATGACATTAATGGTTGAAGCATCCCTCTTTCGCCTGCCTGGGTGTTTGAAACACTTTTCCTTAACCAGTTTGTTGTATATTGGCACATCCTTGATGGCTTGGAGAAGTGGTATTTTCACACACAACTGCTTGAGCTCTCCCAGAAGCTCATCCTCCTCTGGGTTGGGTTGTGTGGTGGCTATTAGTCTCTCAGGAAAGGGTGGAATAGCCTTTGGTTCACTTTCCTGTTTGTCTTCCTCGTCCTCTAGGGGAGGAGGTTGGCGATCCGGAAGAGTCTTTCCAGATCGTAGATTGATCTCCTGGATCTCCACAGCATAGGTAGGGCATGATGTTTCCCCAGTGTATACCTGCTGGGCCTGTCTGTTGTTGGGGTTCGAGTTCGGTTGAGCATGCATTTGAGGTTGCCTTGGAGGAGCAGGAGGTAATGGTTGAGGTTGAACTGGTGGTGGAGCCAAAATGGCGGGAGGAGTCCACCCCGATTGAGGTGCATTCCACTGAGGCTGTGGCTGGGCATGTGAGTGATACAAATGAGTAGTGGGTTGAGTATGGTACTGAGGTGGATAAGACCATGGAGGGGGCACAGACCAGGAAGGATGAGCAGGGGGACCCCAGGAAGGCATAGGAGTAGATTGGTTGGGGCTGTAATAAGCTTGGGGTGCCCCTTGCATCCCCTGTTGGTAAGGTCTAGGTCCTTGTGGCCTCCTTTGGTTGAGGAAATAGAGAGGTTCGGTGGGGGCTTCTGTCCCTTGATACATGGATTTAAGCCCAGGTAAGGTTGGACATTGATTTGTGGGATGGTCCTCCTCACAAACGAAACATACTTCAACCGAATGTAATGGGCATTCATTCTTAGGGTGTCTCCTTGTACACCTAGGGCAGAAGATATCCAAGACCCTCTCAGCTTCTTCCTTCTTCTGCTGGATCCTGAATGTATCAAGTTGCATGGCAATGGTTTGTCTCACCTCACTTTTGAGATCCTCTAATTGATTTTCAAACTCATGTTTGGAGAAAGGAATACCAGTTGAGAGGAGGTTTCCTCTACCTCGTTTCCGGGCTGCCCTAGAGTGGTTTCTAAACACAGTCTTTATGTCCTCATAAGGCAGTTGGTAAATATCTCCTCCAGCTAACATGTGAAGGGTATCTAAGAGGTCTTCAGGGACTCCTCGGAGCAGGACCAACTTGAGGGATTTAGGGTCAAGTGTGCACCTGGCCCGTTTATAGCTAAGTTGGAACCTTTCCTCATAATCCTCTAAGGACTCATCATTTCCCATGGTCATTCGGAAGATTTCTCCCTTGGTTTCCTTGGACCTACAGTAGTCCCGGTACTTGGTATTGAAAGCTTGCTACATCTGAGCCCAAGTGGTGATATTGTTCCCAAGTAAGCCCATGAACCAGTGTAATGCTGCATCCTTAAGAGTTGAGGGGAAGAGTTTCAGCTTTTGCTCATCTTCAGTATAGTCATAGGTTCGACAAAGGACAGCAAACTCAAACAGGAAGGTATCAGGATCTTCAGTAGTGAGTCCATGGAAGTGAGGTAAAGCGGAGGGGCTAATGTTCTTCATTTTCATGTCTCCATTGGTCTCTCGGATGGGGAAGGCACCTTCTATTCTTTCATCTTCTCCTCTATTGTCAGCCATAACTTCAGATGGAATGGTCTCTAATTCTTCTTCTGCTATAGGATCTTCGTATATCTCAGGAGGTTCACCTATAGGTTCTTTTGGATCACTGTCATCGAAGAAGAGAGAAGGGTGACTCAGTGATGTAGTGGGGGTGTTGGGTAAGAATTTTCCTGTTTTATCTCGATTCCTACGAGGCATGAAATGGAAAGACTTTTGATTGCTTTTGTTTTTTTCTCTGGTACCTGCAAAAACTGAAACAGATTGATCTACAACTAACTATCTTGCTGAAATGAAAATGCAGAATTGAAATGAAAGCAGGAAAGAACTAATCTACTTTGCTCAAATGAAATTGCAGGAATGGAAATGCTAGTCTACGCTTGCAGAATTGAAATGCTAATCTATGCTTGCAAAAATGAAATTGCGGAATTGAAATGTTAATCTATGAAAGCAGGAAATGTCTATGCTACTTTTGCAGAATGGAAATGAAACAAACTACTTAGCAGAAGGAGAGAGTAGGAAAATAGAAGAAAAGCAACAATTACTAATACTCTGACGCTTCCACGGCAACGACGCCAAAAAGGATGGTGGGCTCCAGTATTGTAGCAATAATGCTACAACTCCTGGAGCTTCCTTCTCTAATTTTATCAACCCGGTAGTTCGTAACAAACTTGGAAGTGACGGTGCTGTATGCACAAGTACTAGCTCTTGTCACAGCTGTCACTTGGTTAGCTGGCACAAGTCCGCTAGGGCTCAAGCCAAATTCTATGAGTTCTCAGAAGAAGCTTTTTAACCGATGAATGAAAGCTATCTCAAAGGAAATTAACCTACTGCAGGAAGAAACTGAAAGCCAACAAGAAATGAAAACACTAGCAAACCCTAACTCTACCGGCTAGTCCTACTGATGCAAAGGTGGGAATGCAAACTACTGAAAGAGGTGTCATTACTTCTAGGAAGGTGAGGTGCATGTGTCTAGACTACTGTGATCTAAAGAAAACATGTTTTTGTATTTTTGTTCAAGTTGTTGGAATTATTATGTGTGTGCTTCTAACTGGGTCTTGACTGTGCAGGGATAGATCAAGGAGGGAATTGCTTGGAAGAGGTCAGGAAGGATCAGAGAGGGTCTAAGGGATCCCTAGCATCCTTTCAGAGAAGTTCATGAAGTTCAGGTGCTTGGCAACCGTGTTTACAAGCTTCTACAGGAAGTCTGCAGGGGATTCTACAGGAAGTTCAGGATTTCTACAGGAAGTCTGCTAACTTCTACAGGATGTTCTGCAATCGGAGTTTTGGGTGATGGATGAGTGAATGAGCTGTATGGGTGGATAGAGAGGTAGGGGGGGAGCTTGTGATGGCTTATGGACAGAGAGGTGAGATGGAGAGGGGATGTGTAAAGCTGGTTGGTCTAGAGGAGGGTACAGGCAATGGAAGGCCGAAAAGATAAAACAGCGTGGATAATAGAAGAGTTGGGAGGCAAATGATCTAACTGGGAGATAAGTAGATGGCTTAGGCACGGCTTAGAAGGATAAGGAAATGATAGAGTGGTGCTGCACAGTGTAAATGAAACAAATCACCCCTGTCTCGCATATAATCGAAAGTTCGTCAACCTAGTCTAACTGTTTTATTAGAAACCAAAGAACAACAATGTAGTTTAAAGGGAAATCGTGCATGGTGCTGAAACAAAGAGTTATTCCACAAGATCTAAATGCATGGAAACTTCTACAACCGAAAACATTACTTCAAGACTTGCATGAATATGTAAAACAATGTTTTTGGTAGTTGGCATGGTCTGCACTTCCGGTCCCCAAACAGAGGTAAAAGTGAGTGTGCATTCAACCTTTTTTGGAACTCTGATTAACTCTAATCCCCTTACTCTAATCTAAACTGCTGAAAGCACTTTATCCATAAAACTAACCTACTTAATCACATCAAGAAATTCAACTCAGCAAACTGTGTTTCCAAATGCATGTAAAGGAAAAGAAATAAAATGCTGAAAGGAAAGTAACAATACAACGAAAGGAGGTCTATTGCTCTCAGATTGGGCCCAACCCCGAGAGCTATAGCTCCTCTAAGAACTCAGAACTGAACTCAAATCTGCCTGCCTTTTATTAAAATATAATAGTCATAAGTCTAACAACATGCCAAAAATGGCTTACAAAGAGCAAAACAGAGCTATCAGCTCCTAGTCCAGAATAAACAACAAAGTTTCAAAAAAAGTTTTTCATCGAATGCTACAGCCTCATCATTTATACATTACAAGGGCCAAGCTGGCCTCCTAAATTAGTGGGGTTTGGCTGTCCAAACTAAGAGTAATCTGTTGTTTCCTTTCAATCCGTTTGGCTGCCTTCTAGCTCGGTGGTGGTTGGAGCTCGGAGTTTGGGTGGAGATCACGAGGAAGGCCATTCAAGGCTGTGGACAACCTTCCTACAAAACCACAATCCCCTCTTGGCTGTCTCCTAGCCTTCATCTGCGTGGTTTTGCTCCATTAAATGTCAAAAAAACCTGAAATAAACATGTGTTAGCCACCTAGGAATAGTGACTGCCCTCCTTCATACAAATAACATGAATATACTAAAAAATGATGCATAAGTGATGAAAAATGAAGGGTTGAGCAAGGGTAAGTAGGCCAAATGACCCCAAAATGTTACCAAATTTGGGGCTCATCACTAACACAAGAGACAAGAATCTAATTCTACTATTTACAACGAAAACCCATAAACATCGAGAAAACAATAATCAACAGAGGAATAGAATCAAAGGCACATAACACAATAAATATCCAAGAAAATCCACAGCTCAAAGCCCCACTATCTATTTTGTATTAATCCGGAAAATCAAGATGAATTTACAATGCTTGTTCTCTCTAGAACAATCCCAACAATTAGCAAATTCAATCTCCAACTCATAAGAAAGCTCAAGGCCAAAGCTTAGCCAATTCACAAGCTCTCCAAGTCTCTATTCCAATGTGTAATTTCTATGAAGGATAGCTTGTATTTAAAGGGAAATAAAGTCTCTAAAAATAGAGCAATCCCTTAAGGATCAATTCCTGATTGCATGTACTATCAGTGCAACTCAAAAAAACTAAATCAAATAGTAAATTTTACTTGCACTCTAGTCTCAACTGGGTCTTTCTCAGAATCGACATGCATGATTTTTTGATGAGTAAATATTCAGTTAACTAGAGTAGCACTAGTGGAGTTCATTAGTGTCACCACTAACTGTTAACTCACTATTAGTTCTCTAAATCAATTTGAGAACTAATTTAACTTAACTGACTCATGAAGCTGAGTCTTCTATTTTACAACTCACAATTAACTCACACTAGACTCCTACAAAGTAGGAAAAACATATACATGATTTCCAAAAGACTTCCAACTTGAATTTCCTAAGTTAAGTAAGTTTAATAAACTTAATTTAACTATTTTAAGTTGATATGAGAATAGAATTCGAATTTAATTCACAATTTAATTCAAGGAAAAATTAAATTGGAATTTCTTGTTGCCATTTCTCAACATCGACTACATAAGATAACATGGAATTGGTGCCAAAGAATGAGGAGGCAATCCCATCAACTAAGAGGCCTAACAAATGGGATATTTTGTGGAAATTAAAATTATTTTATTACCACTGGCTAACAAGAAAGCACCAAAGGTTGTGGGGATTTTGATAGGCCTATCACCTTTGGATTTGGCCCTTTTTATGATGGTGGTCCTATGGACGATTCCACTTACATTTTAGGTTATAGGGGAATTTGGGTACGTCAGATGATGACATTCCTATAAAATTCATGGAATGAAATTTAAGGAGGAGTGCCTTTGTAAACTTAGGGTGTATGTGTAACAACCCTGTGTTAAAATTTCATGTAATAAAGTTAATAAAGGAAAAATAAGACCAAGGTCATGGGACTCATATTCCAAGCTGAGTGTTGGGAAAAACATCCTAGTGGGTGTCACTTTTGGCTTATTATGTCTAAGGAAATTGGCCAAGGAATTGGAAAAGGAAATGAGGCATTAATTGACATTTATTTATGAAAATAAAGGAAAGTAGAAGAAAAGGGAGATGAAAGGTCACATATTTGCATGAGAGGAAAATTGAAGGAAAATAAATGAAATTGAAGAAAATAGAGACCTCAATGATAAAAAAGGGCTTCTGAGGATTATCTCACAACTTTTTGTTAGTTTATATTTGGAGTTAGCTTTAGTGAGAGAAGAGCATTGAGAGGAGAAATCAAAAGCGCAAGAAAAGGAAGGAAAAGGAAAGACAAGAAAAGCAAAGGGAAAGAAAGGAAGGTTTGATTCAAGCAGCTTCAATGGGAGGATTTGTAGGTAACAGGTTGCATGTGTGATTTCCTACCAGATTTGTGAATGCATGGTACATGAATTTGTGTATTTGGTTCATTTTTTTTCATTGGCATGGGTTTTTCTTGGTTTGACAGTGGTTTTAACCTTGCCTTACCATTTCTGGATAGTCATGGTATGATGGGATTATTTTCTAGTTCAATTGTGGATTGTCGAAAGGTTTTTGAACTAAGCGAGGTCGTCTCAAGAAAATTCCTAAGGGTTGGGGGTGGAGGCGGTTTAATCTCCTGGAAGTCATCAATAGGTGGGTGAAGACAGGAAAATTCCTCAAGGTAATTGTTGGGCTGCCAAAATTAACATTCAATTTCAATATTTTTCACCTTTATCCTCATTTTTTCACCTCATTCTATTACATTACCATTACATAAACCTACATTATCATTACTACATTAGTCCACATTTACATTTTCCAAAGTTATTAATTTCATTTATTTAGACTGAATTTATGATTAAAAGTTAGAGAAATAACATGTATTTTCTTATACCTAAAAGTGGCTTGAGTTTGATGACATGTGCAGATCATTTGGAAGCTTCCAAGGAACCCTTATGTGACTTTCCAAGATCAAATTCAAATTTCAACTCAAGAGGTGGACCATATTCCAAGGAGAAAGATCATGGAGATCTTGATGTGCCATGGGATTTGTATCTAGTATTTAGGGATAAGTTGAGACAAGTATGGATCTAGTAGATATTTAAGGGATCAACATTTATTGAGTAGATATCCCTAATTCATGTATAAATAAGAGGAGCATCCTTCAAAGGAAAATGAACAATTATCAGTTATTCATTAGCATTAGATTTATGATTGTTCATTTAGCATGAATAATATCATTTTCTCCAAATCATGAGTTATAAGTGTTGTTTGATTTTTAATGTGTGATAGTTGTTCATGTGTGCTCATTGAGGAATGGAAGGATCCCCATATCAAGATAAGTACACTTTGTTGTAGAATAATGTTCATAGTTATGAATATACTAGTTTTAATTCTCGATGTTCATCTTATTTATTTGCTATAAATACTTGTAAGTAATTTCAATATGAATTCATGTTATGGCCATGTTTTGTTGTGTGAAGATTGATCTCCTTTCAGTAACTAGTTTTTATGTGAGAAGGACAACCAAGATCTCGTAAGTTAGGAGCATCTTCTCCATGAGCTACACTGAATTGAAATAAGATTTACTTTCATATATACTTTCCTAGATTAAATTTATGTGAAGATTGATTTCCTTTCAGTAGCTAGTTTTTATGTGAGAAGGACAACCAGGACCTCCTAATTAGGAGACTCTTCTCCATGAGCTAAGAATTGAACTGAAAATAGTATTTACTTGCTTTCATTTATATGCTTTCTTTCCTTCTTTATTAGATATTTGGCAATGTTATTATAGAAAGATTATAGAAGGACAACCAGGACTCTTGAACAAGAGAATCTTCTCTATCTTCTAAACTACTTCCTTTGATCAAACATTTACATAAAATAGATTTGAATATTTTGTTTTCAAAATAGTTTAGATTTGTAATATGCATTTCCATTCTAAACAAACTTCCTACACTAGTTTCATCTGAGGTTCCATATATTTTGGTTTGCTTCTAAGTTTACGAAACCCCATGGTTGACAAATTAAATGACAGGAATTTAGCATACAATTAAATCGCCCAACATTTTTGCGTCGTTGCCGAGGATGCAAACTTAGATGTAAGCTATTTAGGAGGATTGTTTAAGAATCATTTTTATTTAGGGTTAATTTCATTTAGGCATTTTCATTTAAGTTTATTCTCATATAGAAAACATAGAAATAGAACACAAATAAAAAACCCTCATTCACTAAAAAGAAAAAGAAAAACACAATAAAATCCATATGTATATATGGACGAAGAATGAGTATAAGTTTGGAACAACTCACCTAGATCCTAACAAGAGTCAGGATCTCCTCTTCTTGCGAAGAAGAGATCTTAACAGTAGCCAAAAGCTTAACTACTCCTCTAGAAGAAAATAATGAATTAACATTCGAAGAATCCTGTACATCTAATGAGGAACAATTATTTGAACAGGAGATTGAGGAGGACAAACAAAAGTTGTAGCATGATCTGAATCAGAGTAGAAATCACACCTATGAAAGCCTTATCGATAGGTGGTTTCGATGGTTTCAAACAAATACCAGGTTAGGTCAATGTAGTTTTTGTTCTTATTTCCTTAAATCACACTCACAAGAACTAGATTTGATCATCCTTGTATATTTTCATTTTAAAATTGAGAAATTGAAAATTAATATATTTTTACTACTATTGCGTGAATGGTTACATTGGAAATTTAATTACATGTAATAGTTTGTAATTTCCAATTAACATAGAGTAGGTAGGATGACATTTTTTGTTTCGAATAAGTATGCTCTCCTTTTGCACGATCTTGAGGATCAGAAAATAGGATGTTTGTAAACATTTTCAGGGTTTGCAATATTCTTGGCTCCATACGCTAAATTTATTTTTTTCCTAAATCAATAAAAAAGTTCTAATTTTTTTAGAGTTAGAATAAATTTAAATTCTTTTTAAAAGATTTTGATTTTAAAAAATAATATCAAAATGAAAAAAAATAGAATAAAATTCAAATTATTTTTAAAAGATTTTAATTAAAAATAAAAAAGAGTAACTAAAAATAAATTTAGAAATGAAATTCAATTTGTTTTTAAAGATTTTTAAAATAACATAAAAATTAAAAAAAAATCATTATAAAAAAAATTAATTTCTTCTTAATTGTTGCAACACAAAAGAATAGGAATAAATTTTTATTTTTTATTTTTTTGTTTTTTAGTTTAAAAAAACATAATTAAAACCATTAATAAAACAAAACACGTAAAAAACAAAACATTAAAAAAAATAATAAAAAAAATTAAAAACAAACCTAAACCAAACAAATAAAAACAAAATTTATAGCCCTACGTTATAAACCTAGACACATAATTGACCCAAAAAAAAATAAAAATCAAAACCTTTCATACAAACAATGCATAAAACAATAAAGAGGTCGAATCATATATTAAAAAGCCCATGCATAAAAACGAACATACAAAATCCATACGGCATTGAAAAAAAACCAAAGGCCCGAAGTTATTCGCCCTGGAGAAAATGCGTGACGAGTTGCAATTAGATTTATGTTCTCTTTCCGCCTCTTTAAACCTGCAAAAAAAATCTCTGCGCTATTCAACCAAGCAGTCGAGGGGGACAATTTGAATTAAAATAAAAAAATGCGCTAGTGAAGTTGGGAAGATCCACTCTTTTGGGGAAATCATGGGCTCACTCACAGACAAAATCTCGGGAATGAGGCGAAAATCCAGCAGAAATATTGTTAGGCCCCTATACTACTAGTGTAACCCCTTTTTGTTATTAGTACAACCCACTTATTATATTGATGTACCCATGTAGTGCCCATATTGTTACTAATGTGCCCCATAGAAGCCCACTATTGTTATTATTGTGCCCTTACATTATTATTGTTATGTCGGCTCTGATTATGTTATGACCCCTTAGACTCCTATATATAGAAAGGAGGTCTTTTCATTTGTATCATCCAAGAATTGTTCATTTATGTAATGTAAAGGAGGTTTCCCCCTCGAAGAGGAATTCTAAGGCATGGATCTCTCTTTTCTATCTTTTTGTGAGCTGGTTTCATAACATTTGGTATCAGAGCTTTGGATTCTAGGGTTTCGCTGCTCCAAACAGGTCATCGTGGAATTTTCGCTATAACTTTTTTCTGTGATGTTTCAGAAGTCGCAAAAAAAACCCATTTGAGAAGAAATCACGTTGAACCTTGGGTCCAAATTTCAGATCTTTTCGCGCAACATTTGCGGAGATATGCTCTGAGGAAGTTGGTATTTTTGCAGACTCCTAAATTACATTCAAAACAGGTGACCTAGGGAAAATCGTCATAACTTTCTCTCTAGGGATCATATTGAAATTTCGTAAGAAGGTACAGAAAGAAGACGGAATGTAGTTTCTTGTATATATTTTTCAGAACCAAAGGTCGAAACTTGTACACGTGGCACTTCATACAAGTTCACTCTTTTGGAAAGGTCTATAATCAGGTCATCTTGGGAGATTGTGCATAACTCTTTTTCGGAGAATCCAATTTGGATCAGACTAGTGGCATTGGAAAGAGAACACAGAGGGATACTACAGGTAGCAATTTCAGAACTTAAATATCCACAATTACATAGTTACAGTCATTTCAAGATCGAGGTCCTAAAATCAAGAAAAAGAAAGATGAGGAAGTTTGATGGCAAGGATCCGGTAAATTGGATACTTCAAATGGAGAAATATTTTGATCTACATGGTGTACCACTGTTAAAAAAGGTATGTATTTCATCTTCATATTTAGAACCGGATCAATTTTTATGGTATAAAGGGTTTTGTTCTCGTAAACAACTTGTTACGTGGTCAATTCTCACGGAGGAAATGATAGCACATTATGAGGATACAAAGAGCAACACCTTCTTTAGAGCAACACCACAACAATTGGAAAGAGTAAAAGGGCTTTGTGACATATTTGAAAGTAAAATTATGGCAACAAGGAAGTCTAACCCTCACAACTTTAAAGATGGACGGGTTGTTTCTCCTAGCCTTCCACAACCTACAAGGGTTACACCACAACAATGGGAAGAAAAAAGAGAAAAAGGGCTTTGTTACAATTGTGACAGCAAATGCACTAAAGGTCATAAGTGTGCTGAGAAGAAATTATTTTACATAGAGTATGAAGAGGAGGAAGAAAAGGATCAAGGAACATCAAAAGAAGAGGATATATGCCAGGACCCGACCCCAGAGAAAGAAGAAATGAATTAGAACATATCTTGTAAACTATTGGCAAGAATGACCACTCCTCAAACTCTCAAGATAGAAGGACATATCAAGAAGAAAAAGGTGCAAGAAGTGAAAGATCACATCAAGAAAGAAGAAATGAATCCAGCCATATCTTGTAATTCACTGGTCGAAATTACCACTCCTCAAACTATCAAGATAGAAGAACATATCAAGAAGAAAAATGTTCAAGAAGTGAAAGATCACATCGAGCGTCAAGAAATGAATTCGACCATATCTTGTAAAGGATTGGAAGAAATTACCACTCCTCAAACTCTAAAGATAGAAGGACATATCAAGAAGAAAAAGGTTCAAGCAGTGAAAGATCACATCGAGAATCAACAACAAGTTCTCCAACTTTTAAAGGATAACGCCACTTCGATGCAAAATCAAATGAAAGAACAGGTAGATCAACATCATAGTGAAATTTTTTTTGATGTAGGCGACTGGGTATTTTTACTGCTACATCTAAAGCAAGCTATTTATGAGAAGGAAATGTTGGCAATACTACATGCACTTAAAAAATGGCAACCTTACCGAATGGGAAGACTCTTCAAGGATGAGGATGTGGAAGCATTGTTTGGTACTATTTCTATTATCCAACCAGATTGGATAAACGAAGCAAGGGATGAATGGAAGAAGGACAAAGAAGTATGGCCACTTATTCAAAAGTTGCAAAAGATCCCAATTCAAACAATATTGCCAGATATTGAAAAGGAAGGAAAAATCATATTGGAACCTGGAGCAGTCACCGAAACAAGAACCCGACAGCTACAAAATCGATCAATTTCAGAGTATCTCATCAAGTGGAATAACTTACCCGCCGAAGATTCGACATGGGAGGACAAGAATTTTATACAGAAGCATCAAGAACCACTCAAGCGTTGAGGACAACGCTTTTTGAAGGAGAGGGGCATGTTAGGCCCCTATACTACTAGTGTAACCCCTTATTGTTATTAGTACAACCCACTTATTATATTGATGTACCCATGTAGTGCCCATATTGTTACTAATGTGCCCCATAGAAGCCCACTATTGTTATTATTGTGCCCTTACATTATTATTGTTATGTCGGCTCTGATTATGTTATGACCCCTTAGACTCCTATATATAGAAAGGAGGTCTTTTCATTTGTATCATCCAAGAATAGTTCATTTATGTAATGTAAAGGAGGTTGCCCCCTAGAAGAGGCTGAATTATAAGGCATGGATCTCTCTTTTCTATCTTTTTGTGAGCTGGTTTCATAACAAATATCATCATCTGCCATCTATCATTTTGTTGCGGCTTATTCTGATCCAGAATTTCGATTTCTCCAGCATGAGCAATCTTCAGCTCCAGAATTCATTGAACATTCGGCGATGTAGGTGAAGTGATATGGCTATTTCAAATTCTTTTGTGGCAGTTTCAACTGCCCACAATTTTTACACATCCGCTAAACTTAATCAGAGAAAAATCCTCAAAATTCATGTAAAGTCGGCCTCTCGATTTCCTGTGATCTCCTGCCGATTTCACGCGATTTCCTGTATCCCCATATCCCAGGCTTTAAGGCTGATGAAGAATTCGTTGGATACGTCAAGGGCTACCAAAGAATTTTTTATTTAACTTGTACTGATCACCGTGGGACTCCACAATCTCCAGCTCGGACCTATACATTGGAAGCACAAGGAGTCGTGAAGAGTAAACCCGAAAGAATAGAAGGGGAAGGAGGCATCGACAACATTGTTCCTCCTCCTCTCCTCTTCTGCATTTCTCAAACTCAAACACCTCTCCTCTGACAACCATGGAAGGCGGGGTCGTCTTTGAAGCTATGCAAAACCCACTGGATCGCCTGAACACTGGAAAGATGGAACATGGTTGCGCCCATTACAGGAGACGATGTCGGATTTGGGCCCCTTGTTGCAATGAGATCTATGCTTGTAAGCAATGTCACAATGAATCCATGAGCCATTTAAAGGACCCCTTGTTGCGCCATGAGCTCCCAAGATACAAAGTTGAATGGGTTATTTGTTCTCTCTGTGACACAGAAAAATGTCAAGCAAATTTGCGAAAACTGTGGTGTTAAAATGGGGGATTATTTCTATTCAACGTGCAAGTTCTTTGATGATGATATCTCAAAGCAACAATATCATTGTGATGATTGTGGCATATGCAGGGTAGGAGGACGGGATAATTTTTTTCCATTGCCAGAAATGTGGTTGTTTCTATACGGTTAGTTTGTAGAAGGGCCAACCCTGCGTAGAGAACTCAATGCGCCACAACTGTCCAATTTGTTTTGAGTATCTTTTTGATTCTTTAAAGGCAATAATTGTTCTGCGTTGTGGTCATACAATGCATGGGGAATGTTTATCAAAAATTAAAATGCACTCTCAATATTCATGTCCAATGTGCTCCAAGTCAGTCTGTGGTATGTCCATAATATGGGAACAACTAGATCAAGAGATTGCAGCAACACCTATTCCTTATGACTATCAAAATAAGATGTTCTGGATCCTATGCAATGATTGTGACATGTTCTCTAAGGTCCAGTTTCATATTGTTGCACATAAGTGTTTAAACTGCAAATCTTACAATACTCGCCAAACAAGGGGACCAGGCCAATAGTGGTACAGTCGTAGGAATCATGGAGTATTTGTATTTATAATGTCAAGTTCCTATCCTCAGTGATGGCTCTGTCATATGCCCAGTAATCTAGCAGTGATTAGAACAAGATTCAATTGTAGATTCCCTCCATTGATGGGTTATTCATTGGTTAGTGTATTGCTAGGTCTTGGTTCTGTGTTGCAATCTATGCATATTAGAGCTCAGGGTGCTTTTTTTGTAGACCTGTAAGTTGTAATTTACCTTAAGATGTGGTCAATTCTTAATATTATTTTTAGGCTGTAAAAAAAGATAAAAATAAAAATTCAAAACAGTTAAAAATAAAACAAATAAAATAAAAATAAAATAAAATAAAAAAATCAAAACAATTAAAAACAAATCAAAACAATTAAAAATAAATAAATAAAACTTAAAAATGAAAAGAAAAAAAAATTCAAATGGACATTTCATAACAACTGAAAACATTTTATGCTAACTTGGAGTTACTTCAAAGGAACTTGTGGGCAAAGGCAACAAGTAAAAAAAAAAACATTTTATTTTATTTCGTTGCTAGCATTCATACTTGCATTTTATATTTTTCAAAAAGCTCTCACAATTTTCATGCAGGATTTGTACTAAGCTTTTACAGGTGCGCAGACGATCCAAGTTCATGTAGATGTGATATCCATAAATCAAATTCATCATTGAAAGCTTGTAGGAGCTAATTACATATGTCGTGACATTTGTCGCTACACATAAATCTTTTGCGCCATGATATGTTTACCCACACTTCTCCTTCAAATCCTTATTAGTCATCCATGTTAAATTCCACTGATTCATTGCCTTATCCATCATGATTTCATACATGTCTACTTTTCTGAGTCGCATACGTTTTTTTCCTACTTTTCAGTTCATCTTTTTTCCTCACGAATAAACCATCTAGCTCTCTAAATTGCCTTGTTTTTCTTGCCATAAAAATTGTTTCACCATAACATCTTGTATATATAGTCCTGCCAATCATTTTGTACGAACTCGCATTGACTGATGTGGGATTCCATAAGGACCACCTTTCAACAAGTCTTGACCCATCGACCTCAGCACCTTATCTGGGATAAAGACTAGAGTCATTATTAGTACCTTGAGGCTTGCATGCCTTAATGGAAAGTCTTCTTGCCGACGAACAATGGGAATACATTAATGTCCCTTGGTTGTTGGATCTTGAAAGTGGTTCGACATTAGCTCATCCATTCGCACTTCGCAAGATGTACTTGGGTACCTTGGGACTCATTGACATTAATGGTGAGTTTTCCTCACATTGGTTAATGACATTCATCAATGGTGGTAATCCAATGACTTCTTTCCATGTTCAACATCGACACATTTATTCACATGGAAAGAATTGTGCCATGATATGGAATGACATGAAGACTATATGATTCAGTAGCTGTAATAAAATATCCACATTCACAACTTCATCCATCATGTATGCAACCAAGACACAGTTCACATTCTTGTAATCTTCATTCCATGATTCAACAGCAGGAGCTACACTTTTCTACATATACACAGTTTGTCCACTTAGTGATCTGATAATCACCCTATGAGTGACCTCAGTTAAAATTTATTAAAAAAAAGGTATTATAGACTCATGTGTTAGTGTGTGTGTTCTGTGTTATTGAAACAACGGATCGATCAGACTACCAATACACAGACATTTTGAATGGAAAGACAGTAGAGAAATGCAGTAAGAAGACACAAAGACACAAGAAATTTTTAATAAGGAGTTCACCCTATTCTCCAAGGCTACGTCTCTGGTCCAGCTTCAGTGGTGGCCTTATTTTATTATGTCTTTGAGCAGAGAAATTACAATACAGGGACTCAATATGAGTTCTCCTGAAGCAGATTTTGCTTGGCAGGGTGGTTCTTGGATTCCCCAAGCCACTTGGAGTACACAGACTCTTGTTCTTCCTACCAGCTCTATGACCCTTGGTCTATAGTGGAAAGAGCCAACTGTGATGCTCAATCCAGACAGATTCCTCTATGGGAAGGCTTGATACTTCAAACTCCTTGGTGCTCGATGCTGCCTATGGTCAGCTAGGCCCTTTGTCTCCTCTGCTTGGCTTTACTGCTCTCTGTGCTCAGTCCTCCTCTTAGGGTTCACTGTTCACTGTCTCTCTTGGTCGCTTGGACTCTTCGATCTGAATCTCTCTTCTGATCTCCTCGTTCATTGTCTCTTCTCATGGCTTTAGCCTTTCAACCTTCGTGCCTATTCGTTTCCTCTCCTTCCTGCGTCGATTTTCCTGTCGCCTGTGTGCTTGGAATTCCCTGTTCGACATCAGCATAACGCTCAGGAAGTAGCCACGTGTCTTCATCGGAACTGTGCTAGCCTGCTTGTCGATTCATTGCTTTCTCCATCGTGGCGGTCAATCGATTCCAAATCCTCTTAAAACACGACTTAATCCCCTGTCAATTCCGCTCTGTCTATCGGGTGCAATCTCAGCTGTCCGATCTAGCCTCCTCTAGATCCAACGTAATTCGCATGTCGAGCGCGGTTGACTTGCTCGACCGATAACACGCGATCGCGACAGTTTTTCTCTCTCCTCCGCTGCCACGCGTCAATCGCGAGGGTGCTCGCTCTGTTTTCTGCAAAACTGCTTACCGTTCAAGGGTGCCCCGATCAAACCGCCGGTTTCCAGGGTGTGGGTCCCACCTTCATATGATGGTGCTTTCTCCGCTTTTTTGCCCACGGTCCTCTGGCTCCCAATGTGACCTAGTGCTTAAGCCCTACCATTTCAGCCCTATTTTCCCAGCGAACATGCATCGAAAACCAGCTCCTTTTCCCGATACGAGGCTCCCAGGGGCTATTTTGACCTCTTGTGTAGTCTCCATGGGCCTCAGTCAGCGTGCTTTGACCAAGGTCCTCGTCGTTCCACGCCGGCTGCCATGGCCACTGGTTCAGGGTGTTTTCGATTGATGTTTTGGATTCTTCAAGGATTTGTTCGACTTGTTTTAGTCACGGTTATATGACAGTCATTTATGGATCCGATTCAGATCACGACCTCCCAACTGAAAAGCTTTTGGACCACCAAAAGTTGGTTTTTCTTCAAGCATCAACTAAGTGAGGAAACTGTTGTCTCACTTGTCCAATCTCAATCCACTTCGCACTGCTCGGCTTCGAACGTTTAAGCCCAATTATGAGGTATTCCACCTATCCAATGTGCGTCATCCTTACCTTCTTAAGATATTCAGGTAGTAGGTCATCAACAGAAGGCAATTGACTCTGCTCTTCAGGGTCGTCAATCATTGAAGGTTAAAACAATCTCAAGCAATCTGCATTCACGACTGAGTAGATGTGCATGTAAGCTGGCAGATCAAGGCGAAAAGCATTTTCACCAATCTTCTCAAGTATCTTGAAGGGTCCATACCTGATAGGTTTTAGCTTCTTATCTTCACCTTGCATCCTTTCCTTGCTGATATACAGCCATACTTGGTCTCCAACTTGAAAACTATGCTCCATCCGATGCTTATCATGCCTAGCCTTGTACTTGGCCTGGCTCTTTTCCATCTGTTCCTGTACTGCCTGGTGGATCTCCTGGATCTGTTCAATGAACCTAGTTTCTTTGTCCACATCACTGTGTCCATCAACCATGGTATCTTTACCAAAGACAAAATCCAAGGGAGACCTTGGTATGAAATCAAAGCAGGTCTCAAAAGGATATCTCTGGGTAGAAGAGTGTTTGGCTCTATTGTAAGCATGTTGCACATAGCACAAATGCTCATCCCAAAACTTAGGGTGTTTGCTACAATATCCTCTCAATAACTGGATCACTGTCCTGTTAACTACTTCTGTTTGGCCATCTATTTGTGGATGAAAAGTTTTGTTTTTCTTTAATTTGGTGTCGATTAGTTCCCACAGACTGGACCAAAACTTCCCCACAAATCGGGTGTCTTGATCAGATATAATAGAAGTGGGTAATCCAAAATGAACCCATACATGTTCAAAGAATAATTTTGCAATTTGTTCAACTGTAATCCGTTTGCTACAGGTATCAAAATACACATTTTGCTGAACCTATCCACAACAACATATAGATAATCGTGACCTTTCCTAGATTTAGGCAGTCCTCCAACAAAATCCATGGAAATGCTCTCCCAAGGGTGAAAAGGAACTGGCAATGGAGTGTACAAGCCTAGTTTTCTATTGTTGGGATTTCTTTTAGCACACATAGCACACCCCTTTACATATCTAGAAACTGTCTCACTCATTCTTGGCCAATAACAGAACCTTTGCAGCTGTGTAACTATTTTACTTACCCCGAAGTGACTTGATATCAGAGAAGTGCGTGCTTCCCTAATGATATTTACTCTCTCAGTTTGTGGAATGTAGAGTTTCCCATAATGATATAAGAGTTGGTCCTTCACATGATAGTCCAATTCTTCTACCCTTTTGCCTTGACTCAAAGTTGCATATACATCTTTAAAGTCCATATCATGAGCATAATGTTCTATGTAGCTTTCATGTAGCACATAATTATGCTTAAGTATGGTAGATGCATTTATAATGGGTCTAGATAACATGTCTGCAACCTTGTTATGTATGCCCTTTTTATATCTGATGACTACATGAAAATGTTGTAGAAAACCCATCCATCTGTAATGTCTTGATTGTTGCAACTTAGTTTAGGAGTGTAGATATTGAAGTGGTTGATGATCAGTATGTATTACTGTTTCTTTTCCCATTAAGTAATGTTTCCACTTTTTCACACTCTGAACTAATGCATACAATTCTTTATCATATGTAGGATAGTTAACTACTGCAGGATTAGAAGTCTCAAAATGATAACATATGGGTTTACCGTGTTGTGTCAACACTGCTCCCATGGCATAGTCACTGGCATCAGTTTGGATCTCAAATGGTCTTTGTAGATCTGGCAGTGCTAGTACGGGTGCTGTACTAATTTTTTCTTTCAAGGTGTCTAAATATTTCTGCTGTTTGCCTCCCCACTGAAACACCTTGTTCAATCCTGTCAAAGCATGTAAGGGAGCTGGAATTAAGGAGAAATTTGAAATGAACTTCCTCCAATACTGTGCTGCTCCTAAGAAGCTTCTCACTTCTGTAGCAGACTTGGGTTTAGGCCAGTTTACAATGACTGCCACTTTAGAGGGATCTATTTTCAATTCACCTCCCCCTATTATATGACCCAAATAATTTAGAGAGATTTTTCCAAATTCACATTTGGAGATTTTAACATAAAGTTTTTCTCTTTTCAAAACATCTAATGTCTGCTTAACATGCTTTAAATGTTCTTCCCACGTTTTACTAAAAATCAGAATGTCATCCAGATACACAATAACAAAATCATCAAGAAAAGGTCTCAGTACATCATTCATTAATCTCATGAAAGTAGCATGGGCATTGGTCAAGATAAAATGCATAACCAGCCATTCATACAATCCCCGCTCTGTTTTGAAAGCATTCTTCCATGCATCTTGCTCTGCAAATCTGACTTGATGGTATCCACTGTGCAAATCCAACTTGGTGAAATAAACAACTTCCTTCAATTGATCTAAAATATCATCTATGCGAGGAAGGGGATAACGATTTTTTATCGTTATTTTATTTAGTGCTCGGTAATCAATGCACATTCTCCACGAGCCATCTTTCTTTCTCACCAAAACAATTGGTGACCCACATGGTGATGTGCTAAGCCTGATGAACCCTTTCTCGAGCAACTCCTGCCCCTGCTTCTTGATTTCAACATTCTCTAAAGCAGATAACCTGTACATCCCAATGATAGGTAAAGGAACATCTTGCTGCAAAATAATATCATGTTCTATTCCCTTTTTGGGTCGCAGACCTTGAGGTTCTTGAAACAAGACATCATACTCTGAAACAATCTTTTCTATATCCGCTTGTTGATTAGAATTACAGCCCTCAAATACATTGGTTTTATCAGTTTTCTTTTCCTTTACAACCATTAGTAAGAATTGTTTGCATGAATTTATCATTCTTTTCATATGTCCTGAGTTTATGAGAGTATAATTATTATTGAGCTTATGAGCTCTTACAAAGTATTTGATTCCATCTTTAACAAGTAGATACTTGTTCTTAGCTCTATAGAAAATAGCCTTTCTATCATACAAGTAAGGACTTCCTAAAACAATTCCACATATATCCAAAGGAATTACATCTAACTCAACCTCATCTACAAATGTTGACCCAAAAGAAAACTTGAGTTTGCACTATCTAGTCACTTGTAGTTGTGCTTTATCATTTAACCATCCTAATGGGTATGGTTTCTTATGAGGTGTAGTTGCTAATCCCAATTTCTTTACAATTGCTTCAGAAATCAGATTTACTTGTGAGCCACTATCAAACAAAGTATCAATCTTTTGATATTTGGAAACAACTCGAATATGGAAAAGCTCACACCTTTTTCTCTCATGTTCTTCATCAGTAACAGATTGAGCAGAATTACTAATAGATGCTTCAGAATTCTTACATTTCATACCTATGGCTGCAATGGTTGTTTCATCTCCTGAGTTTGACCCGAAATCCTTCTGAATAGCTGCAGTAGTCATCTTCTTCTTGCCCTCAGATTTCTTAGGCCTCAGCTCTGGATGCAGAATCCAACAGTGCTCATCATCATGCCCCTCCTTTTTATAGTGGGTGCATGAGGCTTTGCCTTTCTGTGCAGTGTTAGGCTGTTAGCCTTCTTTGCTTTTCATTTCTACTTTCTTTTCTCCTTGCTCTTGCTTACAATGGGTTGGGATGGTCCCCCAAATTCTGGATTTCCATTCTTTCCTCTAGCTTCTAGATGAGTAGCTTGTACAGATACCTCATCTATACTAGTGGGATTAAACATGAGGATAGTGTGCCTCATGTAACTTTGTAGACCCCCAATGTACTTCAAAATAGTTTCTAGTGAGTCTAATGAAATACCTAACATCAATGCTCTCTTTCGGAACTCTTGAGTATACCCTTGTACACTTTTCCCTTTCAACTGCCGAAGAGTTTGCCAACTCATCATGGCTTGTTGCATGTATGCCAATGGATAGAACTGCTTTCTGATGGCAGAAACAAAGTCACTCCAGATAGAGATGGTCTTACCATGCTTCTTCACATCAGCTTGGGTTCTGCCTTCCAACCAAACCAAGGCAGTGCCCCCTAGGCACAGGCTTGCTAGCTGAATCTTGCTCTTGTCTGAGTCTATATTTTGTACTCTGCAATAAACATCAATTTGTCTTATCCAATTGTCCAACTTCTCAGCATTCAACTCTCCATCATATATAGGAAAATCAAATTTAACATCTAACTTAATCAAAGATGCTTTCTTATTATGCACAGGGCTACTAGGAGGTGTAGGGAAGCTTTCTTCTTTCCCCTTTCCTTTGGAGTGGTCATGGGAATGAGATTCATCTTCTTCTTTATCTTATACACAATGTGGAGACTTAGATTTAGAATCAAAAAATATTGTCGTATACATTGTATTCATTGTAAAAGGAGGTTTCCCCTTCAAAGAGGACTACAATTATTAGTTTCTTATCATTTTTAAGGCACAGGGTTCATAACAATGGTCAACCATGTTCATGTATAATTAACCATAGTTGATCATAGTCAACTATACTCTTTACAAGCTCATTCATAGTCAACACATGTTAACCATTGTCAAACATGGACAGTAAGTTCAACCATATTCAAACTAGTTGAACAATGGTCAAGCATGGTCACAATTATCATCCATGGTCAAGAATATTTAACGATGTTCACCAATGGTCAATTATCATCTATGCTTGGTCAACCATAGGTTAATCCTTGGTTAACTTGTCAACCATGTTCAACCATCATCAACCATAGCTTGACCATATTTAGCCATAGTCAACCATGATCTACTAATCCTTTGTATGCATGTCATGCGCCAACTAGCACAACCACATGAATAAAGTGGTTGATATACATTGGTCGACATCATTTTCCTTTTTTTAAAACTAATCACAATCGGTGTATGAAAAGTGGAAAATGGTGTTGATGACGTTATATTGAACCACTTTATTAATGTGGCATGCTAGTTTTTTATATTGGTCAAAACTTATTTAATATAATACTTAGTTTTTATGAAGTATGTCTTTTCAACATTTTTTTGGATCAAATTCTCAATTAGAAGAATATTTAACTATTTTCTTTTTTCAATTTGATTTTTGTAGGTCAAAGCAATTAATGTTAACTATGGCTATTGAGGTTTAACTTTTGCAGTCATTTCTTACTTTTTGGAAAAAAATGAAAAAATAAGCTTTGCATATTATTTTGGTTTACTTAGACGTGATCACTCGTCTAAAAAAAATCATTTCCAACCTATATTTGATTTTTGTAGGGAAGTGAGATACTCTAAGGGACCAAACATATATATGGTCACTGGAGGAGCTTGTTGGAGGTTCTAGGGTTTAACAAAGAGCGTGATAGAGGATAACAGGTAAACATGGAGGCATAGGGAGGAGGGAGCTCCACTCCCTCCTACAGTAATGTGGTTTCAAATAGAGGAAGAGCAGGGAATAAGAACAAGCCTACATAATCCTTGGAGGTCAAGGAAAAAAACTCTGAAACTGAGAAGGCAGAAGGCGGAAAAACCCATGCAGAACAAGGGACCCATGAGGAAGACTGATAGGAGGAGAGAGCGGAAGATAGAGGTCAGGGAACATAGAATAGAACCAAGTTAGGGTCCTGTAAACCCAAGATCATAACTAAACCGTGAGTTATATTGAATGATCCAGCTCTGCAAGAGCACAGGGATCACATGGTAAACTATGCCATTATATGCAAGTTTATGGGACTCTGGCCATCAGAGAAAGTGTTGTACACTTGGATAAAATACAACTGGAAACCAAAGGGAGAGTTAAATATACATCGGATCCAAGGTTTTTTTTACAGTGGTATTCATGAACATGGAGGACAAAGACAAGATTTTTGAAGCAGGACCATACTTCTTTGCAGCTGCTGGTCTCTATATGTGGCCATGGACGATGAACGTTGTGCCGGAATGAGAAACCTTCACATCGGTACCGGTATGGATTAGACTATACTCTTTACCTTTAGATTACTGGATGCCAGAGTCTTTAAAAGCTATAGGTAATAAATTAGGTCATTCTATCAGGAGCCTTTTCAGATGAGGTCATTCTAGAAGTCTATGACGAGGAATGGGTTCAAATAGTTGACTATGAGCATATCCTGTTCAAATGTCACAAATGTCATGAACATGGGCACCTATCTAGAGATTTTCCTCTTAATAAAAGGGAGGAATACCTAAACACCACCAAAGGGAAGGATTAGACAGGTTTCACCAAAGTAGGAGGAAAAGGAAAAGGAGGGGGAAGGAAGACACAAAAGAACCCTACTGAGAATAATAACAAAACAAGAAGTTAAAATAGTTTTGAGATCTTAGGAGAAAAATAACTAGATGTGTTAGTGCCTAGATTGACCTTAGGCTGAAGGAAGGCAGGTCTAGGGTAACATCAAACCATGCTTAACCTGGTAGCTAGCCCTACCAGGTCGGGAGAGGGCTCTCTCCTTGTCAATCTCAATTAGAATATGGAAACTAGGGCTTGATATGACTAAAATGAAATGTTGATTTTAGGCTAGGTATATTAGGTTAGAGGATTTTGATTAATTTTGATAGTTGGTTGATGGATCAAATGAAGAAGACAACTTTGGGTCTGGGAAATCAACTCAGTTTTGCAGGATGTTCTGTGGGACGAGGTAGGTAGCTGTTTTGACACTTTGAATTGAGTGTGATGGTAAGTCTAAGACCAGTGAGGAGTTGGATAGGGCATGCAAAGTTAATGAGTCCTCTTCAAATAGTAGAAAACATTAAAAACTAAATGTATCCTCAAGGCAGAGCACTGAATATCAATGGATTCCACCTATTTATCTTGATTCATTTAGTTATGAAGAAAGAAATAGATGCTGGCACATATACACATAAGAGAAACTAAATTGCAATGGAAGAAACAATGCCAAGACACATTACCACAAGAATCCCACAAAATGTTGCAAAACCCTGGTTCATTTCCTTGCCAAATTGCAGAAGTGATTTACAATGAAGCTCAAAGCATCCACAAGAGTCCAACCTTTGCAAATTACTAAGAAAGTACATAATATAGGCATCAAACCACCTATGCTAGCCATTAGGGGTCGAATACATGAGTCAAGGAGCTGTTTCAACAACATATAAACTAGGAACTAGAAAATAGGCAGTGCAACAACTTGCCTCTAAAACTGTGGAAACTAATTCATTCAACCTCAAACCACCTCTAATTGATGTATCTACCCCCTCAAGTCATTTTCATCAAATTTACATCATGTTACATCATGTTACATCATTTACCATCACAAATTTACCAAGGAGAAGAGAAAAAGTCAACTGATAGTCAAACTAGGTGAAATTCTGAGTTTTAGGCAAAACTGGCAAAATTCATGCTATGCGCAACGCCACTTATCCCATGTGCATCTATTTTTCTAGGCCAATTTTGGAAGGCTCACTGGAGTCCAAATCAAGTGTAGGATAGCTTGTTGGAAAGATTGGTGAGTCTACTTTCTGGAACAACTTGAATTTTTGAATTTGGAGTCCATTTTCCCCTCCAAAAATTGATTCTCCCAAGACTACTTCCTGTGTGGCAAAAAAGTGGCAGAGGGCACGTTTTGGGTGTTTTTTTCCCTTTTGGAGACCTGGAACTTGTCCAAAATTCTCAGCCATTTTTGAGCTTCTATATTTTATGTTGATTCCAAAAATATAAACTTTTTTTCAAATGGATGCCCCCAACAAAAGCGCAACATCACCACTGAAAAAACCTGTTTTTTACATTAAAAATTCAAAATTGACAAAAAATTCTCCAAATTTCTTGAAATTTGGCATGATTGACCCTTGTTAAGTGCTTTGATGAGCTAATGATGCTTCAGACAAGATCTTGAGTTTATATTTCTCTTTTTTGCTCCTCAATGCTCTTTTTAGCTTAGCCTTTAACCTCTTCACCCTTGTGTTGCAAATTTTGTTCCGGGTTAAGTAATGATAGGCCATATGGCGCAAAATTTTCTTCTCTTTGTTGGCTTTCTCAAGCATCTTCTCAAGGTGAATGTTCACCCTCTCCAACCATGATTCTTGGTCATCCTCAATTTCTTGCTCAAGGGAGGTCATCTTGATCTTTCTTTTCTTTGCCATTTGCCTATTTTCCCTAATCATTTGTAGTTCCATAATAGCTTGCTTCTCTTTCAGTTTTTTGTTTTCCTAGTCAAGGAACCTGATGATCCATTTGGCCCTCTCAAGGTCAAGTGATAAGGCTTGTATTTCAGCCTCCTTCTCTTTGATAACCATGTCCTTGAGTCTTGAGCTTTGAGAGCCCAAATCAGTGACATCCTCCTCAATCAAAATAAAATCCCTTTCTTGCCCTTCAGTAGGGCCCTCCTCATGCATCCTTTGCTTCCCTTTATATTTGCTCTTTGACTGCTGGCCAACGTGTATATCTGGAGAAGAAGGCAAAGCCCCTTTCACCCCCAGTGAAGATAACAGTTTCTTGTGGTCTTGTGAAGAAAGCGAGACCCCTTCCGCCCCTCGTGGAGATAGTACTCGCCTGGCAGTAGCAAAAAGCCTCTTGGTGCCTCTCTAATAGGTGACAAACACCCGCACACCTGTAGTTTCAGTCTCATGAACACCTGGTTGTCCTAATGGCCCTCCTTCTTCTTGAGGCACTGATGGAATCACTTGAGGGCCTTTGAAAATCTCATGGGCAATAAAGGTATCCCATGGTATGTTTAGCAAGCTTAGCTGATGCAAAATAACAATTTTAATTAGTGAGAAGTGGTAAATGCTATTGAATTGTTGAGGAAAAGGTTTCCTTTGCACAAAGAGAGCCATCTTCTCAATATTCCTGTATATAAAGTATGGGAGGCTAATCATCCTTACTCTTGCGAAATGCATCAACAATTTGACATGATATGTATAAAGGCGGGAAAACCTTCCTTCACAGGTGAAATACTTGATGATGAGTTTCATGAGAGGAGCATAAATGTTCTACAAGTATTTGAATGGGAAAACCATATTGATTTGTCTATGATATCTAACCTTAATGTAAGGCTCATAATGTTCTTTGCCCACATGCTGCCCCTTATTCCATTGTTCACCTACATTTGGGATGCTTGTTTTTGCTGCAATGGTGTCAGGTGTCAAGGTGAAAGAGACACCAGGAAGGTTCACCTGGCCATTGTGGAGATGAAGAACAAACAACCTAGCAAGCTCATGATGAAATTTCACCCTCTCTACCATTTCACAAAACTAATAATAAGACTCGTGTTTAAAGCAAGTTATAGCAAGAGGGCAAGCAAGTAATTCTGTAAGAGTAGTGGGCTCCTCCTGGATGATCTTTCCTCCTTCGTGTGGCTTTCTTGGTACATGAGCTTCTCTGGAAGAATCACTGACAGTTTCCTCTTCCCTCTCATAATCTGAATCTATCTCCATGCTTATGAATTTGAAGCGAAAGCAGATGAGTATGAAGAGATTTTAAAATATGAGGTGAGTAGTGTATATAGGAAGTGAATGCTAGGAGGAGGGGTTTCATTTTGGGAAATTTGGGGAGTGAATGGTATTAATACGTGGATGAGGGGTTCGATAATGAAGTGGATGTAGTGAAGGAATAGGATGTGGGAATTAGGGTTTGGGAATAGGGTATAGGGCTAGGGTTTGGTAAATGAGAGTGGGGTTTAGGGAGTGAATGTTGATGATGTTATGGAAAGGGAATGGGATTTTCCAATCTCAACATGAATGAAGTGAGAAGGAAGAGCAATGACCTTTAAAAAATTGCAAGAGAGGATTTAGGAATTAGCCAGGGTTTGTGTTAATTATTTAGCTAGGGTTTTGCTTAAAGGAAACTAAAATCATCCAAGGCACCAAACACAACTTTCCTGAACAAGGAGGAATGTTTGACTTACTTGGAACAAGCTTTAATTTGATTTTTAGGAGGTTTTGAGGAGTTTTAAGGTGATTCTGGCTTTTGTAACAGGTGTGCAGCGCCAGACCAAAATGCAATGGAAAACCTACAACAGGTGCATAGCGCCAAGGCCCAGGTGTGTAGCTCCAGCAAAATGTCAAGATTTTTTTCCCCTGTTTGCCTTCTTTCTCCAAAAACACGATTTTTGTCCCTTTGGCTTGTTCAATTCCAACAATGAAGACTTTAAACAAATGGATTGGCTTTTATATCCCTCTCATTTAATTTTTCATTAACCATAACCACTTTTCTAATGTTTGGCCAACTTTTTAAAAAATGCTCTGTTTCACTTACATTTTGACTTTTTCCTTTTTAGAGGTGGAATTTTTCATTGACCTTTTCTAATGGCAGGAGTTGACTTTGTCACCAGGTCACCAGGAACAGCTATTGAACACTTATTACATATAGAATCATTTAAATTACATGAAATGTGTACAATAATGGAAAAACTCTGTTTTCATCTCAAAACAGAGTTTTGAGGTAAAAAGATTTATTGAACATGACAGAAGTAAATTTATGATTTTATGAACTTATTTATCCTCCTCATGTGCCTGCTGACCTTTTTTATTCAAATTTGATGACCATGATGACAAACCCTAAGACCTAGTGAGACTAAACCCTAAAACTGATTTTTATGAGTGAAATGAAACAGGGTGACAATAAATAACTAAAAAAATTGTGAATAGGTTAGCAGGTCAATGTCATGAGGGAAATTAACATGAGACCACTACCATCAGTTGATCCATGACCTAATGCAATGAATCTGATCGGATGAGACACCTAATGTGCGTGCAAAAGAGGAATTTAATCACTGATGGAAGTGTGATGATACTGACACTAGCATTGGCTCCAATGGAGATGGTAGCTCCTGGGAGGTGCGAAGAACCATAGATCTCTGGAAAAGCAGATGAGTGCCTTCATCCATTGGGAAATATGGAGTCAATAACTTTGGAACACCAAAACCAAAACTTCGACTCAAGACTCATAACTAAACTGACTAAGAACTAAGACTAACTCAAAACTGAAACAAGACACTCAAAAATTGAAACTAGACACTCAGTAGCTGAAACTAGACACTTAGAAGCTGAAACTATCATGAAACTGACAAAAAAAAAAAATGACTCAAGACTTACTTAACTGAAACACGTACTTACAAAGCTTTTTAATGGCAGTAGTCCATCGAGATTTGAGGGCTTCAAATCATGATGACAACCACCCGCCTACCGAAATATGTACATCATGTGAAGTGGGCCTTCCAATGTAACCAATCCAATAGATGGCTACATACTGAAATTCTGCTATCACTTTGCCAAAGCAAGTAGAATGATGTACATGTAAGCAACTCACAATAACAACTGAAACCAAGGCTTATGCTCATGAACCAGGCAACATTCATCTTTTCTAAAACTTGCAAAAGAATGCCAAAGGGATCTTGAAAATCCTGAAGCACTAGCTCGTCTTGAGATCTAGTAGCAAAAATACAAGTACTCCCTTGATTATGATTTGAAAAAAAAGTTGGTGGTTGTTTGATGGGAAGGCATAAAGAATTATAAGCTTATGCTATCTGAGTGTCGGTTGTAAATTCCTTGACCATGAGAAATCCTGACTGAATTCTGGCATACTGTGTCTCTCAGACTTGTTGGAAATAATACTGAGAGGGGGGGTGAATCAGTATTATCAGATCAATCAAACTTTTTCAATTTCATGCTCAGAAACATATACGCTACTTCAATTAAGTAAACCCGCGTGTACACGCTACTGTGTCTAATGAAACTCGCGTATATCCAGAGATCTTATAATTCAGTTAGCTTAATCTTCAGTAAATGCATCAGATCATTATTAAGCATATTAACAGTAAACGGGTGTAGAATAACAGAACAGAACATCACACAAGAGCCACACACATGAACACCATGATATAAGGTGGAAACCCAATGTGGGTGAAAACCACCTGCTGCAATTCGTCTCTTTCTTCTTTAATAAGAAACTTCTTTTACAATGCACTGGTGCAGTCATTTACCAGCACGCAGGCTGCAACCTGCAGAGGGCTACAACCCTCATAGCTCTTGTACTAGCCGATCCATTTACTAGTACGTAGGTACCAACCCTACAGAAGGCTACAACCTTCATAGCTCTTGTACTAGCCGATCCATTTACTAGTACGTAGGTGCCAACCCTACGATCTTCCCGGGACCACGTTTCATACATTTTCATACTGGATCCATGAAACAATCATCATTGTAGAACAACCTGCATCATCAATCACTGAAACACCCAATTCTGAATCACTGTAACCCTGTCAACAACAACCAGACAACATAACAACAACCAGATCCAACTTCATCTTCAAATATCATACTTCACATTGTATACGCTACTTGGATGAACCCAACCTGCGTGTATACGCTCTTTTACCAAAGCCAACCCGCGTACAGATCTGCAAATTCTAACTTATAACTCTGCAGCTATATCAGACATCAAAACATACCCAGATCATAATAATAAACATGCGTCAGTAGATCTGATCTATCCACAGGCAAACCATATGAAGATAATCATTCCAAGCCTTGAGATCTCGTTCCATCATTCATCATCCTCCACATGAGTAAAACCTTGGTTCAGATCACCAACCCATAACCAGCACTTGGATCACACACTTTCTCAGATCTTCATCACTCACACTTGCTATCTTTGGCCTAGTGATCTTCTCCTTATATAGCCTTAGGCCTTGCTCAATACCAAGAGCCAAAACCATAGTAACACAATACCATCAACTTCAAAACTAGGGATCAACACGTCCGTCGAGACACAATGGTCCGAAACCATAGGCACAACTTCCAAGGACTAACCGCCATGGACCAAAGGTACTTTTCCACATACACGCGCTTTTTATGAAGCCAACCTGCGTGTACACGCGACTTGGGCTTAACAAACCTGCGTGTATGAACTTCCTTGGTAAGCTGTACTAGGATCTGTCTTCTGATTAAGTTGTCATTACCTGTACCAACTTCTGAGCATCTGTACCAACCTCTGAGTGAGTTGCCAGCCTCTGAGTGAGTTGCCATCAAGGACAACACTTGAATCATAATGCCAACAATCTCCCCCTTTGGACTTGATGGCAACCACCACACCAAGTCACTCTCCCCCTTTGACATCAAGGGCAAAGGGCGTACCAGGATATCCTCTTCTTTGGTATACCTTCTGCTGTCCATACTCCCCCTGAGTACCTGCTGCAATCTCCAAATGTGCTCCCCCTTTGTGTATGCCAAAGTGTACCAATCTATCCATCCTGCTCTTGCTGAATTGTGTTGTTCATGCTCGCCTTGACTGTAGGTAAGATCTGCAAAAGATGTTCTTCAAGAAGAACAAAGACTTATACACCATAAAAGACCTTCCTATCACCAAAGACTCATACATACATCCATCTCTCAACTAAGTGAGGATATACAAACATTGACTCATCCACCCAACCAAGTGGGGATACATCAAAAGTTTACATATGACAACCAATCGTATTGCATCAATCATCCCAGGCATAGTGGGGAAACCAACATAGGCTGTTACATGACCTTGACATCATAAAAGAGATACATGACATAGTGATGAAATATCTAGACCAAGACTTATGAAAGCCACCAACAGCATCATGATCTGTACCATAAGCATCAGCCTGCAATACCATTCCTAAACAGTAAGATGTATCATTTAGCTTCATAGACTTTATCAACACCTTCTAACCATAATGCCAACAATGCATTATTTGAAGAATATTCTCCCCCTGAGTGTAAACCAACCATGTCTGAACCATTTCCTGAGTCTGTTCTGCTCCCCTTGAGCCTGAGCCAACCATGACTGAACCTGGGTTTGTTCTGCTGCCCTTTCTCCATATACGCGACTTTGCAGCCTGTAACTCGCGTATATACGCGACTTGTCTTCATTATATAAGCGTATGCAGGATGGAATACTGAATTTCACTTTCAGATTCCCCTGTGTCTGTTATGTCAGCTGACTGAGTACCCTGTGCTGTGCCACATCTTTCTGGCTGAACTTCCTTCTTCTTCCATATCTTCAAGCATGTTGATGATTTCTTCTTATCATGAGCTTTGTTCCTGCAATCTCTTGCTTTATGTCCAAACTTGTTACATGCATAGCATCTTACATGTTTCATATTCCTCTTATAGCAATCAACAGCTTTGTGGCCAAATATATTGCAAGAAAAGCAATATCCATTAAAGTACCTTGAATGTGATGATCTTTCTGTATGATGGTCTTGAAACCTTCTTCTTCTACATATGGCTGCAACATGTCCAAGATTATGACATACATAACATTCAACATTATTCATGGGAGGAGTAAAAGATTTTCTTTGAGGAGTCTCTTTCCTTGATTGTTGATGAGGTTGACCTTTCATCTCCTTGTAGAGCCTTTCAGATTTTGCATTAGAGATTCTTGTCTTACTTTGTGAAACAGATTCACCTTCAATAGACTCATGAAAACCAAGACCAGTTTTGATAGCAGGGGACCTTTGACTACTAAGAATATCATCCAAGATCTTAGTACTATCTTGAAATCGTAATAGTTTATCCTTTTCTTCTAATTTACTTTTCAAGATATTTACCTCAACTTGATGTTGTTCTTCTTTGTCTAGACATTGCTTCTTCAAGGTCTCTTCAGCTTTCCTTCCTTCATCCAACTGATGTCTTAGTTTGAGGATCTCGTTTTCTTGCTCTTTATTCAGTGCTAGCAGCATTTCTCGAATTCTGGAGGCACATTCCAACAGATCTTCTAATTTGATGATTTCTTCTTTGAGGGCATTCTCCTTTTTGCTAGGTAGATCTTGCTGATCTATGGTTTGATCTGATGCTTCATTTGTTTGTCCATCTTCATTCTGAGGTGATTCAGGATCTGAATTCAACGGCAGGTTGTCATTGTTCCTTTGAGCTGTCTTCTTCTTCTGACGTGCTTTCTTCCCCATTGTTCTACGAATCTCCTTCAAGCGATCAAGCTTCTCTGAAGGACCTGCTCTGATACCAATTGTTGGAAATAATACTGAGAGGGGGGGTGAATCAGTATTATCAGATCAATCAAACTTTTTCAATTTCATGCTCAGAAACATATACGCTACTTCAATTAAGTAAACCCGCGTGTACACGCTACTGTGTCTAATGAAACTCGCGTATATCCAGAGATCTTATAATTCAGTTAGCTTAATCTTCAGTAAATGCATCAGATCATTATTAAGCATATTAACAGTAAACGGGTGTAGAATAACAGAACAGAACATCACACAAGAGCCACACACATGAACACCATGATATAAGGTGGAAACCCAATGTGGGTGAAAACCACCTGCTACAATTCGTCTCTTTCTTCTTTAATAAGAAACTTCTTTTACAATGCACTGGTGCAGTCATTTACCAGCACGCAGGCTGCAACCTGCAGAGGGCTACAACCCTCATAGCTCTTGTACTAGCCGATCCATTTACTAGTACGTAGGTACCAACCCTACAGAAGGCTACAACCTTCATAGCTCTTGTACTAGCCGATCCATTTACTAGTACGTAGGTGCCAACCCTACGATCTTCCCGGGACCACGTTTCATACATTTTCATACTGGATCCATGAAACAATCATCATTGTAGAACAACCTGCATCATCAATCACTGAAACACCCAATTCTGAATCACTGTAACCCTGTCAACAACAACCAGACAACATAACAACAACCAGATCCAACTTCATCTTCAAATATCATACTTCACATTGTATACGCTACTTGGATGAACCCAACCTGCGTGTATACGCTCTTTTACCAAAGCCAACCCGCGTACAGATCTGCAAATTCTAACTTATAACTCTGCAGCTATATCAGACATCAAAACATACCCAGATCATAATAATAAACATGCGTCAGTAGATCTGATCTATCCACAGGCAAACCATATGAAGATAATCATTCCAAGCCTTGAGATCTCGTTCCATCATTCATCATCCTCCACATGAGTAAAACCTTGGTTCAGATCACCAACCCATAACCAGCACTTGGATCACACACTTTCTCAGATCTTCATCACTCACACTTGCTATCTTTGGCCTAGTGATCTTCTCCTTATATAGCCTTAGGCCTTGCTCAATACCAAGAGCCAAAACCATAGTAACACAATACCATCAACTTCAAAACTAGGGATCAACACGTCCGTCGAGACACAATGGTCCGAAACCATAGGCACAACTTCCAAGGACTAACCGCCATGGACCAAAGGTACTTTTCCACATACACGCGCTTTTTATGAAGCCAACCTGCGTGTACACGCGACTTGGGCTTAACAAACCTGCGTGTATGAACTTCCTTGGTAAGCTGTACTAGGATCTGTCTTCTGATTAAGTTGCCATTACCTGTACCAACTTCTGAGCATCTGTACCAACCTCTGAGTGAGTTGCCAGCCTCTGAGTGAGTTGCCATCAAGGACAACACTTGAATCATAATGCCAACAAGACTCACACTCCTCAATTTCATAGTCTAAGCCATTCCTAAACAGAAAAAATTCTTCAAGATTATCAAACATGATAGCCCTATCATCTTCATGAAGGAAAATGATATCTGTTCATTGACCTATAAATTTAATTTCAAGACTACCATCATTTTCAAAAGTGGAAGAAGTTTCACCAACACCTTCTTGATCATGTGCACACTGCAGACCTGCATTAGCTTGGGCTTTAACATGACCTTTCAAGATTTGATCTATCTCATCTTTAGACAGAGGAGATAATAATTTTTGTTTTCTTTTGCTCAAACAGTGATTGTCTCCTTTCACTCAAAAAGATTCACAAGGTTGTTGAATATCTTCATTAATTTCAAACAAAGGAGTATACAAATTTTCCTCATATTGCTGATTCATTTTATATGATTCTTGTTGACTATCAAGATGAAAAATTCATTCATCTTCAAGCAAAGAAGAAGCTACAATACACTGACTATGATCTTGTGTAACGAAGTGACTGGATCTTTGAGACAGTTGTTGAAGGTAAAAAGCAAAGAAGGCTGCAATGATTTCTTCATCATCACGATCTTTATTTTCTTCATCATCACGATCTGAATCTTCTTCATCATCACGATTTGAATCTAGATATGCAATAGCCAACTTGACTTTATCACAATCTGAAATTGAAACTTGATTTCCCTGCGTACTATCTTTTACTATGAGCAGATCTGAAATAAGACCACCTCTTTCATCATTTCCATTGTACTAAGATCTTGAACCTATTGCAAATTTTCCTAAGCATCTTGATAAGTGTCCTCTTAGCTCTCTTTATGCTGCTGAAATGGATTTTCATAGAAGGCCTCCATGATCTCATCTTCCATGAAGTCATAATCTTCATAAACTTTCTCAAGGTTTTCAATAAAACTATAAACATGTTTGCAATAGTTCTAAACTAAATTTAATGATGGATAAGATTCTTTATACCTTTCAAAGAACATGGCATGAAAATCCTTCAAACAGTAAATACTAGCAGGCGGCAAACTTTCATACCAAGATCGGGCTTCACCTTCCAGAGTGGCCATGAATATCTTCATCAAGCAATCTTCAGGAAAATCAACCTTCAACTTGCGAATATGTATGTGAAATCTAACCAGATGTAAAGCAACATCATTCCTATCATCATCTTTAAACATAGGAAAATTCCTTTGCCAATCTACCTTAGGAATTTTATTTGGGAAACCCGGAATGTGATCTTGGCTCATGGGAGCATACCTTCGAGCAAACAAATCCATTTTTATAATAATGAATTCACCAAGAAATTCTTCAGGCTACTATTTCTTGAAGAGTGGAGTTGCCATAAAAATTCCGAACCTTGGGATTCTTCAACACTGGAGTCGCCAGGTGAATGATTTTAGCCTTCCGATGTCTGATCGTTGTCCACGTTCAATAATTAGATCTAAACTTGATACATTTTACTAAGGAACATAAAACTACGTTCCCCAGTATGGTCGCCACTATGTTAGTCCCTAGATTGACCTCAGGCTGAGGGAAGGCAAGTCTAGGGTAACATCAAGCCACGCTTAACCTGGTAGCTAGCCCTACTAGGTCGGGAGAGGGCTCTCTCCTTGTCAATCTCAATTAGAATATGGAAACTAGGGCTTGAGATGACTGAAATGAAATGTTGATTTTAGGCTAGGTATATTAGGTCAGAGGATTTTGATTGATTTTGATAGTTGGTTGTTGGATCAAATGAAGAAGGCAACTTTGGGTCCAAGAAATCAACTCAGTTTTGCATGATGTTCTGTGGGGTGAGGTAGGTAGGTGTTTTGAAAATTTTAATTGATTGTGATGGTAAGTATAATACTAGTGAGGAGTTGGAGAGGGCATGAAATGTTCATGAGTCCTCTTCAAACAACAGAAAACATTAAAAACTAAATGTATCCTCAAGGCAGAGCACTGAATATCAATGGATTCCACCTATTTATCTTGATTCATTTAGTTATGAAGAAAGAAATAGATGTTGGCACATATACACATAAGAGAAACTAAATAACAAAGGAAGAAACAATGCCAAGACACATTACCACAAGAATCCCACAAAATGTTGCAAAACCCTGGTGCATTTCCTTCCCAAACTGCAGAAGTGATTTATAATGAAGCTCAAAGCATCCACAAGAGACCAACCTTTACAAATGACTAAGAAAGTACATAATATAGGAATAAAACCACCTATGCTAGCCATCAAGGGTTGAATCCATGAGTCAATGAGCTATTTCAACAACATCTAAACTAGGAACTAGAAAATAGGCAGTGGAACAGCTTGCCTCTTAAAACTATGGAAACTGGTTCATTCAACCTCAAACCACCTCTAACTGATATAACTACCCCCTCAAGTCATTTTTCATCAAATTTACATCATGTTACATCATTTACCATCTTAAATTTACCAAGGAGAAGAGAAAAAGTCAACTGATAGTCAAATTGGGTGAAATTTTGAGTTTTAGGCAAAACTCGCAAAATTCATCCTATCCGTAGCGCCACTGATCCTATGCGCAACGCTTTTTCTATGCCAATTTTGGAAGGCTTCTCAGAGTCCAAATCAGGTTCAGGATAGCTCGGTGGAAATCTTGGTGAGTCTACTTTCTGTAACAACTTGAATTTCTAAATTTGGAGTCCATTTGCCCCTCCAAAAATTGATTCTCCCAAGACTGCTTCCTGTGTGGCAAAAAAGTGGCAGAGAGGGCACTTTTTGTGTGTTTTTTGCCCTTTTGGAGACCTAGATCTTGTCCAAAATTCTTATCCATTTCTGAGCTTCCATATTTTTCCATGCCGATTCCAAAAATATAAACTTTTTTGCAAATCGATGCACCCAACAAAACCGGCATTGTGCAACATTTTCTTCTCTTTGTTGGATTTCTCAAGCATCTTCTCAAGGTGAATGTTCAACCTCTCCAGCCATGATTCTCGGTCATCCTTAATTTCTTGCTCAAGGGAGGTCATCTTGATCTTTCTTTTCTTTGCCATTTGCCTATTTTTCCTAATCATTCGTAGTTCCATAATAGCTTGCTTCTCTGTCAATTTTTTGTTTTCTTGCTCAAGGAAGTTGATGATCCATTTGGCCCTCTCAAGATCAAGTGATAAGGCTTGTATTTTAGCCTCCTTCTCTTTGATAACCATGTCCTTGAGTCTTGAGCTTTGAGAGCCCAAATGAGTGACATCCTCCTCAATCAAAATAAAATTTGTATCTTTCCCTTCAGTAGGGCCCTCCTCAGGCATCCTTTGCTTCCCTTTATCTTTGCTCTTTGACTGCTAGAAAACCTGTATAGCTAGAGAAGAAGGAAAATCCCCTTTCACCCCTAGTGAAGATAACATTTTCCTGTGGTCTGGTGAAGAAAGCGAGACCCCTTCCACCCCCGGTGGAGATAGTAGTCACTTGGCAGCAACAAAAAGCCTCCTGGTGCCTCTCTCATAGGTGAAAAACACCCGCACACCTGTAGTTTCAGTCTCATGAACACCTGGTTGTCCTGATGGCCCTCCTTCTTCTTGAGGCACTGATGGAATCACTTGAGGGCCTTTGAAAATCTCATGGGAAATAAAGGTATCCCATGGTATGTTCAGCAAGCTTAGCTGATGCAAAACAACAATTTTAATCAGTGAGAAGTGGTAAATGTTGTTGAATTATTGAGGCAAAGGTTTCCTTTGCACAAAGAGAGCCATCTTCTAAATATTCCTGCATATAAAGTATGGGAGGTTCATCATCCTTACTCTTGTGAAATGCATCAACAATCTGACATGATATTTATAAAGGCGGGAAAGCCTTCCTTCACAGGTAAAATACTTGTTGATGAGTTTCATGAGAGGAGCATAAATGTTCAGCAAGTATTTGAAAGGGAAAACCCTGCTGATTTTCCTGTGATATCTAGGCTTAATGTAAGGCTCATAATGTTCTCTGCCCACATGCTTCCCCTTATTCCACTATTCACCTACATTTGGGATACCTGTTGCTATTGCAATGGTTTCAGGTGTCAAGGTGAAAGAGACACCAGGAAGGTTCACCTGGCCATTGTGGAGATGAAGAACAAACAACCTAGCAATCTCATAATGAAATTTCACCCTCTCTACCATTTCACAAAACTGATAACAAGACTAGTGTTTAAAGAAAGTTACAGCAAGAGGGCAAGAAGGTAATTCTGTAAGAGTAGTGGGCTCCTCCTGGATGATCTTTCCTACTTTGTGTGGCTTTCTTGGTACATGAGCTTCTCTGGAAGACTCACTAAGAGTTTCCTCTTCCCTCTCATAATCTGAATCTGTCTCCATTCTTATGAATTTGAAGTGACAGTAGATGAGTATGAAGAGATTTTAAAATATGAGGTAAGTAGTGTATATAGGAAGTGAATGCTAGGAGGAGGGGTTTCGTTTTGGGAAATGTGGGGAGTGAATGGTATTATGAATGTGGATGAGGGGTTTGATAATGAAGTGGATGTAGTGAAGGAATAGGATGTGGGAATTAGGGTTTGGGAATAGGGTATAGGGCTAGGGCTTAGTAAATGGGAGTGGGGTTTAAGGAGTGAATGTTGATGATGTTAGGAAAAGGGAATGGATTTTCCAAGCTCAACATGAATGAAGTGACAAGGAAGAGCAATGACATTTAAAAACCCGCAAGTGAGGATTTAGGAATTAGCTAGGGTTTGTGTTAATTATTTAGCTAGAGTTTTGCTTAAAGGAAACCAAAAACATCCAAGGCACCAAACACAGCTTTCCTGAACAAGGAGGAATGTTTTACTTACTTGGAACAAGATTTAAGGCAATTCTGACTTTTGGAACAGGAGCGCAGTGCCAAGAAATAGGTGTGCAGCACCAGACCAAAATGCAATGGAAAATCTACAACATGTGTGCAACACTGGGTAGGTGCGCAGGACCAACAAAATGTCGAGATTTTTTCCCCTGCTTGCCTTCTTTCTCCAAAAACACGATTTTTCTCCCTTTGGCTCATTCAATTCCAACAATGAAGACTTTAAACAAATGGATTGGCTTTTATATCCCTCTCATTTAATTTTTCATTAACTAGACCCACTTTTCTAATGTTTGGCTAGCTTTTTAAAAAATGCTCTGTTTCACTTACATTCTGACTTTTGCCTTTTTGCAGGTGGACTTTTACATTGACCTTTTGTAATGGCAGGAGTTGACTTTATCACCAGGTCACTAGGAATAGCTATTGAACACTTATTACATATAGAAACATTTAAATTACATGAAATTTGTACAATAATGGAAAAACTCTGTTTTCACCTCAAAACAGAGTTTTGAGGTAAAAAAGATTTATTGAACATGACAGAAGTTAATTTATGATTTTATGAACTTATTTATCCTCCTCATGTGCCTGTTGACCTTTTTTATTCAAATTTGATGACCATGATGACAAACCCTAAGACCTAGTGAGACTAAACCCTAAAATTGATTTTTATGAGTGAAATGAAATAGTGTGATAGTAAATGACTTAAAAAAAGTGTGAACAGTTCAGCAGGTGAATGTCATGAGGGAAATTGACATGAGACCACTACCATAATTTGATCCATGACATAATGGAATTCAGTTGATCGGATGAGACACCTAATATGCGTGCAAAAGAGAAATTTGATCACTGATGGAAGTGTGAAGATATTGACACTAATAAGATGCATGTGATCAAAAGAGTACAGAGAATCAAGCAACAAGGGGGAAAGGAAAAGAGATTAGCATGGAGTTCACATAGGAACAAAATGAACATACGACGGACCCTTTGAGTAACATGGAAATAGAAAAAGACCATGAAATGAATCAAAGTGAAAGTCGCATAGAGGACCAAGACTTACAGGAGATCCTGGAAAGGGAGAACCTAGAGCTGGAAAAGTTTCTAGAACAAGGAGGAAACCTGGGAATAAACTCCATGCCTTAGGAGGATTTTGACAAGGTACAACAGATATTTCTTAACAAGTCACATCAAACAACTATAGGAGTCAAAAGAGGACATGATAACCAGGAAAATAAAGGGACTTCCTCAATAGGATTAATAACAGGAAAATTAACAAAAAACCCAGGTAAGAGGAGGGGAAGAAAAAGACAGAAATCATTGTTGCTAGAGTGTGGCAAACTCATGATTGACTTAGGAAGGATGAAATACCTTTCGAGATACTCCTTCAAAACCCCACCTCAATGAAAATCATAACCTGGAACATTAGAGGACTAGGGAGTAGAAGAAAACAGAGGAATCTAGGTAATAGGATTAGAGAGGAAAAACCTGACATAGTGTTCATACAAGAAACGAAATGCTCAGTGGAAAAGATCAGAGAAAAACATAGAAAATGGTTAAATAGATATGAATACCTTGATGTTAAGGCAAATAAATCTGTTGGGGGAATTCTCACTCTATGTGATCCATAGAAATTTCGTGTGATTGATGCGGAGGCGTCCAGACACCACCTTTCTTTGATTATCCAAGCGGTGGGTGACAAGAAATGTTACATGATCACCAATGTATATGGCGATCAGCCAATGGAGGACACACTTCGACTCCTCACAACACTGGAGGATATGAAGAAAAGATACCCAGCTCTACCTTGGATTCTAAGAGGCAATTTTAACATGACAAAATTACTCTCGGAGAAGAAAGGAGGAACTAGAACACTTGGTAGGGATTCAGTTTCTTTCCAGAACTTCCTCAACAATATGAAACTGGTAGATATGGAAACCAGCAATGGAATCTTCACTTGTAATAACAAAAGGGGGGCCTCTAACCAAGTAGCCTCAAAATTAGACAGATTTATCATCTAAGAGAAACTTCTTCTCATGGGAAGTAGCCTGATCACGCACATCCTACCTTTTGGAGGTTTAGATCATTGGCCCATTCAATAGGAAGCTTCTCTATTTGGTAGACCAAGAAACAGCCCCTTCAGGTTTGAGAATCCTTGGCTCACACATTTAGATTTCCTCACAAACATTGAAAAAGGGTGGAAGGAAGAGCTACACTTTCATGGCACAAAGATGTTCCTTCTACACTGCAGACTCAAAAACATTAAAAACAGACTCAAAGAGTGGAATAAAAAGGAATTTGGCAATATATTTAAAGCTAAAGGAGAAGTGGAAAAGAAACTAAAGGAAATAAACCAAATTGTTATCACAGAAGGCTATAGAGATGAAAGGAAAGAGATGGCAAAGTCACTTCAGCATGAATGGGAAAACAGATGTCTACAAGAGGAAATATTCTGGAGACAAAAATCCAGAGTACAATGGATTAAGGAAGGAGAGAGAAACACCAAATTCTTTCACAAATCCACCATAGCTCACAGAAACAATAACAGAATTGTGAAACTTACAGATCAGAATGGAATAGAAAGAAACACTCATGAAGAGATGGAAGAGGTCCTAGTCTAGAATTTTCAGAGAATTGTTGAGGAAACCACGGTAGATAGATATCATTTTACGAAAAGATTTACTCAGTACATTCCTCAATTGGTATCTATAGAAGACAATTACAATCTCAACAAACTAGTAATAGAGGAAGAGATTGAGGAAGTCATTACAAAGATGCACAATGGGAAAGCACCAGGCCCGGATGGCTTCAATGTGGAATTTTTCAAAACATGTTGGAGGATAGTAAAATAGGATATTCTGGAGGTAGTGGAAGACTCTAGAACATTTAAAACGGTCTTGAAGGTGCTCATTGAATCTTTCATAGCCTTAATCCCCAAAGATTTAGACCTATAGCATTATGCAATGTGGTGTACAAAATAATATCCAAAGTAATTGCCAACCGTCTCAAACCAGTCCTCCCTACCCTAGTGTCAAAGGAGCAAATGGGCTATGTGGAAGGAAGACAAATTCTTAATAACATAATTCAAGAACATGAAGTGGTTCATTCACTTATTACCAATAAATACGCAGGTATGATAATTCAGCTGGATATAGCAAAGGCCTATGATAAACTTAGCTGGTCGTACATAAGAGTAGTACTAAAAGCCTATGGCTTTGATTACAATTGGATTAAGTGGGTCATGGCGCTAGTTACCACTATTAGCTGTTCAATTCGTTTCAATGGCTCTCCCTCCAAAACCTTCAAGCCTACAAAAGGTCTCAGGCAAGGTGATCCTCTTTCTCCTTTCCTTTTCATTCTTATGATGGAAGGGTTAGGGAGAGAAATCAGAGCTGCTAAGGAGGAAGGGAGAATTCAGGGTCTAAGACTCACTCAAGGTGGGGACACGGTGACACATCAACAATTTGTGGATGATACTATGCTTCAAGGCACACCCACAGTCAAGGAAGCCAAAGCATTTAAGCAGATTCTGAGTGAGTTTGCTATGGCAACAGGCATAGAGGTAGGCCTTACTAAATCAAAGATTTTCTTTTTCAATACGGACATTTCGATTCTTTGAAATCTTTCCAGAATTTTGGGCTTTCAAAGAGAGTCATTGCCCTCGAAGTACCTGGGAGTTCCCCTCACTGAAAAACCGTTACACAAGGAAATCTAGGAGCCTGTTCTAAATAAGCTAAAAGATAAGATTAGAAAATGGACAAATAGAGCCCTTAATCTAGTAGGGAGGCTGATTCTAACTAAGGCAATCCTCCAAACCATCCCTATCTATATGCTATCTTCCATTCCGACACCAACTAGTGTAATTACTAAAATAAGAGACATTCAGAGAGACTTTCTCTGGGGGAAAGGTGAAGAAAAGAATAAATGGGCCCTAGTGGCATGGGACAGGGTATGCAAACCAAAATCCCATGGTGGTTTGGGTCTTCATGACCCAGGAATTCTTAACAGAGTTCTAGGAGCCAAAGTCTGGTGGAGATGGCTAAAGGAAATATAAGCCCCCTGGGCAAGACTATGGAAGCAAAAGTATGCAAGGGATTGGTAGGAGAAGAACCTCATAAGAATGACAGGACAGGTAAAAGGTTCACCAATTTGGAATAGGGCTTGGGAGAATAAGGCCCTAGTCCAAAATCATAGTTTCTAGGAGATCAGAAACAAAAATCTGGCCTAGTTCTGGGAGGATAATTGGCAGCAGGAGGACAATCTCCACAATGAAGAATTAGTAGACATTCACACAGATACCATCAACAAAGGATTAAGGAGGGTAAGTGACTATTGGGATCAATCAAGGAACAATGGGAAATGGCAAATATGGAAACTTCCAGATTACAGGGACATGGGCATGATGAATACTCAAGCTATAGCCCTTAATGGTCTTTTGGAAAAGAGGGTAATATTAACCTCAACCTTGGACGATCAATTAAGATGGGGAAAAAACAAGGTAGGTCTCTTCACCCTTAAGGAGGCCAAAAGGATAGACACATGACTTAACTTTCCAAATACTGATCAGATGTGGAAATAACTCTGGGATAATCCACATTGGATGAAAGTCAAACTGTTCAAGTGGCTGGTTCAACAGGGCAAGATTCTGACATGGGATAACCTAAGAAAAAGAGGCTTTGTTGGCCCCTCTAGATGTCATCTATGTGGACAACAGGAAGAAACCACTAATCATCTCCTGAATAGATGCTCATTCACTACAACACTTTGGAACTGGGTTGGCGATGTCTTTGAGCAAACAGACAGACATGTAAATGACATCATTGCTACACTGAAAAACTGGTGGAAATTTTTTTCGGATAATGAGATAATAAACTCCGCCTGGGCGTTGACCCCAGGGTTCTTAATCTGGAATGTTTGGAAGGAACACAACAACAATATTTTCAAGGATAAGGCGAGCCCGGTGAGCACCATCCTAAAGCTAATCCTTAAGAAAATTAAAGAGACTGTTCATATCCTGGAAGATGTCGCTACCGAAAAACTCATAGGACAAAGAGAGGCCAGAATCTTAGAGAAGCTAGAGCTTAAGGTTCATCTCCCTCATTGTTCTATGCAGATCAACAAGAATGCCTCAGTAGAAAAGGATTTTTGGCAACCCCCTTCACAAGGTTTTTTAAAATTTAACATAGATGGAGCCTCAAAAGGAAATCAAGAGAAGCAGGTTATGGGGGGGTCATGAGGGATCAGGAAGGAAACATACAAGTCATCTTCCACAGTTATATAGGAAAAGCAACCAACAATATGGATGAGCTCATGGCGATGGAATTATGCTTGGAAATACTGCTTTAAGTACAACATACATATTGTCATCGTTGAGGCTGACTCAGAACTAGTCATTAATTTGGTGAAGAGGATAAACACTGGCGTAGCACTAGAGAAAATCTCTGGACACTTGCAGCTTCTGCAAGTCTACCAAAGAATCCAATCACACCTAAGAGTGCTAAGAGCTCTTAGGTGGTGCATTTCCGTAGAGAAGCCAACAAAGTAGCAGACTGGCTTGCTAATGAGGGGGTTCGAAACAAGCATATCGACTTGTGCTGCTGGTGGGGGGAGGTAATAGATGACAGGATGAAGGAGGAATGCTCATCTCGGGCCCTCAGCGATAGATAACAGTATCAGAACAAATCAAGAGACAGAATTTTACTTAATGTCAACGAAGAATAAGTTTACAGACAGTTTATCAGAGGATATGCACTGTCGATTCTCTAAGGGTGCTTCTGGAAGCAGGAACAAAGGCAGAAATCGAGACAGGAGATATCTGCTCAAAAGGAGAAGTGATGAGAGAATGTGCTACCAAGACGAACGCCAAAGAACAACAACACCAAACATAAGGAATTCCATGCAGGAGGCCTCCCTTCTAGATATGTCTTCCTTGTGCATTGTGTTGGAGGTCAAGGAGGAAACCTGGGAATAAACTCCATACCTCAGGAGGATGTTGACAAGGTACAACAGATATTTCTTAACAAGTCAGATCAAACAGCTGTAGGAGTCAAACGAGGACATGATAACCAGGAAAATAAAGGGACTTCCTCAATAGGATTAATAACAGGAAAATTAAGGAAAAACCCAGGCAAGAGGAGGGGAAAAAAAGACAGAAAGCATTGTTGCTTGAGTGTGGCAAACTCACGATTGACATAGGAAGGATGAAAGACCTTTCCAGATACTCCTTCAAAACCCCACCTCAATGAAAATCACAACCTGGAAAATTAGAGGACTAGGGAGTAGAAGAAAACAGAGGAATCTAGGTAATAGGATTAGAGAGGAAAAACCTGACATAGTGTTCATACAAGAAACAAAATGATCAATGGAAAAGATCAGAGAAAAACATAGCAAATGGTTAAATAGATATGAATACCTTGATGTTAAGGAAAATAAATCTGCTGGGGGAATTCTCACTCTATGGGATCCACAGAAATTTGGTGTGATTGATGCGGAGACATCCAGACACCACCTTTCTTTGATTATCCAAGCGGTGGGTGACAGGCAATGTTACATGATCACCAATGTCTATGGGGATCAACCAATGGAGGACAAACTTCGACTCCTCACAACACTGGAGGATATGAAGAAAAGATACCCAGCTCTACCCTGGATTCTAGGAGGCGATTTTAACATGACAAAATCACTCTCGGAGAAGAAAGGAGGAACTAGAACACTTGGTAGGGATTCAGTTTCTTTCCAGAACTTCCTCACCAATATGAAACTGGTAGATATGGAAACCAACAATGGAATCTTCACTTGGAATAACAAAATGGGGGGCTCTAACCAAGTAGCCTCAAAATTAGGCAGATTTATCATCTTAGAGGAACTTCTTCTCATGGGAAGTAGCCTGATTGCGCACATCCTACCTGTTGGAGGTTTAGATCACTGGCCCATTCAATTGGAAGCTTCTCTATTTGGTAGACCGACAAACAGCCCCTTCAAGTTTGAGAATGCTTGGCTAACACATTTAGATTTCCTCACAAACATTGAAAAATGGTGGAAGGAAGAGATACACTGTCAAGGCACAAAGATGATCCTTCTACATTGTAGGCTCAAAAACATTAAAAACAGACTCAAAGAGTGGAATAAAAAGGAAGTTGGCAATATATTTAAAACTAAAGGAGAAGTGGAAAAGAAACTAAAGGAAATAAACCAAATTCTTATCACAGAAGGCTATACAGATGAAAGGAAAGAGATGGCAGAGTCACTTCAGCATGAATGGGAAAACAAATGTCTACAAGAGGAAATATTCTGGAGACAAAAATCCAGAGTACAATGGATTAAGGAAGGGGAGAGAAACACCAAATTCTTTCACAGATCCACCATAGCTCACAAAAACAATTAAATAATTGTGAAACTTACAGATCAGAATGGAATAGAAAGAAACACTCATGAAGAGATGGAAGAGGTCCTAGTCTAGAATTTTCAGAGAATTGTTGAGGAAACCACGGTAGATAGATATCATTTTACGAAAATATATACTCAGTACATTCCTAAATTAGTATCTAGAGAGGACAATTACAATCTCAATAAACCAGTAACGGAGGAAGAGATTGAGGAATTCATTACAGAGATGCACAATGGGAAAGCACCAGGCCCGGATGGCTTCAATGTGGACTTTTTCAAAACATATTGGAGGATAGTAAAATAGGACATTCTGGAGGTAGTGGAAGACTCTAGAATATTTAAAATAGTCTTGAAGGTGCTCATTGAATCTTTCATAGCCTTAATCCCCAAACAGGAAAAGGAAACCTCTCCAGAATGATTCAAACCTATAACATTACGCAATGTGGTGTATAAAATAATATCCAAAGTAATTTCCAACCGTCTCAAACCACTCCTCCCTACCCTAGTGTCAAAGGAGCAAACATGCTATATGGAAGGAAGACAAATTCTTAATAACATAATTCAAGCACATGAAGTGGTTCATTCACTTATTACCAATAAATAGGCAGGTATCATAATTCAGCTGGATATAGAAAAGGCCTATGATAAACTTAGTTGGTTGTACATAAGAGTAGTACTAAAATCCTATGGCTTTGATTATAATTGGATTAAGTGGATCATGGTTCTAGTTACCACTGTCAGCTGTTCAATTCTTCTCAATGGCTCTCCCTCCAAAACCTTCAAGCCTGCAAAAGGTCTCAGGCAAGGTGATCCTCTTTCTCCTTTCCTTTTCATTCTTATGATGGAAGGGTTAGGGAGAGAAATCAGAGCTGCTAAGGAGGAAGGGAGAATTCAGGGTCTGAGACTCACTCAAGGTGGGGACACAGTGACACATCAACAATTTGTGGATGATACTATGCTTCAAGGCACACCCACAGTCAAGGAAGCCAAAGCATTTAAGTAGATTCTAAGTGAGTTTGCTATGGTAGCAGGCACAGAGGTAAGTCTTACTAAATCAAAGATTTTCTTTTTCAATACGGACATTTTGATTCAGAGAAATCTTTCCAGAATTTTGGGCTTTCAAAGAGAGTCATTGCCCTCGAAGTACCTGGGAGTTCCCCTCACTGAAAAATCGTTACACAAGGAAATCTAGGAGCCTGTTCTAAATAAGCTAAAAGATAAGATTAGCAAATGGACAAATAGAGCCCTTAATCTAGCAGGGAGGCTGATTCTAACTAAGGCAATCCTCCAAACCATCCCTATCTATATGCTATCAGCCATTCCGGCACCAACTGGTGTAATTACTAAAATATGAAACATTCAGAGAGACTTTCTCTGGGGGGAAAGGTGAAGAAAAGAAGAAATGGGCCCTAGTGGCATAGGACAGGGTATGCAAACGAAAATCCCATGGTGGTTTGGGTCTTCATGACCCAGGAATTCTTAACAGAGTTCTAGGAGCCAAAGTCTGGTGGAGATGGCTAAAGGAAATACAAGCCCCGTGGGCAAGACTATGGAAGCAAAAGTATGCAAGGGATTGGAAGGATAAGAACCTCATAAGAATGATAGGACAAGTAAAAGGTTCACCAATTTGGAATAGGGCTTGGGAGAACAAGGCCCTAGTCCAAAATCATAGTTTTTGGGAGATCAGAAACAAAAATCTGGCCTAGTTCTGGGAGGATAATTGGCAGCAGGAGGACAATCTCCGTAGTGAAGAATTAGTAGACATTTACACAGATACCATCAACAAAGGATTAAGGAGGGTAAGTGACTATTGTGATCAATCAAGGAACAATGGGAAATGGTGAATATGGAAACTTCCAGATTACAGGGACATGGGCATGATGAATACTCAAGATATAGCCCTTAATGGTCTTTTGGAAAAGAGGGTAATCTTAACCTCAACCTTGGACGATCAATTAAGATGGGGAAAGAACAAGGTAGGTCTCTTCGCCCTTAAGGAGGCCAAAAGGATAAACACATGACTTAACTTTCCAAACACTGATAAGAAGTGGAAAGAACTATGGGATAATCCACATTCGATGAAAGTCAAACTGTTCAAGTGGCTGGTTCAACAGGGCAAGTTTCTGACATGGGATAACCTAAGAAAAAGAGGCTTTGTTGGCCCCTCTAGATGTCATCAATGTGGTCAATAGGAGGAAACCACTAATCATCTCCTGAATAGATGCTCATTCACCACAACACTTTGGAACTGGGTTGGCGATGTCTTTGAGCAAACAGACAGACATGTAAATGACATCATTGCTACACTGAAAAACTGATGGAAATTTTTTTCGGATAATGAGATAATAAACTCTGCCTGGGCGTTGACCCCAGGGTTCTTAATCTGGAATGTTTGGAAGGAATGCAACAACATTTTCAAGGATAAGGCGAGCCCGGTGAGCACCATCCTAAAGCTAATCCTTCAACAACTTGAAGAGATTGTTCATATCCTGGAAGATGTCGCTATCGAAAAACTCATAGGACAAAGAGAGGCCAAAATCTTGGATAGGTTAGAGCTTAAGGTTCATCTCCCTCGATGTTCTATGCAAATCAACAAGAATACCTCAGTAGAAAAGGATTTTTGGCAACCCCCTTCACAAGGTTTTTTACAATTTAACATAGATGGAGCCTCAAAAGGAAATTGGGAGAAGCATGTTATGGGGGGTTCATGAGGGATGAGGAAGGAAACATACAAGTCATCTTCCACAGTTATCTAGGAACAGCAACCAACAATATGGATTAGCTCATGGCGATGGAATTATGCTTGGAAATACTGCTTAAGTACAACATACATAATTTCATCATTGAGGCTGACTCAAAACTAGTCATTAATTTGGTGAAGAGGATAAACATTGGCGTAGCACTAGAGAAAATCTCAGGACACTTGCAACTTCTCCAAGTCTACCAAAGAATCCATTCACACCTAAGAGTGCTAAGAACTCTTAGGTTGGTGCATGTCCGCAGAGAAGCCAACAAAGTAGCGGACTGGCTTGCTAATGAGGGGGTTCGAAACAAGAATATCGACTTGTGCTGCTGATGGGGGGAGGTAATAGATGACAGGATGAATGAGGAATGTTCATCTCGGGCCCTCAGCGATAGACAGTAGTATCAGAACGAATCAAGAGACAAAATTTTACTTAATTTCAACGAAGAATAAGTTTACCGACAGTTTATCAGAGGATATGCACTGTCGATTCTCTAAGGGTGCTTCTAGAAGCAGGAACAAAGGGAGAAATTGAGATAGGAGATATTTGCTCGAAAGGAGAAGTGATGAGAGAATGTGCTACCAAGACGAACGCCAAAGAAAAACAACACCAAACATAAGGCATTCCATGCAGGAGGCCTCCCTTCTAGATATGTCTTCCTTGTGCATTGCGTTGGAGGTCAAAGGAAAGGAAAACCGGGGTCAAAAACTACTCGAGATTTACCCCTTGCAGCGGGTGCCCTCTGTCCCGAGAGTGGTTTTCTCGAAGGACAAGCGATGCCATTCACCAAGCGATGCATGGTGTTGGCAGAACAGTGATTACCGCCTTCATCACTGGGTAATCTACGAGTGGATGTGTGGTCCGATTTGGATTGTGGCCGTCAGATCCGGAGGGGGAAAATCAATGGCCACCTTTTGGCGTGCAAGTTGGTGGGTCCAAAAGGATAAAACAACTAATGGTTTACCACCTTCATCGAGTGCCATCCAAACCAAAGACAATTTTTATGAAAAGCCAGTGATTCCATTCAGGAAGCAACACGTGGCAGAGGACGGAAAAAGCAAACTGCCTTCATCGTGCAGTATCAAGCGGGCTTTTAAGCTGCGCGATATGGACACCAGCCGTTGGATCAGTAGGAAAAGATCAACGGTCAGCGTTGATCGAGCAGCTTAAGGGAGTTTTTGCGGGCTTCACCTCCGCGCGTGTTGATTTTTGACCGCCAGATAGTAAGGAGACAGATCGGAGTGGACTTTGGATCCACTTGCCCGCTTTCGGTTACAGGGTTGTCTAGGCATTACTTCTGTTTGACTATTGGAGGGTTTTATGGGTACTTTGGGTAACTTCCCTCTCCCTTTGTGGGAGTTTGCGCCTCTGTGCGTCTATTGTAACCTATGTAAATCATTTTTTTACCTAAGATAATAGAAGGACCGTCTCTTAGCTTTAGCAAAAAAAGAGATACTCTAAGCGACCGCATGGTAAAGAAGGGTATTTCATTGATTAAGTTGTGCAAGTTGAGGGAAAGAGAAATGGATTGAAATTATTATAAGAGTTAAACTACTATCAAAATTTATTAGGTATTTGGCTATTAAATGAGCCAGAGGAGCCATTCTTTTTTTACGTTCATAATCGTAACTCAAAGTGACTTGATAATTAAAAAAAAACATAAATAATAAAATTTATGGTTGAGTAGAACCTTTAATGCCTATCAAAATAAGTGTTGTTATCAATATTCTCACTTACATATTTACTTTTATACTTAATGCTATGTTTACTTTAAATTTCTAAATACTTACGTGTAATTATATATACTTAAATAGTATGCATTCATAAATTTAAATCATTGAATAGTGGTTGAAGCCATATATATAAATGGAGATATAATTAAAAAATATATATTAAATAAATTAAAAAAAAAATTATTCATAAATTAATGTAAATAATTTGAAATAGGAAAAGACATATTTATCTAATCCGCTACATGTTTATACATTGAATTTAAAATTAAAACCGACATGTATTCGTCGACGACAAAGGATAACATTACTAATTTATAAAATTAATACCGACGTGTTCGTGGACGACAAGGAATAACATGTGGACATTTTTTTATTATTTATCATTAATTTAATAACTTCTTGATTCCAAGGAAATCGAGGCTTATATAAAGTCTTACAACTATCGAATGTGGGACACGCCTCGACGAGCTTCTCACAGTGGGGAACATCATTTACGAATCTAATCGGTCGCACTCATCATGTGAATTTATTAGGATAACAATTTGTGGGTTTGGGTTATGTAGGATTGGGAACTTCTACGGTCTGTAAGATTATTACAGTGGTCTCCAATATGGACGCCTTTGCAATTCTTATCCTTACAGCTTTATGTACGCCATCTTGCAGGCAACTATTGTCTTGTTCCTATACCGAGGTTGTTATTTTACTTACCATTCACGTTATCTTATGTAAAGACAACGATTTTTTGGGCTCCTTGTTTTGTGGCGGCAGTCAACTAAGAATAACGCAACAACTTTTACTCACAAGATTTCTCTAACATCAGTCCTCTTCTATCCCTTTCATATCTCCAAGTTCGTAGAATTCAAGACATTGGTTAAAAATGGTGAAATCTAATTTCAACTACGCACCCAAAACCAGAGCAGCGCCGGATGCCTACTCAGCAGCGCGGTGGATTGACCGGAATTCGGCACCGGAATTTTCTCGGAGCGATTTGCCGACGGCGGAATATTCCAGCAAGGAGCTCCGATATAATATGGAGGCGACACGTGTCACCCGCATGACATAAGCAAACGTAATTTCTCGGGCGTTAAAGTCCTGCTGCAAACTGCCTTCCGATATCAATCTCCGCCGTCCGATCTCCTCGTGCGTCCTCAGCCGTCGATCGCGTAAGGTGCATACGGGCCTGCAGCAAATCAATTTTTGCGTGGAGTAAACGACTCATAGGTTGACCGCCGTAAGTGATGAAGTTAATGGAGTTAAATGTCTTTACGTAGATTTGGTGAAGTCTTTAAATGGTTATGGGCACATTATCACATTTTTTATATATACGTAGTTTTGGTGGAGACCCATTAATATGGGTATGGGCATATAGTTTTATATATTTTTTTTATATATATGTTTTTATATATTGTTATGTAAGTGAGGGCTGTAGTTTTTTCATATATGCATAGTAGTGGCTGCGTCTGTGTTTTTTTATGCATGGGTGTATTTGTGCCTGTGCACGACGAAGGTAGCGAGAGTAGTGGCTGCGCTCGGTGGAGCAAAATTTTTGTAAACGCACAGCAGTGCGAGATATGAAACAGGTGATGTAATTTTTTTTGGCCCCCATTGTAAAACAGAAGATTATGTAATTTTCACAGCAGCGGAGTATGTAATTTTTGTGGTAAATGTTGAACGCACAGCAGTGCGAAAGGAATTTGAAAACAGGAATGTATTGTATTGCTTGCTCATCGCAAAAGCAAGAAATAGAATGAAATTGTTGTTGTAATACCCACAGCAGTGGAAGATCAGAAATGAGAGAGAGACAGAGTTTCTCCAGTGAATCCCTCTTTGCACAGAGGATGAAATTGTATCAGTCCTTTTTGTTTTAAGCAAATAAAAATGTTTTTGTGACTGTGTAATGGACTGTTATGAGTATATTTGTTTTTAAAGCTTCCCTGTGCAAAAGATCCTGGATAGAGGAAACAGAGCATTGGCTCTATGGTATTTGCATGATTGGTTTTGGTATTTCCCATTTTAAAATACCCAACAGTGGTATCAGAGCTAGTCCAGGCTCTTGTTGCAGCAGTCAAACCTCTCGAGCAGTGTGAAGACTCAGCCAAAAAAGTTAAGGTATTTCTCAAAGCTTTCTTTGTGTTACTGTTGAAGGAACAGTCAGTGATTTAAAAGAAAACACAGTCAAGTATTTAAAGCCTAGATAAGAATGACAAGGTCAAAGAAGAAAGCCTCCAAGCCTGTTAAAAATGTGTCTCCCTCCTCTATTAAAATAGAAGACAATTTATTTGAATACATTTTATTTGAAACCCCAAAGTTTGATGGAAACTTTGATGTATGGGAAATAATGATGAGGGCTTTCCTAATGTCTGAGGGGATTGAAGTCTGGGAGTCAGTGATTGATGACAGCAAGATGGATAAAGAATCCATGGAATATGATGCACAAGCAGCAAAACTAATCTTGGATGGACTCCCTGATTCAGTGAAGAGGAATCTAGGAAAATACACATCAGCAAAGGATATATGGGACAGATTGCATGACCTTCATGCAAAGGGAGCACTGACCATGACAATGAGTCAAGAAGAAAATTATGAACCCATCATAGAAGCTGAGAATGAAAAGCTTGACCTCATCAAGCTTCAAGTAAGAGAAAGAGATGAAGAGCTTGCCAAGCTTAAGAAGGAACTTGAAGAATGCAAGAGAAAACATCATGAAGAAGTCATATCCATGACAAATCAGCTGAATGAAGCAAAAAGCAGGAAGACGCCTTGACAAGTCAACTTGAACAAAGGCACATGAGAGTGAATAAGCTTGTGGAAGAGATTGGACAGTACAAGGTAGAGGTCTCCTCCCTTAAGTCTGAACTACAAGAGGCCAGGAAGCAGGCACAAGAAGCTGAAAAGAAAATGGAGAGCAGTCAAGCAGAAATCTCCAAAATGAAGTCAGATATTATCTCCTTCAAAGTAGTAGCAGCTGAAGCCACTCGTAGCAAGGAAGAAACTGAGGGACAACTAGCAAAGAAAAATAATGTATGTGAAAAGTTGGAAGAAGAAATTGTCCTCCTCAGGAAGAAGGCTGAAGGGATGAACAAGATCATGAAGAGCTCTCAAGCCTTGGATGATATGCTCAGCTATCACAGATCTCCATCTGATAAATCAGGACTTGGGTATGTAGGTGAACCCTCAAACAAGAATGAGGATGCTTTAAGCAAAGGAGATGTGAAGAAGCCAGAAAGAAGTTGTGAAGCTCCTAGTTCCAGCAAAGGCAAGGAGAAAAATGAAGGCTGCAATAGAAGAAAACCAGCTCCAAGAAGAATTGTAGTTGATGGCAAAGAGGCAAGATGCAATGGTTATCATCAAAGGATCTCAAGGCAGCAAGGCTTCAGAAGTACATCAAGAAAACCTCCATCTCCCAGGTACCAAAGTTCATTTTATGGTTATTGTTATGCTTGTTCAAACTTTGGTCATATGGCAAAAGACTGTAGAGCATTTCATGAAGATAGATGTTGTGGTCCCCGACAATCTCCAAGAAATAATTTCACAAGAAGAAATCATGAATTCTTATTCATGAATAAAGTTGAATGTTTCAAGTGTCATAACATTGGGCATATGGCACGTGACTGTAACTTAAGATGGGCTTCTATGCAAGCTAGACCCATGCAAAAGAAGAAAGTTACACAAGTATGGAGAAGGAAGGTAATACAATCTGAAAACCCCTTGAACTTCCCATTGGATCTAAATTTGTTTTGAGAAGAGTCTGCCAAAATAAGACAAGCATACATTAAAGGGGAGCTTGTAATTTTTTATTTGCTGAACTGTATTAACAGTCATTTGTTGATGGAGGATGTATTGCAGCGCAGTAGTTGCAAATGAAATCTTTGTTAATCCCTCTGAAAGGTAATATGCAGCAGTGATGAAATCAACAATGTTTTTGCTTTGTGTTTATGCAATATGCACAGAAATGCATAAAGAAGAAAAGATGGCAGCGCTGAAATGTAAAGAGCAGCAGCGAGATAAGAGAAAAATGCAAAGCATGGAAACCCTCACAGCAGTGGGAAGACAAAATACAAAACAGCAGTTTGGAATTTTTTTTTGGAGCACATGGATTAGAATGAACAGCAGTTTAAATTTTTTTTGTGGTGCACATGCATTGAAATGCATAGCAATGGAAGGTAGTTTCCCTTCTATGTAATATGAGAGAACATACTCACAGCAGAGTGAGTATAATACACAGCAGATTGAAATGTTTTCTATTGGGAATGAAAAAGCAAAGCAATGAGAAGAAAATGAGAAGAAGGCAAAACGCAGCAGAGCATAAATGCCCAGTGGCTAAGAATGCAATGAAATTTTTCACACAGCAGTGAAAAATGTAATGTTTTTTTATGCAATGCAGCATGCAAAGAAATGCATAAAGAAAAACAAGGACAGCAGATTTTTAATGCACACTGGATGTATAAGAATGTGTGTGGCAGCAGAAAGCCAAAGGAATTGCACAGTAGTGCATTGTGTAAAAAAATGAAGACTAAGATTGTGTGAAGCAAGGGTGCATAAGAAAAGGCAGCAGCCTGTGTTATTTTTTTGTGGAGAATGAAGTGCCAAGAGTATGGGCACACAGCAGTATGATGAAACAAAAGGCAGCGACAGTGCAAATTGCAGAGGCAATGCAGCAGCAAGAAGTTATGGACAGCAGCATGATGGCAAGAAGGAGAAGCACACAGCAATGCAAATAAGAAAATGCAGCAGCATGAAGTTTTGTTGAAGAAATGTGTTTTTACAAAGCAATGCAAATGTGAAAAATGCAGCAGCAAGAAGTTTTGAACAGCAGCACATGCAAAAGAAATTTTCCTTACAACAGTAAAGGTAAATGTAATGACTTTGTTGTTCATTGAATTGAAATGCAATATATGCAACATCAGTGAGTGTAAGAAATGTTTACACACAGCAGTGTAAATTTGTAAGTTGGGACAGTATAATTGTTCCAGAAAAGACAGAGTATTTTGTCTTTGAAAAGTGCAGAAGTAGTGCAAGTGTAGACACAGCGGTGTGGGATAGACACAGCAAAGAAGATGGCACAACAGTGCAGCAGAGAATATGCAGCAGCATAAAAGAACATTGTAATGAGTTTGCACACACAGCAGTGCAATGATTGTTTGTTTTGGAACTGCACTTGAAGCAGTCATTTGGTAAATCCCTCTATCAAGAGGATGATGCTTTTCAGCATAGTCATTGGTGAATCCCTCTATTGAGAGGAAGATGCTCTTTAGCATAGTTTGGTAAATCCCTCTGTTAAGAGGAAGATGTTTCTTTATAACAGGTGAATCCCTCTGTCAAGAGGAAGGTGCTCTTCAGCACATTGTTATGGTGAATCCCTCTGTCATGAGGAAGGTGCTCTTCAGCACATTGTTATGGTGAATCCCTCTGTCATGAGGAAGGTGCTCTTAAGCACAGTTTCAGGTTAATCCCTCTATTAAGAGGAAGACAACTTTGATTGTTTGTGGAACTGCATCAGAAGCAGTTGGTGAATCCCTCTATGTGAGGAAGATATTTTTGTAACAGCAGTGTTGGGGAATCCCTCCATGTGAGGAAGTGCTTGGGTATGTTTGAATGCCCAGCAGTTGAAATTAAAGGGGAGTGTTGAAATCTAATTTCAACTACGCACCCAAAACCAGAGCAGCGCCGGATGCCTACTCAGCAGCGCGGTGGATTGACCGGAATTCGGCACCGGAATTTTCTCGGAGCGATTTGCCGACGGCGGAATATTCCGGCAAGGAGCTCCGATATAATATGGAGGCGACGCGTGTCACCCGCATGACATAAGCAAACGTAATTTCTCGGGCGTTAAAGTCCTGCTGCAAACTGCCTTCCGATATCAATCTCCGCCGTCCGATCTCCTCGCGCGTCCTCAGCTGTCGATCGCGTAAGGTGCATACGGGCCTGCAGCAAATCAATTTTTGCGTGGAGTAAACAACTCATAGGTTGACCGCCGTAAGTGATGAAGTTAATGGAGTTAAATGTCTTTACGTAGATTTGGTGAAGTCTTTAAATGGTTATGGGCACATTATCACATTTTTTATATATACGTAGGTTTGGTGGAGACCCATTAATATGGGTATGGGCGTATAGTTTTATATATTTTTTTTATATATATGTTTTTATATATTGTTATGTAAGTGAGGGCTGTAGTTTTTTCATATATGCATAGTAGTGGCTGCGTCTGTGTTTTTTTATGCATGGGTGTATTTATGCCTGTGCACGACGAAGGTAGCAAGAGTGGTGGCTGCGCTCGGTGGAGCAAAATTTTTGTAAACGCACAACAGTGCGAGATATGAAACAGGTGATGTAATTGTTTTTGGCCCCCATTGTAAAACATAAGATTATGTAATTTTCACAGCAGCGGAGTATGTAATTTTTGTGGTAAATGTTGAACGCACAGCAGTGCGAAAGGAATTTGAAAACAGGAATGTATTGTATTGCTTGCTCATCGCAAAAGCAAGAAATAGAATGAAATTGTTGTTGTAATACCCACAGCAGTGGAAGATCAGAAATGAGGAGACAGAGTTTCTCCAGTGAATCCCTCTTTGCACAGAGTATGAAATTGTATCAGCCCTTTTTGTTTTTAAGCAAATAAAAATGTTTTTGTGACTGTGTAATGGACGGTTATGAGTATATTTGTTTTTAAATCTTCCCTGTGCAAAAGATCCTGGACAGAGGAAACAGAGCATTGGCTCTGTGGTATTTGCATGATTGGTTTTGGTATTTCCCATTTAAAAATACCCAACAAAAAAAGAAGCTAGCACTAATCCTGTGAATTTATTAGGATAACAATTCTTTTGGAGATTTCTTTCGTCTGGAGTTTTTCGTGGGTTTGGGTTATGTAGGATTGGGAACTTCAGTGGTCTCAAATATGGACGCCTTTGCAATTCTTATCCTTACAGCTTTATGGTCACTGGCACTAATTACCTTCTGTCAGATTCTCTCAGCACTTTGGTCGTTGGTTTTTATCATCCGCAAGAATAAGAATATTGCTCATGCCACTTTTATCCTCAGCTGTTGTCTCGTGACCTGGAATCTGGCAGTCTCTGCGATGCTCGCGAAGGGTTGGGGATGGAAGATGTATTGGCCCATTTTTGCCTCCACCTGTGGTGTGACATTTTGTATAATGTATGCCATATTTCACTATAACCCTCCTCCGCCTGTCTGTCAAACCAAATTAGGGTTGTTCGATCATCTCAATTCCCATCAACTCATCAATTTTGTCAAAGGGTTGTTCAATTATGTCAATCCCCGTAACTGCAGGCCCCCTGAAAATGCCAGTGCGGCTCCGTCTCACTCGAAGGACCTCAGTCCTGCAGCCATCGAAAGGCCGGTAAGCATGAAACTACGTTGCTTCAGATATATTATCTTTGAATTTAGTGGAGCTGTTTTGTTATGCCTGTCCCTCCCAAATGTTTTCAGTTTTTTTCCAGTGTGGACTGAATTCACCAGGAATGTTACGTTATGGGCTAAATTATGTGTGGTTTTGTTATGTTTATTCAGAAAAAATTATGGTGGTCAGCAATCTGGTTGGCATTAATTAGCCCCGACTACATTGCTTATACGATTATTAACGCAAGCATGTGTCTCCTGCTCTGGACTGTGACAATCTTTGACATGGTCACTATGAACTCGGGATCGGGGAAGGTTTGGTCGAGTTTTGTCAAGACGTGTGGTTTGACGGCACCTATGATATTTATGATATATGTGGATATACTCATGGACAACTCTCCTCAGCCCATCTCCCACACCCGTAGCCGTCCCGTCAAAGGGCTCTTTGATCCTCTCAATCCCTCTCTGGGGAAAGGGCTGTTCAATCATGTCACTATCAGTCGAAGGCGCGCTGAAAGTGCTGAAAATGCCACCGTAGCTTCCTATCGGCCGACGGACCTGGGTTCTGCAGTCATCGAAAGTCCGGTAAGCATCAAACTACGTTGCCTTAGATATATTATCTCTGAATTCAGTAGAAATGTTTTGTTATGCTTCTTTAAATAAAACTTATCTTTCACTTAAGTTTGTTTTCATCAAATTTAAAAACATGGTTATTTTATCATATTTTCTATTACATGCAGAACGTGACTCCCAATATAAATTCGGAGAAAGGAGAAGGCAAAGCTACGCAACAGGAGGGGGAGGAGGTTTATGCGGTAGGAAACAATGACCAAAGTAAATGTATGCGCAACAAAACTGATCTGGAGGAATAGTTTTATGCGGTAGAAACAATGAGCAAAGTAAATGTCAGCGCAACGAAGCTGATCTGGATGATGGTTGGGAAATCATAGAGGAAGCTGAAATTAATGAAAGCAGCATAGAGTTACGTACAATAGTGATCTAATTATGGTCACTATTGTGGTTTAATTATGTTTATAGTATTTTTTTTTTTCATTTAATTTTAAAATAAATTAAATTGAAAAATGATAGGTTTCCATAGGATTGCAAAATTTTATTTAAATTATTAATAATTATATTTTTTTGCATTTTTAATTAAATTGATTAATTAAAAGAATGTCATATGAATATTTAGTAAAGTATTAAACTTTTAGTAAGATATTGTTTTTTATGATTTTTATGGCAATATAAGATGTGTTATGATATAAGTATTTTGACATTTGTTAGTTATGGGAAGATGAGATCTCTAATTCAATATGAAAGAGATGTTGTAATGTTATATTATGTAATGTAAATATTTTGATTTGATCATATTAAATTAGTCTAAACTATGGTAGACCCAACCTAACCACAAAGAGAGAGAGCATTGAATGATGGATTAACGGGTGGTGATCCAAGGTCCCCCCCAAGAGTGGGCATGAATTTCAATTTGAGGAATATTTTGTTGTTGTGGCATAATATTTGAGGTAGAGATTCTCATAAGGGATCATGAGGGGAGGGTGATAAAACCATATGATTTTATAGTTATTCTTCATGATTTTTTTAGATGAATCCACTAGTTCAAATATAATATTGATATAAGCAACAAATTTGAGGGCTCAAGGAAGAAATTCACATTTGTCATTAATCCTTGGCATGAATATTGTGGTGAAGATGCACTTTTCAAAAGTTGGTAGTGTTTACAACCAAAAGTTGCAGAATAACAAGACAAAGCTATTAGTGCAGTTTGATGTGTTTTGAGTATCTAGAGAATTGTGGCATTTAATATGCTCCTTTTCGAAATTTTTAAAAGAACATGTATTTCTATATATGCTTGATTATGAGTAGTAGATTCAAAGAATATATATTATTTCTCTTTATGTAAGAGAGTAATGCCCCTTTGAATGGAGAATAATCATGCCACTTTATGTGAGAGTCAAGCCCCTTTAACTTGGAGAAAGGAGGAAACATTTATGCCAGTTGTTTGTGACAATTCATTCCTTTGTATTGTCAAAGGATAGCATCTCTTTGTAAGATATACATTACCACATGAGTGAGATTTAATCCCTTGTATTGACAAAGAATAACCTCATTGAAGAGTAGCTAATGAAGTGGCTATGTAATTGAGCGGAGCCTGTAAATGTAGAACACACATTCTAAGTGAACTTTGTTATCAAGTTCTATTGTCTTTGTTCATATTCTCATTTGTTCATGTGTATTGCACTTATGGTTATTTCATGCTCTTTATGTAATATGTTTTAAAGTCATCAAAATAAAAATCTTGAATCGCCATGATTGGATTGAGTGTTGGACATGCGTGGCTTTGTTGATGCAGAATGGGATAGAGATCTGGATTAAAGAAGATCTTCTAGTGGGTATGTGTTTAAACTATTTGGAGAAATCAATTGGATGAGCAAGAGATAGTGTGTAGTGACATTTTCAACTACAGAGGATCAATACATGGTAGCCACTCATGCAAGAAAGGAAGTAGTTTGATTACAAAGATTATTTTCAGGTGTGGGGTTGGTACAACAAGATATAAAGATAGATCGTGACATTCAAAGTGTATTTTTCTTAGTAAAGAACCATGTTTCTCATTCTAAGACAACACATAGATGTTTAGTATCACTTTGTGATAGATATGGTTGAAGACATAGAGGTGTTGCTAGTAAAGGTGGACACTTTGAATGCTTTTGCAAATGCACTGACACTGTTTGTGAGCACTGAGAATTTTTCTTGGTGTAGAGAAACAATGGGAATTGTAGCCCTAGACAAGTAGCTTTGTGCTCCTGTGGTCCCCTAAGTTCAAAGAAAACAATAAGTAGTATAATGCTTAGTATGCGTTATATTCTTTGCACAACCAGCCCCACACACTACGTTGTTGGGCACAATAGGGGTTCACATGAGGGTTGTAGGGGGGGGGGGGGATTCCAAAATTTGATTCCTTTGTGTTGTTATTAAGATTTATGAGATCCAAATAAAATCATTATGTGTATTACAAAAAACATGGTATTACCAGATTAACATATCCTACATATCTAAGTGTTGTAGGTGTAAACAGTAGTCTAAATCTACCATCTCAATCAATTTCTAGTACATAAATCCTTTGTCTACCTCGCCCCACAGAATATGTCTGTATTCCTGATTTGATTTCCTAGACCTAACCTGCCTGCTCCATTTGATCCAGCAACCAATCATCAAAATCAACCAAAAACCCTTGAGCAACTATACCTAGTCTAAAATATACATTCAATTTCAATCATCTCAAGTCATAATTGCAACCATGTTAAACTGAGATTTTCAAGGAGAGAGCCCTCTCCTGACTTGGTAGGGCTAGCTACCAGGTTAAGCGTGGTTTGTGGTTATCCTAGGATTGCCTCCCTTCAGCCTCAGGTCGATCTAGGCTCTAACATAGTGGCGACCATACTGGGGAAGAATGAGAACATATTACTGTTAGGATATTCCGACACATATGAAATAGTTAAGTACAACTTGGTCTAGTATAGAGTTAGGTAAAGTGTGTTTCTTTACCGTTGTACATTTTGTAACTTACAATCCGACGGTCACGATATGTAGTGATCCGACGGTTCATTCTCTCCTCGGTATTGCCAACACTTGATCCGTGGCTTGACACTCGATTGGTCCATGAATTCTATTTAAAGCGCATGGAGGGTCATTTGTAGGGTAATCCATGCATGAGAGAAGCTTATGTAAATTTTCATTCTTTGATTAATAAATTGCCTGAAGTGGCCGTGTTGGCTCAGGCCATGGACTGTTTCCCTCTTTGAGGGTTTTAACCACGTCAAAAATACTGGTGTTTTGATCTGTGATCTAGTTGTGAGCGGTGTCCTTTTGGTGTTCTCTCTGAGGAACTTACCCTGTAAATTCCTACATGGTATCGGAGCTATTTGAGGGCCACGTCAGTTGGTGATCCAAATCTGAAGCCGGTAGAACTACATCCGACTACCGTTTCCTAGATCTGCTGTTTCTGACTGCTTTCGGGCCGAGAGGACTGCTCTGTTGTGTTCGGAGCATCTGTTCGAGTGAGGAACCCCTTTCGTTTCAGGCGAAAAGGTTTCCGGTAGCCCTAACTGCATCATTTTTAAGATCTGGAGGTATACAATGTTTATTTGCAGTTTACTGTTATTTTCTCTCTGTTTATTTCGGTTTCGGTTTATTTAGCCATTTTATTACCGGATCTATACCTTACATTTCTGTGTATGCTCTTTGCCCTGCGACTCTGTGCGATCTGGGCAAATTAGAAACAGAAAGGAAGGATTTTTCTCATGCGTATGCTCTTTTCCGTGCGCCTTAGGATGATCTCGGAAAATCAGAAACATTGAGGAAAATATTTAGTTTCCGGCCAAAGCTAACTTTGAGCCGCAAGGTTCATTTTTGAAAATATTTAGTTTTTTGGCTAAAGCTAACTTAGAGCCATAAGGTTCGTTTTCTTTGCATGTCCGTGTTGGGTTTTGTGTTTTTTGTTTTGTAGGGAAAAAGAGCTTTCTCAAAGCAAGCACGCAACCCAAAGCCCCCCCCCCCCCTCTCTCTCTCTCCCTCTCTCAAATTTTTTGTATAGATCAATTGGTTCAAAGCTATTTTAAGAGAGCAGAGGTCTTGGGTTCAAGTCTCCATTTTTTGGGGGCAGACTTTTTCATTTCCGCACATTACTGCACTTCGTCGGCAACTTCAACAACTTTTTTTTTAAAGAGCCATAACTTCTTCATCCGGAAGCCTTTTTCAGAGCCATTTTTTTTAAACCAGCCTAATTTTTCGAGATCTATACATTGGAACACTTACTTTCAGCATCTTCAGCTTCAGTTTATGTTGAAATGGAAATTCAATACCAAGTTACCCTTGACAACACCAACTACTTCCAATGGTTGTCCTACATTGAGGATTTACTTAGAAGTAAAGGTCTCTATAGAATAGCCACAGGCCAAGAGAAGAAACCGAAGGATGAAGATAAGGTTGCTAAATGGGAAAATAGACAAGATCAAGCACGTGGTTTGATAGGGATGTCTATCTCTCCTGATCTTAGATTCCATATTGCAGAACTTGATACTCCTAATGAAGCATTGGAACAAATCACTAAAGTTTTTGGATTAAAAATGAAATTAGAGCCCATCAACTTGAAAATGAGTTGCTTACATTGGACCCTAATAATTTTTCTTGCATTGAAGATTTCTTGTCCAAGTTCAAGACCCTTAGATATCTCTTGGAAGTGTTAAGGTTAATAAAGAAGATAGTAACCTTATTTATTCCATCCTTACTAAGTTGGGACCAGCCTACTCTGTATTTGTTTCCACCTTCCATTCTACAAGAGAAGCCTTCATTTCTCAAGGAAAAGACTACAAGCCCCCTTCCTATGACTCTTTTTGTGATTCTTTAATAAGAGAACAAGAAAAACTCTTACACCTTGGTCTTCTTAATCTTGGAATCTCTTCCAAGAAAGCGTTAGCCGCCCAGCAGCAACCAAATTCAAAGAATCCTAAGAAGTCATATCCTAAAAAGAATGGTCCTAAACCAAACAAGGGTCCTAGCAATTTCAGCCCCAAAATGAAAAATCATTCCAACAAAATGATAAGACAAATAAAAACAAAGGGAAGAAGACTGATATACATTGCAATTTTTGTAATCGAGATGGCCACTTAGAATCAAAATGCTTTAAAAAGATGGAAGCCTTGGAAGCAGCAATGAAGAAGCATAACATCCATTTGGGGCAATCTTCAACTTCAACTTCATCTTCAGGAATGGCACTTTCTGCATGTGGTTGTTAAGCATCTCGGTCTGGTTATGCATTAAATGTATCTTCTTCTTCTCATTCTCATGAGTGGATCATTGATTCTGGAGCTTCTTATCACATGGCCAAAAACAAAGCCATGTTCTCTTCTTTAAATGATTGTAACACCAAAAATATATATGTTGGTGATGATAGATCTCTTAATGTTGTAGGGACTGGAACTGTTCATCTAGACAATGGTCAGTTTAATGATGTATTATGTGTTCCAACCTTATCCTGCAACCTTCTATCTGTATATCAGATAACTCATTCAGGTGAAGGTAAAATCGCTTAATTTTCATCTCATGATGTTGTAATCAAGGACTTAAAAGATCCTAAACAGATTTTGGCTACTGGCATTGCTGATGATTCTACAAGGTTGTATAAGTTTCACAACTTTGGGTCATCAAATATTCCCTCAGTATTTGTTGCTCATAACGATGAAGTGAGCAAACTTTGGCATGAGCGATTTAGTCACTTAAACTATCGCTCCCTTCAGCATCTATGTAAAGAAAATATGGTGACAGGTCTTCCTATGGTATCTTGCAGAGATGGTGTTTGTTCCGGATGTGTACTCGGAAAACATCATCGGGACAGTTTTGAAAAACGTGCCTCTTGGCACACCTCAGCCCCTTTACAGCTTGTGCATAGTGATTTATGTGGTCCACTTCCAGTTGTGTCATTCTCTGGTTGCAAGTATTTCTTAAATTTCATTGATGATTTCTCCAGACGCACTTGGGTATACTTCTTAAAACTCAAGAGTGAAGTATTTAACACTTTTTTGGCCTTCAAGGCCTTTGTTGAAAAACAATCTGTACATCAAATTCTTAAGTTAAGATTTGATAATGCCGGAGAATATTTTAAAAACACATTCATCAACTATTGCACTGAGAATGGAATTCAAATGCAACATACTGTTCCATATACTCCACAACAAAATGGTGTAGCTGAAAGGAAGAATCGCACCTTAAAGGAAATGGCTAATTGTATGCTACAATCTAAAGGACTTGGTCTTAGTTTTTGGGCAAAAGCAATTAACTGTGCAAATTACATAATAAATCGCACTCCTACTAAGGCTTTAAAGAATATCACTCCAGAAGAAGCATGGAGCTCAATTAAACCAGATGTAAGTCACTTTCGTGTTTTTGGAAGTGAAGCGTGGGCCCATATTCCAGATGAAAAGCATAAAGCTTTAGAACCTAAGAGTGAAAAATGTACTTTTGTTGGATATTATGAAGATGTCAAATGCTATAGACTTATTCCATTTAAGTCCAAAAATGTTATCATTAGAAGAGATGTAAAATTTGATGAAAATATATCGGCCTGCGAGCCTAGTCCGGCGGATGTGCCACCTCTCCCTATCTCTTCTACCTTTGAAAACAATTCTTCTTCAGATGATGAAAGTGAGGATGACAATCCTCCCCCACCATCTCAGGATCCTCCTTCAGCTCCTGAGCTTCCAAAATGGGTTCGTGCTACTCGAGATGCAGCAGGTGATCTTGTCGGTGATCCTACAGATCAGCGACACACATGTTCTCAGTTCGAGAGAGCCTCTTCTTTACTGGCTCAAGCTCCAGTAAATTATGATCCTGACACCTTTGCAGAAGCTTCAGGCCATCCAGATTGGGAAGCAGTTATGAATGAAGAATATCATTCATTATTGGCAAATGATACATGGGATCTTGTTCCTTTACCAAAGGGACGAAAACTTGTTAGATGCAAATGGGTTTACAGAACCAAATATGGACCAGATGGGAAAGTTGATAAACATAAAGCTCGTCTTGTTGCTAAGGGCTTTTCACAGGTTGAAGGCATTGACTACACTGAAACCTTCTCCCCTGTTGCCAAAATGAACTCTATCCGCCTTGTTCTTTCCCTTGCTGCCTCTTTCAAATGGGAAGTCCATCAGATGGATGTTAAATCTGCCTTCTTGCATGGGGACTTGCATGAAGAAATCTATATGGAACAACCCATTGGATTCATACAAACAAACTCCAGCCTTGTTTTTCAACTTAAGAAATCCCTTTATGGTCTCAAGCAAGCTCCTCGGGCTTGGTATGCCAAAATGGATAGCTTTCTTTAAGAATCTGGCTTTTCTAGGTGTCATTCTGACAATACTGTCTACACCAAGAAAGTGGGCAACTCTCTTATCCTCCTTGTTCTTTATGTTGATGATCTTATCCTTACTGGTAGTGATCCCAACCTTATAAACCATGTGAAGTCTAGCCTCAAAAGGAAATTTGAAATGACAGACTTAGGACACTTACACTATTTTCTCGGTCTTCAAGTCTTGCAATCCAAGGAGGGTATTTCCCTTTCCCAGTCCAAGTATGCTTGTGATATTCTACGTCATTTTCACATGGAAGACTGTAAGCCAGCCCCTTCTCCCTTTCAGTCTGGAGTCAAACTCTCAGTCACTTGTACTTCTCCTGAAGTTGATGCTACCTTATACCGTCAACTTGTAGGAAAAATTTTGTATCTAACCCATACTCGTCCTCACCTTTCCTTTGCTGTTGGCCTTGTTGCTCGGTTCATGCAAAACCCTCGTGAAAGTCATTGGAAAGTAGCTAAAAGAATACTTTGTTATGTTCGAGGTACAGTTCAATTTGGAATTCATTACAGTGCCAAAGCATCTCCTCTATTGGTTGGTTTCACTGATTCCGATTGGGCTGGTGACCCTGATGATCGGAAGTCTACTGCCGATTATGTGTTCACTCTTGATTCAGGACCTATTACATGGGTTTGCAAGAAACAGGGTGCCATTTCTCTTTCATCAACAGAAGCAGAGCATCGTGGTGCCATAGAAGCTAGTAAGGAAGCCTTGTGGCTTCATCAGATCCTGCCAGAATTTGGCTTTCAGCAGCAGCATTCGACTACACTTTGGTTTGATAATCAAAGTGCCATTCAGCTATGCAAAGATCCAGTTCAACATCAGCGCAGCAAACACATTGAACTGCACATGCACTTCATCAGAAAGCTCATTCACGACCATGTTCTTGAAGTGCAATATTGTTCAACAGATGATCAAGTTGCAGACATCTTCACAAAGGCTCTCACAGAGGCGAAGTTCACTAAACTTCGATTTATGGTTGGAGTTCAGGAATTTGTCACTAAGGGGGGATAGGCTCTAGTGCCTCCTTCCTTCTCCTATTGTGTCATATTTGTAAATCCTTCAATCCTATCCCAAGTTTTTCTTAAGGGGGGATGTTAGGATATTCCGACACATAGGAAATAGTTAAGTACAACTTGGTCTAGTATAGAGTTGGGTATAAAGTTAGGCATAGAGTTAAGTAAAGTGTGTTTCTTTACCGTTGTACATTTTGTAACTTACAATCAGACGGTCATTTGTAGGGTAATCCGTGCATGAGAGAAGCTTATGTAAATTTTCATTCTTTGATTAATAAATTGCCTAAAGTGGCCGTGTTGGCTCAGGCCGTGGACTGTTTCCCTCTTTGAGGGTTTTAACCACGTCAAAAATACTGGTGTTTTGATCTGTGATCTGGTTGTGAGCGGTGTCCTTTTGGTGTTCTTTCTGAGGAACTTACCCTGTAAATTCTTACAATTACCCCAGTATTCTTGAGTAATTCTAGACATTTGGATGATAGGTTTAGGATTCAGTAGGCTGAAACTTGGAATATTGTAAAGCAATATAAAACTTTTGAGAATTTTTTAACACACTGGCTTCAAGGAGATACACCAGGTCCATTCCTAATCTTGATCCTCCTCCCGTATTTGAAAATCCTAATCTCATTCCCAGGATCCTCAGACAAGAGAGTTTATCAAGTCGTAGACCAGTTTTCAGATCTATTTCATGTCCTGTGAAGTGGTTGTACCTCGAAGATATTCCTTTTGATGAACAATTTGGTTTATCCTTGTTTAGAACCACATCGGACAGTGAATTACTAGACATAGTTGCAAACCCTGAATTTATCAATGAGCTTGAAATCCAACAAGCCAATTTGATAAGTAATTGTAATCTTCAAAACTCTCCTCGGTCATCTATCACCACTGATCTAATTCCTGAACTCTCTGATTCAGCTTCAACATCTTTTGCCTCATCATCATTTCCTCATATTTCATAGCATCATCTAACAGCTCCATTCATACCTTCAATTCCTCAATAGCCTGTCATTACATCAAATACTCGTCTCTTCCGCAACATCAACTCCTCCCATTGTCACAAATCCCTCTGTTATTTCAACATCAGTTTCAAATCCTCCACGAGCCATGGCTACCAGATATGCACCTCTCGTTGTACCTCAAAATTTGGATGTTGTTCCTCCTCATTACCAAAGTAAGATATCGTTTTTTGATGCTACTCAAGGTATCACAACGCAGTAGCATTTTGACAGGATGAATGGCTTCTATGATCTCCATGAGGTAGATGAAGAAAATGTGTCCATGCTATTATTTTTGCAAAGTTTTGGAGGCGAGGTTTGAAAGTGGTTTAGAGCACTACTAGCGGGATCCATCAATACCTTACCGGTTCTACACAGACCATTTCTGGATCGATGGGAGGTAAAGAAAAATCCAATCCAAATTCTTTCTGAGTATGAACATATAAAAAGGAATGTAGGTGAATGTGTCTAAGATTATTGTGTAAGGTTCAATACTATCTATAATGCTATTCCAGTTGATATCAAGCCACCAATGGGGTTGGAATTGATTAAATTTCTCGATGGGTTCGATGCTAATATGGCATATCAGTTGAGATAAAGAGATCCTACCACACTGGAGGATATGCAGAAAAACGCAGTAAGTGTAGAGGCAAATTTTTTTGCAAAGAGAGCACGGGTAAAAAAGGAAAAGAAGGTAACCATAAAGGAGGAAACATCTTTTTCAGATGTTAAGGCGGATCAAATACTCCGGAAAATCAAGAAGATGTTTGATCGGAAGACAATTGTAGACAAGCCTGAGAACACGATCAGAAGTCCAAACTTCAAAGGACAGCAACAACCTCAGTTCAGGATTAAACAAAGGGAGCAAAAGGCACAAGATCAGTGATCACAGTAGCAAGTCAAAACACCTTTGCAGCAAAATTATGTACAAGGAATGGGAAGTGATGATGATGATGATCCGGTGGTGGAGGCAAATCATTTCTTTACTGCTGATGGTTTGCCCATTTTTATCACGAAAGATGAGGAATATTTTGAGGCTTCAAAGGTTCAAACAAATGAATATTTCATACTGGAAAATGAAGGGGTCTTAGAGGATGAATCAGATGATTATCAGAGAGGATATATGAATGCATTTACAGCACAACAGAAGCAATATTCATTGAGAAGCAGAGATGTACCAGTTAGCCCGGTTCAAAAGACAAAAGAGTTGCAGCCCAAGAATGACTCTTCAAATACTTAGAAGAAAGGAAAGGAGCCTGTTAATCCAACTTCCAGCAAAGGACCATCTCTAAATGAGAAGACTAATCAGCAAATTGCAGCAAAGGAAAAGGTCGAAAAGAAGGACTCTTCAATCAAAGAGGTAGATAAAGTTTCAGCTTTTAGTTTAGAGAATGAGATAGCTAAATTAAAGGTTTCAATTCCTTTGATTGAATTGATGAAGAACAACAGTTATAAAAACCAAGTGTCCAAAATTTTAAACATAGATCCTTTATCTGATATGGTCAATGTAGAAGATGATCACCCGGAACTTATGTTTGGCCCTTCTTTAGAAGGTCAGTTTGAGGATAGTGAAGTGCCTTTGTTTTATATAAGCCTTAGATTACATGAGTGTGTCCTCCCTAATGCCATGTTTGATTCCAGATCCTCCCATAATTTGATGCCAAAAGCTATTATGGAGAAATTTGGCCTTGACATTACTCGCAAATATCATGACCTTTACTCTTTTGATTCCGGTAGGGTCCGATGTATTGGTCTTATCAAAGACTTGGTGGTGTCTCTAGATCAGATCCCGACCAAGAATGCTCTCATGGATGTGGTTTTCGCAGACATTCCGCCATGGTTTGGTATGTTTTTGTCCAGATTGTGGGGTGCAAAGCTTAAAGGGACTTTACAGCTAGATTTCTCCTATGCCACCATTCCCGTGTTTGGTCAATTGAGAAAATTATATATGGAGAAGAAAATGAAGTACATGATTACAAGCAAGGAGAAACCACTCAATCATCCCATTAATGTTGTACATACTGATTTAAAATCGTTTGTATTATATTCAGATAGTGGTTTGAATGATATTGATAGTCAATTAGTTGAAGTAGAAGATGTGCCAGAGATTACGGAAAATTTCAAAGCTGTCGTTGATCAAGAAAGACAAAAACTTGCAAGCACCTCTGAGTAGTCTGCATTCCAACAGTAGCAGAAAGTTAATGAGCAGCAAAAAATTGAAGAGATCTATCAAGGTAAGAAAGAAGATGAAACATAATTTCAGCACTTAGAGGAAGAAGCAGGCCTTTGGTGTATGGACTTCAACGAAGCTGTGGGTAAAGAAGGTGCTGGCATTGGGATTTGGATCCATAGCCCTATTTTCTAGCCTAATAAGGTCCCTAGTAATGTAAGAGTATTCTCATATAAATTGGCCTTTGATTGTTCTAATAATGAAGCCGAATATGAAGTGTTGATTACAGGATTGAAGATTCTCAAAAAGCTGAAAGCAAAAAGAATATTAGTTTATGGGGATTCAAAATTGATAATCAAGCAAGTGAAGGGCGTGTATCAAGCCAAACAACCAAGGATGAGGGCCTACCATAATGTAGTTTTAGATATCCTAAGGATGTTTCTAGATTATACCTTGACATGTGTACCATGTGCACAAAATGTAATTGTAGATTCACTTGCAACCGCTGCCAGTAATTTGAATATCCCGATGAATTCCAATAACAAGTTTGACATCCATGTCAAACACCGTCTAGCTATCCCAGACAATATAAGGTATTGGCAAGTCTTTTGGGATGATAAGGAGATTAATGATTTCTTGCAAAATGAAGGCAACTACAAGGATGCTTCCATAGACCGTGATCCTGATGAAGATGAACCTGAAATTGAAGTAAATTATATGGAAGTATTGCAGCTGAAGGACAATGTAATTCCTAAAGGTCTTATTCCTTTAGAGGAACTCTTCGATCAAGATCATGTGGCTAGGAAGCCAAGCTTGGTGCCAATAGATAAGGGTGTTGAAGATGTGCCGAGAAGCCAAATTTTGTGAAACTCACAAAGTCATTATCCCTCGAGGTAAAATCTAAATATGTCAAATTATTGCCTGAATTTGCTGACGTGTTTGTTTGGGATTATTCAGATTTAAAGGTGTATGATAAGGCTATCAATCCAACCATTCCCCTAAGGTCCCTAACTTCCTGTGAAAGGATTATGATTTTATATAAACTATGAACTTTATGATAAAGAATGTACTATAATATATTTCGTAAGTTGATTATCCGACTAAAATCACAGATTCATCATTGTTTTTCCCTTTCTTGAGCTTTCTCATCTAGCTTTCTAATACAAGGTGCCAACTTTAATACGTAATCCTAAGCATTCCTTCCCTTACCAAAAAGACCATCTATTTTCTTCACATTCCATCTCTCCTTCCCTTACCAGAAATACCATCTCTAAGCAATAGAAGAAAAGTGGCTAAACAAATTACAATCCTACCCATCATACATAAAATGTGCAAGCATAAAATCCTTTTTCCACATCATATCCGCAAAAGGTAGCATTGTGGTGTGAGTATCAATCTCAAAAAACTTTTCAAAAATTGTGTATGCAGTCTCATGGCACATTGAGTGTATAAGAATCCAAGATAGGGACTATTTTCTATGCTTGGACACTAAGCAAACTAAATAGTCAAAAAATCTCAAGTCAAAAAATCAAAAACTAAAATATCCTACAGAAAGCTTCTAGATTGCAATATGTCTAGTAAATAAATAGAGTGGAATCCCACATATTGTTGTTATCAATAGTAAACATGATAAAATACATTAACAAAATGCTTGCAACGTTAAGACCATGTAGTGCATGGGTGGGTGCTTATTTTTATGCCTCATAGGGTGAGGTAGAGGTACATGTGTGCCTACTCTTTGGCTTCATGATGTGCTATTTTTAATTAATTTTATATGGTTTGGATGGAATATCAAATGCATTTTCAGTGGAAAGGGATCATGTATCTAAATATTGAGCAACTAATAGGGTTAAATGCCAAACAAATTACCATTGGATTCCTGAAAAATCATTGTATTATACAAAATAAAATATGTGAATATTGAATATATGTCGACATTTTTCCTTTTCAATGATATACAAATTATCTTAGACAAAAGATAAGATCGGTCTTTAAGAAGACAAGTTTCATCGTATATGATGCCTTGCAAAATTGGCTTTGAATGTTGAATATATATTGCCATTTTTCCATTTCAATGATAAACAAACAATCTTAGGCAAAACTTGATATCATACTTTTAAATAGATGAGTCCCATCGTATATTTTGCCCTGCAAAATTGGCTATGCTCTACTTTTCATCAACTTGCTTGCATTTCCTCTGCTTTTTATCAAATTGATTGCATTTAATCTTTTGCATCCTCTTCTTTTTATCAACTTTCTTGCATTTCATCTTTTGCATCCCCTGCTTTACATCAACTTCATGTTTCATCTTTTGCAGCCATACACTCAAAGAACTGTCATTATCGATATTGGTAATAACTGCATTGTTTTTCCATTTGGCCAACACAAATTACCTAAATTTCATGAAAATTCTCTAAGATGCTTTAAGAGAAATATTGATCTCATTAGATTCAAGCTAATTTTTGTTGGGTAAACTTGACTTAGGTTGATCCTTACCCTAAGATACTTGTATTACGATGTTAATTAACCTAGGGACATCCAAACCAAATCACTAGAGAACATAAAGACCTTGATGCCATGACCTGCCAAAAGTGGGTGAGAATAAGTGTCCATTAAAAAAAGATAAGTAATTGTAAATGAGGATAATACTATGACATTTTTACTATAATGATAAGAAGGATATGATGTAAGAGAATGTGCAGAAACAGGTTTTTCACAAATTTAACACCGTGTTTAATATGAAGTCGATTAAAATGAAGGGATATAGACTTTTACCTGATCGCTATGTTTGTACTTTCTTGTATGAAATAAACGACATAATACTTTTTGGATTAGCAATGGAATTTTCTCCTTGCCAATAACATTGGATGTTAAAACTTGTTGAAGACTCCTATCAATCCTGCCACACAAACATATATTTATTTAAAACATAAATAAATTTAGGTTGATGTTTAGGATTTGATGAACATTTTGCAATCATGCAAAGGTCAATTAGAATTCATACCATGAATAAATGTTTCCATTGGCATATATTAGGTGTATTCGGAATGAAAATGTATTCAACTACACCATTAAATCCAACTTTCTTTGCAGGATTCATGTTTGATGTGTTAGGCATTTAGAATGTACACATGTGAAACTATGTGTTTCCATTATTCTCCTTTTTGTTCATAAAAATTTTCTAGCTTATGATGTTTGTTTTGTTAGTGTCAGTGTCTTCACACTGCCATCAGTGATCAAATGTACTCTTTTTGCATTCATGTTAGGTGTCTCATTCAATCAGCTACATTCCATTAGGTCTTGGATCAACTGATGGTAGAGGTTTTATTTCATTTTCCCTCATGTCATATACCTGCTGAACTTGTTGACTTGTCATAGTCATTTCAATTTCATTTTTCACCAATCCTAGGGCTTAGTATCATTAGGTCTTAGGGTTTCATCATGATCATTCAGAATGAATAAAATGGTCAGCAGACACATGAGGAGGGTAAAAAGTTCCAAAATTCATCATTTTCCTTTTCGTGAACTCAATAAAGCTCTTTAATCTCAAAACTCTGTTTTGAGGAAAAACAGAGCATTTAGACCTGAAGGGTTTCATTCATGTAAATTTATGTAATTTTATTGTTCCTATATGTAATAAGTATCTACAAGCTGCTCCTGGTCACTTGGTGATAATGCCAGCTCTTGCCACTGCAAAAAATCAATGAGATTAGTATCAGTCCACCTGCAAAAGCCAAAAAAGTCAAATATCAGCAAAACAAAGTATTTCAAAAAGCCATCAAAACATTAGAAAGTGGGTTTTTCTTAATGAAAAATCAAAAGGAGGGAAAGTATAAAAATCACATCCATGTGTTTTATTTCTTCATTACTAAAGGAAACTTGCTAAGGAGAGCCCAAAAACACGATTTCAGCTATCATTGAGCAAAGTGAAGGAAGAACAGCAAAAAATCGGGGTGTTTTCCTGGCGCTATGCACCTATTGCCTAGTGCTGCACATTAAAAGGGCGTTGCACACCTGTTGCCTTTCTACAGTGCATTTTTACACTGGCACCGCGCATTAAAAGTGCACTGCGCACCTGTTGGGGAGAGTCAAAACACTTCAAAATCTCATCAAATCTCATCTAAAGCCCTTGCATAAGTTTTCCAAGTAAGTATAGCCATCTTTATTGCTAATGAGAAATTAGTGCTTGGTTTCTTGGGTTGTGTGGTCTCATTTAAAACAAACCCTAGATGTCTTTGAATTTCCTCTCAAACCCTAATTAGTCACTAAGTAATCCCTCACATGCTATTAAAGAACCCATTGGTGCTCTCCCTCTTGCCATTTTCATTGTTTTCTTGTCCCTCTTACCATTTCATTGCTTTCCTAAATCCCTTCCCCTATTCCTAATTCACTAGACTTATTCCCCAAAATCCAAAACCCTAAAACCACAAACATCTTCACTCCCTCAAATTGAATCACATCCCCATTCACCTCACTCATTTCTATCTTTTTAAAATCTCTTCATACTCATCTTGTCCCCACCCCATTCCTTCATTCCTCACTAGCAGCTACAGTCACCAAAACCCATGGAGAGTGACACTGATTATGAAAGGGAGGAAGAAACCCTTAGTGACAGTTCTAGGGAAAAGCATGTGCAGAGGAAACCTCACAAAGGGGGAAAAATAATCAGGGAGGAGCCTATCAGTTTGAGAGAATTGCTTGCTTGCCCATTTTCCATATCATGTTTCAGACATCACTCTTGCTTTGATTTCTGTGAAATGGTGGAGAGGGTCAAGTTTCACCATGAGCTTGCCAGGTTATTTGTGACTCATCTGGACAATGGTCAGGTAAACCTTGCTGGTGTTTCATTCATATTGTCACCTACTATTATTTCAGAAGCAACAGGCATTCCAAATGTAGGTGCACAGTGGAACAAAGGATAGTATGTTGACAGGGAATACTTTGAGCCTTACATTAACGCTAGATATCATAGCAAAATCAACAGAGTGTTTCCCTTCAAACTTTTGGAGGACAAGTTTCCTCCACTCATGAAAATTATCATCAAGTATTTTACTTGTGAAGGAAGGTTTTGTTGGTTATATGCATACCACATCAGGTTTTTGATGCACTTCACTAGGGTGAGAATGATGAACCTCCCCTATTTCATATGCAGGAACATAGAAAATATGGCACATTTTGTTCAGAGAAAACCATACCCTCAACAACTAAACAATATCTATCACTTCTCTTTGATAAAGATCATTGTCTTACATCAGCTAAACTTGATCAACATGCCATGGGAGACCTTCATTTCTCATGAAGTCTTCAAGGACCCTCAGATATCACCATCAGTGCTTCAGGAGGAAGGAGGACATTTAGGAAACAAGGGTTTCAAGAGACCAAGACCACAGGAGTGCCAATATTTGTCACTTATGAGAGAGGCACTAGGAGGCTTTTTGCTACTGCCAGGTGAGTATTATCTCCACCAGGGGTGGAAGGGGTCTCACCTTCTTCTCCAGACCACAGGCAAATGTTATCTCCACTGGGAGTGGAAGGGGCTTTGCCTTCTTCTTCAGCTAGACAGGTATAGGTTGACCTATAGCACAAGGAAAATGATAAAGGGAAGAGAAATATGCATGAGGAGGACCCTAGTGAAGGGCAAGAGAGATATTTTGTCCTAGTTGATCATGAGGATGTACAAGGAATGAATGCCATTGACTTGAATTCTCAACACTCAAGGATCAAGGATGTGATCATCAAAGAGAAAGAGGCTGAGGTACAAGCCTTGTCAATAAATATAGAGAGGTCCAAATGGATCATTAACTATCTTGAGTAGGAAAAAAAACAATTGACAGACAAGCAAGACCTCATGGAGTTACAGATGATCAAAGAGAACCGAAAAAGGGCAAAGAAAGCAAAGGTAAAGATGACCTCCATTGAGCAAGAAATTGAGAATGAACGAGAAGCTTGGTTAGAGAGGGTGAACATTCACCTTGAGAGGGTGCTTGAGAAGGCCAATAAAGAGAAGAAAATTCTTCTCCACATGGCCTATCACTATTTGACCAAAAACAAGATATGTAACTCGAGGATGAAGAGGCTTAAGGCTAAGTTGAAAAAGGCCTTAAGAAGCAAAAAAGAGCATGATAAACTCAAAATCTTAGCTGAAGCTTCATTAGCTTAGCAAAGCACTTAATGAGGTTGCCTCTTGCCAAATTTAAAGAAATTTTGAGGATTTCTGGTCATTTTGCATTTTTGGAATTTTTTACACACGCTTTTGATGGGGACAATATTTCGGAAAATGGCTTACATATTTGGATTCAACATAAAAAAATAAGCAAACCCAAAAAGCTTGATAAAATTTTGGGAAGATCTTGGCCACCAAAAGGGCAAAAAACTCTGAAAAAATGCCCTCTCTGCCACTTTTCTGACCCACAGGAAGCAGTCTTGGGTAAATCAACTTTTGGAGGGGCAAATGACCTCCAAAGCAGGAAATTCAAATTGTGCCAGAAACTAGATAGGGAGGGCTTTCTAGCAAGCCATCTTGGGCCTGGTTTGGATGAGTGGAAGGCCTCCAAAGCTACCTCGTAAATGGAGCTGTGCATTAAATCAGTGGCATTGCACATTAAATGAAATTTTGCCAGTTTTGCTAGAAAAGTCAAATTTTTCTTAGTTTTCTCTACAGTTGACATTTTCTCGTCCTCTTGGTGAATTTGGCATGGTAAATGATGTAACTTGATGTAATTATGGATGTAAAACACTTGATAGGGTAGATACATCAAGTCAAAGGTGGTTTTTAGTTGAATGAATTGGTTTCCTTGGTTTTAGAGGCAAGTTGTTCCACCGCCTACTTTTGTGTTCCTAGTTTAGATATGGTTGAAACCACCCCTTTTCTCATGGATTTGACCCCTGATGGATAGCTTTGATGGTTTTGAGGTCTATATGATGTATTTTTTTAGTCATTTGCAAGGGTTGGACTCTTTTGGAAGTGGTGCACTCATTGTATACTTGTATCAACAAATTGGCAAGGAATAAAACTAGGTTTTACATCTATTTTTGTGGGATTCTTGTGATATTGAGTTTATGTATTATTTCTTCTTTGTAATGAGTTTTTATGATGTTTCATATGTATCCACATCTTTCTCTCTCTTCTAAACTAAATTAATCAAGGTGAATAAACAAAATACACTAATTTACAGTGCTTCGTCTTGGGAATACATTTGGTCTTCTATGCTTTTCAATAGTTTGAAGAGGATTCATGCTCCTCATGCCCTCCTCAAGCCCTCAGCAGTCTAAACCTACCGTCTCAATCAATTTCTAGTACATAACTCCTTTGTCTACCTCACCCCACAGAATATTTCTGTATTCCTGATTTGATTTCCTAGACCCAACCTGCCTGCTCCATTTGATCCAACAACCAATCATCAAAATCAACCAAAAACCCTTGAGCTACTATACCTAGTCTAAAATACACATTCAATTTCAGTCATCTCAAGACATAATTGCAACCATGTTAAACTGAGATTGACAAGAAGAGAGCCCTCTCCTGACTTGGTAGGGCTAGCTGCCAGGTTAAGCGTGGTTTGTGGTTATCCTAGGATTGCCTCCCTTCAGCCTGAGGTCGATCTAGGCTCTAACATAGTGGCGACCATACTGGGGAAGAATGAGAACATATTACCCCAGTATTTTTGAGTAATTCTAGACATTTGGATGATAGGTTTAGGATTCAGTAGGCTGAAAAATGGAATGTTGTAAAGCAATATAAAAGTTTTGAGAATTTTTGAACACACTGGCTTCAAGAAGATACACCAGGTCCATTCCTAATCTTGATCCTCCTCCCGTTTTGAAAATCCTAATCTCATTCCCAGGATCCTCAGACAAGAGAATTTATCAAGTCGTAGACCGGTTTTCAGATCTATTTCATGTCCTGTGATGTGGTTGTACCTCGAAGATATTCCTTTTGATGAACAATTTGGTTTATCCTTGTTTAGAACCACATCAGACAGTGAATTACTAGACATAGTTGCAAACCCTGAATTTATCAATGAGCTTGAAATCCAACAAGCCAATTTGATAAGTAACTGTAATCTTCAAAACTCTCCTCAGTCATCTATCACCACTGATTGAATTCCTGAACTCTCTGATTCAGCTTCAACATCTTTTGCCTCATCATCATTTCCTCATATTTCATAGCATCATCTAACACCTCCGTTCATACCTTCAATTCCTCAATAGCCTGTCATTACATCTCAAATACTCGTCTCTTCCGCAACATCAACTCCTCCCGTTGTCACAAATCCATCTATTATTTCAACATTAGTTTCAAATCCGCCACGAGCCATGGCTACCAGATATGCACCTCTCATTGTACCTTAGAATCTGGATGTTGTTCCTGCTCATTACCAAAGTAAGATATTGTTTTTTGATGCTACTCAAGGTATCACAGCGCAGCAGCATGTTGACAGGATGAATGACTTCTATGATCTCCATGAGGTAGATGAAGAAAATGTGTCCATACGATTATTTGTGCAAAGTTTTGGAGGCTAGGTTCGAAATTGGTTTAGAGCACTACTAGCGGGATCCATCAATACCTTACCGGTTCTACATAGACCATTTCTGGATCGATGGGAGGTAAAGAAAAATCCACTCCAAATTATTTCTAAGTATGAACATATAAAAAGGAATGTAGGTGAAAGTGTCTAAGATTATTTTGTAAGGTTCAATACTGTCTATAATGCTATTCCAGTTGATATCAAGCCACTAATGGGGTTGGAATTGATTAAATTTCCCAATGGGCTTGATGCTGATATGGCATATCAGTTGAGATAAAGAGATCCTACCACACTAGAGGATATGCAGAAAAATGCAGTAAGTGTAGAGGCAAATTTGTTGGAAAAGAGAGCACGGATGAAAACGGAAAAGAAGGTAACCATAAAGGATGAAGCATATTTTTCAGATGTTAAGGCGAATCAAATACTCCGGAAAATCAAGAAGATGTTTGATCGGAATACAATTGTAGACAAGCCTGAAAACACGATCAGAAGTCCAAACTTCAACGGACAACAACAACCTCAGTTCAGGATTAAACAAAGGGAGCAAAAGGCACAAGATCAGTCATCACAGTAGCAAGTCAAAACACCTTTGGAGCAAAATTATGTACAAGGAATGGAAAGTGATGATGATGATGATCCGGTGGTGGAGGAAAATCATTTCTTTACTGCTGATGGTTTGCCCATTTTTCTCACGAAAGATGAGGAATATTTTGAGGTTTCAAAGGTTCACACAGATGAAGATTTCATACTAGAAAATGATGGGCTCTTAGAGGATGAATCAGATGATTATCAGAGAGGATATATGAATGCATTTACAGCACAACAGAAGCAATATCCATTGAGAAGCCGAGATGTACCAGTTATCCCGATTCAAAAGAGAAAAGAGATGCAGCCCAAAAATGACTCTTCAAACACTTAGAAGAAAGGAAAGGAGCCTGTTGATCCAACTTCCAGCAAAGAACCATCTCCAAATGAGAAGACTAATCAGCAAAGTGCAACAAAGGAAAAGGTCGAAAAGAAGGACTCTTCAATCAAAGAGGTAGATAAAGTTTCAGCTTTTAGTTTAGAGAATGAGATAGCTAAATTAAAGGTTTCAATTCCTTTGATTGAATTGATGAAGAACAACAGTTATAAAAACCAAGTGTCCAAAATTTTAAACATAGATCCTTTATCTGATATGGTCAATGTAGAGGATGATCACCCGGAACTTATCTTTGGCCCTGCTTTAGAAGGTCAGTTTGAGGATAGTGAAGTGCCTTTGTCTTATATAAGCCTTAGATTACATGAGTGTGTCCTCCCTAATGCCATGTTTGATTTTGGATCCTCCCATAATTTGATGCCAAAAGCTATTATGGAGAAATTGGGCCTTGACATTACTCACAAATATCATGACCTTTGCTCTTTTGATTCTGGTAGGGTCCGATGTATTGATCTTATCAAAGACTTGGTGGTGTATCTAGATCAGATCCCGACCAAGAATGTTCTCATGGATGTGGTTTTTGCAGACATCCTGCCATGGTTTGGTATGTTGTTGTCCAGATCATGGGGTGCGAAGCTTAAAGGGACTTTACAGCTATATTTCTCCTATGCCACCATTCCCGTGTTTGGTCAATTGAGAAAATTATATAGGGAGAAGAAAATGAAGTACATGATTACAAGCAAGGAGAAACCACTCAATCATCCAATTAATGTTGTACATACTGATTTAAAATCGTTTGTATTATATTCAGATAGTGGTTTGAATGATATTGATATTCAATTAGTTGAAGACTCCTATCAATCCTGCCACACAAACATATATTTATTTAAAACATAAACAAATTTAGGTTGATGTTTAGGATTTGATGAATATTTTGCAATCATGCAAAGGTCAATTAGAATTCATACCATGAATAAATGTTTCCATTGGCATATATTAGGTGTATTCGGAATGAAAATGTATTCAACTACACCATTAAATCCAACTTTCTTTGCAGGATTCATGTTTGATGTGTTAGGCATTTAGAACGTACACATGTGAAACTATGTGTTTCCATTATTCTCCTTTTTGTTCATAAAATTTTTCTAGCTTATGATGTTTGTTTTGTTAGTGTCAGTGTCTTCACACTACCATCAGTGATCAAATGTACTCTTTTTGCATTCATGTTAGGTGTCTCATTCAATCAGCTACATTCCATTAGGTCTTGGATCAACTGATGGTAGAGGTTTTATTTCATTTTCCCTCATGTCATATACCTGCTGAACTTGTTGACTTGTCATAGTCATTTCAATTTCATTTTTCACCAATCCTAGGGCTTAGTATCATTAGGTCTTAGGGTTTCATCATGATCATTCAGAATGAATAAAATGGTCAGCAGACACATGAGGAGGGTAAAAAGTTCCAAAATTCATCATTTTCCTTTTCGTGAACTCAATAAAGCTCTTTAATCTCAAAAATCTTTTTTGAGGAAAAACATAGCACTTAGACCTGAAGGGTTTCATTCATGTAAATTCATGTAATTTTATTGTTCCTATATGTAATAAGTATCTACAATATGATCCTGGTCACTTGGTGATAATGCCAGCTCTTGCCACTGCAAAAAAAATAAAAAATCAATGAGATTAGTATCAGTCCACCTGCAAAAGCCAAAATAGTCAAATATCAACAAAACAAAGTATTTCAAAAAGCCATCAAAACATTATAAAGTGGGCTTTTCTTAATGAAAAATCAAAAGGAGGGAAAGTATAAAAATCACATCCATGTGTTTTATTTCTTCATTACTAAAGGAAACTTGCTAAGGAGAGCCAAAAAACACGATTTCAACTATCATTGAACAAAGTGAAGGAAGAATAGCAAAAAATCGGGGTGTTTTCCTGGCGCCATGCACCTATTTCCTGGGGCTACACATTAAAAGGGCGTTGCACACCTGTTGCCTTTCTACAGTGCATTTTTACACTGGCACCGCACATTAAAAGTGCACTGCGCACCTGTTGAGGAGAGTCAAAACACTTCAAAATCTCACCAAATCTCATCTAAAGCCCTTGCATAAGTTTTCCAAGTAAGTATAGCCATCTTTATTGCTAATGAAGAATTAGTGCTTGGTTTCTTGGGTTGTGTGGTCTCATTTAAAACAAACCCTATATGTCTTTGAATTTCCTCTCAAACCCTAATTAGTCACTAAGTAATCCCTCACATGCTATTAAAAAACTCATTGGTGCTCTCCCTATTGCCATTTTCATTGTTTTCTTGTCCCTCTTACCATTTCATTACTTTCCTAAATCCCTTCCCCTATTCCTAATTCACTAGACTTATTCCCCAAAATCCAAAACCCTAAAATCACAAACATCTTCACTCCCTCAAATTGAATCACATCCCCATTCACCTCACTCATTTCTATCTTTTAAAAAAATCTCTTCATACTCATCTTGTCCCCACCTCATTCCTTCATTCCTCACTAGCAGCTACAGTCACCAAAACCCATGGAGAGTGACACTAATTATGAAAGGAAGGAAGAAACCCTTAGTGACAGTTCTAGGGAAAAGAATGTGCAGAGGAAACCTCACAAAGGGGGAAAAAATAATCAGGGAGGAGCCTATCAGTTTAAGAGAATTGCTTGCTTGCCCATTTTCCATATCATGTTTCAGACATCACTCTTGCTTTGATTTTTGTGAAATGGTGGAGACGGTCAAGTTTCACCACGAGCTTGCCAGGTTATTTGTGACTCATCTAGTCAAAGGTCAGGTAAACCTTGCTGGTGTTTCCTTTATATTGTCACCTACTATTATTTCAGAAGCAAGATGCATTCCAAATGTAGGTGCACAGTGGAACAAAGGATAGTATGTTGACAGGGAATACTTTGAGCCTTACATTAACGCTAGATATCATAGCAAAATCAACAGAGTGTTTCCCTTCAAAATTTTGGAGGACAAGTTTCCACAACTCATGAAAATTATCATCAAGTATTTTACTTGTGAAGGAAGGTTTTGTTGGTTATATGCATACCACATCAGGTTTTTGATGCACTTCACTAGGGTGAGAATGATGAACCTCCCCTATTTCATATGCAGAAACATAGAAAATATGGCACATTTTGTTCAGAGAAAACCATACCCTCAACAGCTAAACAATATCTATCACTTCTCTTTGATAAATATCATTGTCTTACATCAGCTAAACTTGATCAACATGCCATGGAGACCTTCATTTCTCATGAAGTCTTCAAGGACCCTCAGATATCACCATCAGTGCTTCAGGAGGAAGGAGGACATTTAGGACAACAAGGGTTTCAAGAGACCAAGACCACAGGAGTGCCAATATTTGTCACTTATGAGAGAGGCATTAGGAGGCCTTTTGCTACTTCCAGGTGAGTATTATCTGCACCATGGGTGGAAGGGGTCTCACCTTCTTCTCCAGACCACAGGCAAATGTTATCTCCACTGGGAGTAGAAGGGGCTTTGCCTTCTTCTTCAGCTAGACAGGTATAGGTTGACCTGTAGCACAAGGACAATGATAAAGGGAAGAGAAAGATGCATGAGGAGGACCCTAGTGAAGGGCAAGAGAGATATTTTGTCCTAGTTGATCATGAGGATGTACAAGGAATGAATGCCATTGACTTGAATTCTCAACACTCAAGGATCAAGGACGCGATCATCAAAGAGAAAGAGGCTGAGGTACAAGCCTTGTCAATAAATATAGAGAGGTCAAAATGGATCATTAACTATCTTGAGTAGGAAAACAAACAGTTGACAGACAAGCAAGACCTCATGGAGTTACAGATGATCAAAGAGAACCGAAAAAGGGCAAAGAAAGCAAAGGTAAAGATGACCTCCATTGAGCAAGAAATTGAGAATGAACGAGAAGCTTGGTTAGAGAGGGTGAACATTCACCTTGAGAGGGTGCTTGAGAAGGCCAATAAAGAGAAGAAAATTCTTCTCCACATGGCCTATCACTATTTGACCAAAAACAAGATATGTAACTCAAGGATGAAGAGGCTTAAGGCTAAGTTGAAAAAGGCCTTAAGAAGCAAAAAAGAGAATGATAAACTCAAAATCTTAGCTGAAGCTTCATTAGCTTAGAAAAGCACTTAATGAGGTTGCCTCTTGCCAAATTTAAAGAAATTTTGAGGATTTCTGGTCATTTTGCATTTTTGGAATTTTTTACACACGCTTTTGATGGGGACAATATTTCGGAAAATGGCTTACATATTTGGATTCAACATAAAAAAATAAGCAAACCCAAAAAGCTTGAGAAAATTTGGGGAAGATCTTGGCCACCAAAAGGGCAAAAAACACCGAAAAAATGCCCTCTCTGCCACTTTTCTGACCCACAGGAAGCAATCTTGGGTAAATCAACTTTTGGAGGGGCAAATGACCTCCAAAGCAGGAAATTCAAATTGTTCCAGAAACTAGATAGGCAGGGCTTTCTAGCAAGCCATCTTGGGCCTGGTTTGGATGAGTGGAAGGCCTCCAAATCTACCTCGTAAATGGAGCTGTGCATTAAATCAGTGGCATTGCACATTAAATGAAATTTTGCCAGTTTTGCTAGAAAAGTCAAATTTTTCTTAGTTTTCTCTACAGTTGACATTTTCTCGTCCTCTTGGTGAATTTGGCATGGTAAATGATGTAACTTGATGTAATTATGGATGTAAAACACTTGATAGGGTAGATACATCAAGTCAAAGGTGGTTTTTAGTTGAATGAGTTGGTTTCCTTGGTTTTAGAGGCAAGTTGTTCCACCGCCTACTTTTGTGTTCCTAGTTTAGATATGGTTGAAACCACCCCTTTTCTCATGGATTTGACCCCTGATGGATAGCTTCGATGGTTTTGAGGTCTATATGATGTATTTTTTTAGTCATTTGCAAGGGTTGGACTCTTTTGGAAGTGGTGCACTCATTGTATACTTGTATCAACAAATTGGCAAGGAATAAAACTAGGTTTTACATCTATTTTTGTGGGATTCTTGTGATATTGAGTTTATGTATTATTTCTTCTTTGTAATGAGTTTTTATGATGTTTCATATGTATCCACATCTTTCTCTCTCTTCTAAACTAAATTAATCAAGGTGAATAGACAAAATACACTAATTTACAGTGCTTCGTCTTGGGAATACATTTGGTTTTCTATGCTTTTCAATAGTTTGAAGAGGATTCATGCTCCTCATGCCCTCCTCAAACCCTCAGCAGTCTAAACCTACCGTCTCAATCAATTTCTAGTACATAAATCCTTTGTCTACCTCACCCCATAGAATATGTTTGTATTCCTGATTTGATTTCCTAGACCCAACCTGCCTGCTCCATTTGATCCAGCAACCAATCATCAAAATCAACCAAAAACCCTTGAGCTACTATACCTAGTCTAAAATACACATTCAATTTCAGTCATCTCAAGACATAATTGCAACCATGTTAAACTGAGATTGACAAGAAGAGAGCCCTCTCCTGACTTGGTAGGGCTAGCTACCAGGTTAAGCGTGGTTTGTGGTTATCCTAGGATTGCCTCCCTTCAGCCTGAGGTCGATCTAGGCTCTAACATAGTGGCGACCATACTGGGGAAGAATGAGAACATATTACCCCAGTATTCTTGAGTAATTCTAGACATTTGGATGATAGGTTTAGGATTCAGTAGGCTGAAAATTGGAATGTTGTAAAGCAATATAAAAGTTTTGAGAATTTTTGAACACACTGGCTTCAAGAAGATACACCAGGTCCATTCCTAATCTTGATCCTCCTCCCGTTTTGAAAATCCTAATCTCATTCCCAGGATCCTCAGACAAGAGAATTTGTCAAGTCGTAGACCGGTTTTCAGATCTATTTCATGTCCTGTGATGTGGTTGTACCTCGAAGATATTCCTTTTGATGAAAAATTTGGTTTATCCTTGTTTAGAACCACATCGGACAGGGAATTACTAGATATAGTTGCAAACCTTGAATTTAGCAATGAGCTTGAAATCCAACAAGCCAATTTGATAAGTAACTGTAATCTTCAAAACTCTCCTCAGTCATCTATCACCACTGATTGAATTCCTGAACTCTCTGATTCAGCTTCAACATCTTTTGCCTCATCATCATTTCCTCATATTTCATAGCATCATCTAACACCTCCGTTCATACCTTCAATTCCTCAATAGCCTGTCATTACATCTCAAATACTCGTCTCTTCCGCAACATCAACTCCTCCCGTTGTCACAAATCCCTCTATTATTTCAACATCAGTTTCAAATCCGCCACGAGCCATGGCTACCAGATATGCACCTCTCATTGTACCTCAGAATCTGGATGTTGTTCCTGCTCATTACCAAAGTAAGATATCGTTTTTTGATGCTACTCAAGGTATCACAGCGCAGCAGCATGTTGACAGGATGAATGACTTCTATGATCTCCATGAGGTAGATGAAGAAAATGTGTCCATGCGATTATTTGTGCAAAGTTTTGGAGGCTAGGTTCGAAAGTGGTTTAGAGCACTACTAGCGGGATCCATCAATACCTTACCGGTTCTACATAGACCATTTCTGGATCGATGGGAGGTAAAGAAAAATCCACTCCAAATTCTTTCTAAGTATGAACATATAAAAAGGAATGTAGGTGAAAGTGTCTAAGATTATTTTGTAAGGTTCAATACTGTCTATAATGCTATTCCAGTTGATATCAAGCCACTAATGGAGTTGGAATTGATTAAATTTCCCGATGGGTTTGATGCTGATATGGCATATCAGTTGAGATAAAGAGATCCTACCACACTAGAGGATATGCAGAAAAATGCAGTAAGTGTAGAGGCAAATTTGTTGGAAAAGAGAGCACGGATGAAAACGGAAAAGAAGGTAACCATAAAGGAGGAAGCATATTTTTCAGATGTTAAGGCGGATCAAATACTCCGGAAAATCAAGAAGATGTTTGATCGGAAGACAATTGTAGACAAGCCTGAAAACACGATCAGAAGTCCAAACTTCAACGGACAACAACAACCTCAGTTCGGGATTAAACAAAGGGAGCAAAAGGCACAAGATCAGTCATCACAGTAGCAAGTCAAAACACCTTTGCAGCAAAATTATGCACAAGGAATGGAAAGTGATGATGATGATGATCCGGTGGTGGAGGAAAATCATTTCTTTACTGCTGATGGTTTGCCCATTTTTCTCACGAAAGATGAGGAATATTTTGAGGTTTCAAAGGTTCACACAGATGAAGATTTCATACTAGAAAATGAAGGGCTCTTAGAGGATGAATCAGATGATTATTAGAGAGGATATATGAATGCATTTATAGCACAACAGAAGCAATATTCATTGAGAAGCCGAGATGTACCAAAGGAAAAGGTCGAAAAGAAGGACTCTTCAATCAAAGAGGTAGATAAAGTTTCAGCTTTTAGTTTAGAGAATGAGATAGCTAAATTAAAGGTTTCGATTCCTTTGATTGAATTGATGAAGAACAACAGTTATAAAAACCAAGTGTCCAAAATTTTAAACATAGATCCTTTATCTGATATGGTCAATGTAGAAGATGATCACCTGGAACTTATCTTTGGCCCTGCTTTAGAAGGTCAGTTTGAGGATAGTGAAGTGCCTTTGTCTTATATAAGCCTTAGATTACATGAGTGTGTCCTCCCTAATGCCATGTTTGATTCTGGATCCTCCCATAATTTGATGCCAAAAGCTATTATGGAGAAATTGGGCCTTGACATTACTCGCAAATATCATGACCTTTACTCTTTTGATTCCGGTAGGGTCCGCTGTATTGATCTTATCAAAGACTTGGTGGTGTATCTAGATCAGACCCCAACCAAGAATGTTCTCATGGATGTGGTTTTTGCAGACATCCTGCCATGGTTTGGTATGTTGTTGTCCAGATCATGGGGTGCGAAGCTTAAAGGGACTTTACAGCGATATTTCTCCTATGCCACCATTCCCGTGTTTGGTCAATTGAGAAAATTATATAGGGAGAAGAAAATGAAGTACATGATTACAAGCAAGGAGAAACCACTCAATCATCCAATTAATGTTGTACATACTGATTTAAAATCGTTTGTATTATATTCAGATAGTGGTTTGAATGATATTGATATTAAATTAGTTGAAGTAGAAGATGTGCCAGAGATTACGGAAAATTTCAAAGTTGTCCTTGATCAAGAAAGACAAAAACTTACAAGAACCTTTGAGAAGTCTGCATTACAATAGTAGCAGAAAATTAATGAGTAGCAACACATTGAAGAGATCAGTCAAGGTAAGAAAGAAGATGAAACGGAATTTCAGCACTTAGAGGAAGAAGCAGGCCTATGGATTATGGATTTCGACGAAGCTGTGGGTAAAGAAGGTGCTGGCATTGGGATTTGGATCCATAACCCTATTTTATAGCCTAATAAGGTCCCTAGTAATGTAAGAGTATTCTCATATAGATTGGCCTTTGATTGTTCTAATAATGAAGCCGAATATGAAGCGTTGATTACAGGATTGAAGATTCTCAAAAAGCTGAAAACAAAAAGAATATTAGTTTATGGGGATTCGGAATTGATAATCAAGCAAGTGAAGGGCGAGTATCAAGCCAAACAGTAAAGGATGAGGGCCTACCATAATGTAGTTTTAGATATCCTAGGTATGTTTCCAGATTATTCCTTGACATGTGTACCATGTGCACAAAATGTAATTGTAGATTCACTTGCAGCCGCTGCCAGTAATTTGAATATCCCGATGAATTCCAATAACAAGTTTGACATCCATGTCAAACACCGTCTAGCTATCCCAGACAATATAAGGTATTGGCAAGTCTTTTGGGATGATAAGGTGATTAATGATTTCTTGCAAAATGAAGGCAACTACAAGGATGCTTCCATAGACCGTGATCCTGATGAAGATGAACCTGAAATTGAAGTAAATTAGATGGAAGTATTGCAGCTGAAGGACAATGTAATTCCTAAAGGTCTTATTCCTTTAGAGGAACTCTTCAATCAAGATCATGTGGCTAGGAAGCTAAGTTTGGTGCCAATAGATAAGGGTGTTGAAGATGTGAATCTTGGAACAGCCGAGAAGCCAAATTTTATGAAACTCACAAAGTCATTATCCCCCGAGGTAAAATCTAAATATGTCAAATTATTGCCTGAATTTGCTAACGTGTTTGCTTGGGATTATTCAGATTTAAAGTTGTATGACAAAGACATAATTCAACACACAATTCCCATCAAACCAAATCAAAATCCATTTCGTGAGAAGTTGAGGAGGATTAATCCCAAGTTGTTGCCTTCAATTGAAAAAGAGGTAAATCAATTAAACAAGGTTGGTATAATCGTTCCAATCAAATTCTCTGATTGGATCTCTAATTTAGTTCCCGTCAGGAAGAAGACCAGTGAGATCAGATTATGCATAGATTTCAGAAATATGAATAAGGTGACATTACAGGACAACTATCCACTGCTAAAGATGGACCACATCCTCTAGAGAGTAGTTGGAGCATCTCGTATGTCGCTGCTCAATGGATATTCAGGCTACAATCAAATTTTAGTGCATGAAGATGACAAGGACAAGACAACATTCACCACTCCTTAGGGAACATTCCATTATGCCAAGATGCCGTTTGGTTTGAAGAATGTCGGTGCTACATTTTAGCGTCCCATGGACATTGCCTTTGCAAATGAAAAAGATGTGTTTTTAGTAGTATATCTTGATGATTTGATTGTCTTTTCAAATTCTGATGAAGAGCATCTTCACCATTTGAAAATTGTGTTTCAGCGATGCAGAAAATTTGGGATATCACTCAATCCCAAGAAAAGTCTTTTTGCTATGGATGAAAGGAAGTTGATGGGCCATATCATTTCAAAGGAAGGAATCCGCATATATCCTGCAAGGGTGGAAGCTATCCAGAAAATAGATTTTCCTTGGAGTAGGAAGGAGATACAATCATTTAACAATAAGATGAATTTCTTATGCAAATTTGTGCCTAATCTCGCTGAACACTTGAGGGAAATTACTAATATGTTGAAGAAGGATAGTGTGGTGAAGTGGACCGAGGCTGCTATGAAGTCTTTTAACCTGGTAAATTTTGCTTTATCCACAGCCCCGATTTTGATGAGTCCTGATTATACACAGGATTTCATATTATTTTCATCTGCTTTTGAACATACTATGGCAGCAGTTCTAAGGAAAAAAAGAGATCAGCTAGAAAAACCTATTGCATTTTTTAGTAGGACCATTAGGGATGCAGCCTTGAAGTAAAACATCATTGGGAAACAAGCTCTTGCCTTAGTTAAATCTTTGAAAGACTTCCAAGTGTATATTCTACACTCTCATATCCTTGCATACATCCCTAACATAGCAATAAAAGATGTATTGGTACAAACAGATTCGGAAGGAAGGCATGGAAAATGGATTACAACATTGCTAGAATATGACTTGGAGATAAAACCTACAAAGCTGATGAAGGGGCAAGGTTTGGAAAAATTAATGGCAGAGTCAAATTTGCAATGTATTAGACATAAATCTTAATGTAGCCATCTCTAAAGAAGAAGAGGATAGTGATTTGATTCAAGTGTCTGAAATTTTCCTCCAATCTATATGGTATTCAGATATTGTGTACGTGCTTCAACATCTCTCACCTCCTCTAGGGATGGCTAAAAATGAAGGTAGAACTCTAAAACTCAAAGCTGCTAAATTCTGTATTCTAAACAATGCACTCTATTGGAAGGATCCAGGAGGCATTTTGCTAAATTTTTTAATTGAAGATGAGGCCCAATAGGTCATGAGTGACTTTCATAAGGGAGACTGTGGTGGTCACTTATTTTGGAAGACGACAGCTAACAAAATTTTGAGAGCAGGTTACTATTGGCCTACATTATTTGCAGATGTCTACAAAATTGTCATGAGCTGTCATGAATGCCAGATTTTTCAAGGAAGAAGAAAGTTGCAGCCACTCCCCCTTAAACCAGTCAAAGTTGATGCACCACTTCAGTAGTGGGGTTTGGATTTCATCGGAGCGATTCATCCCACATATTCAACTCAACAAAAATGGATTTTGACGGCGATAGACTATTTCACAAAGTGGATGGAGGCAATCCCCACCCGGCAAGCCACGAATTCGGTAATAATTCAGTTTCTTGAAACAAATATTTTGTCATGTTTTGGTTGTCCTAACAAACTCATTATAGATAATGCAACCACTTTCAAGTCCAAAAAGATGATTGACTTTTGCAGCAAATATAAGATTACTGTTAGGACCTCACATTGTCCCTTTTTGACCATATATTTTGCTATTATGTCATCCTTTTTCAACCTATATTTAAAGTCCTTGTTATTGCCTTAACCCACTTTTCCAAAGGTATACAATATTTCTTCTCATTAATATGAGTTTAATTTATTTTACATACAATTACATTACTTTCATAATTTATTGATTGAAATGGATAGTTGCTGAAACAATTATCATTGTAGTCTACGTTGTTGAAACAGCCTGAAGACTACAAGGTTATTATTATAGGTCATGTTGTTGTAACAGTTAGAACAAGGAGCAAATCCCGTTGCTGAAGCTGTCGTGATTTTCATTCTAGATTCGACAGCAACAGAAGAAGATCATCGAAGGAGCTGCTACATTGGTTGTAACTACCACATTCCAAAGTTAGCATTACCATAACCATTGTAACAACATTTTGTTAATGGGAAAGTTGATTTCCCTATTTTGGTATATTGGGTTAAAGATAGGACTTGCAATGTAATCAATTTTAATAGATGTCTCCTCTTTAAAAAGAGGAGACATCTACACTAGAAGGGGGGCGACAGACTGCGGGAAGGTTTAGCGGAAGGAGAAGAACTGGTATCTTTTTGTAACATGACATATTGATAGATGAATAAAATATTGTTCTGAACATTTATTTCTAGTTCTCGTTTCCTGGGGAATCTTGTGAGAAGGACAGGGCCCACCTTCATCACAAGATTCACCCATTATATTTCTGCAGTGTGTTAAGTGTGTTTCCTATCCATACCTTGTTAAAAGTTCTGTTTACTAAATGTTTCTTATGCATTATTGTTGAACTCTTTTTTTCCAATTGATTCCTTTTCATTAGATCACTCTTTTAATGAAATTAACCATTATTTGGTAATTGTCTGCAATACACTATTTTTGTTGTAACTCAGAGTGGAACTTCAGAGCAAGGTGTGACTAGTTTATTTATTACTACAACTTTTATTTCTTTAAGATTGAGCACATACAGTGCGTAGTTGGCTTTGAAATAAACAAACTTCCTCGGGTTGACAATTTATGTAGCACTTAGTTGTTTGGATTAATAAGCAATTAAAGTGACCAACATTTTGGCGTCGTTGTCGGGGAAGGCAATCATAAATTTTAAAAGCATTAATGATTTTCTTTTAGATGTGTAGAATGCATGAGAGGACGTAAGAAAACTAATCCTACAGGTGGCAAGGGCAAAGGAAGAGGAGGAAGAAAAACCTTTATTGATGAGATTATCTCAAAAGCTGAAACTTCTCAGAGGCTAAGCTCTCGGAAGCCAAAGACTCAGCATTCTCTCCAAACAAACTATGAAACAAAGGAAGTTGTGGGCCCTGAAAGGGTTGAAGATATAGTAGAAAATACTAAGGAACTAGTGGAAGACATTGAAGAACCAATAGAAGATATTGAGGGACCAGTAGAAGACGTTGAGGAACCAGTTCAAGACATTGAGGGACCAACAAAAAGCATTGAAGAGCAGGCAAGTGCAACAGGAGAACAACCAATGGAAGGAAAAAATGAAGGACTCTTTGGTGGATGACAGGTAGGAGGAGAGGGAAGAAGTGAGAATTCTCTCTCCACCTTGGGATTTCCTATTGGGGATCTTCCCAGAGGAGCAACTCCCATGAAGAATATCCCACTCTCAGCCTTACCTAACTTCCATGGTTTATCTTCTGAAGATCCTAATGAGTTTCTTTTTGAGTTTAATATATTGTGTAGAAGTTATGATTATGTTACTAATGCTCAGAAATTGAAGCTATTTAAGTATGGGGGATTTACGCAGTGCATTATATTAGATATCATTTTTGGGATTCAACTGCGTTAAGTAAGTCATTCAAACGTATGACCATTTCCATGAGAGGTAGTCGTAACTGACTAAGTGAACTATTCACCCCTGTGAGCATCACCCGATGCAATGAGTGCTAAGTGAACTATTCAAAAATCATGAGAAATTAGTCAGTTACGACTACCTCTCATGGAAATGGTCATACGTTTGAATGACTTACTTAACGCAGTTGAATCCCAAAAATGATATCTAATATAATGCACTGCGTAAATCCCCCATACTTAAATTCAAAAAGAGTCAAGGGATCTCTACTTGAATGGTTCATGAGGCACAATACTTGCTAAGGTTTTGCAAATGGGGTAGCAAGCTAAGTGGGCTTGATTGTGGGGAAAACTCCACAGTTAAGCGCGCTTGAGCCAGAGGAGTTCTAGGATGGGTGACCTCCTGGGAAGTCCTGGTTACCGGGTGCAAGCCCCGGAAGTGATGATTGATGCTATGTGATTCGTTCTCCACATTTCACTGGTTTCAATCCCACTTCTTCACCCCTGTGAGCATCACCCGATGCAATGAGTGCTAAGTGAACTATTCAAAAATCATGAGAAATTAGTCAGTTACGACTACCTCTCATGGAAATGGTCATACGTTTGAATGACTTACTTAACGCAGTTGAATCCCAAAAATGATATCTAATATAATGCACTGCGTAAATCCCCCATACTTAAATTCAAAAAGAGTCAAGGGATCTCTACTTGAATGGTTCATGAGGCACAATACTTGCTAAGGTTTTGCAAATGGGGTAGCAAGCTAAGTGGGCTTGATTGTGGGGAAAACTCCACAGTTAAGCGCGCTTGAGCCAGAGGAGTTCTAGGATGGGTGACCTCCTGGGAAGTCCTGGTTACCGGGTGCAAGCCCCGGAAGTGATGATTGATGCTATGTGATTCGTTCTCCACATTTCACTGGTTTCAATCCCACTTCTTCACCCCTGTGAGCATCACCCGATGCAATGAGTGCTAAGTGAACTATTCAAAAATCATGAGAAATTAGTCAGTTACGACTACCTCTCATGGAAATGGTCATACGTTTGAATGACTTACTTAACGCAGTTGAATCCCAAAAATGATATCTAATTGAAGCTATTTCCAGTAACACTAAAAGGAAATGCACTAAGATGGTTTATGAGTCTGGGAGGTCATGTAATCACAAGATGGAAACAAATGAAGGAGAAGTTCTTGACCAAATATCAAGACTACTTCCGGACAAGAGAAAAATGGGAGGAATTATTTAAGATGGTTCAGAAGGACGACAAAAATCTGGAGGACTTTGTGGAAAGACTAAAATACAATCTACAGAGATCCGATCACCCCAATGTAAGTAAAGATATTCATAAGACAATATTATTGAAAGGGGTAAGGGATGATTGTTTAGACAAAGCTATTAGTGCAGTTTGATGTGTTTTGAGTATCTAGAGAATTGTGGCATTTAATATGCTCCTTTTCGAAATTTTTAAAAGAACATGTATTTCTATATATGCTTGATTATGAGTAGTAGATTCAAAGAATATATATTATTTCTCTTTATGTAAGAGAGTAATGCCCCTTTGAATGGAGAATAATCATGCCACTTTATGTGAGAGTCAAGCCCCTTTAACTTGGAGAAAGGAGGAAACATTTATGCCAGTTGTTTGTGACAATTCATTCCTTTGTATTGTCAAAGGATAGCATCTCTTTGTAAGATATACATTACCACATGAGTGAGATTTAATCCCTTGTATTGACAAAGAATAACCTCATTGAAGAGTAGCTGATGAAGTGGCTATGTAATTGAGCGGAGCCTGTAAATGTAGAACACACATTCTAAGTGAACTTTGTTATCAAGTTCTATTGTCTTTGTTCATATTCTCATTTGTTCATGTGTATTGCACTTATGGTTATTTCATGCTCTTTATGTAATATGTTTTAAAGTCATCAAAATAAAAATCTTGAATCGCCATGATTGGATTGAGTGTTGGACATGCATGACTTTGTTGATGTAGAATGGGATAGAGATCTGGATTAAAGAAGATCTTCTAGTGGGTATGTGTTTAAACTATTTGGAGAAATCAATTGGATGAGCAAGAGATAGTGTGTAGTGACATTTTCAACTACAGAGGATCAATACATGGTAGCCACTCATGCAAGAAAGGAAGTATTTTGATTACAAAGATTCTTTTCAGGTGTGGGGTTGGTACAACAAGATATAAAGATAGATCGTGACATTCAAAGTGTATTTTTCTTAGTAAAGAACCATGTTTCTCATTCTAAGACAACACATAGATGTTTAGTATCACTTTGTGATAGATATGGTTGAAGACATAGAGGTGTTGCTAGTAAAGGTGGACACTTTGAATGCTTATGCAAACGCACTGACACTGTTTGTGAGCACTGAGAATTTTTCTTGGTGTAGAGAAACAATAGGAATTGTAGCCCTAGACAAGTAGCTTTGTGCTCCTGTGGTCCCCTAAGTTCAAAGAAAACAATAAGTAGTAGAATGCTTAGTATGCGTTATATTCTTTGCACAACCAGCCCCACACACTACGTTGTTGGGCACAATAGGGGTTCACATGAGGGTTGTAGGGGGGGGGGATTCCAAAATTTGATTCCTTTGTGTTGTTATTAAGATTTATGAGATCCAAATAAAATCATTATGTGTATTACAAAAAACATGGTATTACCAGATTAACATATCCTACATATCTAAGTGTTGTAGGTGTAAACAACAGTCTAAATCTACCATCTCAATCAATTTCTAGTACATAAATCCTTTGTCTACCTCGCCCCACAGAATATGTCTGTATTCCTAATTTGATTTCCTAGACCTAACCTGCCTGCTCCATTTGATCCAGCAACCAATCATCAAAATCAACCAAAAACCCTTGAGCTACTATACCTAGTCTAAAATATACATTCAATTTCAATCATCTCAAGTCATAATTGAAACCATGTTAAACTGAGATTTTCAAGGAGAGAGCCCTCTCCTGACTTGGTAGGGCTAGCTACCAGGTTAAGCGTGGTTTGTGGTTATCCTAGGATTGCCTCCCTTCAGCCTCAGGTCGATCTAGGCTCTAACATAGTGGCGACCATACTAGGGAAGAATGAGAACATATTACTGTTAGGATATTCCGACACATAGGAAATAGTTAAGTACAACTTGGTCTAGTATATAGTTAGGTAAAGTGTGTTTCTTTACCGTTGTACATTTTGTAACTTACAATCCGACGGTCACGATATGTAGTGATCCGACGGTTCATTCTCTCCTCGGTATTGCCAACACTTGATCCGTGGCTTGACACTCGATTGGTCCATGAATTCTATTTAAAGCGCATGGAGGGTCATTTGTAGGGTAATCGATGCATGAGAGAAGCTTATGTAAATTTTCATTCTTTGATTAATAAATTGCCTGAAGTGGCCGTGTTGGCTCAGGCCATGGACTGTTTCCCTCTTTGAGGGTTTTAACCACGTCAAAAATACTGGTGTTTTGATCTGTGATCTAGTTGTGAGCGGTGTCCTTTTGGTGTTCTCTCTGAGGAACTTACCCTGTAAATTCCTACATGGTATCGGAGCTATTTGAGGGCCACGTCCGTTGGTGATCCAAATCTGAAGCCAGTAGAACTGCATCCGACTACCGTTTCCTAGATCTGCTATTTCTGACTACTTTCGGGCCGAGAGGACTGCTCTGTTGTGTTCGGCGCATATGTTCCAGTGAGGAACCCCTTTCGTTTCAGGCGAAAAGGTTTCCGGTAGCCCTAGCTGCATCATTTTTAAGATCTGGAGGTATACAGTGTTTATTTGCAGTTTACTGTTATTTTCTCTCTGTTTATTTCGGTTTCGGTTTATTTAGCCTTTTTATTACCGGATCTATACCTTACATTTCTGCGTATGCTCTTTGCCCTGCGACTCTGTGCAATCTGGGCAAATCAGAAATAGAAAGGAAGGATTTTTCTCATGCGTATGCTCTTTTCCCTGCGCCTTAGGGTGATCTCGGAAAATCAGAAACATTGAGGAAAATATTTAGTTTCCGGCCAAAGCTAACTTTGAGCCGCAAGGTTCATTTTTGAAAATATTTAGTTTTTTGGCTAAAGCTAACTTAGAGCCATAAGGTTCGTTTTCTTTGCATGTCCGTGTTGGGTTTTGTGTTTTTTGTTTTGTAGGGAAAAAGAGCTTTCTCAAAGCAAGCACGCAACCCAAAGCCCCCCCCCCCCTCTCTCTCTCTCTCTCTCTCTCAAATTTTTTGTATAGATCAATTGGTTCAAAGCTATTTTAAGAGAGCAGAGGTCTTGGGTTCATGTCTCCATTTTGTGGGGGCGGACTTTTTCATTTCCGCACATTACTGCACTTCGTCGGCAACTTCAACAACTTTTTTTTTAAAGAGCCATAACTTCTTCATCCGGAAGCCTTTTTCAGAGCCATTTTTTTTAAACCAGCCTAATTTTTCGAGATCTATACATTGGAACACTTACTTTCAGCATCTTCGGCTTCAGTTTCTGTTGAAATGGAAATTCAATACCAAGTTACCCTTGACAACACCAACTACTTCCAATGGTTGTCCTACATTGAGGATTTACTTAGAAGTAAAGGTCTCTATAGAATAGCCACAGGCCAAGAGAAGAAACCGAAGGATGAAGATAAGGTTGCTAAATGGGAAAATAGACAAGATCAAGCACGTGGTTTGATAGGGATGTCTATCTCTCCTGATCTTAGATTCCATATTGCAGAACTTGATACTCCTAATGAAGCATTGGAACAAATCACTAAAGTTTTTAGGATTAAAAATGAAATTAGAGCCCATCAACTTGAAAATGAGTTGCTTACATTGGACCCTAATAATTTTTCTTGCATTGAAGATTTCTTGTCCAAGTTCAAGACCCTTAGATATCTCTTGGAAAGTGTTAAGGTTAATAAAGAAGATAGTAACCATATTTATTCCATCCTTACTAAGTTGGGACCAGCCTACTCTGTATTTGTTTCCACCTTCCATTCTACAAGAGAAGCCTTCATTTCTCAAGGAAAAGACTACAAGCCCCCTTCCTTTGACTCTTTTTGTGATTTTTTAATAAGAGAACAAGAAAAACTCTTACACCTTGGTCTTCTTAATCTTGGAAGCTCTTCCAAGAAAGCATTAGCCGCCCAGTAGCAACCAAATTCAAAGAATCCTAAGAAGTCATATCCTAAAAAGAATGGTCCTAAACCAAACAAGGGTCCTAGCAATTTCAGCCCCAAAATGAAAAATCATTCCAACAAAATGATAAGACAAATAAAAACAAAGGGAAGAAGAATGATATACATTGCAATTTTTGTAATCGAGATGGCCACTTAGAATCAAAATGCTTTAAAAAGATGGAAGCCTTGGAAGCAGCAATGAAGAAGCATAACATCCATTTGGGGCAATCTTCAACTTCAACTTCATCTTCAGGAATGGCACTTTCTGCATGTGGTTGTCAAGCATCTCGGTCTGGCTATGCATTAAATGTATCTTCTTCTTCTCATTCTCATGAGTGGCTCATTGATTCTGGAGCTTCTTATCACATGTCCAAAAACAAAGCCATGTTCTCTTCTTTAAATGATTGTAACACCAAAAATATATATGTTGGTGATGATAGATCTCTTAATGTTGTAGGGACTGGAACTGTTCATCTAGACAATGGTCATTTTAATGATGTATTATGTGTTCCAACCTTATCCTGCAACCTTCTATCTGTATATCAGATAACTCATTCAGGTGAAGGTAAAATCGTTTAATTTTCACCTCATGATGTTGTAATCAAGGACTTCAAAAATCCTAAACAGATTTTGGCTACTGGCATTGCTGATGATTCTACAAGGTTGTATAAGTTTCACAACTTTGGGTCATCAAATCTTCCCTCAGTATTTGTTGCTCATAACGATGAAGTGAGCAAACTTTGGCATGAGCGATTTGGTCACTTAAACTATCGCTCCCTTCAGCATCTATGTAAAGAAAATATGGTGACAGGTCTTCCTATGGTATCTTGCAGAGATGGTGTTTGTTCCGGATGTGTACTCGGAAAACATCATCGGGACAGTTTTGAAAAATGTGCCTCTTGGCACACCTCAGCCCCTTTACAGCTTGTGCATAGTGATTTATGTGGTCCACTTCCAGTTGTGTCATTCTCTGGTTGCAAGTATTTCTTAAATTTCATTGATGATTTCTCCAGACGCACTTGGGTATACTTCTTAAAACTCAAGAGTGAAGTATTTAACACTTTTTTGGCCTTCAAGGCCTTTGTTGAAAAACAATCTGTACATCAAATTCTTAAGTTATTATTTGATAATGGCGGAGAATATTTTAAAAACACATTCATCAACTATTTCACTGAGAATGGAATTCAAATGCAACATACTGTTCCATATACTCCACAACAAAATGGTGTAGCTGAAAGGAAGAATCGCACCTTAAAGGAAATGGCTAATTGTATGCTACAATCTAAAGGACTTGGTCTTAGTTTTTGGGCAGAAGCAATTAACTGTGCAAATTACATAATAAATCGCACTCCTACTAAGGCTTTAAAGAATATCACTCCAGAAGAAGCATGGAGCTCAATCAAACCAGATGTAAGTCACTTTCGTGTTTTTGGAAGTGAAGCGTGGGCCCATATTCCAGATGAAAAGCATAAAGCTTTAGAACCTAAGAGTGAAAAATGTACTTTTGTTGGATATTATGAAGATGTCAAATGCTATAGACTTATTCCATTTAATTCCAAAAATGTTATCATTAGAAGAGATGTAAAATTTGATGAAAATATATCGGCCTGCAAGCCTAGTCCGGCGGATGTGCCACCTCTCCCTATCTCTTCTACCTTTGAAAACATTTCTTCTTGAGATGATGAAAGTGAGGATGACAATCCTCCCCCACCATCTCAGGATCCTCCTTCAGCTCCTGAGCTTCCAAAATGGGTTCGTGCTACTCGAGATGCAGCAGGTGATCTTGCCGGTGATCCCACAGATCAGCGACACACACGTTCTCAGTTCGAGAGAGCCTCTTCTTTACTGGCTCAAGCTCCAATAAATTATGATCCTGACACCTTTGCAAAGCTTCAGGCCATCCAGATTGGGAAGCAGTTATGAATGAAGAATATCATTCATTATTGGCAAATGATACATGGGATCTTGTTCCTTTACCAAAGGGACGAAAACTTGTTAGATGCAAATGGGTTTACAGAACCAAGTATGGACCAGATGGGAAAGTTGATAAACATAAAGCTCGTCTTGTTGCTAAGGGCTTTTCACAGGTTGAAGGCATTGACTACACTGAAACCTTCTCCCCTGTTGCCAAAATGAACTCTATCCGCCTTGTTCTTTCCCTTGCTGCCTCTTTCAAATGGGAAGTCCATCAGATGGATGTTAAATCTGCCTTCTTGCATGGGAACTGGCATGAAGAAATCTATATGGAACAACCCATTGGCTTCATACAAACAGACTCCAGCCTTGTTTTTCGACTTAAGAAATCCCTTTATGGTCTCAAGCAAGCTCCTCGGGCTTGGTATGCCAAAATGGATAGCTTTCTTTTAGAATCTGGCTTTTCTAGGTGTCATTCTGACAATACTGTCTACACCAAGAAAGTGGGAAACTCTCTTATCCTCCTTGTTCTTTATGTTGATGATATTATCCTTACTGGTAGTGATCCCAACCTTATAAACCATGTGAAGTCTAGCCTCAAAAGGAAATTTGAAATGACAGACTTAGGACACTTACACTATTTTCTCGGTCTTCAAGTCTTGCAATCCAAGGAGGGTATTTCCCTTTCCCAGTCCAAGTATGCTTGTGATATTCTACGTCATTTTCACATGGAAGACTGTAAGCCATCCCCTTCTCCCTTTCAGTCTGGAGTCAAACTCTCAGTCACTTGTACTTCTCCTGAAGTTGATGCTACCTTATACCGTCAACTTGTAGGAAAAATTTTGTATCTAACCCATACTCGTCCTCACCTTTCCTTTGTTGTTGGCCTTGTTGCTCGGTTCATGCAAAACCCTCGTGAAAGTCATTGGAAAGCAGCTAAAAGAATACTTCGTTATGTTCGAGGTACAGTTCAATTTGGGATTCATTACAGTGCGAAAGCATCTCCTCTATTGGTTGGTTTCACTGATTCTGATTGGGCTGGTGACCCTGATGATCGGAAGTCTACTGCCGATTATGTGTTCACTCTTGGTTCAGGACCTATTACATGGGTTTGCAAGAAACAGGGTGCCATTTCTCTTTCATCAACAGAAGCAGAGCATCGTGGTGCCATAGAAGCTAGTAAGGAAGCCTTGTGGCTTCGTCAGATCCTGCCAGAATTTGGCTTTCAGCAGCAGCATTCGACTACACTTTGGTGTGATAATCAAAGTGCCATTCAGCTATGCAAAGATCCAGTTCAACATCAGCGCAGCAAACACATTGAACTGCACATGCACTTCATCAGAAAGCTCATTCACGACCATTTTCTTGAAGTGCAATATTGTTCAACAGATGATAAAGTTGCAGACATCTTCACAAAGGCTCTCACAGAGGCGAAGTTCACTAAACTTCGATTTATGGTTGGAGTTCAGGAAGTTGTCACTAAGGGGGGATAGGCTCTAGTGCCTCCTTCCTTCTCCTATTGTGTCATATTTGTAAATCCTTCAATCCTATCCCAAGTTTTTCTTAAGGGGGGATGTTAGGATATTCCGACACATAGGAAATAGTTAAGTACAACTTGGTCTAGTATAGAGTTAGGTATAGAGTTAGGTAAAGTGTGTTTCTTTACCGTTGTACATTTTGTAACTTACAATCAGATGGTCATTTGTAGGGTAATCCGTGCATGAGAGAAGCTTATGTAAATTTTCATTCTTTGATTAATAAATTGCCTAAAGTGGCCGGGTTGGCTCAGGCCGTGGACTGTTTCCCTCTTTGAGGGTTTTAACCACGTCAAAAATACTGGTGTTTTGATCTGTGATCTAGTTGTGAGCGGTGTCCTTTTGGTGTTCTTTCTGAGGAACTTACCCTGTAAATTCCTACAATTACCCCAGTATTCTTGAGTAATTCTAGACATTTGGATGATAGGTTTAGGATTCAGTAGGCTGAAAATTGGAATATTGTAAAGCAATATAAAACTTTTGAGAATTTTTTAACACACTGGCTTCAAGAAGATACACCAGGTCCATTCCTAATCTTGATCCTCCTCCCATATTTGAAAATCCTAATCTCATTCCCAGGATCCTCAGACAAGAGAGTTTATCAAGTCGTAGACCATTTTTCAGATCTATTTCATGTCATGTGAAGTGGTTGTACCTCGAAGATATTCCTTTTGATGAACAATTTGGTTTATCCTTGTTTAGAACCACATCGGACAGTGAATTACTAGACATAGTTGCAAACCCTGAATTTATCAATGAGCTTGAAATCCAACAAGCCAATTTGATAAGTAACTGTAATCTTCAAAACTCTCCTCAGTCATCTATCACCACTGATCGAATTCCTGAACTCTCTGATTCAGCTTCAACATCTTTTGCCTCATCATCATTTCCTCATATTTCATAGCATCATCTAACACCTCCGTTCATACCTTCAATTCCTCAATAGCCTGTCATTACATCTCAAATACTCGTCTCTTCCGCAACATCAACTCCTCCCATTGTCACAAATCCCTCTGTTATTTCAACATCAATTTCAAATCCTCCATGAGCCATGGCTACCAGATATGCACCTCTCGTTGTACCTCAAAATTTGGATGTTGTTCCTGCTCATTACCAAAGTAAGATATCGTTTTTTGATGCTACTCAAGGTATCACAACGCAGTAGCATTTTGACAGGATGAATGGCTTCTATGATCTCCATGAGGTAGATGAAGAAAATGTGTCCATGCGATTATTTGTGCAAAGTTTTGGAGGCGAGGTTTGAAAGTGGTTTAGAGCACTACTAGCGGGATCCATCAATACCTTACCGGTTCTACACAGACCATTTCTGGATCGATGGGAGGTAAAGAAAAATCCAATCCAAATTCTTTCTGAGTATGAACATATAAAAAGGAATGTAGGTGAATGTGTATAATATTATTGTGTAAGGTTCAATACTATCTATAATGCTATTCCAGTTGACATCAAGCCACCAATGGGGTTGGCATTGATTAAATTTCTCGATGGGTTCGATGCTGATATGGCATATCAGTTGAGATAAAGAGATCCTACCACACTGGAGGATATGCAGAAAAACACAGTAAGTGTAGAGGCAAATTTTCTGGCAAAGAGAGCACGGGTAAAAAAGGAAAAGAAGGTAACCATAAAGGAGGAAACATCTTTTTCAGATGTTAAGGCGGATCAAATACTCCGGAAAATCAAGAAGATGTTTGATCGGAAGACAATTGTAGACAAGCCTGAGAACACGATCAGAAGTCCAAAATTCAAAGGACAGCAACAACCTTAGTTCAGGATTAAACAAAGGGAGCAAAAGGCACAAGATCAGTGATCACAGTAGCAAGTCAAAACACCTTTGCAGCAAAATTATGTACAAGGAATGGGAAGTGATGATGATGATGATCCGGTGGTGGAGGCAAATCATTTCTTTACTGCTGATGGTTTGCCCATTTTTATCACGAAAGATGAGGAATATTTTGAGGCTTCAAAGGTTCAAACAGATGAATATTTCATACTGGAAAATGAAGGGGTCTTAGAGGATGAATCAGATGATTATTAGAGAGGATATATGAATGCATTTACAGTGCAACAGAAGCAATATTCATTGAGAAGCAGAGATGTACCAGTTAGCCCGGTTCAAAAGAGAAAAGAGATGCAGCCCAAGAATGACTATTCAAATACTTAGAAGAAAGGAAAGGAGCCTGTTAATCCAACTTCCAGCAAAGGACCATCTCTAAATGAGAAGACTAATCAGCAAATTGCAGCAAAGGAAAAGGTCGAAAAGAAGGACTCTTCAATCAAAGAGGTAGATAAAGTTTCAGCTTTTAGTTTAGAGAATGAGATAGCTAAATTAAAGGTTTCAATTCCTTTGATTGAATTGATGAAGAACAACAGTTATAAAAACCAAGTGTCCAAAATTTTAAACATAGATCCTTTATCTGATATGGTCGATGTAGAAGATGATCACCCGGAACTTATCTTTGGACCTGCTTTAGAAGGTCAGTTTGAGGATAGTGAAGTGCCTTTGTTTTATATAAGCCTTAGATTACATGAGTGTGTCCTCCCTAATGCCATGTTTGATTCTAGATCCTCCCATAATTTGATGCCAAAAGCTATTATGGAGAAATTTGGCCTTGACATTACTCGCAAATATCATGACCTTTACTCTTTTGATTCCGGTAGGGTCCGATGTATTGGTCTTATCAAAGACTTGGTGGTGTCTCTAGATCAGATCCCGACCAAGAATGCTCTCATGGATGTGGTTTTTGCAGACATTCCGCCATGGTTTGGTATGTTTTTGTCCAGATTGTGGGGTGCAAAGCTTAAAGGGACTTTACAGCTAGATTTCTCCTATGCCACCATTCCCGTGTTTGGTCAATTGAGAAAATTATATATGGAGAAGAAAATGAAGTACATGATTACAAGCAAGGAGAAACCACTCAATCATCCAATTAATGTTGTACATACTGATTTAAAATCGTTTGTATTATATTCAGATAGTGGTTTGAATGATATTGATAGTCAATTAGTTGAAGTAGAAGATGTGCCAGAGATTACGGAAAATTTCAAAGCTGTCGTTGATCAAGAAAGACAAAAACTTGCAAGCACCTCTGAGTAGTCTGCATTCCAACAGTAGCAGAAAGTTAATGAGCAGCAAAAAATTGAAGAGATCTGTCAAGGTAAGAAAGAAGATGAAACATAATTTCAGCACTTAGAGGAAGAAGCAGGCCTTTGGTGTATGGACTTCAACGAAGCTGTGGGTAAAGAAGGTGCTGGCATTGGGATTTGGATCCATAGCCCTATTTTCTAGCCTAATAAGGTCCCTAGTAATGTAAGAGTATTCTCATATTGATTGGCCTTTGATTGTTCTAATAATGAAGTCGAATATGAAGCGTTGATTACAGGATTGAAGATTCTCAAAAAGCTGAAAGCAAAAAGAATATTAGTTTATGGGGATTCAGAATTGATAATCAAGCAAGTGAAGGGGGAGTATCAAGCCAAACAGCCAAGGATGAGGGCCTACCATAATGTAGTTTTAGATATCCTAGGGATGTTCTAGATTATTCCTTGACATGTGTACCATGTGCACAAAATGTAATTGTAGATTCACTTGCAACCGCTGCCAGTAATTTGAATATCCCGATGAATTCCAATAACAAGTTTGACATTCATGTCAAACACCGTCTAGCTATCCCAGACAATATAAGGTATTGGCAAGTCTTTTGGGATGATAAGGAGATTAATGATTTCTTGCAAAATGAAGGCAACTACAAGGATGCTTCCATAGACCGTGATCCTGATGAAGATGAACCTGAAATTGAAGTAAATTATATGGAAGTATTGCAGCTGAAGGACAATGTAATTCCTAAAGGTCTTATTCCTTTAGAGGAACTCTTCGATCAAGATCATGTGGCTAGGAAGCCAAGCTTGGTGCCAATAGATAAGGGTGTTGAAGATGTGCCGAGAAGCCAAATTTTGTGAAACTCACAAAGTCATTATCCCTCGAGGTAAAATCTAAATATGTCAAATTATTGCCTGAATTTGCTGACGTGTTTGCTTGGGATTATTCAGATTTAAAGGTGTATGATAAGGCTATCAATCCAACCATTCCCCTAAGGTCCCTAACTTCCTGTGAAAGGATTATGATTTCATATAAACTATGAACTTTATGATAAAGAATGTACTATAATATATTTCGTAAGTTGATTATCCGACTAAAATCACAGATTCATCATTGTTTTTCCCTTTCTTGAGCTTTCTCATCTAGCTTTCTAATACAAGGTGCCAACTTGAATACGTAATCCTAAGCATTCCTTCCCTTACCAAAAAGACCATCTATTTTCTTCACATTCCATCTCTCCTTCCCTTACCAGAAATACCATCTCTAAGCAATAGAAGAAAAGTGGCTAAACAAATTACAATCCTACCCATCATACATAAAATGTGCAAGCATAAAATCCTTTTTCCACATCATATCCGCAAAAGGTAGCATTGTGGTGTGAGTATCAATCTCAAAAAACTTTTCAAAAATTGTGTATGCAGTCTCATGGCACACTGAGTGTATAAGAATCCAAGATAGGGACTATTTTCTATGCTTGGACACTAAGCAAACTAAATAGTCAAAAAAACTCAAGTCAAAAAATCAAAAACTAAAATATCCTACAGAAAGCTTCCAAGTTGCAATATGTCTAGTAAATAAATAGAGTGGAATCCCACATATTGTTGCTACCAATAGTAAACATGATAAAATACATTAACAAAATGCTTGCAACGTTAAGACCATGTAGTGCATGGGTGGGTGCTTATTGTTATGCCTCATAGGGTGAGGTAGAGGTACATGTGTGCCTACTCTTTGGCTTTATGATGTGTTATTTTTAATTAATTTTATATTGTTTGGATGGAATATCAAATGCATTTTCAGTGGAAAGGGATCATGTATCTAAATATTGAGCAACTAATAGAGTTAAATGCCAAACAAATTACCATTGGATTCCTGAAAAATCATTGTATTATACAAAATAAAATATCTGAATATTGAATATATGTTGACATTTTTCCTTTTCAATGATATACAAATTATCTTAGACAAAAGATAAGATCAGTCTTTAAGAAGACAAGTTTCATCGTATACCCTGCCTTGCAAAATTGGTTGTGAATGTTGAATATATATTGCCATTTTTCCATTTCAATGATAAACAAACAATCTTAGGCAAAACTTAATATCATACTTTTAAATAGATGAGTCCCATCGTATATTTTGCCCTGCAAAATTGGCTATGCTCTACTTTTCATCAACTTGCTTGCATTTCCTCTGCTTTTTATCAAATTGATTGCATTTAATCTTTTGCATCCTCTTCTTTTTATCAACTTTCTTGCATTTCATCTTTTGCATCCCCTGCTTTACATCAACTTCATGTTTCATCTTTTGCAGCCATACACTCAAAGAACTGTCATTATCGATATTGGTAATAACTGCATTGTTTTTCCATTTGGCCAACACAAATTACCTAAATTTCATGAAAATTCTCTAAGATGCTTTAAGAGAAATATTGATCTCATTAGATTCAAGCTAATTTTTGTTGGGTAAACTTGACTTAGGTTGATCCTTACCCTAAGATACTTGTATTACGATGTTAATTAACCTAGGGACATCCAAACCAAATCACTAGAGAACATAAAGACCTTGATGCCATGACCTGCCAAAAGTGGGTGAGAATAAGTGTCCATTAAAAAAAGATAAGTAATTGTAAATGAGGATAATACTATGACATTTTTACTATAATGATAAGAAGGATATGATGTAAGAGAATGTGCAGAAATAGGTTTTTCACAAATTTAACACCGTGTTTAATATGAAGTCGATTAAAATGAAGGGATATAGACTTTTACCTGATCGCTATGTTTGTACTTTCTTGTATGAAATAAACGACATAATACTTTTTGGATTAGCAATGGAATTTTCTCCTTGCCAATAACATTGGATGTTAAAACTTGTTGAAGACTCCTATCAATCCTGCCACACAAACATATATTTATTTAAAACATAAATAAATTTAGGTTGATGTTTAGGATTTGATGAACATTTTGCAATCATGCAAAGGTCAATTAGAATTCATACCATGAATAAATGTTTCCATTGGCATATATTAGGTGTATTCGGAATGAAAATGTATTCAACTACACCATTAAATCCAACTTTCTTTGCAGGATTCATGTTTGATGTGTTAGGCATTTAGAATGTACACATGTGAAACTATGTGTTTCCATTATTCTCCTTTTTGTTCATAAAAATTTTCTAGCTTATGATGTTTGTTTTGTTAGTGTCAGTGTCTTCACACTGCCATCAGTGATCAAATGTACTCTTTTTGCATTCATGTTAGGTGTCTCATTCAATCAGCTACATTCCATTAGGTCTTGGATCAACTGATGGTAGAGGTTTTATTTCATTTTCCCTCATGTCATATACCTGCTGAACTTGTTGACTTGTCATAGTCATTTCAATTTCATTTTTCACCAATCCTAGGGCTTAGTATCATTAGGTCTTAGGGTTTCATCATGATCATTCAGAATGAATAAAATGGTCAGCAGACACATGAGGAGGGTAAAAAGTTCCAAAATTCATCATTTTCCTTTTCGTGAACTCAATAAAGCTCTTTAATCTCAAAAATCTTTTTTGAGGAAAAACATAGCACTTAGACCTGAAGGGTTTCATTCATGTAAATTCATGTAATTTTATTGTTCCTATATGTAATAAGTATCTACAAGCTGCTCCTGGTCACTTGGTGATAATGCCAGCTCTTGCCACTGCAAAAAATCAATGAGATTAGTATCAGTCCACCTGCAAAAGCCAAAATAGTCAAATATCAACAAAACAAAGTATTTCAAAAAGCCATCAAAACATTAGAAAGTGGGTTTTTCTTAATGAAAAATCAAAAGGAGGGAAAGTATAAAAATCACATCCATGTGTTTTATTTCTTCATTACTAAAGGAAACTTGCTAAGGAGAGCCCAAAAACACGATTTCAGCTATCATTGAGCAAAGTGAAGGAAGAATAGCAAAAAATCGGGGTGTTTTCCTGGCGCCATGCACCTATTTCCTAGAGCTACACATTAAAAGGGCGTTGCACACCTGTTGCCTTTCTACAGTGCATTTTTACACTGGCACCGCGCATTAAAAGTGCACTGCGCACCTGTTGGGGAGAGTCAAAACACTTCAAAATCTCATCAAATCTCATCTAAAGCCCTTGCATAAGTTTTCCAAGTAAGTATAGCCATCTTTATTGCTAATGAGAAATTAGTGCTTGGTTTCTTGGGTTGTGTGGTCTCATTTAAAACAAACCCTATATGTCTTTGAATTTCCTCTCAAACCCTAATTAGTCACTAAGTAATCCCTCACATGCTATTAAAGAACTCACTGGTGCTCTCCCTCTTGCCATTTTCATTGTTTTCTTGTCCCTCTTACCATTTCATTACTTTCCTAAATCCCTTCCCCTATTCCTAATTCACTAGACTTATTCCCCAAAATCCAAAACCCTAAAACCACAAACATCTTCACTCCCTCAAATTGAATCACATCCCCATTCACATCACTCATTTCTATCTTTTTAAAAAAATCTCTTCATACTCATCTTGTCCCCACCTCATTCCTTCATTCCTCACTAGCAGCTACAGTCACCAAAACCCATGGAGAGTGACACTAATTATGAAAGGAAGGAAGAAACCCTTAGTGACAGTTCTAGGGAAAAGCATGTGCAGAGGAAACCTCACAAAGGGGGAAAAAATAATCAGGGAGGAGCTTATCAGTTTAAGAGAATTGCTTGCTTGCCCATTTTCCATATCATGTTTCAGACATCACTCTTGCTTTGATTTTTGTGAAATGGTGGAGACGGTCAAGTTTCACCATGAGCTTTCCAGGTTATTTGTGACTCATCTGGTCAAAGGTCAGGTAAACCTTGCTGGTGTTTCCTTTATATTGTCACCTACTATTATTTCAGAAGCAACAGGCATTCCAAATGTAGGTGCACAGTGGAACAAAGGATAGTATGTTGACAGGGAATACTTTGAGCCTTACATTAAGGCTAGATATCATAGCAAAATCAACAGAGTATTTCCCTTCAAACTTTTGGAGGACAAGTTTCCTCCACTCATGAAAATTATCATCAAGTATTTTACTTGTGAAGGAAGGTTTTGTTGGTTATATGCATACCACATCAGGTTTTTGATGCACTTCACTAGGGTGAGAATGATGAACCTCCCCTATTTCATATGCAGAAACATAGAAAATATGGCACATTTTGTTCAGAGAAAACCATACCCTCAACAACTAAACAATATCTATCACTTCTCTTTGATAAATATCATTGTCTTACATCAGCTAAACTTGATCAACATGCCATGGAGACCTTCATTTATCATGAAGTCTTCAAGGACCTGTTGATGCCTCGAAATTCATTGCAACAACATCGGGGAAACCACCCGGTCCGGAACTTAGTGCAGCTCCTTTTCCGTTTGGAATAGTGGCTCCGACTGGGGATAACGGGACCAGTTTCCCAAAGATTATAAGTGAACGGGATGGATGGATGATTTAAGATATGAAATGATAATAAACAAAATAACTAAACTATAAAAGAAATACAAAAAACTATAAGCTAATCCCGGGACTTATCAATTCAGACAGTACAGCGTTTAATAAACTATGCTTAATGACAGGCATATAGATGACACTAACAACAAGCATAGATGTTTAATCATTTGAGATTGCTCTACGTAAGTAGTTACGCAGAGCTATAATAGCGAATTACTGTACTCAGTCATTTATATCATTGATACATACATGGGTGAAAGATAACAAATCTCAAAACATTCAATAGTGATATGAAATGAAGACTTGTTGTTGTATTACATACATGTATTCAATAATAGCAAAGTAATAACACAGCAATTCATATAACTGAAAAGAGAACAGATACAGATAATAGTACCATGCAAGCTGTTTGATCAATCCAATGTATTAATCGCTATGTAGCAGTCCTTCCTTCCAACCAGAAAGCATTCCAAGCAAACGACAATAGTGCACAATTTACTTAAACAGCATTCCAAGTAAAATTAAGGACCAGTGGTCGAGTTTCAAAAAGAATATAGACCGAAGCACAATAGTGCAAACTTCAGCCTTTTAGTCTTTTACAAAATTTTACGACCCTTTCCAAAACAATGAAAGGGTCTATAAATACTATTCTAATCTAACTACTAAATATCTAAAAACTGAAAACTAAGAAATCGGCATCAACAAATATCATTTTGCAATTTGGGTGATTCGGCAGTCGGTGGCGATGCTTCAGTCAGCTGTCTCTTTGCCTTTACTCTTTCGCTGACATATCGCCAGCATTGGCTCTACTTCAGGTGGAGTATTGAGTCGAGAAGTCAGCTGTGCATCATATGTGGCATCTTGGAAATCGGCAATCAGGTATTGGAGAGCGTCGGTTAGACAGTTAAGAGCCGACCTTTGAGAATGCGGTTTAATCAAGAAAAGCCAATATGCATCAGAGGTCAAGGTATTCACTCCAGTAATTAACCGCCCTTGTTCTTCCAGCTTAAGATAATTCTTATGCTCCAGCATATTCGCGGTTGTTATGTTTCTAGGTGTGCATTGTGAAATCATGTTAGCCAGATACAATGTATCATTGACTATATTGATCATGTTTTTGGAAATTGTTTTGCGTCTGGATGCTGCCCTCTCTGCCTTCATTACCTGTGTTTCCCATTCCATGAAAAGTATGTTCTTGTATGTTTCACTAATTCGGGCTAAATTAGCAGCTTGCCGTTCTGGAGTATCTTGCCATTCAATATATTCTATTATTTCATCTTCGGCCTGATCCAAGTTAGTCCTGGCTTTCTCGATTTGCTTACATACTGCTGTAGATATATCACAAAGTGACTCAGCCTCAACTAGCTGTTGGCACAAGAGTCTAATCTGAGATATTAAAGCGCCGTTTATCAGAGTTGCCTCTGTTCTGAAATCTTCAATACTCTTGGCACCTTTAATACCTTCAAGCTGTGCTGAGAGCTGAACTATTTGATCTTCTTTAGATTTCATTAACAGCTCATTTGATGCTTCCAACTGTGATAATGCCTCTGCTAATTCACGTGCTTTAATGTCACTTTGGTCTATCCTTAGTTTTTCAATTTGCTGGGTTAACAAATGATTCTCTTGTTGTTGAGCCAGCAATTGTTCTTCCGCCTGTGTCGTTCTATTCTTTGCCTCTATCACTTCTGCTTGCAATGCATATACCTCATGCTCTTTAGTCTTCAAAAGAAGACTCACTTCGGATGCTTTGTCAATGGTTGCTGCTGAATAAGCTCCCGCAAATTGCGACAGCTTTGTTAAATCTTCGGAGGGACTTAATTCTCCCTTCCAGACGACATTGCCCGTGACTGTTTGCTCATTTGAAACAGAAGGTTGATCAAGCCTTCGCCTCTTCCTTGAGCGTCTTACAACGGCTTTATGCTTAGGGCTGTAGAAAATGTCTAGAGGAGGAATTTCCTCTACCTGAAGATTAACTTGATCAGATGGATTCTGAGTAACTTCTTCAATGTTCTGTACTGTGGGTGGGCCGCTAGTTCCTTCAAGAACCGGAGAAACAGTAATATCGGGAGTCTTTAAGGCATCTGAGTCTTTGGAGGCTTCTTTACCACTTATAATGGAATCAAATTGGTTCCATTCCTTAATCAATTCAGTATCGACAGAGATTTGCTTACTCTGTTCTTTTTCTTTTTCAATTCTCTGCTGTTCTTCGAATGCCTTCCGCTGTTGCTCCTCTTGTACTCTCCGTTGCTGTTCCTCCAATTCCTTTTTCTGCCTATCTTCCAGTTCTTTCCTTATTTTTTCTTCTTCCTCTCGTTTCCTCTGTTCTTCTATCTCTCTTTGTCTTCTCTGCTCTTCTATCTCCCTTTGCCTTCTCTGCTCTTGTTCAATTTGTGCTTTTTGCTGCCTTTCTGCCTGCAGCTTTCTTTGACTTTCCTCCTGTTCTCTAATTGTAACGGGAGGTGAATTTATTTCTGGCTGATCAGGCTCGCTTGAGGATGAAGTTGGGGTTGTAGATAATAACTTTAGAGGCAAAGTTTGCAACCTTTGCTTTCTAAGTTTATTAAATTCAGTTAATTCCATATCTTCATATCTCATCGCAGCAAGTTGTTTGACTTGGCTTATTGAATCAGCACCCATGAACAGGTCGTCAAACTGGTCTTCTTGGTGAACAACCTTTGTCAGCTTAGCCTGTTCCAAGGCAATGAAAGCAGCCTTATTCGGGTCATAGAGTCTGTTGGGAATAGAAACTAGAGATAGCATTTGGAGTTTTGCTGCTTCCTTTTCTGCATGCTTATAATTTAGCAGCGTATAAACTCCAATTCTTAAAGGAAACGATGGCCATCCTCTCTTCTTCTCCTCTTTGAGAGTTTGGGTAACACCTTCAGACATTATCTGATAAGAGATTTCTCGGGCTAACAGTTTGTCTGGCATGTATACGGGAAGAACATGTGGCCTGGCCTTGCTTCCAAAAACTCTGATATAAGAAAAACATTCTTCGCCGAACCAATGGGCTACGGCTGGCAGGTCAAAAGAGGCTTCATAGGAAATCCTAGGGATAGGTCTGTCAAAAATAGAATAGTGAACGGGAACCATAAAACCATTGCAAATTTGGTACAGATGGTCTTTGTGAGAAGGTTTCCACAATTTACGATGATACAAATGAATAGGTGTTGGGTCATGGGTTGTCCATCTCCAACCAAGGACAGGAAACTCAGAATTAAAACAAAGGGCATCCATAATGTATGCAGAGTAATAAAAAGGTGGGATTTTTCTCTCAGTGACTCTGGTTTTGGCCCTAAACTCACGAATAGCTAAGACCAACTTATCAGACAGGATAGTGGCCCAATCCATAATTATACTATTAACGGCCGCTTCCATTAAGGGAACCATATCGACATGGATATTTGCAGAATCATGAAATCCCCACAATCTACACATCATAATTCCAGCATAGCAGTAAGGTGAAGCCAGAGAGGCATTGGAGTACTTACCCGACATATCCTGTTTGTGTTTTGCTGGATTTTGCCTCCAATCTCGGAGAGGTTCGGCTGGTGATTCATTCTCTCTGGCAAATTTTTCCACAAATGCTCTGTTATAGACTTGCTCGAGATTGGGCAAATGATACATTCGTCTTAAGTCGTCAGGCTTGAAGGAGCCGAAAATCCTTCTATCCTTAGAAACGAAGGTTCTATTAGTGAGAGGAACTTCTTCAATTGCCCAACGTACCACATCAGTATAAGGCAAGACTTGTTCCCTGGCTGCTATTCTGTGCAGAAAAGAGTCAGCCAAATCTTTAAGAGTTGCCTCAGACTTTCTTAATTCATCCACACTTGCCTCCGTTACTGTCACTTCTGGTTGTTCTCCTTCTAGCAAATTGTATGTCCCTTGCCATGTAGTACCAGTAAGACCAGTGCATGTAGTATCTGAGATTAAGCCTTTCCTTGAAGGTGTAGCGGCTTGGCCTGAGGCGGGTGTCGCAGTAGAACCTGCCATCTTCTTGAACTTTTTTCCCATCATATTCAGACTTCTCTCGTTAGTCGAATCCTGCACAAGTGCAAGAGAAATCGTAACAAAGAAATAACAATGACAATCCATAACGGGATAAATATATGATTTGAAGCGTGGCGAGATTATTCCTAAAAGAGGCTGCGGATCTAATGATTTGAGAAGGCACCGTAGATGTAATGATGGTGATTTTACGGCCTGCAGCTTCATAAATGACCATTACTTAAGTTATTAAACCGAATGACCCCTTAAAGCGTGTAATAGATCTTTCAAAGGTCTAATCGTAATTGCTCGTTAATTCGAAGGGGCAAAGCTTTAAATACGCATGCATTACCTTATCCCTTTACTTAACGGCATTTTGAAATCTGTGATTTTGTCAAATCGATTTTAAATATAACTTTAATGCTTTGAAATAATCACCTTTTGGAACTGAGGTCATCATTAAGCGTCATCATATCGCATCGGAAGTGTGTGTGTGGCGTTATCACTTGGGAAAGTTCTTCAGCGAACGCCGATTGCGATATCGCATTCGGCGCGCGAACATAACCCCCTAATGTGTATCAATTGCTTTTAGCGAATGCCGATAGCCGATATCGCATCGGGGAAAGGATATAAACGTCTTATGAAAATGCGTAGGATTGTACCGATTGCCGATATGCGATATCGCATCGGGCCGGAGTGTTAAAACATTTTTCACAAGACATAGTGCCATGCCGATAGCCGATCGCCGATATTGCGTCGCATCGGGGAAAAGGTATGTGCCCTTTTGTGTGTGCATTGGCTATTGCCGATGGCCGATAGCGATATCGCATCGGGAAAAACCAAGATGGCAACTGAATCTTGCGATTACTTTTTGGACTTAACCAAAAATTGCTTATCATTTGCTCAACAAGGGTTTTTTGCATAAATTCATTTGATTATCATACCTTATTTGAACAAGTTTATTAATGCCAATTAAAAATTTTAAAAGGGACCCATTTCATATGTAAATTGTTTGTGATAAAAATGTTATGAAATGGGGGGTTGTTGTAGGGCACAACAATTGGCGATTCGCTGGCAGAACCAGTTATCTCTGAACTAACAATTATATTTACATTTTCTCAAATAGAATCTTTATAAAAGAAAGGAAATTTCTAATATAACTAGATATCTATTGATTCTAAATAAAACAGGTTTCTTCATTAAACTTCCTCTTTTTATAAATGCACTTCGAGTATTAAAATAAGTCCTTATTGGTTTGTAAAAGTAAAAATAGAAAACTTTTCCATATCAGCTTTTAAAATAAACTCCTCTGTCACAGGTAGAGCCTCTGCTGCCAGCAAACGTTCATAGTCTCGGCAGGGTTACCTTTTAACCATGTTCTTGTCCATTGTTCCATTCACCTTAGAGTGTGACTAAACAGAATGAATTCAAAAGATATTCTCGTATTTTTTGAATTTCAATTTCTTTTTCGTTTAAGATAAAAGCCATTGTCCTGGTTTGGTGGCCAGATAGGTGACAATGCCATTCACGGGTAGTAATTAAACTGAACAAGCTGGCTCGTGATGAGACCCCTTGTCTTGAGATTTCAAGCCATTACCCTGTTTGGTATGCAGTTTTGGTAATGTCAGTTAAATTATTTTCCTATGAACATGGTAAGCAGGCTTGTGATAAGACCTCTTATCTTTAATCTTTTATATTTTAGAATTACACTCTGAGTAATCAAAAACTGTTGGTGAATGGGATGAACAATTATCTTATTAAGAATAAATGGATGACAGGTTTAAGAGTTAAAGATGCTGAAGATGAATTAGCTCCTATTTTCGTATAGATAACCTTTGGGGACTAATTTCAACCACTCAAGATGATTCATAGATCTTTGTTCAGAGTGAAATTTACAAAGGTAAGTCTGTAATGCTTAGAATAAAAAGACATCTAATTTCCTAGAAATGATCTCTCTTGGTTCAGGATGCTATTTTTTAAAAAGTAAATATTAATATTACTATGGCGAGACAGCTTTTGTTTACAGCGAAAGGTCAATGGGAATGTCCCACATTCTTATTCCTACAAATCCTACAAACTATGAAAAACTAATAAGCTAGAAAGAGAAGGGGTTACCTCCTCAGTTAAAGAATTTCTTCAGAATTAGACCATTGACAGGGAGAGAATCTCTCACCCCTGATAGATTTTGAAGTATGAATGTGGAATGGCCTACTTTTTCACAGATTTGAAATGGTCCTAGCCACAGTTTTTGGAATTTGGAATGTTTACCTTTGTCTTCATGGGCTTTGTCCCATTTCAGGACTAGATCTCCGACTTCAAATTGTCTAGGGCTGGATGAGGCTAGATCGAAAGCTGCTTTAATGACTTGCTGATGTCTTGCATGTGTAACCTTGGCTTTATCCCTTTCTTCTTCAAGTTTGAGTATTTGATCATGTCTAAACTGTATAGAAGAAGAAGGAGTTTCGTCTATAAATTGCACTAGGGCTAAAGATGGGAGAAGAAGATTGGTTGGTACGACTGCTTCTTTTCCATAAACAAGATTAAAAGGAGAGGTCCCTATGGAAGCTTTCTGTGTAATTCTATCGGCCCATAATGCAAATACCAAGGATTTATGCCAGTTCTTATGATTTTCTTCAATTGTTCGCTTAATGATTTTGATTAGATTTTGATTAGTTGATTCTGCTAGGCCGTTACCCTGGGGGTAATAGTTGGCAGAATACTTTAATTTGAATCCTCTTTTGATAGCGAAATCAATCATTGCATTGCCTGAGAAGTAAGAAGCATTATCAAAGACAAGAGCGTTTGGAACACCAAACCTGGTTACGATGAACTGATCTATAAATTCGATGATTGCTTCCGAGTTTGTTGTCTTTAATGGAACTGCTTCTACCCACTTTGTAAAGTAATCAGTTGCTGTAAGGATATACTTGTGTTGCTTGGAAGATGAAGGATTTATTTCTCCAATGATGTCCAATCCCCATTGTTCAAAAGGTTGTTCAATGTTGATTGGTTGTAAAGGGAAAGCTGGCTTTCATTGTCTTCCACTGGCAGTTTGGCACTTAACGCATTTCCTTACATATTCATGAGCATCCTTAAACAAAGTAGGCCAGTAATATCCGGCATGAATTACTTTATGAGCTGTTGTATCAGCTCCAAAATGTCCTCCTGCCGGTCCATCGTGTAGCTCCTGCAAAACCTTTTGAGCTTCAGGTTTCTCAAGGCATCTTAGTAATACAGAATCATAGTTTCTCCTGAAGAGCACATCGTTAATAAGAGAAAAACTCTTAGCTTTCAATCTAATGGCTCTCTTATTCTTGTAGGACAAATTGGTAGGTGCATAACCATTCTTTAAATAAAAGATTAGATCTGAATATTGAGATTCGGAATCCGGTATACTTAGCTGATTGACTTCTTGGTTTTGCTCTGTATCACCTGATTCAGGAATGTTTGATGCTCCTGCTAAGATCCTGCAAAAACCTTGACCTTTAACAAATTTTGCTGGCTTTATTTCTAGATCATATTCTTGGAGGGCTGCGACCCAGTTTGCCCTCTTTTCTCCCAATTCCTTTTGAATTAATAGTTGCCTAACTGCGGAGAAAGGAACTATTACTTTAGTATGGGTTTTAAGAAGAAAGGGTCGATAATGTTTGACTGCTTTAAAGACAGCAAAAGCTTGTTTCTCAATTTCGGAATAATTCAATTCGGCGCCTTGGAAGTTAGAACTGAAGAACGAAATGGGCGCTTCCAAATTGTCATCATTCAACTGAGTTAGTACTGCTGCGTAAGATAAGTCGGATGCAATAGTATATAATGTAAAATGATTAGAAAGATTTGGAGTATTCAGGGCTGGGACATTGATTATGGATTGTTTAATATCATGAAAAGCTTGCTTTTCTTCTAGTCCCCATCTGAAGGTTGAATTCTTTTTAATCATCTTTTGCAGTGGTAGTACAATCTGTGAAAAATCTGGAACAAATCGCTTAACGAAATTAATTTGTCCTAAAAACGACTGCATCGATTTTTTATTGTGTGGAAAAGGAATTTCAGAAATTTCTTTAATTCGCTCAGGATCTACATAAATGCCATCCTTAGATACAATAAACCCTAAGAGCTTGCCTTGGTTGAGAGCGAAAAAAGACTTTTTCGGGTTAAGAGAGATACCATATGTTTTGCATCGTTGAAAAATCTGATTTAAATCATGCAAGTGATTATATCTCTTTTTAGAATATACAGTAATGTCATCGAGGTAGACAACTACTGTTCGGTTAATTAACCCTCTAAAGGCTGTATCCATAGCTCTTTGAAATGTCGCTCCTGCATTTATGAGTCCGAAAGGCATCTTTTGGTATGCGTAAGTTCCCCATTTTGTTCTGAATGTAGTTTTTAATTGGTCATCAGGGTGGACCAGCACTTGATTGTATCCTGAGAAACCATCAAGAAAAGACATCAATTCAGATCCTGCTACCGATTGAAGGATTTGCTCCATGGTAGGCAGAGGGAAGTTATCTTTTAAGCTTGCCTTATTTAAATTTCTGAAATCAATACAGATTCTGATGTCGCCGTTTTTCTTCCTGACGGGTACCATATTGGAGACCCAGTTTGAGTGTCGGACAGGAAAGATAATCTTAGCTTTTAAAAGCTTATTAAGTTCCGACTTTATCTGGCTCTCCAAATTTGGATGGATTTTTCTTAACTTCTGCTGGACTGGTTTTTGATCGGGAAGCATAGGAATGGTGTGTTGTATGATAGATGTATCATATGTTTTAAGGTCATCATACTTCCAAGCAAAAACTTGCTTGTTTTTTCTTAAAAGTTTGATAAATGCTTCCTTTTCTATTGTAGAAAGTCCTAATCCTAAATTTATATTCTGAGGAGTTTGAGCCGTTCCTAAATTAATCAATTCAAACCTAAGAGTAGAGCTCTGGAGTTTAGCATTAATTACAGGTTTAAACCTATCTTTGATGTCATAAAGGTCTTCAAGCTTTACCACAGGTTTAGGAATAACGTTATCTTGAGATGTTTGCTTCATTTGAGAATCATGCTCATCCTCTTCAATGACTTGATTGTCATAGGACTTTTCAGAGGTCAAAAATTGCAAAATATCCTCGTCATGGTTGAAAACCCTCCAGCTAGTGATGTTATCAGGAACTGAAGGTCTAAAAATTAACTCTACAGAAAATCTATCAAGACTATAGTCTTCGGAAGGGAGAAGCTTGGAAGCTACGTTGGCTAGTAAATCAGCTGCTGAATTTTGCGATCTTGGGATTGATAAAATATTGAATGCTGAGAAATGCGAAGTGAGATCTTGCACTAGCGTTTGATAATGCTTAAGGTGGCTTGAGAGGCAATGGATTGTATTCCTTACCTGTTTAACAATGATCTCACTATCGCCGAATACTTTTAAATATTGGACTTTAAGGTCAATTGCCTTATATAATCCCTGAAGTAGTGCTTCGTATTCGGCTGTATTATTGGTGCATTCAAATTCTAATCTACAAGAAAGCATTGTCTTTTCGCCTTTTGGACTAATCAAAATGCAACCTGCTCCTGAGCCCTCGCTGGACTTAGAGCCATCAAAATACAAAGACCAAAATAAAGGAGAATCAGAAATATTTACATCCTTTTGATCTACATTAAAGCATTTGGATAAATTTGATTGTGAAAAATTTTCTACTTGAGATGTACAATGATTAACTTGAAAAGGGGAAGATTGGGCAATAAAATTGCCAAAGAATGATTGTGAAGAATAATTTCCCAAAATGTTATTGTTGAAAGCCACCGGCTGGTTTTCTTGTTCGAAATCGGTTACTGTATGAGTCATATGCTTCTCACGGTCGATCCTTATTTGATTTGGCTTACCCTTGTAGGGGAGCCACATATGTGACCAATCGGTGGAAATGTATCCATGTAGTTTCTCAGACCAGTCTCTGCTCAAAATTAAACCGTAAAATTCAGGTATGTCGGCTATCAAAATGTCTATTCTCTGTACTATTCTGGGATCAGCAGACAACCTGATAGTCACGGAATTAATTTCTCCTATGACCTGTAGTTTGGTTCTGTCTAACTGTACAATGTGGATGGCTGACTTCTGGGGTTCTATGTTCAGCTTAGAACAAACTGAAGCTGGCATAATATTGGATGAAGCCCCTGAATCAATTAAACAGTTATGCAGATTTCGATTATAGATTTCATAGGTGAGCAAAAAAGGTGGGGTATGAGAATTGGATCTATCTCCAATCAGAACCGAATCGGTAGCCTCGACCATATCTGGAGGGGGTTGTCCTGAATCATTAGCAGCTTTTGAACTGGGAAGAGGGGAAGAGGGAATAGCGTTAAATTCCCTTAGGAGCAGTTTTTGCTGATGTTTTAATTTACCTAGTTCAAACATAGTTATATTTGCCTTGGTCTTTTTCATGTCATCGACAATATTATACTCCATATGGTCAGATACCACTAGTGTTTTGGATGTTGAAGGAGAATTAGAAATTGGAGGCTGGTTTTGAGGGGCTGCTACTGGAGATTTCTTCGGAAGAACTTTTTCTTTTGGTGTGGCAGCACCTGCACTCCTCTTTTTTGTTTGAGTAGGTTCAGAAGCGCTTCTACTTCTTGTAGTAACCGGAAAGGCTTCTTCTTCATTCTCAGTATCAGAGTTTGGGAGTATAAAATCCCACATTCCATGGCATTCAGCTACTTCTTCTTCTTCATCATTGGTCTGTTCAGTTGTTTCCCCTTCCTCTTCTTCTTGGTCTGAGTCTGCATTGGATATAACATTGGGTGGCTTTGACTCAGTTTTCTTGTAAGTTCTAAATGGTCTTTTATTTGAGGTTTCGGCCACCTGTTTCTTGATATCAACCATTTCATTAGACAATGTTTTAAGGACCTTTTGTAACCCTTCCATATCATAGGGGTCCTTTGGGGTTTTCTTCTTGGAATCTTCTTTAAACGAGACTTTTTTAGCTTTTCGGTCTTCAAGAGCAGCTTTCTTCTCAAGAGCATTAATGCGCTTTTCAACAGCAAGTGCTTCTTTCATGTTTTCAGCTAAGGTAGGTTTGCCAGCCCTGTCTACAAAAATAGCTATGTTGGCAGGTAAGGCAGTAATATACCATTCGCTTCTGATTTGTTCACTTGGTTTAGAGTCGGTAGGGATTTTATTCAGGAGTTTATTAAATCTAGCATTAAACTCTTTTATTAGTTCCCTATGCTCTATTCTCAAGTTGGAGAGATCATTTATTAAAGTAGCTAAGGACCTATCATCTCCATACTTAGTAAGAAACTCCTCTTGGCATGTGTTCCAACTGGTAATTAAACCAGAAGGTAAGGAAAAATACCAGGATCCTGCCGATCCTTGTAAAGTGTAGGGAAAAAGTCTGACAACAACATCTTGCTCTGTCACTCCTTTCAAGTTGACTGCTAACATAAAATTATTAATATGTTCTTCAGCTTGGGTTCCGTTATCTGGATTAAATTTAGGCAACCATTTTTCGGGAGCGTCTGGTAGATCATGTAATGGTCCAGGCATGTTGACTGCACCTGGCCTAGTCCATGGATCTGCCATTGTGCTAGCAACAGTGGTTGACACTACTTTCGGGGTTCCAGATGTTTGAGGAGGTATCAAAAATGAAGAGTGAATAGGTTGGGATATTGAGGCTCCTATTCCCTGATGAACAACAATATGTAATGGAGGAGTGGATGGTCGACTTTGCAGATGAGGAGATGAAATGGAGGATGTGGAAGAAAAATCTCCACTATCAGATCCTTCAGTATTTTTCTTTGGCCTTTTCCTTTTGGGTAAAGGAAACTCAGTGGGTTCGATACCAAGTTTTTCACTCTGAACTCTGGTGAGAGGATGAGTGAGGTTGAACTGCGAAGTCGCACTGCTTTCTGATATCTCAGATTTCTGTGGTGAGATGGAGAAGCTCTGAAGTTTCTGGATTAGAGACTGGACTTCAGGAGATTCAAGACTCAGTTGTTCTGAAATATTATGGGTGTGAGCAGTGGTGGTTGATTCTTCCTTTCTTTGATCATGTGCTGGTAAACCAGCATGTGATTGAGAAGGAGAAGATGGTTTGGAGGGGGAATTACTCTTAGAATGGTTTGTGGAGTTGGACCTACTTGCCATTCACAGTTGATGGCCCTCCTTCTAGCGCCAAAAATGTTGATGCCTCGAAATTCGTTGCAACAACATCAGGGAAACCACCCGGTCCGGAACTTAGTGCAGCTCCTTTTCCGTTTGGAATAGTGGCTCCGACTGGGGATAACGGGACCAGTTTCCCAAAGATTATAAGTGAACGGGATGGATGGATGATTTAAGATATGAAATGATAATAAACAAAATAACTAAACTATAAAAGAAATACAAAAAACTATAAGCTAATCCCGGGACTTATCAATTCAGACAGTACAGCGTTTAATAAACTATGCTTAATGACAGGCATATAGATGACACTAACAACAAGCATAGATGTTTAATCATTTGAGATTGCTCTACGTAAGTAGTTACGCAGAGCTATAATAGCGAATTACTGTACTCAGTCATTTATATCATTGATACATACATGGGTGAAAGATAACAAATCTCAAAACATTCAATAGTGATATGAAATGAAGACTTGTTGTTGTATTACATACATGTATTCAATAATAGCAAAGTAATAACACAGCAATTCATATAACTGAAAAGAGAACAGATACAGATAATAGTACCATGCAAGCTGTTTGATCAATCCAATGTATTAATCGCTATGTAGCAGTCCTTCCTTCCAACCAGAAAGCATTCCAAGCAAACGACAATAGTGCACAATTTACTTAAACAGCATTCCAAGTAAAATTAAGGACCAGTGGTCGAGTTTCAAAAAGAATATAGACCGAAGCACAATAGTGCAAACTTCAGCCTTTTAGTCTTTTACAAAATTTTACGACCCTTTCCAAAACAATGAAAGGGTCTATAAATACTATTCTAATCTAACTACTAAATATCTAAAAACTGAAAACTAAGAAATCAGCATCAACAAATATCATTTTGCAATTTGGGTGATTCGGCAGTCGGTGGCGATGCTTCAGTCAGCTGTCTCTTTGCCTTTACTCTTTCGCTGACATATCGCCAGCATTGGCTCTACTTCAGGTGGAGTATTGAGTCGAGAAGTCAGCTGTGCATCATATGTGGCATCTTGGAAATCGGCAATCAGGTATTGGAGAGCGTCGGTTAGACAGTTAAGAGCCGACCTTTGAGAATGCGGTTTAATCAAGAAAAGCCAGTATGCATCAGAGGTCAAGGTATTCACTCCAGTAATTAACCGCCCTTGTTCTTCCAGCTTAAGATAATTCTTATGCTCCAGCATATTCGCGGTTGTTATGTTTCCAGGTGTGCATTGTGAAATCATGTTAGCCAGATACAATGTATCATTGACTATATTGATCATGTTTTTGGAAATTGTTTTGCATCTGGATGCTGCCCTCTCTGCCTTCATTACCTGTGTTTCCCATTCCATGAAAAGTATGTTCTTGTATGTTTCACTAATTCGGGCTAAATTAGCAGCTTGCCCTTCTGGAGTATCTTGCCATTCAATATATTCTATTATTTCATCTTCGGCCTGATCCAAGTTAGTCCTGGCTTTCTCGATTTGCTTACATACTGCTGTAGATATATCACAAAGTGACTCAGCCTCAACTAGCTGTTGGCACAAGAGTCTAATCTGAGATATTAAAGCGCCGTTTATCAGAGTTGCCTCTGTTCTGAAATCTTCAATACTCTTGGCACCTTTAATACCTTCAAGCTGTGCTGAGAGCTGAACTATTTGATCTTCTTTAGATTTCATTAACAGCTCATTTGATGCTTCCAACTGTGATAATGCCTCTGCTAATTCACGTGCTTTAATGTCACTTTGGTCTATCCTTAGTTTTTCAATTTGCTGGGTTAACAAATGATTCTCTTGTTGTTGAGCCAGCAATTGTTCTTCCGCCTGTGTCGTTCTATTCTTTGCCTCTATCACTTCTGCTTGCAATGCATATACCTCATGCTCTTTAGTCTTCAAAAGAAGACTCACTTCGGATGCTTTGTCAATGGTTGCTGCTGAATAAGCTCCCGCAAATTGCGACAGCTTTGTTAAATCTTCGGAGGGACTTAATTCTCCCTTCCAGACGACATTGCCCGTGACTGTTTGCTCATTTGAAACAGAAGGTTGATCAAGCCTTCGCCTCTTCCTTGAGCGTCTTACAACGGCTTTATGCTTAGGGCTGTAGAAAATGTCTAGAGGAGGAATTTCCTCTACCTGAAGATTAACTTGATCAGATGGATTCTGAGTAACTTCTTCAATGTTCTGTACTGTGGGTGGGCCGCTGGTTCCTTCAAGAACCGGAGAAACAGTAATATCGGGAGTCTTTAAGGCATCTGAGTCTTTGGAGGCTTCTTTACCACTTATAATGGAATCAAATTGGTTCCATTCCTTAATCAATTCAGTATCGACAGAGATTTGCTTACTCTGTTCTTTTTCTTTTTCAATTCTCTGCTGTTCTTCGAATGCCTTCCGCTGTTGCTCCTCTTGTACTCTCCGTTGCTGTTCCTCCAATTCCTTTTTCTGCCTATCTTCCAGTTCTTTCCTTATTTTTTCTTCTTCCTCTCGTTTCCTCTGTTCTTCTATCTCTCTTTGTCTTCTCTGCTCTTCTATCTCCCTTTGCCTTCTCTGCTCTTGTTCAATTTGTGCTTTTTGCTGCCTTTCTGCCTGCAGCTTTCTTTGACATTCCTCCTGTTCTCTAATTGTAACGGGAGGTGAATTTATTTCTGGCTGATCAGGCTCGCTTGAGGATGAAGTTGGGGTTGTAGATAATAACTTTAGAGGCAAAGTTTGCAACCTTTGCTTTCTAAGTTTATTAAATTCAGTTAATTCCATATCTTCATATCTCATCGCAGCAAGTTGTTTGACTTGGCTTATTGAATCAGCACCCATGAACAGGTCGTCAAACTGGTCTTCTTGGTGAACAACCTTTGTCAGCTTAGCCTGTTCCAAGGCAATGAAAGCAGCCTTATTCGGGTCATAGAGTCTGTTGGGAATAGAAACTAGAGATAGCATTTGGAGTTTTGCTGCTTCCTTTTCTGCATGCTTATAATTTAGCAGCGTATAAACTCCAATTCTTAAAGGAAACGATGGCCATCCTCTCTTCTTCTCCTCTTTGAGAGTTTTGGTAACACCTTCAGACATTATCTGATAAGAGATTTCTCGGGCTAACAGTTTGTCTGGCATGTATACGGGAAGAACATGTGGCCTGGCCTTGCTTCCAAAAACTCTGATATAAGAAAAACATTCTTCGCCGAACCAATGGGCTACGGCTGGCAGGTCAAAAGAGGCTTCATAGGAAATCCTAGGGATAGGTCTGTCAAAAATAGAATAGTGAACGGGAACCATAAAACCATTGCAAATTTGGTACAGATGGTCTTTGTGAGAAGGTTTCCACAATTTACGATGATACAAATGAATAGGTGTTGGGTCATGGGTTGTCCATCTCCAACCAAGGACAGGAAACTCAGAATTAAAACAAAGGGCATCCATAATGTATGCAGAGTAATAAAAAGGTGGGATTTTTCTCTCAGTGACTCTGGTTTTGGCCCTAAACTCACGAATAGCTAAGACCAACTTATCAGACAGGATAGTGGCCCAATCCATAATTATACTATTAACGGCCGCTTCCATTAAGGGAACCATATCGACATGGATATTTGCAGAATCATGAAATCCCCACAATCTACACATCATAATTCCAGCATAGCAGTAAGGTGAAGCCAGAGAGGCATTGGAGTACTTACCCGACATATCCTGTTTGTGTTTTGCTGGATTTTGCCTCCAATCTCGGAGAGGTTCGGCTGGTGATTCATTCTCTCTGGCAAATTTTTCCACAAATGCTCTGTTATAGACTTGCTCGGGATTGGGCAAATGATACATTCGTCTTAAGTCGTCAGGCTTGAAGGAGCCGAAAATCCTTCTATCCTTAGAAACGAAGGTTCTATTAGTGAGAGGAACTTCTTCAATTGCCCAACGTACCACATCAGTATAAGGCAAGACTTGTTCCCTGGCTGCTATTCTGTGCAGAAAAGAGTCAGCCAAATCTTTAAGAGTTGCCTCAGACTTTCTTAATTCATCCACACTTGCCTCCGTTACTGTCACTTCTGGTTGTTCTCCTTCTAGCAAATTGTATGTCCCTTGCCATGTAGTACCAGTAAGACCAGTGCATGTAGTATCTGAGATTAAGCCTTTCCTTGAAGGTGTAGCGGCTTGGCTTGAGGCGGGTGTCGCAGTAGAACCTGCCATCTTCTTGAACTTTTTTCCCATCATATTCAGACTTCTCTCGTTAGTCGAATCCTGCACAAGTGCAAGAGAAATCGTAACAAAGAAATAACAATGACAATCCATAACGAGATAAATATATGATTTGAAGCGTGGCGAGATTATTCCTAAAAGAGGCTGCGGATCTAATGATTTGAGAAGGCACCGTAGATGTAATGATGGTGATTTTACGGCCTGCAGCTTCATAAATGACCATTACTTAAGTTATTAAACCGAATGACCCCTTAAAGCGTGTAATAGATCTTTCAAAGGTCTAATCGTAATTGCTCGTTAATTCGAAGGGGCAAAGCTTTAAATACGCATGCATTACCTTATCCCTTTACTTAACGGCATTTTGAAATCTGTGATTTTGTCAAATCGATTTTAAATATAACTTTAATGCTTTGAAATAATCACCTTTTGGAACTGAGGTCATCATTAAGCGTCATCATATCGCATCGGAAGTGTGTGTGTGGCGTTATCACTTGGGAAAGTTCTTCAGCGAACGCCGATTGCGATATCGCATTCGGTGCGCGAACATAACCCCCTAATGTGTATCAATTGCTTTTAGCGAATGCCGATAGCCGATATCGCATCGGGGAAAGGATATAAACGTCTTATGAAAATGCGTAGGATTGTACCGATTGCCGATATGCGATATCGCATCGGGCCGGAGTGTTAAAACATTTTTCACAAGACATAGTGCCATGCCGATAGCCGATCGCCGATATTGCGTCGCATCGGGGAAAAGGTATGTGCCCTTTTGTGTGTGCATTGGCTATTGCCGATGGCCGATAGCGATATCGCATCGGGAAAAACCAAGATGGCAACCGAATCTTGTGATTACTTTTTGGACTTAACCAAAAATTGCTTATCATTTGCTCAACAAGGGTTTTTTGCATAAATTCATTTGATTGTCATACCTTGTTTGAACAAGTTTATTAATGCCAATTAAAAATTTTAAAAGGGACCCATTTCATATGTAAATTGTTTGTGATAAAAATGTTATGAAATGGGGGGTTGTTGTAGGGCACAACAGGACCCTCAGATATCACCATCAGTGCTTCAGGAGGAAGGAGGACATTTAGGAAACAAGGGTTTCAAGAGACCAAGACCACAGGAGTGCCAATATTTGTCACTTATGAGAGAGGCACTAGGAGGCTTTTTGCTACTTCCAGGTGAGTATTATCTGCACCATGGGTGGAAGGGGTCTCACCTTCTTCTCCAGACCACAGGCAAATGCTATCTCCACTGGGAGTAGAAGGGGCTTTGCCTTCTTCTTCAGCTAGACAGGTATAGGTTGACCTATAGCACAAGGAAAATGATAAAGGGAAGAGAAATATGCATGAGGAGGACCCTAGTGAAGGGCAAGAGAGATATTTTGTCCTAGTTGATCATGAGGATGTACAAGGAATGAATGCCATTGACTTGAATTCTCAACACTCAAGGATCAAGGATGCGATCATCAAAGAGAAAGAGGCTGAGGTACAAGCCTTGTCAATAAATATAGAGAGGTCCAAATGGATCATTAACTATCTTGAGTAGGAAAAAAAACAATTGACAGACAAGCAAGACCTCATGGAGTTACAGATGATCAAAGAGAACCGAAAAGGGCAAAGAAAGCAAAGGTAAAGATGACCTCCATTGAGCAAGAAATTGAGAATGAACGAGAAGCTTGGTTAGAGAGGGTGAACATTCACCTTGAGAGGGTGCTTGAGAAGGCCAATAAAGAGAAGAAAATTCTTCTCCACATGGCCTATCACTATTTGACCAAAAACAAGATATGTAACTCAAGGATGAAGAGGCTTAAGGCTAAGTTGAAAAAGGCCTTAAGAAGCAAAAAAGAGCATGATAAACTCAAAATCTTAGCTGAAGCTTCATTAGCTTAGCAAAGCACTTAATGAGGTTGCCTCTTGCCAAATTTAAAGAAATTTTGAGGATTTCTGGTCATTTTGCATTTTTGGAATTTTTTACACACGCTTTTGATGGGGACAATATTTCGGAAAATGGCTTACATATTTGGATTCAACATAAAAAAATAAGCAAACCCAGAAAGCTTGAGAAAATTTGGGGAAGATCTTGGCCACCAAAAGGGCAAAAAACTCTGAAAAAATGCCCTCTCTGCCACTTTTCTGACCCACAGGAAGCAGTCTTGGGTAAATCAACTTTTGGAGGGGCAAATGATCTCCAAAGCAGGAAATTCAAATTGTTCCAGAAACTAGATAGGCAGGGCTTTCTAGCAAGCCATCTTGGGCCTGGTTTGGATGAGTGGAAGGCCTCCAAAGCTACCTCGTAAATGGAGCTGTGCATTAAATCAGTGGCATTGCACATTAAATGAAATTTTGCCAGTTTTGCTAGAAAAGTCAAATTTTTCTTAGTTTTCTCTACAGTTGACATTTTCTCGTCCTCTTGGTGAATTTGGCATGGTAAATGATGTAACTTGATGTAATTATGGATGTAAAACACTTGATAGGGTAGATACATCAAGTCAAAGGTGGTTTTTAGTTGAATGAATTGGTTTCCTTGGTTTTAGAGGCAAGTTGTTCCACCGCCTACTTTTGTGTTCCTAGTTTAGATATGGTTGAAACCACCCCTTTTCTCATGGATTTGACCCCTGATGGATAGCTTTGATGGTTTTGAGGTCTATATGATGTATTTTTTTAGTCATTTGCAAGGGTTGGACTCTTTTGGAAGTGGTGCACTCATTGTATACTTGTATCAACAAATTGGCAAGGAATAAAACTAGGTTTTACATCTATTTTTGTGGGATTCTTGTGATATTGAGTTTATGTATTATTTCTTCTTTGTAATGAGTTTTTATGATGTTTCATATGTATCCACATCTTTCTCTCTCTTCTAAACTAAATTAATCAAGGTGAATAAACAAAATACACTAATTTACAGTGCTTCGTCTTGGGAATACATTTGGTCTTCTATGCTTTTCAATAGTTTGAAGAGGATTCATGCTCCTCATGCCCTCCTCAAGCCCTCAGCAGTCTAAACCTACCGTCTCAATCAATTTCTAGTACATAACTCCTTTGTCTACCTCACCCCACAGAATATTTATGTATTCCTGATTTGATTTCCTAGACCCAACCTGCCTGCTCCATTTGATCCAACAACCAATCATCAAAATCAACCAAAAACCCTTGAGCTACTATACCTAGTCTAAAATACACATTCAATTTCAGTCATCTCAAGACATAATTGCAACCATGTTAAACTGAGATTGACAAGAAGAGAGCCCTCTCCTGACTTGGTAGGGCTAGCTGCCAGGTTAAGCGTGGTTTGTGGTTATCCTAGGATTGCCTCCCTTCAGCCTGAGGTCGATCTAGGCTCTAACATAGTGGCGACCATACTGGGGAAGAATGAGAACATATTACCCCAGTATTTTTGAGTAATTCTAGACATTTGGATCATAGGTTTAGGATTCAGTAGGCTGAAAAATGGAATGTTGTAAAGCAATATAAAAGTTTTGAGAATTTTTGAACACACTGGCTTCAAGAAGATACACCAGGTCCATTCCTAATCTTGATCCTCCTCCCGTTTTGAAAATCCTAATCTCATTCCCAGGATCCTCAGACAAGAGAATTTATCAAGTCGTAGACCGGTTTTCAGATCTATTTCATGTCCTGTGATGTGGTTGTACCTCGAAGATATTCCTTTTGATGAACAATTTGGTTTATCCTTGTTTAGAACCACATCGGACAGTGAATTACTAGACATAGTTGCAAACCCTGAATTTATCAATGAGCTTGAAATCCAACAAGCCAATTTGATAAGTAACTGTAATCTTCAAAACTCTCCTCAGTCATCTATCACCACTGATTGAATTCCTGAACTCTCTGATTCAGCTTCAACATCTTTTGCCTCATCATCATTTCCTCATATTTCATAGCATCATCTAACACCTCCGTTCATACCTTCAATTCCTCAATAGCCTGTCATTACATCTCAAATACTCGTCTCTTCCGCAACATCAACTCCTCCCGTTGTCACAAATCCCTCTATTATTTCAACATCAGTTTCAAATCCGCCACGAGCCATGGCTACCAGATATGCACCTCTCATTGTACCTCAGAATCCGGATGTTGTTCCTGCTCATTACCAAAGTAAGATATCGTTTTTTGATGCTACTCAAGGTATCACAGCGCAGCAGCATGTTGACAGGATGAATGACTTCTATGATCTCCATGAGGTAGATGAAGAAAATGTGTCCATGCGATTATTTGTGCAAAGTTTTGGAGGCTAGGTTCGAAATTGGTTTAGAGCACTACTAGCGGGATCCATCAATACCTTACCGGTTCTACATAGACCATTTCTGGATCGATGGGAGGTAAAGAAAAATCCACTCCAAATTATTTCTAAGTATGAACATATAAAAAGGAATGTAGGTGAAAGTGTCTAAGATTATTTTGTAAGGTTCAATACTGTCTATAATGCTATTCCAGTTGATATCAAGCCACTAATGGGGTTGGAATTGATTAAATTTCCCAATGGGTTTGATGCTGATATGGCATATCAGTTGAGATAAAGAGATCCTACCACACTAGAGGATATGCAGAAAAATGCAGTAAGTGTAGAGGCAAATTTGTTGGAAAAGAGAGCACGGATGAAAACGGAAAAGAAGGTAACCATAAAGGATGAAGCATATTTTTCAGATGTTAAGGCGAATCAAATACTCCGGAAAATCAAGAAGATGTTTGATCGGAATACAATTGTAGACAAGCCTGAAAACACGATCAGAAGTCCAAACTTCAACGGACAACAACAACCTCAGTTCAGGATTAAACAAAGGGAGCAAAAGGCACAAGATCAGTCATCACAGTAGCAAGTCAAAACACCTTTGGAGCAAAATTATGTACAAGGAATGGAAAGTGATGATGATGATGATCCGGTGGTGGAGGAAAATCATTTCTTTACTGCTGATGGTTTGCCCATTTTTCTCACGAAAGATGAGGAATATTTTGAGGTTTCAAAGGTTCACACAGTTGAAGATTTCATACTAGAAAATGATGGGCTCTTAGAGGATGAATCAGATGATTATCAGAGAGGATATATGAATGCATTTACAGCACAACAGAAGCAATATCCATTGAGAAGCCGAGATGTACCAGTTATCGCGATTCAAAAGAGAAAAGAGATGCAGCCCAAAAATGACTCTTCAAACACTTAGAAGAAAGGAAAGGAGCCTGTTGATCCAACTTCCAGCAAAGAACCATCTCCAAATGAGAAGACTAATCAGCAAAGTGCAACAAAGGAAAAGGTCGAAAAGAAGGACTCTTCAATCAAAGAGGTAGATAAAGTTTCAGCTTTTAGTTTAGAGAATGAGATAGCTAAATTAAAGGTTTCAATTCCTTTGATTGAATTGATGAAGAACAACAGTTATAAAAACCAAGTGTCCAAAATTTTAAACATAGATCCTTTATCTGATATGGTCAATGTAGAGGATGATCACCCGGAACTTATCTTTGGCCCTGCTTTAGAAGGTCAGTTTGAGGATAGTGAAGTGCCTTTGTCTTATATAAGCCTTAGATTACATGAGTGTGTCCTCCCTAATGCCATGTTTGATTTTGGATCCTCCCATAATTTGATGCCAAAAGCTATTATGGAGAAATTGGGCCTTGACATTACTCGCAAATATCATGACCTTTGCTCTTTTGATTCTGGTAGGGTCCGATGTATTGATCTTATCAAAGACTTGGTGGTGTATCTAGATCAGATCCCGACCAAGAATGTTCTCATGGATGTGGTTTTTGCAGACATCCTGCCATGGTTTGGTATGTTGTTGTCCAGATCATGGGGTGCGAAGCTTAAAGGGACTTTACAGCTATATTTCTCCTATGCCACCATTCCCGTGTTTGGTCAATTGAGAAAATTATATAGGGAGAAGAAAATGAGGTACATGATTACAAGCAAGGAGAAACCACTCAATCATCCAATTAATGTTGTACATACTGATTTAAAATCGTTTGTATTATATTCAGATAGTGGTTTGAATGATATTGATATTCAATTAGTTGAAGTAAAAGATGTGCCAGAGATTACGGAAAATTTCAAAGTTGTCCTTGATCAAGAAAGACAAAAACTTACAAGCACCTTTGAGAAGTCTGCATTACAATAGTAGCAGAAAATTAATGAGTAGCAACACATTGAAGAGATCAGTCAAGGTAAGAAAGAAGATGAAACGGAATTTCAGCACTTAGAGGAAGAAGCAGGCCTATGGATTATGGATTTCGACGAAGCTGTGGGTAAAGAAGGTGCTGGCATTGGGATTTGGATCCATAACCCTATTTTCTAGCCTAATAAGGTCCCTAGTAATGTAAGAGTATTCTCATATAGATTGGCCTTTGATTGTTCTAATAATGAAGCCGAATATGAAGCGTTGATTACAGGATTGAAGATTCTCAAAAAGCTGAAAGAAAAAAGAATATTAGTTTATGGGGATTCGTAATTGATAATCAAGCAAGTGAAGGGCGAGTATCAAGCCAAACAGTAAAGGATGAGGGCCTACCATAATGCAGTTTTAGATATCCTAGGTATGTTTCTAGATTATTCCTTGACATGTGTACCATGTGCACAAAATGTAATTGTAGATTCACTTGCAGCCGCTGCCAGTAATTTGAATATCCCGATGAATTCCAATAACAAGTTTGACATCCATGTCAAACACCGTCTAGCTATCCCATACAATATAAGGTATTGGCAAGTCTTTTGGGATGATAAGGTGATTAATGATTTCTTGCAAAATGAAGGCAACTACAAGGATGCTTCCATAGACCGTGATCCTGATGAAGATGAACCTAAAATTGAAGTAAATTAGATGGAAGTATTGCAGCTGAAGGACAAATGTAATTCCTAAAGGTCTTATTCCTTTAGAGGAACTCTTCAATCAAGATCATGTGGCTAGGAAGCTAAGTTTGGTGCCAATAGATAAGGGTGTTGAAGCCAAATTTTATGAAACTCACAAAGTCATTATCCCCCGAGGTAAAATCTAAATATGTCAAATTATTTCCTGAATTTGCTAACGTGTTTGCTTGGGATTATTCAGATTTAAAGTTGTATGACAAAGACATAATTCAACACACAATTCCCATCAAACCAAATCAGAAGCCATTTCGTGAGAAGTTGAGGAGGATTAATCCCAAGTTGTTGCCTTCAATTGAAAAAGAGGTAAATCAATTAAACAAGGTTGGTATAATCGTTCCAATCAAATTCTCTGATTGGATCTCTAATTTAGTTCCCGTCAGGAAGAAGACCAGTGAGATCAGATTATGCATAGATTTCAGAAATATGAATAAGGTGACATTACAGGACAACTATCCACTGCTAAAGATGGACCACATCCTCTAGAGAGTAGTTGGAGCATCTCGTATGTCGCTACTCAATGGATATTCAGGCTACAATCAAATTTTAGTGCATGAAGATGACAGGGACATGACAACATTCACCACTCCTTAGGGAACATTCCATTATGCCAAGATGCCGTTTGGTTTGAAGAATGTCGGTGCTACATTTTAGTGTGCCATGGACATTGCCTTTGCAAATGAAAAATATGTGTTTTTAGTAGTATATCTTGATGATTTGATTGTCTTTTCAAATTCTGATGAAGAGCATCTTCACCATTTGAAAATTGTGTTTCAGCGATGCAGAAAATTTGGGATATCACTCAATCCCAAGAAAAGTCTTTTTGCTATAGATGAAATGAAGTTGATGGGCCATATCATTTCAAAGGAAGGAATCTGCATATATCCTGCAAGGGTGGAATCTATCCAGAAAATAGATTTTCCTTGGAGTAGGAAGGAGATACAATCATTTAACAATAAGATGAATTTCTTACGCAAATTTGTGCCTAATCTCGCTGAACACTTGAGGGAAATTACTAATATGTTGAAGAAGGATAGTGTTGTGAAGTGGACCGAGGCTGCTATGAAGTCTTTTAACCTGGTAAATTTTGCTTTATCCACAGCCCCGATTTTGATCAGTCCTGATTATACACAGGATTTCATATTATTTTCATCTGCTTCTGAACATACTATGGCAGCAGTTCTAAGGCAAAAAAGAGATCAGCTAGAAAAACCTATTGCATTTTTTAGTAGGACCATTAGGGATGCAGCCTTGAAGTAAAACATCATTGGGAAACAAGCTCTTGCCTTAGTTAAAGCTTTGAAAGACTTCCAAGTGTATATTCTACACTCTCATATCCTTGCATACATCCCTAACATAGCAATAAAAGATGTATTGGTACAAACAGATCCGGAAGGAAGGCATGGAAAATGGATTGCAACATTGCTAGAATATGACTTGGAGATAAAGCCTACAAAGCTGATCAAGGGGCAAGGTTTGGCAAAATTAATGGCAGAGTCAAATTTGCATGTATTAGACATAAATCTTATCGTAGCCATGTCTAAAGAAGAAGAGGATAGTGAGCTGATTCAAGTGTCTGAAATTTTCCTCCAATCTCCATGGTATTCAGATATTGTGTACGTGCTTCAACATCTTTCACCACCTCTAGGGATGGCTAAAAATGAAGGTAGAACTCTAAAACTCAAAGCTGCTAAATTCTGTATTTTAAACAATGCACTCTATTGGAAGGATCTAGGAGGCATTTTGCTAAATTTTTTAATTGATGATGAGGCCCAATAGGTCATGAGTGACTTTCATAAGGGAGACTATGGTGGTCACTTGTTTTGGAAGACGACAGCTAACAAAATTTTAAGAGCAGGTTACTATTGGCCTACATTATTTGCAGATGTCTACAAAGTTGTCATAAGCTATCATGAATGCCAGATTTTTCAAGGAAGAAGAAAGTTGAAGCCACTCCCCCTTAAACCAGTCAAAGTTCATGCACCACTGCAGTAGTGGGGTTTGGATTTCATCGGAGCGATTCATCCCACATATTCAGCTCAACAAAAATGGATTTTGACGGCGATAGTCTATTTCACAAAGTAGATGGAGGCAATCCCCACCCGGCAAGCCACGAATTCGGTAATAATTCAGTTTCTTGAAACAAATATTTTGTCATGTTTTGGTTGTCCTAACAAACTCATTATAGATAACGCAACCACTTTCAAGTCCAAAAAGATGATTGACTTTTGCAGCAAATATAAGATTACTGTTAGGACCTCACGTTGTCCCTTTTTGACCATATATTTTGCTATTATGTCATCCTTTTTCAACCTATATTTAAAGTCCTTATTATTGCCTTAACCCACTTTTCCAAAGGTATACAATATTTCTTCTCATTACTATGAGTTTAATTTATTTTACATACAATTACATTACTTTCATAATTTATTGATTGAAACCGATAGTTGCTGAAACAGTTATCATTGTAGTCTACGTTGTTGAAACAGCCTGAAGACTACAAGGTTATTATTATAGGTCATGTTGTTGTAACAGTTAGAACAAGGAGCAAATCCCGTTGCTGAAGCAGTCGTGATTTTCATTCTAGATTCGACAGCAACAGAAGAAGATCATCGAAGGAGCTGCTACATTGGTTGTAACTACCACATTCCAAAGTCAGCATTACCATAACCATTGTAACAACATTTTGTTAATGGGAAAGTTGATTTCCATATTTTGGTATATTGGGTTAAAGATAGGACTTGCAATGTAATCAATTTTAATAGATGTCTCCTCTTTAAAAAGAGGAGACATCTACACTAGAAGGGGGGCGACAGACTGCGGGAAGGTTTAGCTGAAGGAGAAGAACTGGTATCTTTTTGTAACATGACATATTGATAGATGAATAAAATATTGTTCTGAACATTTATTTCTAGTTTTCGTTTCCTGGGGAATCTTGTGAGAAGGACAGGGCCCACCTTCATCACAAGATTCACCCATTATATTTCTGCAGTGTGTTAAGTGTGTTTCCTATCCATACCTTGTTAAAAGTTCTGTTTACTAAATGTTTCTTATGCATTATTGTTGAACTCTGTTTTTCCAATTGATTCCTTTTCATTAGATCACTCTTTTAATGAAATTAACCATTATTTGGTAATTGTCTGCAATACACTATTTTTGTTGTAACTCAGAGTGGAACTTCAGAGCAAGGTGTGACTAGTTTATTTATTACTACAACTTTTATTTCTTTTAAGATTGAGCACATACAGTGCGTAGTTGGCTTTGAAATAAACAAACTTCCTCGGGTTGACAATTTATGTAGCACTTAGTTGTTTGGATTAATAAGCAATTAAAGTGACCAACATTTTGGCGTTGTTGTCGGGGAAGGCAATCATAAATTTTAAAAGCATTAATGATTTTCTTTTAGATGTGTAGAATGCATGAGAGGACGTAAGAAAACTAATCCTACAGGTGGCAAGGGCAAAGGAAGAGGAGGAAGACAAACCTTTATTGATGAGATTATCTCAAAAGCTGAAACTTCTCAAAGGCTAAGCTCTCGGAAGCCAAAGACTCAGCATTCTCTCCAAACAAACTATGAAACAGAGGATGTTGTGGGCCCTGAAAGTGTTGAAGATATAGTAGAAAATACTAAGGAACTAGTGGAAGACATTGAAGAAGCAATAGAAGATATTGGGGGACCAGTAGAAGACGTTGAGGAACCAGTTCAAGACATTGAGGGACCAACAAAAGGCATTGAAGAGCAGGCAAGTGCAACAGGAGAACAACCAATGGAAGGAAAAAATGAAGGACTCTTTGGTGGATGACAGGTAGGAGGAGAGGGAAGAGGTGAGAATTCTCTCTCCACCTTGGGATTTCCTATTGGGGATCTTCCCAGAGGAGCAACTCCCATGAAGAATATCCCACTCTCAGCCTTACCTAACTTCCATGGTTTATCTTCTGAAGATCCTAATGAGTTTCTTTTTGAGTTTAATATATTGTGTAGAAGTTATGATTATGTTACTAATGCTCAGAAATTGAAGCTATTTCCATTAACACTAAAAGGAAATGCACTAAGATGGTTTATGAGTCTGGGAGGTCATGTAATCACAACATGGCAACAAATGAAGGAGAAGTTCTTGACCAAATATCAAGACTACTGCCGGACAAGAGAAAAATGGGAGGAATTATTTAAGATGGTTCAGAAGGACGACAAAAATCTGGAGGACTTTGTGGAAAGACTACAATACAATCTACAGAGATCCAATCACCCCAATGTAAGTAAAGATATTCGTAAGACAATATTATTGAAAGGGGTAAGGGATGATTTTTTAGACATGCTAGATATGCTTGGTAAAGGGGACATATCTAAAGAATCGTATGATGAAATTGTCAACCTTTGCAAGAGATGTTCAAGAGGAGCTGCGAATAGATCAAAAAGCAGGGATAATACATATTCAAGAGTCCAAAAATCAGCCAGTGGAGGAGAAACAAGAGATGTTAAGTTGTTTTTCTTCACAAATTGATACCTTGCAGGTTAAGAAGAAACAAGCAGAGGCAAAAGTTGCTTTGGCCATCTTCTATCCTAAATGTAGAGAAAAACATCCACTAAGGGAATGCCCATTGGACAAGGTACCAATTTGCACCATTTGTAAGAAGGACCATGAAACTCAACAGTGCCCTTCTTTACTAGGAATAAAAGCAGCATTACAACCAAATTAGGAGGAAGCTAAAGCAGCTTATTTGCTAACACAAAGGAGGCAATGGCAACCACGAGGAAAAGGTATGAACTCTAATATGCCATTAAATTGTTGGAATAATTATCCTTATTTTAATCAAGCAAACTACCCGCATTTCAACCAAATGCAATACCCACCCTTTAATCAAATGAATTTCCCACCCATGAAACAAACAAACCCTCCCTTTGTAGACCCTGCAATGTGGACTCCTTGGCCTCCACAACAATCTTATTTTAATCAATGGAACCCAAACTGGAGAGCTCAACAAATCTCATTCCCAAACCAATTTCCTCAGTTTCAGCAACCACTCTCTCTACCATCAGGTGCTCCACCAAATAATCAGACAATAAGACCCCAGCTGCCTGTACAACCAAACCCTAACCCTAATAATAAAGTTGTGCAAGTCATTGATATTCAGAACCAGCCTATATCTCTTGTTCTCCCTTCGCATTGTAATGATATTCATTTACGATCTGGGAGAATAGTTGAGCATATTATTGATGATATTACCTCTTTTGACTCTGACAAAGAAGAGACAGAAAAGAATAATTTACCTAATAAGGGTGTTGAAACAGTCGAGCCACCCTCTAATAAAGGTGCTGAAATAGTAGAGCCACCATTCCCTGAGCGTCTAGCTCTCACTAAGACACCTGAGCCACCTACTTTTAATCTTTTAGGGGAATTGCAGAATCTTTATGTTAAAATCCCACTTTTACAAGCACTCAGAGATGTACCAATTTATGCCAGAACTGTCAGAGATATTTGTATTAAGAAACCTGGTAGGAAAGCTAAAGATCCCCTTACAGTTCATGTGATGGGTGATCTAGCTGCTTTAATGTCTGGAAAAACTCCTCCTGTTAAATATGGTGATCCCGGCCATCCTACGGTTACAGTACAGATTGGAAAAACTATTGTTTCACGAGTTCTAGTAGACTTAGGTGCTGCTATAAATATTATGACCCTTGAAACCTCACAAATATTACAGCTAAAGAATGTAATCAAAGAGACACCAACCATCCTAGAGTTAGCTGATCGTTCCACAATAAAACCAGAAGGAGTTATTGAAGACCTGATCATTTCAATTGAATCCTGGACTTACCCAGCTAACTTTGTTGCATTACAGACTAAAACAAAGTTGGGGGGACATCCTCTAATTTTGGGGAGACCCTGGATGGCTACAACAGATGCCTTTATCAGTTGTAGATCAAGTTCAATGACAATTTCTAATGGATGTGAAACTAAGAATCTTACTCTTTATCCTCATGCCACACATATGATTAATAATGATGATTCTGTATGGTTGGACTATGATGATAATGCTACTCAACCCATTTTGACTATTAGACAAGCCTTAACTCTTAAATATACCATGGAGGATGAGGTAATTAGTAATTTTATTTCTGAAACCTCCTCGGTCACTTCTGAAACATATAACCAGTTGACTACAATTTTGGAACATGAAACCCAGGAAAATCTTAAATCTGAAAATCTACCTCAAACATCAACTGCTATCTCCTCTAAAAGCATAACAGTATAAATCGAACCTGGCAAAACATTGAACATAAACCCCAACTTATCAGATGCTGAAACACAAAAACTAAAGAAGTTACTTCGTGAAAATAAGGAAGCATTCGCATGGGACTATACAGATATGAAGGGGATCTCTCCTGAATTATGTACTCATCGTATCTATATTAAGGAAGGGTGTCGACCAGTCTGTCAACCCCGGTGGTAAATGAATCCCAATTTGAGGGAAATTATTAAAGAAGAACTTCAAAAATTGCTTAATGCGGGGTTTATATACCCCATATCTGACAGTGAATGGGTTTCTCCATTGGTGGTAGTACCTAATAAAAATGGGAAATGGAGAGTGTGTGTAGATTATAGAGCCTTAAACAAAGCCACTCAAAAAGATCATTTCCCCTTGCCATTCATTGATCAGGTTCTAGCCAGTTTGTCAGGAAAGAGATTCTTTTCCTCTTTAGATGGTTTTAGTAGATATAACCAAATCAAAATTGCACCCCAAGGCCAAGACAAGACCAATTTTACTAGTCCTTGGGGAACTTTTGCTTATAGAGTTCTCCCATTTGGACTATGTAATGCTCCAACAACGTTTCAAAGAGCAATGATAGGAATCTTTTCTGATATGCTTAATGACTATATGGAGATATTTATGGATGACTTTACTCCTTATGCTGTGACTTTTGAAGATTCATTACAAAACCTTGAAAAAGTACTTAAACGATGTATACAAGCTCACCTTTGCTTAAGCACTAAAAATTGCCATATGATGATGAACGAAGGAATTGTACTTGGGCACTTCATTTCATTCTTGGGGATTCAGGTAGATCCATCCAAAGTGCAGGTAATTCAGACCCTTCCTATCCCTAAAACATAAACTGATGTAAGAATTTTTTTAGGACATGCTGGATACTACAGAAGATTTATCAAAATTTTTTCTAAAATAGCTTCTCCTTTGTTTGTGTTGCTTATGAAAAATGTTGAATTTAAGTGGACTGATCTTTGCCAGAAAGCTTTTGATGAACTTAACCATCAGTTGCCTACAGCTCCTATTTTAAGAGGACCTGATTGGGTGCTTCCCTTTCATATATCCTCTGATGCTTCGGATACTGCAATTGGAGCTGTCTTGGGACAAGAGGAAAACAATTTTCCTTATGCTATCTATTTCATTAGTAAGAATATGACCCCTGCTGAACTTAATTTCACAGTTACTGAGAAATAATTTTTAACAGTAATTTATGCTATTAATAAATTTTGACATTACATTACTGGTTACCCTACTTTTGTTCATACTGACCACTTGGCTATTAAGTATTTAATGAAAAAATCTGCCACAAATTCTCGAGTTACCAGGTGGTTATTATTATTACAAGAATTTGATATTACAATTGTAGATCGACCAGGTAAAGAGAATGTAGTTTCTGATTTCCTTTCTTGAATAAAAACTGATGATAATACTCTAGTAGATGATTCCTTTCCTGATAAGTATTTATTTGCAATATCTTCTCATTCACCTTGGTATGCAAACACTGCCAATTATCTAGTTGCAGGGAAGCTACCATCACACCTATCACATCGAGAGAAAAGAAATATCATTCAACAAAGTGCTCGATATAGATGGATAAGTGGGTGTATTTTCCATACAGGACTTGATCATGAAATTCGAAGATGCATTAGAGAAGATGAGGTTTATGATATACTGAACGCTTGTCATGATGGCCCTTGTGGAGGGCATTTTGCTGATAAGAGAACAGCACATAAAATTCTCATAATGGGTTATTATTGTCCCTCACTTTTCAAGGATGCGAAGAAATATGTTAGGGCCTGTGATAGCTGTCAGAGAATGGGTCAACCTAATCATAGAGATGAAATTCCATTGAATCCCCAAGTAATACTTGAACCCTTTGAAAGATGGGCTCTAGACTTTATAGGAACCATCAATCCTCCATCTAGTCAAAGATTTTACATATTGGTTTGTACAAATTATATGACTAAATGGGTGGAAGCTAAGGCACTTATTAGAGCTAATGAAGAATCTGTTTTAACCTTTCTATTTGAAGAAATCTTTGTTAGATTTAGATTGCCTAGAGAGCTAGTTATAGATGGAGGACCTCCTTTCAATTCTCATGGTTTTAAAGCCACACTTCAAAAATATCATATTCATCATAAAATTACTACACCTTACCACCCCCAAGCCAATGGTTAGGTGGAAAGTACAAAAAAAGTCATAGAAGCCATTTTAACAAAAATAGTGAAGGAAAATAGGAAGGATTGGTCTCAAAGGCTGCCTGAGGCATTATGGGCTTACAAAACTACCTGGAGGAACACTACAGGCTTTTCTCCCTATCAATTGGTTTATGGTAAAAGTGCTATTTTTCCTATGGAATTTGAGATTAAAACCTTAAGAACTGCTTTAGCTGTTAGCCTTGATTTGATTGATGCACAGACAGCCAAGTTGCAGTAGCTTCAGGAATTGGATGAAAAGAGGTTAGATGCCATCCACCAAACAACTATGATTCAACAACAAAGAACTAGGTGGCATGATAAAACTATTAAGCATAAGCAGTTCCAAAAAGGTAATTGGGCTTTATTGTATGACTCTCGGTTTGAAAATTTTCAAGGGAAATTACGAACAAGATGGCTGGGACCTTACGAAATAGATATTGTTTTCCCCAATGGAATAGTATTTCCCCAATGGAATAGTAAGGCTCCTAACAATTGATGATTCTAGAACACCATTATTAGTAAATGGGTATCGGCTTCGTCTCTACCAGCAGCCCATTTCTAAAGAGGATTTTAAGGCCACCTGCATGGCAGATTCACATTATATCTTTTTGGGGGAGCCTGCTACCCCTCATTGCATTTAATTTCTGCATTGTATTCTTTTTAGTATTAGATTAGATTTCTTAACTAATAATCCCTGTCAAGGGTTGGCATGTTACAATTGATTATTTTGTAGATCTCAGACGTAGGGAGGCTGGTTGAAAAGAACAATCTTATTGCAAGCATATTTAAGCTTCATCTTGTGAAGCATTGTCATCTCACTCCAATTCACAATTCATTCCCCCATTTTGATCATTTTCCCTTTTTCTCCTCCCTATGTCCCCCATTACTTTTCAGCAACATCTTTCCCATTCTTATCATAAGTATTTTTCAGCAACATTTTCCCTATTTCTCCCATTTATAGCAACATTTTTCTTTATTGTCCCCATTGTTGAAACACCAATTTCCTCTCAAAGAATGATTATACACTGTGAGAATTGTCTATTGCATCATTCTTATAACTTTGTTCTTTCGTTACCTTCTCTTATCATTATACAGGCCTTTCATATAATGATCATCTATTAGCAACATATACTATACTTTTTGAATATCAATCAGAGGTAAACATGAGGTATGTACTTGTATGTGTAAATATTATTAAACTATAGTCAAATGAGAAGATTATAACATTATTACCATGATCTCCATACATTTAAAACTCATTATTCCAGCCATAGTTGGGGGGAATATCAAAATCATCATGCCATCATTTCACAACATGCCAATCACCGTTGTTGTTTTTCCCACAGTTATGTCTCATCACCCCGTCTTTGTCTTATTATTCCATGAACTCATTTGCAAAATTTACTCTGTCTCGGGTGCGGTAACTCGGTTTGTCACTGTACATTTTATTGAAGCTGGTAACTATGGGAGGACTTGCTATTCGACATGAGCCCGACTCGATAGCTTTATTAGAATTACACCTAGAGGTATATCAGATTTTTCAGCACGTCGGTTGTGTAGATTATTTTCAGAGGCTCCAGGGATTTGATCCACAACAAGTCCTTGAATTTTCATGTAATTTATGGGATGGCTACTCTACCGTTCAAGGAGTTCAAATTCCAGTTTCAGAGGATGATATAGCACAGGTTTCAGGCCTACCAGCCGTTGGCACTCGATGGTTTAGTCGTAAACACATCATTCTTAATGCACAACAGGACTTTCTTCTGCCAAGAGAGCGGGTCGAGCCTAAAGGCAGGGGTGTCGCACTTCATTCATTACCACTTCCATGGCCGACAGTTGCTAAATTTGTCAAGCACTATCTCACCTGCAAAGGTCACTACCAGGTAGTCTATCAGCATGATTTTGTCTTGTTAAATCATTTGAGACATGGTCGACTGTTAAATATGTCGTATTATCTACTTGGGTGTCTAAAGAATATGTCACATTACTGTATGCATGAAAAATACCCACTCCTTTCCCTCACCCATCATCGTCTCATCTAGTTATTAATTCAAAGAGGTTTGGCTCAACAGAATCCTCCCCCACTTAACAACCCACCCCTAGAACCCCAAGAAGCCGCTGAAATTCCTCAAACAGCAGCTGAAATTCCCCAAGAAGCCGCTGAAACTCCCGAAGTTTCTCAACCCGCCCCTGAAATTCCTCAACAAACTCCTGGAATCCCTCAACAAGTTGAAAATCCTTCCGAACAGCAACCAGGGAGCATTTCTAACCCCCCAGAAATTCCACCACCTGCATCACCTAATCCAATTGACCCTCCCACCACATCAACTCTATCCCATAATTTAGGAGAATCATCCAGTCCCACTATCCACATTCCAAGTGATGATTCTGATGATTACCTTCCCATTACTAAGCTAAAAATAAAAAGGCAAGAAAAGGTTGCTTCCCTACCAAAAAGACGAACAAGGGCCTCAACCAAAGAAGCTACCATCCCTGATGACCCTCCTCCTCTAAAGAAAACCACTCACAAAAGAAAAACCACTACTCTCCCTGCCTTTTTACCTCGAAGACGAATGAGGACGTCTACTGAAGCAGCAACTATTACCACCATCCCAAATTCCCCACCTATTAGCCTAAAACCCCATACCCCACCATAGTCCCAAGGCCCTGAATCTTTACCTGTCTCACCCTCAGGTACTGAAATGCAAGATGCCCAGGATTTTGTGACATCATTTCTTTCAGAAAACATAGCTGCCACACAAGAACCAGCTACTGATTTAGCAGCTGCCACACAAGAACCAGTTGTTGATCCATCAAATTTAGATACCCAAGATGATGTACAGCATGTAGCTGCCCCACAAGAACCAGCTACTGATTCAGCAGTTGCCACACAAGAACCACCTGCTGATGAATAGAAAACAGATGACCTAGATGTAGCTTCCCCACAAGAACCAGCTACTGATTCAGCAATTTCCACACAAGAACCACCTGCTAATGAACAAAACGTAGATAACTAGGATATTGCACAAAACGTAGCTGTTACACAAGAACCAGCTACTCAATCAGTATCTTCCACACAAGAACCATCTGTTTATATGCAAAATTTGGATTCTCAAGATGATGTAGTTGTTACAGAACCAACTGATGATTCAGCAGTTGCCACACAAGAACCACCTACTGAGGCTGCAAATGATGAAGCTGTTATGGAGCAACAGACCTTCCATCCACTAGAATCAACTACTAAGACTGCGACTGCTACACAAATCCCAGTCACCTTGGCTTCCATTCTACAGGAAAACGAGTTTCTAAAATCAGAACTCGAAGCCTATAACAAAGATCTTAACTTGTATACTTTAGCTCATGCAGCATCCGCAGCTGAGAAGAGTACAGAGAAAAACCAGTATAATGAATATATGTGCAGCCAATGTGGTAATATTTATCATCAATTCGGTTATAAAATAGTTGAAGTTCCACTGCCTAGAGCCACCCTTGCATCTACTTCTGTTGCAATTAAAGAGGAATGCCCTGCTATTACACAAGAACCAACAGGGCCTTCAAAGATTTTTGAAAAAGAGGTTAAACCACAAATACCTCGGCCTATTGTGATTGTTAAAAATGAAAGTCCTGTACCACGGCCTACAAATATTGTGTTCACTCAGACTGAACCCCGACCTACAAAAATTGTCTTCACTCAGACCAATAGCACTCAAGCACAAATGGATAAATGGAAGAAAGAATATGTTATGTCGCAAGAGAAGATCTTGCAGGAGCACAAATTATCATGGAAAAATCATATATATGAAAATTGGGAAGTTTTGGAATAGTCTCGTGCATAAAACAAGGAAAATAAACAGTTAAAAACTAGATTTCTCCTCATGTTTAATTTGGTTCAAAGATTACTGGCCACCAGGAAACCATCCTCCAATTACTCTCTTTTTCTTGCAGAACACTTAGCGTTCTTCCAAATAAAGGCAATTAGAGATGGCAGACCTCATGAGGTATCTACACCTGAACAGTTTGTGAAAATCTTCACAAAAGCATCTCCGAGTGAAGAAAATTTACTCTGTGAACTATACCTCCATAATGAAGCCATCCCTGAGGATAGGAAGCTCAATCTGAACCCTCTGGTTGGTGACATTCAAATTAGAGCCTTTGTCTCTTTCCTTGCCAATCAGCTCATGTGGTAGAATGCCTTCCTTTCAGCAAGACACAATGAAGATAATCGCCTTCTATGGACTCGATCTGAGCCACAGAATGTTGTCATTTTCACTGCTAAATATCGTCAGTTTTTGAAGGAACCAGGAATGACCGAGCATATCAGAAAGTTACAGGCAGCAATCTTAAAAGACTGCCAACATTATGTCAAAGACAAGGTAGGTCTGGCCTTACAGGAAAACAACCTATTTTGGGAACAGTCCTATAAGGAGAGGAAGAAATATCATCCCTTTAACCCTCTTAATCTTGAAATAGCAATTTCACGGCTACCTAACTATGTCAAATGCATTCAACAGTGTGTTGAAAAATGGTTAGGATATCATTTTCATTTCCCTATTCTATGGCTACCAGCACAAGAATATAAGGCTTACTTCAGGTTGTCCAAAAAGGAGGAGCTAGCAGCATGGCAGAGATTACAGAATGTTCATGGTTTCAGAGACTTGGCTGATGGCACCTTCTATACTTACTGCCTAAGTAATTTGCACTGCAAGTCCCAGTACTCGGACTCAGATTCAGAGTAAAAGTTGCATGAGGACATGCAACCCTTTCAGTTGGGGGGGATGTTAGGACCTCACATTGTCCCTTTTTGACCATATATTTTGCTATTATGTCATCCTTTTTCAACCTATATTTAAAGTCCTTGTTATTGCTTTAACCCACTTTTCGAAAGGTATACAATATTTCTTCTCATTACTATGCGTTTAATTTATTTTACATACAATTACATTACTTCCATAATTTATTGATTGAAACGGATAGTTGCTGAAATAGTTATCATTGTAGTCTACGTTGCTGAAACAGCCTGAAGACTACAGGTTATCATTATAGGTCATGTTGTGGTAAGAGTTAGAACAAGGAGCAAATCCTGTTGCTGAAGCAGCTGTGATTTTCATTCTAGATTCGACAGTAACAGAAGAAGATCATTGAAGGAGCTGCTACATTGGCTGTAACTACCACATTCCAGAGTCAGCATTACCATAACCATTGTAACAGCATTTGGGTAATGGGAAAACTAATTTCCCTATTTTGGTATATTGGGTTAAAGGTAGGACTTACAATGTAATCAATTGTAATAGATGTCTCCTCTTTAAAAAGAGGAGACATCTATATTAAAAGGGGAGTGATAGAATGCGGGAAGGTTTAGTTGAAGGAGAAGAACTAGAATCTTTTTGTAACATGACATATTGATAGATGAGTAAAATATTGTTCTGAACATTTCTTTCTAGTTCTCGTTTCTTGGGGAATTTTGTGAGAAGGACAAGGCCCACCTTCATCACAAGATTCACCCATTATATTTCTGCAATGTGTTAAGTGTGTTTCCTATCCATACCTTGTTAAAAGTTCTGTTTACTGAATGTTTCTTATGCATTATTGCTGAACTTTGTTTTTCCAATTGATTGTTGCATTACCTAGTTCATCTACAGTTAATTCATGAGTGTTCCATTGGCAATTGAGTTTACAAAGTGAGTTGGCAAGCATGGTAACCAGAAACAGGTGTTGAAGATTCCTGCTTTTGGAATAGGGTCTTGTTCTCTGTTACAGCATAGCTAGTGTTTTCCTTTGTAGATTGATTCCTTTTAATTAGATTACTCTTTTAATGAAATTAACCATTCTTTGGTAATTTTCTGAAATAGACTATTTTTGTTGTAACTCAGAGTGGAACTTCAAAGGAAGGTGTGACTAGTTTATTTATTACTACAACTTTTATTGCTTTTAAGATTGAGCACATACAATGCGTAGTTGCCTTTGAAATAAACAAACTTCTCTGGGTTGACAATTTATGTAGCACTTAGTTGTTTGGATTAGTAAGCAATTAAAGTGGACAAAAATTACCTTAGGGAATTCTATTGCATATTATCCACAAGGTAACGGGTTGGCCGAATCTTCCAACAAGTCATTGGTCAACATTATCAAAATGTTACTAGAAAGTAATAAGAAGAGATGGCATAAAAAATTGGTTAATGCATTATGGGTGGACAGGGTAAGCCAAAATAAGTCTATCGGTATGTCCCCGTTTGAGATTGTATATGGTATTGACACAAAATTCCCGACATCTCTTGCATTCCCAATTGTGAAACTTTTACAAGAAGTTGGCAGCGAGGAAGATCACTTGCAGCGAAGAATAAATCAAATGATCCATTTATAGAAGACAAGAGAGGAAGTTTTCCAGAATACCTTTAGGCTGCAGGATAGGATTAAAAAGATTTATGATCGGAAGATAAAGGCAGACAAATTTCAGATTGAAGACATAGTGTTACGGTGGGATGCTAGAAATGAGGATAAAGGTAAGCATGGAAAATTCGACAACCTATGGAAGGGACCATACAAAATTGCTGCCTATAGGGGGAAAAATGCATTTCTACTCAAATAAATGGACGGGCAAGATTGTTCAGGAGGACCAGTAAATGGTAGGCTCCTGAAACGGTACTTTGTCTAGGGAGTTTTCTGCTATCAAACTCACCATTGTAAATATGATTTTATTCATTTCATTGTAGAATTTGAGCCATGACTATTCATTTTAGATTAGGGCTCGAAGTGAAGGTTATAAAGCTAAGTGTCTAGTTTCAAATTTTGAGTGTCTAGTTTTAGATTTGAGTTAGTCTTAGTTCTTAGTCAATTCAGTTATGAGTCTTGAGTCAAGTTTCATAATGTCAGTTTTTATGTTTTTTTTGAAGTTTATTGACTCCATATTGCCCAATGGATAAGGTACTAGTCTGCTTTCCCAAAGATATGTGGTTCTTGGCACCTCCAAGAACCTACCATCCCCATTGGAGCCAATGTTAGTGTCAATGTCTTCACACTGCCATCAGTGATCAAATTTACTCTTTTTGCATTCATGTTAGGTGTCTCATTCAATCAGCTGCATTCCATTAGGTCATGGATCAACTGATGGTAGAGGTTTTATTTCATTTTCCCTCATGTCATATACCTGCTGAACTTGTTGACTTGTTGTCATAGTCATTTCAATTTCATTTTTCACCAGTCCTAGGGTTTAGTATCATTAGGTCTTAGGGTTTCATCATGGTCATTCAGAATGAATAAAATGGTCAGCAGACACATGAGGAGGGTAAAAAGTTCAAAAAGTCATCATTTTCCTTTTTGTGAACTCAATAAAGCTCTTTAATCTCAAAACTTTGTTTTGAGGAAAAACAGAGCACTTAGACCTGAAGGGTTTCATTCATGTAAATTTATGTAATTTTATTGTTCCTATATGTAATAAGTATCTACAAGTTGCTCCTAGTCACCTGGTGATAATGCCAGCTCTTGCCACTGCAAAAAATCAATGAGATTAGTATCAGTCCACCTGCAAAAGCCAAAAAAGTCAAATATCAGCAAAACAGAGTATTTCAAAAAGCCATCAAAACATTAGAAAGTGGGTTTTGCTTAATGAAAAATCAAAAGGAGGGAAAGTATAAAAAGCACATCCATGTGTTTTATTTCTTCATTACTAAAGGAAACTTGCTAAGGAGAGACCAAAAACACGATTTCAGCTATCATTGAGCAAAGTGAAGGAAGAACAGAAAAAAATCGGGGTGTTTGCCTTGCACTGCGCATTAAAAGGGCGTTGTGCACCTGTTGCCTTTCTGCAGTGCATTTTTACACTGGCGCTTTGCATTAAAAGTGCATTGCACACCTATTCACTGGCGCTGCGCACCTATTGGGGAGAGTCAAAACACTTCAAAATCGCATCAAATCTCATCTAAAGCCCTTGCATACCTTTGTCCAAGTAAGTATAGCCATCTTTATTGCTAATGAAGAATTAGTGCTTGGTTTCTTGGGTTGTGTGGTCTCATTTAAAACAAACCCTAGATGTCTTTGAATTTCCTCTCAAACCCTAATTATTCACTAAGTAATCCCTCACATGCTATTAAAGAACTCATTACTGCTCTCCCTCTTGCCATTTTTATTGTTTTCTTGCCCCTCTTACCATTTCATTGCTTTCCATATCCCTTCCATTATTCCTAATTCACTAGACTTATTCCCCAAAATACAAAACCCTAAAACCACAAACATCTTCACTCCCTCAATTTGAATCACATCCCCATTCACCTCACTCATTTCTATCTTTTTTAAAAAATCTCTTCATACTCATCTTGTCCCCACCTCATTCCTTCATTCCTCACTAGCAGCTACAGTCACCAAAACCCATGGAGAGTAACATTGATTATGAAAGGGAGGATGAAACCCTTAGTGACAGTTCTAGGGAAAATCATGTGCAGAGGAAACCTCACAAAGGGGGAAAAATAATTAGGGAGGATCTTGTCAGTTTTAGAGAATTGCTTGCTCGCCCATTTTCCATATCATGTTTCAGACATCACTCTTGCTTTGATTTTTGTGAAATGGTGGAGAGGGTCAAGTTGCACCATGAGCTTGCCAGGTTATTTGTGACTCATCTGGACAAAGGTCAGGTAAACCTTGCTGGTGTTTCATTTATATTGTCACCTGCTATTATTTCAGAAGCAACAGGCATTCCAAATGTAGGTGAATAGTGGAACAAAGGACAATATGTTGACAGGGAATACTATGAGCCTTACATTAAGGCCAGATATCATAGCAAAATCAGCAGAGTGTTTCCCTTCAAATTTTTGGAGGACAGGTTTGCTCCACTCATGAAAATTATCATCAAGTATTTTACTTGTGAAGGAAGGTTTTCCCAGTTATATGCATACCACATCAGGTTTTTGATGCACTTCACTAGGGTGAGAATGATGAACCTCCCCTATTTCATATGCAGGAACATAGAAAAGATGACACATTTTGTTCAGAGAAAACCATACCCTCAATAGCTGAACAATATCTATCACTTCTCTTTGATAAATATCATTTTATTACATCAACTGAACTTGATCAACATGCCCTGGGAGACCTTCATTTCTCATGAATTCTTCAAGGACCCTTAGATATCACCATCAGTGCCTCAGGAGGAAGGAGGACCTTTAGGACAACAAGGGGTTCAAGAGACCGAGATCACAAGAGTGCCAGTATTTTTCACTTATGAGAGAGGAACTAGGAGGTCTTTTACTACTGCCAGGCGAGTATTATCTCCACGAGGGGTGGAAGGGGTCTCGCCTTCTTCTCCAGACCACAGGAAAATGTTATCTCCACTAGAAGTGGAAGGGGCTTTGCCTTCTTCTTCAACTAGAAAGGTACATGTTGACCAACAGCACAAGGACAAAGATAAAGGGAAGAGAAAGATGCATGAGGAGGACCCTAGTGAAGGGCAAGAGAGAGATTTTGTCTTGGTTGATCATGAGGATGTACAAGGAATGAATGTCATTGACTTGAGTGCTCAAGACTCAAGGATCAAGGACACGATCATCAAAGAGAAAGAGGCTAAGGTACAAGCCTTGTTAATAAATCTAGAGAGGGCCAAATGGATCATTAACTACCTTGAGCAGGAAAACAAACAGTTGACACACAAGCAAGACCTCATGGAGTTACAGATGATCAAAGAAAACCAGCAAAGGGCAAAGAAAGCAAAGGTCAAGATGACCTCCATTGAGCAAGAAATTGAGAATGATCGAGAAGCTTGGTCAGAGAGGGTGAACATTCACCTTGAGAAGCTACTTGAGAAGGCCAATAAAGAGAATAAAATGCTTCGCCACATGGCCTATCACTATTTGACCCGGAACAAGATATGTAACTCAAGGATGAAGAGGCTTAAGGCTAAGTTGAAAAAGGCCTTAAGAAGCAAAAAAGAGCATGATAAACTCAAAATCTTAGCTGAAGCTTCATTAGCTCAGCAAAGCACTTAATGAGGTTGCCTCTTGCCAAATTTGAAGAAATTTTGAGAATTTTTTGTCATTTTGCATTTTTGGAAACTTTTACACAGGAAATCCATCGGCGTTGTGCTTTTGATGGGGACAATATTTTGGAAAATGGCTTGCATATTTGGATTCTGAATCAAAAAATAAGCAAAACCAGAAAGTTTGAGAAAATTTGGGGAAGATCTTGGCCACCAAAAGGGCAAAAAACACACAAAAAATGCCCTCTCTGCCACTTTTTTGACCCACAGGAAACAGTCTTGGGAAAATCAACTTTTCGAGGGGCAAATTACCACCAAATCAGGAACTTCAAATTGTTCCAGAAACTAGACAGGTAAGGCTTTCCAACAAGCCATCTTGGGCCTGATTTGGATGAGTGGAATGCCTCCAAGATGGCCTCTAAAGTTCCATTGCGCATTAAATTAGTGGCGTTGCGCATTAAATGAAATTTTGCCAATTTTGCTAGAAAAGTCAAATTTTTATTAGTTTTCTCTACAGTTGACTTTTTCTCATCCTCTTGGTGAATTTGGCATGGTAAATGATGTAACTTGATGTAATTATGGATGTAAAACACTTGATAGGGTAGATACATCAAGTCAAAGGTGGTTTTGAGCTGAATGAATTGGTTTCCTTGGTTTTAGAGGCATGCTATTCCATTGCCTACTTTTGTGTTCCTAGTTTAGATATGGTTGAAACCACCACTTTTCTCATGGATTCAACCCCTGATGGATAGCTTAGATGGTTTTGAGGTCTATATGATGTCTTTTTTTCAGTCATTTGCAAGGGTTGGACTCTTTTGGAAGTGGTGCACTCATTGTATACTTGTATCAGTAGATTGGCAAGGAATAAAACTAGGTTTTACTGCTATTTTTGTGGGATTCTTGTGATATTGAGTTTATGTATTGTTTCTTCTTTGTAATTAGTTTTTCTGATGTTTCATATGTATCCAAATCTCTCTCTCTTCTAAACTAAATGAATTAAGGTGAATAGACAAAATACACTAATTTACAGTGCTTTTTCTTGGGAATGCATTTGGTTTCTGTGTTTTTCAATAGTTTGAAGAGGATTCATGCTCCTCATGCCCTTCTCAACCCCTCAGCAGTCTAAATCTACCATCTCAATCAATTTCTAGTACATAAATCCTTTGTCTACCTTGCCCCACAGAATATGTATGTATTCTTGATTTGATTTCCTGGAACCAACCTGCCTGTTCGATTTGATCTACCAACCAATCATCAAAATCAACCAAAAACCCTTGAGCTACTATACCTAGTCTAAAATCTATATTCAATTTCAGTCATCTCAAGTCATGATTGCAACCATCTTAAACTGAGATTCACAAGGAGAGAGCCCTCTCCCGACATGGTAGGGCTAGCTACCAGGTTAAGCGTGGTTTGTGGTTATCCTAGGATTGCCTCCCTTTAGCCTGAGGTCGATCTAGGCTCTAACATGTTTAATAAGAAATAAAACAAAAATCATGAATACACACTCGTGAAGGATAAATGGTTAAAGATAATATTGTATTGGTAGTGAAGTTTTTTCATTCAACCTAGTTGAATAGCTAATTGATCCTAAAAGAAGCAGACATGATTTTAGCTGGATGTTTTGTAGCCACAATGAACCTAGGAAAAGACAATAGACATTTTCTCACATAAAATTTGGGCATCTGAACGGGCTTTGGGTTCATGGTTGAATCTCTTCCACTTGGAATCTAAACCATTTATGCTGATACCTTTCTAGGCATTATACAAAGAACATAACTACATCAAAATGGAAAATTTTCTCTAGTGCAACTCACAAAGGCAATAATCTTAAACAAATTCAGAATAAAAATATAACAGAAAATACTCCAAAGCCGATAGAGGGAATTCTATTTATCCTTTATAGTGGGACCTTCAATTTAGTTTCTAAAAAATCAGGCAATCTACTTTCTAAGAGCTAAATTGCAAGTGTTGTGTTGAAGCTCATATTTGTACTCACCTTGAAACGTCTGATGTTTATTCTAAATTATGAGCATGTATGGAAAATTGATTTCAATCTAATAAAATTTTAATCGATCAAAACGCCAATACTACATTAACTTATGCTTACCATGTTGGTATATGACGCTTCTCTCTTGATTTTAAATTTCCTCCAACATAGAAGTCTGAATTTGTTTTGTGCTTATAAGTAGGAGAAAAATCTAATTTTCCTTCTTTCCATCCTTTGAATACATGTCCTTCTCTTTGCTCAATTTAATGTTGCCATAGAGCATGCCAAATTTGATTTATTTCAAGCTACTAAGTTTCTGAGCCTAGTAAAATTGAACAACTACAATAAATTTTTTGGCATGAAGTATGCGTACCTACTTTATCTTTCTCTAACAGAGCATCCCAAACATTCTTTTCCACCAGCTCTATAGTATCATCGTGGCAAAGTGAAATATGATAATTCAAATCTCCATTCCATCCTTTGAATACATGTCCTTCTCTTTGCTCAATTTGAAGTTATCATAGAGCATGCCATATTTGATTTATTTCAAGCTACTCACAAATATCTTCTTGGACTACAAATACCACTTAAATATTACCCAGCATTGAGCATCCAAACAACCATCTTTCTTTGTTAATATTTGTGGTGCAGCCTTCTGCTTGCTTGATGAAATTAGAATTGATTGTATCCAATCACAGATAAGAAATCCCTACATATTGCTTGTGCCCAAGTGGATATGAAGTGGCCAGCGACTCCAGGTCCAAGAACACCTAATAAAAGAATCTTGGGAACATAACTCAAGAATTTGATACTGAATTTTAATTTTTATGGTCAATTGAACAACCTAAGGCATATGGGATATTGATATTCTGGATATTTTGAACAATGCCTGTTACTTTACAAAATATGTTTGGAAAGATGTTATGCGCAGTATAAACATTTCAATGCATTTAAAATTTTTCATCTTAATGGATATTATGTCAAATATTTTTTGGATTTTTGGATGAAATTTGACAATACAATTTTATCAAGATTGCATTTTTTAGTTGTCTAAAATGCATTTCTGAATTCAACATCCTGAAAAACACATGGGGAACTTGGATTATGCAGATTGCATAGCTCAAACTTACAATTCCAAGAAATATCTAACGGATTTCGGGCAAAATTGGTCAGAAAATATGTCTAAAAAAGGTCACAAATGTCAAATATTTAGACTAGACTATAATTTTTACATATTTTAATATTTTTTTTGTAATTTGTGTTTGCATTAAGATAGAAATATTTACATTAGCTATGTCAAAATTATTGTCTTTGGCCTGCCACCTTGGAAAACAAACCATTAAATCAAAGAGTTAAGAACCAACAAAAATGACTAACGCATTGTCTGAGAATAGAAAATTCCAATAATTCTAATAATTATCTCAAAGATTCCTAGTAATATAAAACAATGCAAACGTAATGAGTCATCAATCATAGAAAATCTCCCAAATTTAGTATTCAACCAAAAAGAATTGTATACAAAAAAAATCATAATTGTCATTCACAACTGTGAATCAATAGATTTAGTACCAATCTATTATCACCATAGCTTGCCACGCCATCTCTGTGAACTCTTGTTGTGTACTTATTTGATGGTGCTCTATTTTGCCACTTCTTGAGTTGTTACCAATGATTGCCACGTCATCTATGTGAACTCTTGTAGCATGACCTAATGGCACTTGCAACACATGGAGATAAAATTAGGGAGCCATATTTTGAACTAGAAAATAATTTTTATATTAAATGCAACAACTATGTCTAGTCTTTATAATTCTCAAATGTATCTATAAATACGGTGGATCTTACTCATAAATATTAGTTGAAAAATAATATACAAAGATTTTATATTTTTGTAGAAAAAAATTGGATATTTGTGAAGGAGGCTATCTACATAGTGCATACATGTATCTATAAAAATAAATACAATGGATCTTACTCATAAATATTTGTAGAAAAATAATATTCAAAGATTTCTAGCAGAATTCAAAGGTTCAAAACACAGTTACCTCCTAAAATCTCATAGATGGTGCATAGATTATGTCTAGAATTATTCTATTCTATTAATAAAAGTTGTTTTGAAGGACTGATAAGTCATCTAATCAATATGATGAACAAATTCAATATTCACTCGAAAAATTACACTTCTGATCATATAAAAGTTGGACATAATTTTGAAAATAAATATAAAGGAAGAAGAAGAAACTATTACGGAAAGAACATCCACAATTTTTTCTTTTAGATATAATTTGTCTTCAAGATCTATCCCAGACTCTATTAATCTCAGTAGTCTTTGCACAAGCCTCAAGATCTATCCCAAACTCTATTGATCTCAGTAGTGTTTGCACAATCCTATGAAAAGGTATACAAAATTGACACTTACATCTGCTTTTGGAGATGATTATATTGATAAATTATGTTGAAAACCCTAAAAAGCATGCTTCACAATTTCTTTGTCTCCATGATTTTCCATAATTGAAGCTCATTTTTCTGTTGCAATAGTGAATGGTTGAGGCATGGTAGCATTGGCACGTTGGGATCCAAAACTCATCCCCATGATAGATTGAGGTATGGTGGCCCAACAAATGATCAGTCTCCCTAGATTGAACTAGCACAAATGATTCGAATGGTGTGATTGCATCTTGTTGTGCTACTCAACAACCCCCCCCCTCCCCCGACCATTTATTAGTCTAATGGTTAATATGTTAATTAAAAAATGGGGCCCCTTCATAAAAAACATCCAAGAAAATTTAGCACTTAGGCGCTTTCCTTTCAACTTTTAGGAATAAATCAGGACATCAAGTCAAAACTCTTTAAGACTAGCAATTCCCACCTTTTCGCATATCGCTGCACCAAGTGCGTTGAAGATTTAATTAACAAACATAATCTGTGAATTGCAATAGAATGAATCATTGCTTTTAACTTAGACATCATTAGAATTTTCATTCAAAATACAAGATTTAAAGCATTTCCTATAAGTAAAGCACTTATCGCAATCGCATATCGGCGTACACAAAGGACGCAACTCGCAAAGCATGTTGTAACATGTGAGATGCGATATTGCGATAGAATGACTCAACCTCATTGCATCGCATCAATTTACTTAAAAGTCCAATCTTATGAAATACACGAGCTTTCAAAATGTGATAAATCTCGGACCTAATAAAAGAAAATGTTATAAATTGAGAGTTAAGTCCGCTACGTAGTGAAAAGCCACTTTAAGAAGTAATTACTCCTTCAAGAAAACTACACTCCAAATGGTAAAGGATACCCCGCTTATCTCACATCCCGCAGAATTCTAAAGAACTTTGAGAAAGCGCACAATCAAATATGTGATAATGTGATTTGCGATATTGCATCGCAATCGCAAAATCGACATTCTCGCAGTTAGAACCCCCCACCTTAAAGGTTTTTCCTTCCCATTTGCGATGCGGTAATTTAATAAGTAATAAAAGAAATGATAAGGAGCCTTAGTGGCTATTTAATGAGTTTAAGGAGCAGCTCAACGTGACACGATATCTTTTCTTCTATGTTCTGAATAATAACTCATATATTGTCACCTTTTTTGGATTAATTGTATCATTTATTCTCACTATCATTTTCGCTCATGTTTATCCAATAAATTTCGCTTTGCTCCATTTCAGGAAAACTCCGCAGAGAACATCGTTAGAAACAATGGGGAAGAAAGGGAAGGGAACTGCATTTGAGAAATCAGAAATGGTGCCGCTTTTCTCTGATACCACATGCAACAGAGATGGAGGAAATACAACATGGGAGGCCATGTACAACTTGTTAGAAGAAGAGCAGCCCAGGCCACTAGTAACAAAGGCCACGACAGATGCTCAGGAGCCATCTGATGCCTACTATTTCGAAACAACATGTTCTTTCCTACACTACATAGCTACAAGACCAAAAATAATCCCATACACAGACATGGTCAAATGGGTAATTGACGAGGTAGACATCACCTACATAACCTTCAAGAATCACAGGCAAGAGGTCATGGGGTTTTTCTCAGCAGACAACCTACGACTAATGTACCAGTTACTTGAGCCGCAAAAGTTATACAACAAACAGGTCCTTGAGCAATTTGCCAAGGGAAATGAGGACCCTTCAGACGTCACCTAGACCTGCAAATCAAGCGAGGGAAATATCAAACGAGATAAAACTAGTATGTACTCAACGACATCCATTTCTCCCCCCCATAGTTTTGCAGTGGCAATGGTATGTAGGTTATTCGGTAGACCCGATAGCACCAAGTTTTCCATGGATTGGCTCCTATTGATAGATTCAGTAGTGATTGCAACAATAATGCACTGGGCTCAATTGTTATCAGATAATTTGGAAAAGGCCATGATCCAGGTGGCTCCAGGGACACACATAGGACAAAGAGGGCTTATGGAAGCTCAAAAATCAAAGTGATCAAAATGCTTTCAAACTAGGAGCAGAGTGTATATCTTGTCGTCCTGATCATAACAGTGTGAACGGTTTTTCAATTAGAGCTCGTATGAGGGAGAACGAGCCAATAAAATTTTTGGTCAAATTTGGACTATGGGCCAAGTTTAAGTGTCCTACAATTTGATCGACCCCGGGGCTTGAAACCGAGCTCCCGAAAGCAGGCAAATTTGTTGGATTTTTAATTTGTCTAATATCCCCTATATTAGAAAAATTCAAAAAAAAGTGTTTGTTTGATAAAAATAAAAACAAAATTTTTTTATGGGGTAGCAAGCCACCAACCCCGCCACCACCCCCAACAATCCAACACTAAATATCAAAATTTAATTAAATATAGCCGACGAGCCATGACCCTCGCCGGCCCCCTATCAAACCACATAACAAAAAGAATTGACGAGCCATGACCCCCACCGGTCCAACTAGACCCTCCAACATCAAACAACGGTAATGTATGGGGGTGGCAAGCCACCTTTGGTGGACCCGACCCACACACCAACCACCTCTTATTATATGTGTCATGAATTAAACGCGATGCTAGTAGGCATCGAACCCACCCGGCCCACGTGGGCCGGCCCCCACTAGGCAGCCCCATAATACCACTAACCCAAACTTAATTCAAACCATAATGCGCCATTCCTCTGCCCAAGTTTAATTTAATACAACATCACAGTTACCAAAACAAAACCGCCTCCATATAAAGGGGTCAACACACCAAATTAAAGTGTGGTTAAACCAACATTAAAATATATGCCAAAGTAATGTAACGGTAGGGCAGGGGGGTTCGACCTTATGACCTTCGCTTGCTTAACATAGTGCGCCACCGTTACACCAATAGGCTCCCTTGGAAATTTCCACCCACGAACTTTATTATAAACCTTCATTTGCTTAGTGTGTTGGGCATGGAGGAGGGAGGCAGATTTGAAAACGGAGGAACAGAACCCCATTATGCAGAGTGCAACGGAGGCAAAGGTGCAGCACAGAAACCGAGACTATATTTTTTAATTGTTTTTGCAGGTGGAACCATGATCCTAAAAAGAGGTAGGTGGAACCATGATTAAGCCAAATTCCCAAGAGGGTGAAATTTTCCAATGTCCAAACTGGACAAAATTTATGTCTATCCTACACCTCTCAGTGACACGAACCTGATGGTGTAGTCAGAATTTTGATCTAAGCAACATATCTTCAGATGACCCGGAGGAGGGAATCTTTGAGGAATCTAGGGGGAATCTAAAATATTCCTGTAGCCCCAAATTTCCACTTTATCAGAATTCAGAAATTTGATAGTTGATTTTGCACTATTCGACACCACAAATCTGATGATGCATTCATATTTTCCATTTGATCATTTCATTTTTCAGCCACTTTTCAAAGTGGAGTGTAGGTGTCATCATTCAACGTGCGAGTAGTCATTCCATGAGATTCGACGTCGTGAGATTGATGGTATGGCCAGCTTCAGCAATTTGACATCCTTTTCTTCAGATGGCCCTAGGATGTGAGGTATATGCAGTGTGTTCATGTACTTCTTTTTGCTATGAGATGCATTGTGTTGCATAGATCCCTGTTTGTTGTTTGATGTGGGATCTTGTTTTCTTACTTGTTTCATGATTCCTGCTTGATGTGACACGGAATCATTTGTGGGATGTACTTGTTGTCATGATTCATCATGTTTTATTTGAGATCCCTTTGTCATCATGTTGATGGGATACTCATGTTGTCGCCATGTATGTCTGAATTGAGATCCCTTTGATGCCATGTTGGCAGGATGCTCATTATTGTCATATGTGAAATTATGTCATATTGATAGGAATCCTTTTTGAATGAGAGTTCCTGCAATGGAACATCTCTTGGGGCCACTCCTGCATGAGGGTGTATTCCTTGTACGATAGAGAAAACACATGCATGTACATCATCACTCTTTCCAGCACTTAAGGCAGTGGCCTACACCATCTTGACACTGGGGCCTGAAGACATAGTCCCTCCTAGATGAACTCCATTATCAACATCTTGTATTTTATGTTGTTGATTCTTGTCATGTTCCTTTTTCGTTACAACATGAATATGTGCTCACTTATGCTATTTTAAATGCAATTCTAATTGCATCACGAAAGCAAAAGATCTTGGTTAAATCTGAGAGCTGAGTCAACTCGGATCAAGTTTGGTATCAGAGAAATATTTGCATGGATGTGAATTGCAACCATGAACAATGGAACTTGCAGTGACATAGGATGAAAAAGTGATGTACGAGACCATGCTCAAAATTTTCAAAAGGGTGGAAATAATGCATGAAGCTATACAAAAAGAGATAGAGGAAAAGGAGTGATTGCAGCTTCAGTTGCGAGCCACAGAAGAGGCCCTGGAAGAACTGAAGCACAACAACTAGAATCTTCAAATAGATAACACAGAATTGAAGATGCATCTACATGAAGAGAAAGAGGAAAAACATAGTTTGCTACAATAGCTACAAGCTAAGGATGAGGCATTGGAAAAGCTGCAACATGACCTATGTGAGGTAAAAAGTAATTCTCTAAATTCATGTATGCGTCCTGATGATAATTTCATTGTTTTTGAAAATCGCACCATAGGAATTGGCTCCAAACTGTTGAAGAAAGTGGGGTATGAAGGAAACGACTTGGGCATTAATGGCAAAGGCATTGTCAACCCCATCAAAGTGGAGGAATTACCCCATCAGGCAGGACTTGGGTATGTCAAGAAGGAAGTTAGGGAATACGCCAGGACAAATAGAGAACCACCAACAACAGATGATGAGAAGCCCTCATTAGTTCTTTCCAACTCAACAGTGGAGGTAAAAGATGTTGATTTCCTTTTAATTTCATCTTCACATAGTATGATTTCTAATGGAGATGTGGAGATACCAATTACAGGGACAAACATGAGGCTCCTTACTAGGATGAGGCACAAGGAGGAAGAAGAACTTGGTGTTAATAACCAACGCATAACTCAACCATTGGAGGTTGTTCAAAGACCTCGATTTGCAGGTTGAGATACACCTCGGGAGAATGCTCGAAGGTGTCATATTCTTTCGAGAGATCGTCAAGGAAAGAGAATGATGGGAACACATCCCCATCATTCGACGACAGTACCCATTGCAAGGAAAGAGCTGAGGCAAGCTCTCATCACCATAATGACATCAGAGACAACAAGGAAAGGTATAACCAGTCTCGATATTTGAATGTTAATTTCAACTATAATCATGTTGTTAATGATGGACATAAAGCATGGAATCAAAATACATGTACCTTTTGTGGATTACATAACCATACCTTTTGCTATCACCTGGATTAAACATCAGGCTGAAGGAAGGCAATTCTAGGGTAACCACAAAACATGCTTAGCCAAGTAGCTAGCCCTAAAAGACTGGGAGAGGGCTCTCTCCATAAGGATCTCAGCCAAGATGAATGGATCAGGAAAAGGATATTAGTCTCGGTATAGTTGCACAAAGTTTGATTTGATTTTGAAGGGGTTTTGTTAGATCAAGAGCAGCTGGATAGTTAGGGCTAGGGAATTAAGTCAAAATTGCAAGGTGTTCAATGGGGAAAGGTAGGCATGAGGTTTAACACTCTAGGGCTTGATGTGTGAGGTGTTTTAAGACTGGTGAGAAGCTAGGAAGAGCATGTGATTACCATGGATCCTTCTTATATTGTAGAAAACATATAATGGTGAATATTTCCCCAAAGCAAAGCAGTGATGTTATGAATTCTTCCTATCAACTTGAAAGCATTCACTTAGAAGAAATGAAACGATTAATGAAATACACAAAACATATTAACATATGATCACAAGTGAAGAAAATGAACTAAACTCCATACCACATGGATCTCAAATAAATAGCTACAATTTTGATTAATCTCCCGCTAAACTGCTACAAAATGATGTACAATCAAGGCATAAGCATTAAGCTAAGTCCAACCCTTTACAATGAGAAAGAATAAGAAGATATAGGCATTGTTTCAACCTCCTCCCATCCTCAGGGGTCGAATCCATAATATGAGGAGGTAATCTAACCAACACTGAACAAGAAAATGGAATATAGGCATCTTAACAACCTGCCTCCAAAAGTGAAAAACTGACTCATCTGAGCTCATATTGACTTTTAATCTAATGAATCTACCCTCTACTACTAATTATCCATCATATTTACAAGCAAAGTCATCATTTACAATAGTAAAACATCCTCCATGATAGAAAATCCATGAACACAGTCAAAACACAAAAAATAGCCATTGTACAAAATTTCCCCTACGCGCAACGCCATTGGTCCAAGGTGCAACGCCACTTTCCAGTCTGTTTTGGATGCCTTCCCGGAATCCAAATTGAGCTCATGATATCTCATTGGAAATGCATTCAAGTCTAATTTCCAAAGCACTTAGAATTTTGTCATTTGAAGCTCATTTTCCCCCTCAAAAGTTTATTCTCCCAAGACTGCTTCTATGTGTCCAAAAAGTGGAAAAAGGGTCATTTTTAGGGTGTTTTTTTACTTTTTGGTGGACCGGTTCTACCCCAAAATCTTGGAAAATACATAGGGTGCATGTACTCATCGCTCTGAATCCAAAAATTCAAGCCATTTGTCCATTGGATGCCCCTAGGAAAAGCGCAGTGCGAGTGGCGCTGCGTGTTGAGCCAGATTTTCTGTGTGTGCAATTTCTAAAATTTGCAAAAAACAAAATCTCTTCCAAACTTGACCAAAATTGGTGAGCATCACCATCATCAAGCATCTTCATAAGCCAAGGAAACTTTAGCAAGCAACCTAAGCCTATCCTCCTCTTTTTTTCCCTTTAGAGCCCGCCTTAGCATAGCTTTCATCTTTTTGACCCTCATGTTGCAAATTTTGTTTTGGGTCCTATAGTGGTAGGCCATGTGCCTAATCATTTTCAAGCCATTTCGTTTAGGAAGCTCTTTGGAGAGCTGTTCCAGTAGGTCCTGGATAAAACAATGAAATATTTTGGCAATAAGAGTGGACTTCAATTGGCAGAAAATCATGTGTTTCATGACAATACCAAGCATACTAAGATAAAATATCATTACATACATGACATGGTGTAGAGAGGAGCCATGAGACTCTGTCATATATCGAGTGATGAGTAGATTGCAGACATAATCACCAAGTCTTTTCTGAAAGGCAAGTTCTTGGTCTTTAGAGAGCATCTTGGACTGATGGATGTGACCCTCCTAGGTAAGGGTCATGGTTGATCGAGAACACTAATATATGCTCTTCCCCCTTTTTGTAGCTCCCATGGTGAGGAATTGAGTTGAAGATCTCCTGGGGTTGAGGGAACTTGTGGAAAATAGGCGTGTATAATCCTTACCTCACAGTAAGTATGTATCTCCCATATTCTCATCTAAGGGTGTGTCTAATCCTTACTTAACGGTAAGTGTGTATGCTCCCCTGCCGAGTATACCCCAATATGCGTCCTGCTCACAAACTGGGCTTGTTGGATTATTCCATCACATCTAGTCAATGCGTTGATATGACGACATGGGCATGTCTGATCCTTACCTTTCAGGGTAAGTGTGTATCTCCCTCAAGTGCCTTGGGTAGTGTCTAATCCTTACCTTGTAGGGTAAGTGTGTATCTCCTCCCAAGGTTGTGGATGCAGGTGTTTTACCACTTGAATCTTCAGGGTCCTAATGGGTAGTGTTTCTGGGAAAACTAGTGTCTTTTCGATCTACTAGTCCCACTAAGATGGGTAGCTATCTTAGAAACAAACAATTCAAAGCGCTTCAAGATTTCCTTTATGTATGATAGATAAGAGAGAAGCAAAGTGCACCAACCTATTTCTTCCGCTTGGCTCCTTACTTGTTTCCTCTCTCCCTTGATAAAACTTGCTACTCTTCTCCTACTTGTCCTGCCTTAAAGAATACCTGTAGAGGCAAAGCAACAAAACTCTATCAAAGCATATCGATCTATGATATCATAAACAATGTAGAATCAGAAATACATCAACCATACAATTTCATCTCCAAATAACAAGATTCACAAATACACGATTATATGGAGGAAAACTCAAAGAACTTTATTGATAGTAGAAATAGAAGAGAGGATTACAAACCAGCTGTCTAATCTAGCATCATCCTCCTAACATGAAAGACCTCTTCACCTCATGAAAAACAAGATCACCCAACAATACAATTTTTTTCTCAAAGAGAAACCAACAACACTTCCTTACAAATTACAAAATTCCAGCCTTTAGATCTCTCTGATGAGGGATCCATTTATAGATATTTGCAGAGGGGTGAGTCAGCTTCTGGGTTTTTTATTAGTGTCATTTCATTGATAGTTCTTGGTTCCACTTGGAGATTTCATTGATCTCTTACTCATCCTTGGGCGAATTCAGAGAGGCAAGTGTCATATGAGCAGTTTCTAGAAGATTCTCTGGGTTTCCACTTAGCAAACTGCCTCTTCCATTTTTCTACTCTCACCCATCGCACCCTACAAAAGGCTCTTTTAGTATGCATCGCACCTGGCCAATGTAGCAGCCAGTATGCATCGCACCCTAAGCATGGAGCAGTCTGTATGGTCCAGTTTTGGCCAGTTTTGAGTGGTTTTTTAGGTGGAACTTCTAGGAAATGATGTAATCAATTGACCATGATCCTTTAGGGTATGAAACAACACTTTTATGGGTTAGAGAACCCTTGGTTTATTGACATATATGATTGGGGTTGCAGTGCCCAAATATGTCTATAACAGATAGATCAAAAAACAATAGGATAGTTGTGATCCTTACCTCATGGTAAGTTGTATCCTACCTATTGTCTTTGGGTAGTTGGTTTAGTTGAGCTTCCCTATGATGTGGGTTTAGTTGGAACTCTCTAATTAAAAATATTTTGGGTGGTAGCAATGGCTACTGGATGGATTGACGGTGGTAGCTTGAGCTCCCATCCAGTGTCAAATTCTTCTCCTTTTAGATTCAAGAGTGTTCAACATATAAGCATAGATTAACATAGATGATATTTGAGATGAGCCACATGTTTCAGTCACTAATTTATGCCTAACTAAGGGAGTGCTAATTTGGTAGGTTAGGGAAAAATTCGATCCTTTGGACAACCTTCCTCGTCAAGAGAGACCCCTCCTAACCATTGGAAGAATTTAATTTGGTTAAGGAAAACATATTTTTAATATGGAAGCCCACATGTGCACAAAAGAACAGGTCAAACCTAAAGAGAAATTGGATGGCCTTGGAAGCCTATAAATAAAAGTCAAGTGACCCTCATTTGGATTTCATCATCAAGAATCTTCTTCCTCTCTCTTCTTTGGTTTGGCTCACATGAGTCTAAAGTGGTTCTTTGAAATTAGTTCGTACAGGTCAAAATTGTAGGGTCTAAGCTAAGACGTGTGGTTTAAGTTTTTTCATCTATAGCCACAGTGTTAGAACATGAAAATTTTAGTCATAGCCGCAACATACAAGGTTCTCCTTGTGGCTGAAGTATTTTAGCCACACACATGATCTCTCTCTCTCTCTCTGTGGATGGGACCTAAGGTTTCTTTTGACAGCTGACCATAGTTGACCACAGTTGACTGTAGGCTAGAAATGTTAACTCTGAGAAGTATTGTTGTTGGGATCATATCTTGAATATTGATTGGTTGAATTTGTTGGATAATTTTGTGATTGAAGAACTGCAATATTGTACTCTCTCTTTGTTGAACATTTTATGAAAATCTAATAAGAAGAATTTGAAATGATTTTCTTCCTTGTGGGGTTTTTCCCTCGTCTTTGACCAAATCAAGCATTTCTTATTTGTCTGTTATTGTTCATTTCATTTATTGTTCTATCTACAATTGTTATTGATCATTGGAATATTAAATTTTTTTGAAACACTGCTAATTAAATATAAGAATTAGGCTAAAGTGATTGTATCAACATAGAACATTGGTAAAATTAACAAGATATGGCCTCTACTCCTTATGTTAGTGTAGCTAATATTCTAATGTATGTTATGGTTCGTATTAGACTAGGCATTATCCAAGCAATAGGATCCCTAAGTTAGTTCATGGCTAATCCCAAAACTAAACACTAGGATACAATAAAGAGGGTCCTTTGGTATTTTAAAGTTACTTTTGAATATTCCATTTGTTATCATAGTGATTCTTTAGGGGACCCCACACTTAATATATATATAAGGCTATCTAGACTTTGATAGGGCATGGGACGTAGATCAAAAGAAATATAGATTTGTTAAGAAATCTAATGCCATTTTTTAAGGATCTGATAGCGAATGAAAAAGTGGTACTAAAGAAAGTAACACCTTGCAGATGCATTGATGAAACTTGTGCACATAGGTAAATTCAATGGTGTTGTGATTCCATAGGCCTTTCAGCCGAAGCAATTAACTCCATTAGAGGCATTTCGAGGTCTAAAATGGGTCTCCTAAGAAAATCGTACAACTAAAATAAAATTTATAAGAACCAATAGGATTCAAGATGATGATGTCAACCATGGGGGATGATTCACCATTTTTGGAGTAAAAAGTAAAAAGATTAAAAAATAATAAAATAATAAAGTTCTTCTTTTCAACTCGTATTTTCAACTTATCTCCCACATGTTTTACTCAAATTTCAAGCGGGAGTACTCATTGGATGCAAAATTTAATTCCTCATCCAAAGAGTACCCATATTGCATACTTTCGATGGCCCTTGCTACATGAAAAATGAGAAATACATGAAAAAACGTGATTGTAATCAAGTTTTTCATGTATTTCTCATTTTTCGTGTAGCAAGGTCCATCGAAAGTATGCAACATGGGTACTCTTTGGATGAGGAAACAAATTCTGCATCCAACAAGTGTTCCCGATCGCAATTTGAGTAAACCCGTGATCTAAAAATGGGGCACTAAAGGCTTCTTGTCTAGCTTGCAAGAACCTCTCCTACTTCCAAAGCTTAAATGTTCCCAAGATCTAGCGATTAACCAATTGCGGAATTAATAATGTGCTTAAAAATAGGTGTATGCTTATGTTTATTTTTAACTGAACAAATGCCTTAAGTTATGTTGCTTATGCTGATATGTGAATACATATAACAGTAAATAATGCAGCAATAAAACAAACACACAAAACAGCAATGTAATATGGAGTTCACCCAAAACTCTTGGGCTGTGTCTCCTTGAGCTCTAGTCAACTTGACTAGGATCTATGGGATTATGGCATAAGTCCTTTTACAAGCTCCACGCTCAACTCCAGAGGTTTACACAGAACATAATTGGCTTAGAACACCATCTTATCCCTGGCTCTGAAGCTCTCATGCTTTCTGGCTCTGGCTCTGGATCTCGCACTAGCTCTTGGCTCTCGGCTCTGGCTTCTATGAGCTCTCTCTCGGCCTCTACATACCTCTCTAAGTTGCTTGACCTCCAAGCGATTCTTCAAGAACCTTCCAGCGACCCTTTTCAACTCTCTGGCTTTTCGCTCGACCTCCAAGTGACTCCAAAAACTCCCTCAGTTGCCTGTGGTTCCTGCTACCTCATTATTTGAGCTCTCTGGATTTATTGAGGCATCCTTCTAGCTCTCCGACTTCCCCAGTCATTTCTCTGCATGTAATCAATCCTCTACGGCTTTGCTGCTTCTTCTGTTGCTTGTCTATTCGACTGGCCATATGGCTTTGTGGCTCTGTGGCTCTACGCATTCCCAAATGCATCATTGTCTGCAAAAACACTCGCTTGCAGCGCGGCACAATGATCAAGAGCTATTACAAAGGATTTGGGGCCTTCCTTCAGGGAAAAACCTGAAAATGGGATAAAATTCCATTACACAGAGATTTACTGGAAATACACTATCGGGCGTGAAATCCAAACTTGAAATTCCATGAAACTTCCCCTATAGACCCTATCGAGTCCTCGTTTCATCGACATATCGCATCGCATAGGCAGATTGGCCAAAACACCAATACATGGGAAATACACAGAAATCTCGAATTCCCGAATCTCAAAATTTATGAAATTGAGTTTATAAACCCATCGGGTCCGGCCCTTATTGGCTTATCGCAAGTTGCATGCCCAGCAGCCCTTTGTATTGGGGATCACTGATCACCTAATCGCGGATATCAGCGTATCGCTATCGGCATATCGCAATTGCAACGGCCTCAGGGGTTCCTTCCTTTGGCCATGCCAACCGCCGATCATCAATATCGCCCATCGCGTATCACATCGATGGGCTCCATATCCCTACTCCACCGATCGTCGATCGGTCGATCACTCCAATCGTCGATTATCATAATCGTATTATCACATTATCGCAATTGCCAAGTCTGGGGTCCCGATATCACATACATGCATGCCTCTGATGCGAAGAGTCAAAGATCACTGGTCAGGGGTCCTTCCACCCTTTTAACCCTTTCTGATGTGATTTTCTTTAGGAAAGCCTTAAGTCCATTTTTATAAGGAAATGCCTCTTTTTCAAAGGACAAAGGCAATCTTCTTTCTACGATAAATTCTTCACCCGAAGTCCATTTTAGCCCATTCAAATTGCAGTAGATTAAGGATGAGAAGATCTACGCAATGGCAATATTTCTAGGAGCATACTTGGACTTTCATTTTCCTCTGTGAGGAACACTTTAGACTTAGAAGTCTATCCAAGATCCATTTTGGATCATGCCTTCCCACTAAAAGAACTTTTGGTCTCCAAAAGAATGATATACTAATCTAAACAGTAAATGAGAGTACCTCACCCTCTTCTTTTAGCCTCTATACACTTGCCTTGCATAGTGCCTCTGAACCAAATCCTTTGACCACTTTCCTTCCCGGATTTTTTGGTCCTCCTGGGAAGATTGTCTTCCTCCTTGACTTCATGCAGAACTCCTGTTGAGATAGTCACAGTAGGTAGTTTGAACTCCTCTTCCTTGATCACTGATCCAAGGTGGCTCAAACCAATGTGAAGTTACATCTGCTTCACAATATTTTTATTTGTACCTATTTGAAAAGTTGTCAACAACAATTGTTAACAACAAAAAAAATACAGACAACAACTGGATGGTTTAACCTCCTATTTCAACAAAAGAAATAGATTTTCACATCTTGTGAACACCTCCATGTCTTACATCTGCATACGAATGATGGACTAGATAACAAGCCCACAAAACATGCCTTTAAAACAAATGACCCTTCAAGTCAAGCATGTAGAAAAAGACCATTAGGACTCTTTTTCAAAAGATGAAAGGCTCCATCATTATCTCCATCTTGGAGACCAAGTTAACTTCTCCCAAGTCAATATTGCATCACATGCATGTCAAAGAAATCAACCCTTCAAGTTAATCACACACACATGTTCAGAAACAAGGAAATCATCAACATCCCTATGTTCATGAACAACATTCTCATGCATGCATTTCATCCTTCAACTTTCACCTAAGAACACTATACTTTCAAAGTTGAAATGAAATATAATGTTGCAGCAACAAAGTGGGTCTCCTACTCAACCTTTTTCCATTCACCTTCTGGGTAAAATCCTGCAACTTGCATTCCATTAAAAAGGAAATGCAAATAGATGCATCAATAGACATGTAATCTTAATTGGATAAGAACTCTAACCATTTCTTACCAACCCATTTCAAAGGTATTTCCTTTGTCTGTACATCAGCATCAACATGTGAATCATCCTGAGACACATCATTCATGGAATCTTCCTTTCCATTTCTGCCATCTTCTCTTTCCACCTTCTTTAGGTTTCGTGGAAGCATTGTTGCATTCAGAATCCAACACTTTTCAGCAAGATGCCCTTGCTTATGGCAGTAAGTGCAACACATGTTCATTCTCTTGACAACATGATTTGCCTTGTCCAATGGACCTTTGGCTTCTTGCTTCCTTTCCTTCAAAAGTTTCCTACATGTGGCTATCCTCTTCCAACATCTAGAAACATTATGGTTATCCAAACCACAAAAGGAACATGTAATTCTTTTCCCATATCTATGTGGAAATTTATCATGCTTTGCAAAATCAAAAGGAATATGATTAGAGCCATATTTATACCTTTCTATTTCACCTTTGTTGCCTTCATGAGGAAGTGAATCAAATGAAGAAGTGGCTCCCTTTGGAACACCATCAATCTCTTCAAGGCTTTAAGAGTTTCCAGAACTCTCTGGTTCAAGTTTGTGCTTCTGAACACCTACATCCTGCAAATGATGTTTAAAGCTATTGCATTCCTCCTGAATACAATCTTCACACTTCTGAGGTAGAAAACCTGCAATGAAACTCCTTCTTGGAACTGTTTCAATGGCCTTCATGGCAGCTTTGGAACTTTCTCCATAAGCTTGTCCATAGCCAAGACCCAAATACTCAGGCCTTTTCTCAACCATTATTGGCTCAACAATACCTTGTGCATGTTTACCCAATCCTTTTCCTTCATAGCACATCTGGGACATTAGCTTGGAACCTATGCCTCTGGTATGCTTTTCAAAAGAACCAATACAAGCATTCTTAGAAGAATTTGAATAAAAACTAGAATGTTTTACCTCTTCTTCAAGCTGATACTTGACTAAGGCTTCTTTGGCAACAAAGAGCTATGTCTCCAACTCATGCATCCTTTTTAGGTTCATATTTGCAATATGAAGTTGCCTCCCCATTTCCTACAATTTGTCAGAAAGAAACTACTTCTCTTCCTCCACAGAATTCAACTGCTCTCTAAGTATGCTGCTCTTCCTTCCATCCTCATACATTTCTCTCACCTTGTCCATCATGATGAACAAGTCTTACTTCATGTCTCCATCAAAGAATATTGTGATGAAGGAGGAATTTGAGGACTCACTTGTAGAAGTTATCATTTATCAAAATGCACAAAAGAACTTCAAACAAGATTAACAATCAAAGAGCTTATTCAAGCAACCTTTTGCAACAAACCTCTTGTGCTTCAAGGATTGCCTTGAGGTCCTCTGTGATAAGAAGGATGCCTTCAGCCCTTCTTCCTTCTTGTCCTTCTTGAACTGAGCTATCAATAGATTTCCGTTCACCTCTGCAAACTCAAACAATAGTCATTCTGCAAACAATCATACAATCAACCTCTGGCTGTTTAAACACCTTTCAGACAAGCAATCCATTGCTCTGTCAATCAAGCATTCTGATTTGATACCACTTTCTCTAGTATAACTAGCTTTGATATCACCTCCCTAAAGGTGGGGTTAATCAAACCTGGCTCTGATAGCACCTGATCTGAAAATGGGGCACTAAAGGCTTCTTGTCCAACTTACAAGAACCTCTCCCACTTCCAAAGCTTAAATGTTCCCAAGATCTAGTGATTAACCAATTGAGGAATTAATAATGTGCTTGAAAATAGGTGTATGCTTATGCTTATTTTTAACTGACCAAATGCCTTAAGTTTTTTTCTTTATGCTAATATGTAAATACATATAACAGTAAATAATGCAGCAATAAAACAAACACATAGAACAACAATGTAATATGGAGTTCACCCAAAACTCTTGGGCTACATCTCCTTGAGCTCTACTCAACTCGACTAGGCTCTCTAGGATTATGGCATAAGTCCTTTTACAAGCTCCATGTTCAACTCCATTGGTTTACATAGAACACAATTGGCTTAGAACACCATCTTATCCCTGGCTCTGAAGCTCTCAGGCTTTGTGGCTCTAGCTCTAGCTTCTCTGAGCTCTCTCTCGGCCTCTGCGTTCCTCTGTAATTCGCTTGACCTCCAAGCGATTCTTCAGCAACCTTCCAGCAACCCTTTTCATCAACTTTCAACTCTCTGGTTTTTCGCTCGACCTCCAAGCGACTCCAAAAACTCCCTCAGTTGTCTGTGCTTCCTACTACCTCATCAATTGAGCTCTCTGGCTTTCTTGAGGCATCCTTCTGCCTCTCCGGCTTCCCCAGCCATTTCTCTACGTGTAATCAATCCTTTGCGGCTCTACGGCTTCTTCTACTCCTTGTCTGTTCGACTGGCCATCTGGATCTGTGGCTCTGTGGCTCTGCGCGTACCAAAACACATCATTGTCTGCAAACATGCCCGCTTGCAGCGCGACATAATGATCAGGAGTTGTTACAAAAGATTTGGGGCCTTCCTTCAAGAAAAAACCTGAAAATGGGATAAAATTCCATTACATAGAGATTTACTGGAAATACACTATCGGGCGTGAAATCCAAACTTCAAATTCCATGAAATCTCCCCTATAAACCCTATCGGGTCCACCTTTCATCGACATATCACATCACATAGGCGGATTGGCCAAAACACCAATACACAGGAAATACATAGAAATCCTGAATTCTCGGATCTCAAAATTTATGAAATCGGGTTTATAAACACATTGGGTCCAGCCCTTATCGGCTTATCACAAGTCGTGTGCCCAACGACCATTTGTATCGGGGATCACCAATCACCCAATCGTCGATCGTCAATATCGGCGTATCACTATCAGCATATCGCAATTGCAATGGCCCCGGGGGTTCCTTCCTTTGGCCATGTCGACCACCGATCTATCGATCCGCCGATCGCCGATATCGCCCATCACATATCACATCGGCGGGGTCCATATCCCTACTCCTCTGATCGCCGATTATCGTAATCGCATTATCGCATTATCACAATCGCTAAGTCTGGGGTCCCAATATCGCATACATGCCTGCCTATGATGCGATGAGTCGGAGATCGCTAATCAGGGGTCCTTTCGCCCTTTTAACCCTTTCCGGTGTGATTTTCTTTAAGAAGGCCTTAAGTCCATTTTTGTAAGAAAATGCCTCTTTTTCAAAGGACAAAGGCAATCTTCTTTTTGATAACTTCTTCACCCGAAGTCCATTTTAGCCCATTCAAATTGCAGTAGATTCAAGATGAGAAGATATACACAATGGGACTATTTCCAGGAGCATCCTTGGACTTTCATTTTCCTCTGTGAGGAACACTTTAGACTTAAAAGTCTATCCAAGATCCATTTTGGATCAACCCATAATGACATAAGTTGAAAATATGAGTTGAAAAATTAGTTTTTTCTTTTTGCCCTCTAAAATGTGATGATGTAATCTAATATTATTTTATTATTTCCACTATTATTTTATAACCTCCTTAGGATGCACATTTTAAACCTCAAAATTCTCCTAATTCATAGTTTGATGAATTATCTCCTTTACCATTGCATGGTATATGACAAGAGGGATAATTTTGGACCAAGTGTGTCATAAACCTTGCAATGCTAATGAGGACAATTTTAGAGTTGTTAATAACCTTGTATATATACTAGAAGAAATTACAATCAATATTTGTAGTGTTTTGTAGAGCCATGTAGATAATAATACAAAGTTGTTGTGGAGAATGATTGCACTATTGTTGTAGAAAATAATACAACGTTGTGTGGAGAATAATGATGCAAAATATAATGTAGTGCTACTACAAAGAGTAATTGCAGTGAGCAATGGTAGATAATAGTAGTAGGGAATAACATATTGGCAGTTACCAATATGAAAAAAAATGATAAACCATAAACGGTTTGTTGTTTTACTATGTCTTATTATACCTGCCGCTGGGAGGATATAACGTATTCATTTTTTCATTGACTTGCTATTAGTTTTTCTTTGACTAAAAAAATTAAAATCTATCCAAAGTTTAACATTATGAAATAAAATTTATTATTTTTAAATAAATTTATTTATATTTATCTCAAATATGATTAGTTGAAATGTCTCCTCTCTTATTGTGTAATGATAGCAATAATTGACTTTTGTGTACTCTATTATTAATTACTACATACAATAAATATAAATAATTTGAAAAATAACATTATATATTAATTACTATGTACCATAAACACAAATGGTTTGTAATTAAATTCAAAAATTCCATTTTCTCATTGGTGTAAAATATTGAATAGACAATTTTTATGTGTTTTATTTTTTAATTTACAAGAAAAATAATTTAAAAATATATAAATTTGAAAAAAATATGTAAAAATAACATGTGTACAGTTTGTACAACTCTCATTATATCAATCTATATTCTAATGACATGACATGTGTACTATAATATTATGAGAATTATATACAAAAATTGTCATCATTCACTATTAAATAAATAATTCTTAACTTGTTATCATTCTCTTCAATGTCAATTATAACTCATTTTACAATTTTACTATTTTATAACTCATTTTACAATTTTATTATTGTTTGGAGAACATACAACACATCATGACATTAAAATATTTTATTAAACTAAGCGACAGGGAACGCTAGCTATCTGGCCTTGTTTATTAAGTATTGGGATGAAGGAAAATAGGGAGTGTTTCTTAAGTTTACTATTACACTATTGAATTGTCTCCAACATTAAGACACTACTCAATATCTTGTAAAAAGCGCATAAACTTTGTATTGCAACCATTAGTGGCTAAATCATATATTTAGTGTGCTTTAGAGTGTAGGGGATTTTCTCCTAAAATAGTTTCCACAGAATATCATGTCGTTAATGGTGTTAATGGTGTTTATTTCATATGTGTGAAGTTATTCTATTTTTATTTTTTCACATAAATTAGTGTAAGGAGTCTATTCTACAACTTTACCTCCATTCATTGGTAATATAATTGGTGGCTAAGTATAAAAATATAATTGACCAAAGTGACCAAAGGAGGGGAATTAGCACAACCTATAAAATCAATACCTCATCTTGCAAAAGGAAGACACATAGTGATAGAGCTCAAAAATCATGATAAAACTATTTTCTTCACTTCTAGATCACTAACAAATATAAAAAAAAAGTTGAATAAATCATCAAAGGCCAATAATATGTGAGAAATTTCTTTGGTTGCAAAGTGCTTACCACTATGAATCTATAAGTGAGAGCCATCATGAAGGATTGTGATGTAGGTAAAGTTCTCTCTGCGGACAGAGGAAACCCCTCTAGCCCTAGAGTGGGTCTAGTCACAGCAAAACAAATGCAAAAACTAATTCCTCAAGTAGTCATCATTGAAAGAGCCCACCTTATGCTGGTGTTTCATGCACTCTTCATTACACTTCTCCAGCTATTGTTTTCTTCTCCTTGATGAGTGGTTCACCTAAAACAACATAAGAGAACAACGAAACACATAATAGAGCACAACAATGAACTATTCACTTACAAAGTCAAGGAACCATAAGCTATCAAATATATTTCATACAAGATATAAGAAGTAACCATTGATTGTATTAATACAAGCAAAAGTAAAGCTTACAACCATGCATTGATGCCACAAGCTTCCTTGAAGGGTCCAATTAGTATGTCTCTATTAGCATTCACTCTCAAAGGTCTCCCATAAAGGCTAATAACTCTCTCTCTCACTCAAAAGCACTAGTATAAGGCTAAGGCAATCACATTAACAATCCACAACCAATTTCTAGACTATCAGAAATTCACACTACAAACTATCAATCCAACACCAAGAACTAGCTAATTTTCTCACTACCAAAAACTAGTTGATCATAGCAATGGAGGATGCTTTTATAAGAGGAGGAGCCTCCATAAATGAGGGAGAGGAAGCTTATCTTCATGGGAGGTTACTCAAAAGGCGGAACCACCACCTCAACTAAGGAAAGGCGAACTTCCTTAACCCAACAACCAGTTCTAGAACCACCCAGAAGCATTCTATTTGAACTAACTCCCCATATCTGGGTCGTCACGAGTCAAACACTAAGGCTCAGAGATGGCATCACGAGCCAACAATGTATTCAGAGCTATCGTCGCAAGCAGGGTAATAATAACTTACGATGATCCCTAAAATCTTACCATCGTTAAGAACCGATGTACTCTTGTGACGGTGTCACAAGGTTCTTGTTTACTCTGGGCTATCGTCGTAGGCAGAATACTGATGTCTTGCAACGATCTTCAAACATGGGTAAAAAGGGTCAACTTCAGGATTAATGAGAATGGTTAATCTTCTTGAGTGATTTAGAAGATGTGGACATATATTTTGATGTATGACGCAGAGCAAATGCCATTCAGGGACCGACTTTACCCTGGATCAGGAGATACGGGGTTGGTGAAAAAATATTGTGTAACAGATGCCCCCTAAAGCATGAAGGCCGAGAGAGTGGGAGGGGTGAAATTCTTTACAAAACCATAACTGAACTAGAATATCATCACGGAGAACCTGCAAACGCAAGTACAACTAATATCTCTAATAGTGAAAGAAATACATGTAGTCTAGGTATGGGCGCAACCATCCAAAAGACAAATAGAATTGGTATATGGTATGGACGTAGCCATCCAGTCGATAAGACCATATGAAAACATAGGTATGGTCACAGCCATCCAGAAAGACTCAGGTATAGTCATAGCCATCCAATCAAAGGGTCATGTATGCCATCACGAACCAATCCACGCAACCTGAACTTATGTAATCTAAGTCTGGGGTCTTGAATCCAACCTGATCATAGTACAATTTCTAATATGTGAATAGATGTGTTGAAGTCGAGCATACTAGAAAATCACTTGATTACCGGTCAATGATGTGAACCGTTAACAAGCGCGAGAGAAACCACCAGTAATGTCAATGGTCCTCAAGGTACAGCTAGTACAAGTCACGAAGTGTGAAAAATGAGCTGGAGTCGAACACTCGTGAAGTCATCCAATCAAAGGTTAGTGATGAAAACCTGTCGTCGAATGCAAAGAACTTGCCATTAGGGCATGCAAGCTCCAAGGTACCGGAAAGGAGTCTCTAGATCATTATCCTAGATAATGAGTTGATGTCGAAAGGACGTGATCGGTCGCAGGAGGGCCATAATGTTTCCCACATCAATGATGCGAGACCAAGGAACAAGATGATGATGGATTAAATAGAGAATCAGAGGAGTATGTAAGGGTGCAAACTGGAGAAGGATTAATCTCTTGAACATATCAGCGACACGACTCCGGAATGTGGTAGCTTTTTGGTACCAAGGGATCAAATGTCATATGGAGACAACAGGGATCGAATGGAATGAGGAAAAATGAAGAACCCAAACCCCGGAAGGCAAATGACGAAGTGAGGATATCCAAAACCTAGCAAGAAGCAACAAAAGTGTCGATGTTCAAGAGCGACAAGCTGTCGTAGGTAATCAATGGAATATTTCCAAAATTTTCCCCCACCATTGCTGGAAAGTACCCCAATTATTTTTGAAACACAAGCTTGAAGGGGATAGCATATGCTTGCAATATAAGTTTGTCCTTCAGACAAATCCAACCTAGTGATATTTTAACGAGCCCTAGGGAGGAGAAGCTCGGGTCTCATCATGGCGACGAGTCCAATGTCGTCAGGGTTCAATGAGTCTGACATAGGTGAAACTCAGAGTCTTTTCATGTTTAGAGAGTTTGAAAAAGACACGGAAAAGAAAACTCCAAAGGGGCCCTTTTTGTACGTTTGTGTCTCTCAAGCTCGTAAAGGTAGAAAACGATACTTGAGAGAACCGCTTGACCATTGCAGTCAAGGAGTACTTTTCATAAATAGTACCTCTAGCCCAAAAAGGTAAAAAACTTATTGGGGACACGACGTTTTGTAACCATTAATGAGCTCAAAATGAAAAGGGCTTGGCAATCTTTTCACGTTTCAAGAGTCAAAAAAGAGCTTAAAGTTGACTCGGAAAAGGTTTTTTTGGTATTGTTTGAGTATATAATCCATACATCGATCATTACCAGCGCTCAAAACACTTGTCACTACAAGAAAACGCAAGCATAAGATCTATTTCGGAAAAACATGCATATAGGTCAAAATACCCTAATTTCAAAACTTAAGGAAAACCCTAAATTTTTTGAAAAAAAGATTATAAAAGAGACCTTATGGTGAAAAACCATTTTACTTGTGTTTTTTGACTGTGGTAAAAAAACTTCAAACATTGCGTACCTGAGCGATTGATTCCAGGAAACTCAATGGTCCATTGCCTCCTGTGCTTCCTCTAGGTAAATACCCCATCCCTATCTTTGTTTTTCCACCAAATTTAAATGCAATTTCATGTTTTAGACTGGAGTTTGGAGTGATTTTTTGGTCAAAAATTCTACCTCGGTCATCGCAGGTTTCCCCCTCGGGGTTGCGACGACCGAGAAATTTGCACGGGCCAAAATCGGGATCGTCACAAGAAAGTGATGTACCCCTACGACGACCCAAGAAATTATGAACTATGCAAATCAGTCCATTGCAGTTGTTTTAAAAACAGGTGCGACGAGCATTGGAACCAAAAATCTTCATTTTTAAATAGTTTTAAGAGATGAAAATTGTTGAATGGCTTTTAATAAAAGGGTGTTTGTGCATGCAGGGGTACAAAATGGCTTTCTCTTGGTAGGAACGCACTCACGATGATGATGATGAGATGGGGGCAGCTGATCCTCATTGCCAGAATATCCTACAGAACTGTGGGCTATTAAAATTCTTCTTAACACCACTATTAAGAGCTCAACTGGATCTTTTGGAGTACCTGATCCGAGCGTGGAATCAAACGGAAGGTAAATTTATCATTCGTGGGCAAGAAATCAAATTTTATGCCACAGACATCTATTTTTTGACCAAATTGTCATGGCGAGGGAGAGACCTCACATGGTGGGTACTCGAGTTACTGGATACTCGTTAGACACCCTTATTGCAAGATTGTGCATGGGAGCATGGAAACCATTTACCAATGGGAAACTGCAGATTACCTCGGTGAATGATTTATCATTGTGAGTTTGGCTATTCACAATCACTAGGGCAGCTGGCTCCCAAGCCCATCACGAGGCAACTAAAACTAAACTGCAATTAGCCTTAGATTGTCTAAATCCCACTATGTTTGACTGGGCGGAGGCCGTGTCTCTTAACATGAAGAGACAATTGACCAAATGCCAGAGGGGTGAGACAAAACAATTTGGTTATGGCCCGATCTTGGTACCACTCATGCTGGAGCGAGTACCAATCCTTCAGCTACAGGACATGTGGGTGGGGTGGCTAGGACCACAAGAGACTTGAATTACTCAGTGGGCTCTTGGGATGCCGCGAGGAGGTGGTGGCCAGCCAATGTCATGGGGTTCTGAATTTATTGAGTGGATAAATCGTTAGCAGGTCATGGTCGAGGATTGGAAATATGTTGGGATGGACTTCAGGGGTGACCCAGACATGCTGCTTCCTCCTGGAGAACAGTGGGATGAGAGAGGTAAAATACTCAGTTTGACCGACAAACTTTTTGTGATTTTTGTTGTTTTTGGATTTTAAATATACATGCCCTAATTATTATGTTCAATTATTTACAGATGTTGGACCTGAGAGACCTGTAGGTCTTGCTCCTACTACCCGGAGGGCTACCGGAGAGATTGACCTACCACCTTCGGGTGGAGATGTTGAGGAGGAGATAGCCCATAACCTAGAGGGCTTGACTGAGGGGATCCCAGATTATGCAGGATTTGAGGAGATCCCCAGATAGTACCAATGACACACTGTGGGTGTGTCGAATAGGATACACCGGCTGCTTAGACGGGTGGTCCGAGCAGTAGTTTGCTATAGAGAGCATCATCCATAGTAGACTTCTAGGTTTTGTTTTCTACAAATTTTGAGAGACATGTGTCTCACAATGTAACATGAACACATATATTTTTTGGACATATACATATATTTTTTTAGCGCCATGGTGCGCAACATATGATGTACATCTATCTATGTTTTACTGCATCTACTTATTGCATCTGAATACTTGTATATGATTTTTATAAATTGCGTAAATGTCTATCTAATACATGGTTTTTTAATGCATCAATTAACGTATTTAGCCTTCTAGGAATGTGTTGATATGTGATATAATCAAAATTTCTTTCCAGTAAGCGAACACGTAAATACAACCTTACAATTTGAGGGTTTCTGATGGAATAATGGTTGTTAAGTTGAAGAACCACAAGTTGGGAGTTCAGATTCACAATCAATGCGTGAATATTGAGGTCAACATCCTCAGCCAGTAATTTAATGACAGCGCTATATTCAGTGACATTGTTTGTGGTACACCCTAGACAAACACCTTGAAGGTCTACTAACTCACTGTGAGGATCGTAGATCACCCATTCCATGGAGGAAAGATTCTGGGTACTGAGATAGGCACCATCAAAGAAACCCATACAAGGTGCAACAGACATCTGCAAAGAAGTAAAAAGACACAATAAGAGGCAAATGCTTACACACCAAGCCAAACATGTACAAAATGAAAAGCACACTTATGTACACAGCAGATGCACGAAAGACTCATTTATAGTATTTTTTAAGATAAATCCCATTCTGGGGCTTCTCCAAAGGGTTTCCTTCATAGTCAGTTAGCTCATAGGCCCTTTTTTGCAAAACGAATTTCATGATATAGGGCCTGTTAGCGCTTGAGATTTCACCCTAGGCTGAAAAGGTAAATCATCAAGGCTACATCAAACCATTTCACCTCGTAGCTAGCCCTACGAGGTATGAGAAGGCTCTCTCGGGTTAGATTTGATAGATCTTTCAATATGTTTAGGCTGACCAATTAAAAATAAAGATTTTAGGCTAGTAAATTGATAGGGGGTTTGATTTGATGATTTGTGGGGGTTTTGGTGGAAACTGGTGGAAGTGCAATTCAAGGTGTGGGGATTGAGCACAGTTTTCACAGGGGGATCTAAGGGGCAAGGTAGGAATGAGTGCTGATGTCTTAATCTGAGATGGATGATCAGAGATGATAGAGGAGAAGCTAAAGAGGGCAAACACACAATTCGAATCCTCTCTAGACAGTAGAAAACATTAAAATTGAACAAACTAAAAAGCTGAGCATGTCAAAACATGAGTTCAAACTTTACCACTTCATCTGTCCAATTTAGAAGCATAAGAGAGATGTGAAACACATAAACAAACTTACAAGAACATGTAGAGAACACACCATCAACAATCAGATCCACAAGAATCCTCAAAGATGTCTGTAAAACCCTGGCTTTCCTTGCCTTCAATTGCAGAAATAGATGCACAATATACAATAAAGCTTCCTTACACAAGAGTCCAACCATCAAAATGAGAAGGAGAGAGCATAATATAGACCATCTAGACCATCTAACTCCTTTCCCCACCTCTAGGGGTCGAGCTCAGCTTTCTAGGAGCAGTTTGAACAAATTCTAAACTAAGAACTAGAAAATAGGCAGCCAAACAACTTGCCTCTATTACTTAGCTAACTCATCCATGCATTAATTTTTCACTTTTTACATCATGGAAGCTTCTAGAAGGGTAAAGAGAGATAAAATCTATCAAAGTGCCATGAAAATATTACATTTATCCATCATCTACAAGTAAAAATGGTCAACCATAGTCAAAACTGTGTTTTTTGACCGAAAAAGTCAATTCTGGCAAAACTGGAACTTATGGTCGCGCCCCCTGAACTTATGGTCGCGCCCCTTTGCAGCTGTTTTTGAGTGGGTTCCACTGATCCAAATCAGGTGCAAGATGGCTCATTGGAAAGCTTGGTCTGTCTACTTTCCATCCCAAGTGGAATTTCTGGATTTGGAGTTGATTTGACCCCTCAAAAGTTGATTCTCCCAAGGTCACTTTCTGCAACTCAAAAAGTGGGCAGAAAGTCATTTTTTTGATGTATTTTGAGCTTTTGGAGGCTCAAATCTCAAAATTAGGCTGCTACCAAGTACTGGTAATTTTTCTTTTTTCATGCCCTTTCCAAAAATGCCAAGTTTTCAAATTTCCGAGCAGTCCTCCAAAATGGTCTCACCCGGGGTGAGACCAAACCGTGGGCAAAACCTGTAATTTTACCAAAAATTTCCAAAATGCTCCAAAATTCTCAAAATTTTCACATTTTGATGCTAGATCAAGGCTGCTCAGTACCATGATGAGTGAGGGAGGCCTCAGCCAAGATGCAGAGTGGATTTGTCCTTTTCTTCCTCTTCCGGGCCTCCGATAGCTTTCTTTGGAGAATTTTCATTCTCGCCTTGCAAACATGTAATCTGGCCCAGTAATGTGTCCTCATGTTTCGGAGCAGCTCTTTGTCATGGTTTGCATTCTCCAACAATCTCTCCAAACGAGTAATCTCATGAATGTACCAAGTCTCCCGGTCACCGGGCAATGGGTCACCAGGCCTCCTGCGATTTAAGCCTCTGTTACCGCGGATTCTCCATAGTTCATCCAGCTCTTTCTCCGTCTCTAGCTGTCGGTTGCGCTGCTCTAAATAAGTGATGGTCCACTGAGCCATCTCAAGCTTCCGTTGCAACACAAGGTTCTCCTCATCTCTCCGCCGGATGATCTCATCAAAATCTGAAGAGGGAGAGTGGGCATCGCGACCAGTGAAATCATCATGTGCCTCTCCAACTGCCTCATCCTCAACCATGGGCTGCTTGCCCTCTCGTACTCCCTGTGTCGATGAAGAAAGCGAGGCCCCTTCCACCTGGTGTGGAGATAACACTCGCTGCTCTGAAAATGATGACGAGACCCCTTCCACCGGCTGTGGAGAAAGTACTCGTCGAGCTGCTACAAATAAGGTCCTATGACCTCTCTGATAAGTGACCCGAGGAGAAGAAACCACATGTCTCGGAATATTAACCTCGAGCTGATGTGATGGCCCTCCCTCCTCATGAACTGCCTCTGGCTCTGGCTCTGGCTGTGTGAAGAACTCACGGGAGATAAAATCTGCCCAAGAAATGCCCTGCTGGCTCAGCTGATGAGAAACAACCAGCTGGATAAGACCATGATGACATAAGCTCCGAAGCTGCTGTGCTGGGGTCTGTCTCCGAAAGATAGAGACCATCCTCTGAGTGTCATGAAATAAGTATGCCGAGATGTTCATCATCCTCACTCTGGTGAAGTGCATCAGCATGCGGATATGACAAGAAAATACCCGTGAGAATCTCCCCTCGCATGTGAGGTAGTGCATAATGAGTCTCATGACATCTATATACTTTGCTCGGAGGAACTTGATAGGAAAGTTCCTTGACAAGTTATGCACATAGATAGGCCTGACATATGGCTCATAGTATACTAGGTCCAGCCACTTACGCTTCGGCCACACCTCACCCACATTGGGTATCCCGGTAGCCTCTGTGATAGCCTCCAGAGAAAACACAAAATTCACCCCTGCAAGGGTGACCTGCCTGTCATGGAGATGTAGGACAAACAACCGGGCCAACTCTCTGTGATGTTGAATGTGTGACAGCCTCTCACAAAACTGATAACAAGCCATATGCTGAAAACAAGACACTGCCAATGGGCAAGCCTGCAACTCTGTCAATGATGTGGGCTCTTCCCTCCTGTGGTGACCACCCTTGCCTCCCCTACGAGGCCTCTGCTGTGTCTCAATCTCAGAAGAGGATGATCGATCATCACCTTGCTCATTAGTCTCAGTGGTTGACATGGTGTTATTGAGCAAGGTGGAATAAACAAGTCAAATTGACCGCTGCCCTGCCTGCAAAATGCTGTGAAGTATGTTGTTTTCAAGGGGAAACATCATGAGGGAAATGTTAGGGGAGGGAATTTACATATAGGAAAGGGAAAAATATATACATAAATAGGGAATTCTGAAGAAAAACATCACATAATGCTAAACATGTCATTCCATCTTTCATCATTTGCAAATCAATACTTTATTTAGGGAAACTGTGATTTTTAATCACCAAGGGAAAGGACAATGAAAATCATCATGATGGAGGGGAGGATGTCATAAGCATAGGGGGATAAGGTAGCATCATCTATGTACAAGTAACATGCAGCTCATTTCAATTTGTTTTGAATGTCATTGAGGAGCATACTCTGTTTTTCATAATTTCAAAATGACCATTTGATGCTTTGGGAAACAGGGATTTAGGGTTTCTGATTGTAAGAGGAAGGGAAGGGGTTGTTGTGATCATTTTACAGTGGAAGGGAGAGGGGATTGTATCATAGGAATGAGGGAAAATAGAGGATATTAGGGATTAGGTTTAGGGGGGATAATGGAACCCATCAACAAAGTCTACTGCCAATCAATTTTTGTAACAACAATTCATTTAAAACAGAGGCAGCCTTATTTTTTCATTTGCCATGAGTAATTAGGGTTTCACTGTGTGATTTGATCATAGGGAGGGATATTCAATTGCCTAGGGAGTTTAACTGAAGGGACAAGCAATTGAATTAGGGTTTACATAGGGAATTAGGTAGGGGAAAAAACAGAGTTTTGAGGAGGGGAAAAAGATACCATGTTACTGCAAACCCTAACCACAGCAAGTCTGATTTCTTTGATGTCTATGCAAATGAAATTTTGTCATGACCTTATTGAGCTTTGAAGTCTTTGACATATACACAAGATGACCCTTTTCCTTTGTTTTTTCTGAGGCTATGCAAAATGGCAAATTTCACTGTTTTTACAATTTTTTGAGTGCATGCCTTGTCATCACTTTTTTATTTGTTTTTTATAATGTTTCTTTTCATTCACTGCTGTACATTTACATAGGCATTTTGTTGTGTTACTAATGCTTAGGGTTTGATCATTATACATGGGGAAAAGGTAGGGTTTATAGGGTTTTAAAGGACTAGGGTTTGCAAATGATTTAGGGGTAGGATTTGTATAATTGACTTGCAAATGAGATCAATAAGTTTGACATGTTAACATATGCAATTTGTATGGGGAAAATAAAAGGAGGGACAAAGGGAAAATTTTCCTTGAAAAATAACAAACTGTCACACATATTGCTTGCAAAAACAACTATTCATTTAACCTATTTCTTTATGGATTTCTTGCACAAAATTTATGATCATTACCTTCCTTTCCAATCCCAACACCATCATCAAACATGTGAATGAGGCATACCTTAATAACTTGAGAGAATTTGAGGGTGATTTCAGCGTTTGAGTGAGTTTTTAGGGCAAACAGAAGTTCTGGTCGCGCACGGGCTCAGACTGGTCGCGCCTGTGTTATTTAACACTTGCGTTGGCCTCCGTTTGGTCGCGCCCACCCAGGTGGTCGCGCACACCTGTGGTTTGGTCGCGCACCAGTTTAACCCTTGTAATTTGCAGAAACTTGCCTGAATTGCCTCGTCTTGCCTCTAACACGAATTTTTGACTTTCATTTGCACAATAAGAGTGACTAGAGAGGGAAAATAGCTTTTATAGGTTCATTTTAAAAAAAAATTAACTTTAGAACCCACTTTCTAATGTTTTGAACTTGCTTTTCTCTTTAACACTGTTTAGAGTCTTTTTGTCCTGAAATAAGCTCTTTGGATGCGTTTGACTCCGTTCTTTTTGCAGGTTGACCGCCCGATGGACTGTAGTGAAGGAACTAGGGTTGTTGCCGGCACTTTTACAAATTTTTGAAAATTTCTTTATTTTTTCAAATTCCACATGGCCTTGGACTTAAAAACAGGGTTTTTAAATCCAAGGCATAAAATGAGCTGTAGCTGAAGAAAATGATAATGAAACATATGTACAAAACTCCTTCCGGCTTGCTGGGCACTTACTGACCATGACTCATGACCTTGAAATGATTTTGACTTATAATCCTAGACCTAAGACCATGGGACTTCAAGACAAAAATAAGAACAAGCATGACTCAATTACATTGTGGTATGACCTGATCCAGCGAAGCCTGAGAAGGGAACAAAGACCGGCTCCTCCATTCAGTGTTATGGCATGCCTAATGAGATGCAAAATTGACACTGAATGAGACACCTAACTATGCATATGCAAAGAGCTATTGATCACTGATGGAGGGCTCAAGACCGACACTAACAGGGCCCATGCCAAATAGGTTCGAATTTTCCTACCCCCAGCTTATCATTTGCTTGATCATATAGTAGGACTAAATCTCCCTCATTGAAAGAACGAGGGTTAACAGTCTGATCAAAGTGAGTTTTCACTCTCTTTCTCCGTGCTTCAATGACTAAAGAATCAATTCGACGGGTCTCGTCTAGCCGCTCTAGATAAAGAAGGTGTTCTTCCACGAGAGTAGTATTCGGAAGAAATTCGACAGCTAACTTGAGAGAAGGTATTTCACATTCAATCAAAAGGGTAGCCTCCAGACCATAAACCAGTTCAAATGGTGTGAATCTAATTGCATCCTTCACCAAGGTACGGTAAGCCCATACAGAGGAAAACAACATCAAGTGCTAGTTGGACTTGTGCATTTCAATGGTACGTTGAAGCATTGTAACCAACACTTTTTTGACGACTTTGACTTGGCCTTTGGCCTTAGGGTAATAAGGCATCGAACTATTGTGATGCAAACCTAACTGGGTTGTTAACTCAGTCATCATATAACCACGGAAATGAGAACCGTGATCAGTGACAATAGCCTGAGCGACTCCAAATCGAGTAATCACATGATTGAATACGAATTGTGTAGTTATCTTACCATTGTTGACAATATAGGCATCACTTTGGCCTATTTTGTAAAATAATCGATGACAACGATGATATACCCATGCCCCCTGGCCGAGCAAGGGTTATAGGTCATAAAATAAATGCCCTATTTAGCAAAAGGGCCCACGGTAATGACAAGATGCAAAAGGGGCACACACATCTTCCACTCGTAAATCTGACATGCATGACAGGAACAGACAGCGAGAATGCAATCCTTAAAAATGGAGGGCCGAAAGTAACCAGCTTGAAGGATTTTTTGGGCAGTAGCATAACTAGACATATGACCACCACATGCACCAGAGTGGTAGTCATTCAAGGCCCTTTCAACTTCCTCGAAAGTAAAACAACGACAGAGAACTGAATCAATGCCGAGACGGTATAAAGTGTCTCCAACAATATGATAAGGCTAAGAATGGTGACGAATACGTCATCGAGCATCCTTAGAAAAATCAGGACAAAAGGAAGACATCTGGAGGTAGACAATAATGTCACCATACCAGGGATTGAGGGTACTGATCAAGAAAAGAGTGTCATCTAGAATGCGATCCTCTATCCGAAAGGGAGCGGTAGCAGACAGTAACGAGCTAATCAACTCACTGAAGATGAGTGACTTCTTGGACTTATTAGTAGTAAACTCCAAATCGAATTCTTGAAGCATAACAATCCATTTCGATTACTTGCACCCCAGCAATTAACGTGACAAAATGTATGTCATCAGGTTGCAATTTGAAATCACAATTGTCGTACACAACAAAATATAATGACAAAAATGTTGGATAGCTTGGACAACTGCCAAGGTGAGCTTCTTGACATAAGAATATTGAGTCTCAGTGTTAAGGAGGTTGCAGCTGAGATAATAGATAACGTACTTGGAGCCATCATCGTCATCTTGAATCAAAACCATACCAACAGTACTATCAGCAACAGTTAGATAAAGCGAATAGTCACAATGATAGTCGAGTGGACACAACAAAGGAGCAGAAACGAGAAGTGTCTTGAGCTGCTCAAATGACGTTTGGGCGATGTCATCCCAAACAAAGGGAGTGTCACGCTTAAGGAGACGTGTGTAACCTTTAGCAATCTTGGCGTAATTAGGGATAAAATGACGTAGGAAATTAGATTTTTCCTACAAAACTCTACAACTGATGCAAAGAAGCAGAAGGCAGGAGATTCAGTATAGCTTCGACTTTGAGGGGATCGAAATGAATGCCCTCTTTAGAGACGAAAAACCCAAGGATTATGTTGGATTCGATGCAGAAGACACACTTATGCAGATTAATATGAATACGGTAATATCTACAGCAAAGAAAAATCTCACGGAGGTGGTTTAGATGGTCAGAGTGTTTAGATAAATGAGCTAGAAGATCATCTAGATACGGTTGAATAATGTGACGAATGTCATGAAATGCGTAGGACATTGCTCGATAGAAAGTGGCACCGGGATTCTTTAGGCCAAAAGGAAGCTTTTTGTAAGCAAAGGTACCCCATGAGCAGATGAAGGTGGTTTTGTGTTGATCGGCAGGCAAAATATTAATCTGGTTGTAACTAGAAAATCTGTCCATAAACGAGAAAATCTCATTCCCAGCACAATCGTCGATGGACTAGTCAATAAAGGGAGTAGGATAGTTGTCTTTCAGACATGCACGGTTGATGTCACGATAATCAACACAAACCCTAATAGTGCCTTGCTTTTTGGTTATAGGGACAATATTAGAGACCCATTCGGTCAGTGGGATAGGGTAAATAAACCCTGCTTTGAGAAGTTTTTCAACCTCTCCCTTAATGGCCACAGATTTTCTTGGATGCACGGGGTGTAAACTTTGTCAAACTAGCTTAGCACCAGGGTACGTAGGTATCTCATGTATCACAATACTTGGGTCAATATCGGGCATTTCCTCTTATGACCAAGCGAACATGTCGCGAAATTCTCTAAAAAGATCGATGTAAAGCTGAATCTACTCAGGAGAACATGTAACTCCAATGTGAATATTTTCAATAATCCCTAGTTTAACAGAGATTTCGATGGGCATGGTTTGCATAATATTCCCCATATTTCCTTCAGAAAAAACTTTGTGAATCAGGATAGGCATTTGAAGTGGCTGAGAGGGAATACATGAAGCAAACTGATCTAGATAGGTAGCCATGGACCCATGGTTTGGGAGAAACGAGGAACGATGGTGATGATCGAACCAAGGAGGATCCTCAAAAGACATAGTCTCAAGAATGGCTTCATCGGAAGGAAAAGTCTCTTGTAACGGATCTAGAGAAACAATATCTCCAAGCCAAGGGGATTGCACATACGTGTCAAGGGTTCTACTCATAGGAGCAGAGTCGGAAGATGAAATCGAAGCTGAAACGATTTCAACATAGTTCAGCTCAGAAGGGCTCAACGGCATAAACTCGCCCCATGAATCTACCTGATCGACGTGGGGAATCACCCAAGGATCAAAATGGGTAGAAATCATATTAATAGAGGTGACATTGGGAGGTGGGAGTGAAAAAACACCCATAAGGGCAGGATCTTTAAAAAGTCCAGCATCCACACTCTCATATGGAATATTGGTATGCTCCACAAATGAAACATTGCCATACAAAGAAGAAGAAGCGAAGAAGGATAGCTGATCAACCATGTCAATTTTCCCTTGATGAGGAAAATGAAGTACACGGAATAAATATGAAGCCACTGCACACATGGCATAGGCCCAACTTCGGCCTAACAAAAGGTTGTAACTCAAATTTGCATCAACAACTTCAACTTTGACCTCAACTGTCTTCCCTTCTAGGGTGATAGGAAAGCACGGGAGGATACCAAATGGACGAGAATCTCTTCCACCAAAGGGTTCCAAAGTATTAGGAGATTGACTCAATGATGGGGAATCGATGGCCTTCCAACGAGCAACAGACATGATGCAAGTGGAGGCGCCCTCATCAATAATCGTATAGTGAATATTCTTCGAGTTAACGATGACTTGAATGAGAAAAGAAATTTGATGACGCAATCATGGAAGATGGTTTTCAAGATTGAATGTGATTAAATCCGAATCAGCCGGGTCAATGCGACCAATCGCTGATAGAAAATACTACCGTTGGGAGGGACAACTCTAGAGAACTTCCAAAGCAGACATAGCCGAAGGAGCTTGGGCTAAGTCTTCAATAATTATATAGTGCTGTGTGGCACGAGCATTGGGGTTATAAGAAGATTTCCGGAGGACTCCCTTTGTAGGAGGTCTAATGACAGACTCAGTGCTGGGCCATTCAATATGAAGAGGGCCAGAACTAGATGAAGGAACATTTGAAGGGACTTCAAGTTCCTTTCTGGTGGGTGGAGGATATTCTTTTGATCGGGTACTCACATGAATAAGGACAGTCCCAGCCATAAAAACTTGGGAACCAAAAGTGGAAGAGGACTTTAAGGTTGATCGACCACCATTTGAGTTTGCTGGGAGGGAAAAGGCTCTTTAAGTACAACAAAAGTGCTCGAAGTCCCTTTAAGCAAACGACTAACTTCATACCATCGAGGACATTCTTTAGTATAGTGATCCTCATCACAGATAATAAAAGGATACTTGGGTTTGCGTTTTGAACCATCATTGGCCGAAGGCTTAGGAGGGTCCTGCTTCGGTGGATCAGCCTTATTTTTTCCTTTCCCTTTCTTCTTACCTTTAGAAGCTTTATCTGCTGCATTAGACTGGACGGCATTGACTTCGGAGGTTTTACCAGTATTAGCTGTGGCCTGAGAAGCATTTTCACTAGGAGTGGTAGGTTTTTGCTTCACAGGATTTGTGGAAGACTTTCGGGAGGATTGAGCAACGGAACCAATAACACCATCGATGGAGGACATCCAAGGGGCTTTAGAAGTTCCAGGACGCGAAGCATCAGGCAAGAGATCATAAAGCATGCCGGATTGGGAATAAACCAAATCGAGATACTAAACGCGCGTTATAACTTGCTCTTCAGTAACACATGCCCCCATGGTGATATCGCGGGCTATCGGACCGAAAAAAGAGGTACTAAACTAGTCAATCAGAAGCTGATCAGGGATCTAGAACTTAATCAAACTACGCCACCTTCTCCATTCATGAATATGATCGGATATGTGCGTTGCCATGTCCTATTTCAAGGAATTCAAGAGGTGTGTTCCCGATTCATAATGAATCGGTAACTGAAAGTGGTTAAGAAATGCCATCGCAAGTGAATTGAAATCTTGGAAAGTTCCACGAGCGAGTCCAATATACCATTTCGCGGTGGAACCAGTGAGAGTTTGTTGAAAAAGACAGATATGGATAGAATCATCAAGCCATGAGTTAAATGAGCACCAGAGGTGATAAGTCATGACATGAGCTTGGGGGTCCTCTCCAAATTTACCACAAAATTTAGGACAATCACTAGGAATTTTGGTCGAAATTGGTGGCCAATAAGGATTATGAAGGATGGGATCATTTGTCAACTTGGACACATTAGGCAGTTCCAAGGTTGCCATAATAGGTAATTGAGGGTTAAAGGACATTATAGGCCTCTGATAAGGGCCAGCATTAGGGTTCCAACCAGATCCTTATTGCCCCCATGGGTTTTGTCCATAATTATTTTTCCCATAAGGGTTTTGTCCATAAGGATTATAATTATAGCTTGCTGGTTGTCTCGGGTTTTGACCACCAGTAACCCATTAGTTACCAACTTCACCAACAGGGGCAGCATAGGGTTGCTGAAAACTTTGATAAGGATTGACCTGTGGTTGCTGATAATTTTGATACAGAGCACCCTGAGGTTGCCCTTGGGGTTGCTGAAGTACTTGGAGATCGTATTGTGGTTGAGCTCCAAACTACGCCTCAGGCCCAAGCTGCATTTGATAAACAAGTTGGGCTTGAAAGCCAACTTGAGTCTGGAGACCAAGTTGAGTTTAGGTTCCAGGCTAAGTCTGGAAACCGGGTGGAACTTGAGAAACAACTAGCGTTTGAACACCCCGTTGACTGAGAGGTGGATTTATTTGACCGGATTGATGTCCTTATTGAAACTGTGGTTGAACAAACTGGCTAGAAGGTTGGATTTTTTGGTACTGAGGTTGACCCAACTAGCTAGAAGGCTGGCCTTGTTGGTACGGAGTTTGACTTATTTGCCCGGAAGGTTGAACTTATTGGGTAATAGGTTGACCTTGCTGAAACTGAGGCTGGCCCATTTGACCAGACGGTTGACTAGAATGGATAGTAGGTTGGCCTTGTTGGATCTGAGGTTGGCCCATTTGACCAGAGGGTTGACCTTGTTGGACAGTAGGTTGGCCTTGCTGGATTTGAGGTTGTCTTGCTTGACCAGAGGGTTGACCTTGCTGGACAATAGTTTGGACTGGTTGAAACAAAGGTTGACCTAGCTGTCACGAAGGTTGACCTTGCTGGATGACCAGTTGCCCTGGCTGGAACTAAGGCTGACCTGGTTGACCAGAAGGTTGCCCTAAATAAATGAAAGAGGCACCTGTGGAGGCCAAAGGTTGTCCCTGAAAGGGTTGTCCTTGTAGGCCTGAAGGTTGCCCTTGATATGGTTGCCCTAAATAAATGAAAGAGGCACCTGTGGAGGCAAAAGGTTGTCCCTGAAATGGTTGTCCTTGTAGGTCTGAAGGTTGCCCTTGATATGGTTGCCCTTGCAAACTTGAAGGTTTCCCTTGTAAAGGTTGGCCTTGATACGGTTGCCCTTGCAAACCGAAAATTTGCCCTTGTAAAGGTAGGCTCTGCAGGCCATGATAAGTGGTGTGATTCTAGGAAATTGCTAGCGGAACAGAAACTTCGACTGTGGGTTCCGGAGGGAGAGACCCAGTGTGATAAATATGAGCCCGTCAAGGATCATAATAGTGTAATTGGTTATGCAAATAGGACAGCGGTTGGGAGGTTAGACGGTTATAATTCGGGTTTTGAAGAGCAAACATGTATTGCTCATATGACCATCCTGCCAAAATGTAACCGTCACATATGTTGTACTTGATGGCAACCCACTCATCTCAGATAATAAATTATAATGTAGAGAAAATTTCACGCACTTATATGCAGAGAAAAGTTTATTTCATGTAGAGAAAAGTTCACGCACTTTTATGCAGAGATAAGTTTATTTCATTTAGAGAAAAGTTCACACACTTTTATGCAGAGAAAAGTTTATTTCATGTAGAGAAAAGTTCACGCACTTTTAGGCAGAGAAAAGTTTATTTCATGTAGAGAAAAAGTTCACGCACTTTCATGCAAGGAAAAGCGCGTATATGTTGGATAACTTACCTTTGCTCCATGGTAGTTAGTCCTTGGTATTTGAACCTATGGTTTTGGACCATGGTACCTTGTCAGAAGTGTTGATCCCAAGTATTGGGTTCGTGGTATTGGTTTATTATGGTTTTGGTCTGTGGTATTGCATGTAGAGAAAAAGTTCACGCACTTTCATGCAAGGAAAAGCGCTTATATGTTGGAGAACTTACCTTTGGTCCATGGTAGTTAGTCCTTGGTATTTGAACCTGTTAGCCACCTATACCAATAGGTTTCATATTTCATGATTGGCAAAGAAAGTTCCAAATATGCTCTGCTTTGATGATGCAAAGATCCCATATTTCCAAGAGAAGACAATATGTGTATATAGTTTGATATTGTCCCACTTTTGATGGATGGTCCAACAGCCTAATCTGGATCATGCCATGTTTAAATTTTCTGTTGTAGAATAGAGAAAGAAGTCTGTCCAAACTGTTTAATCTTGGCAGACCAGTAGCTTAGGTAGAGAATTAAGGTTCCCAGCTGCTTAATCTGGGACCTTGGAAGCAATAAGGGTAGCATTGGATAGAAAATCAAGAGGAAAAGGCCAAATAAAAGAAAAGGCACACAAGGGTCTGCAAGTCTAAGTGCACCCTCCATGAAGAAACAAAAAATGCTAGGCTAATAGATGGGTAGGTAGATGGGGTTGCAGAAATGTCATTCCTTTCAATTGAGTGTTTGATAACCTGGTCACAAAGGCAAATCAGTGGATGGAGAAGCTCCTCTTCTACATCATGTGCAACAAAGCTAAGAAGCATGTCTAACTTCCCATTTTCCCCCTTCACATTCATTTACTAACATCCCTTAATCAGCTAAGATTCATGGAAGAATTTGAGGTTTATGCTGGTTCTTATGCCTTTAAAAGCCACATTTCCTGTGTAAAAATCTTTTCATTTTGATCTACTCCTAAAGCTAAGTGGTTTTCAAATAAACTTAGTGATCTTACTCCTCGTTCACCTTTCATCCATATTAACCCTTAACTTTTATTATCTAAATCCCCTATGTCACCCTTTCCCTACTATTATAACACTATGGTGTATAAATCCAAGCATTGTATAAATATCCTCCCTCTTTAGCACTATAGCTAAATAAGTTAGTCTTGGGGGACTTTAGTCCACCAGGGACTATGGTCAACCCTGTAATGGGATTTCTCCAACCTCTGGTTGGAGTGATAACCTCCTCCTAAGCCCTCACCTTCTTTCTGCTCAAAAAAGCCATAGAAAATCCCCTTCCCCCTGCTAAACCCACTCTTAACCTCTTTTTCCTAATGAAAAACCCTTAAAAAACCCAAAAATCCTGAAACAACCCACCAAAACCCTTTTATCCTAAGTTCCGCGCATATATATTAAATTGAATATTTTAATATGGGCGGGACCCAACCCAGAAGCTACGCGACCGAAGGCATTACCCGCCAGCCGTCCGATCTCCGCCGCCCCGATCTAACGGTGGGCGGTCGATTTCGCTCCCCGACCTGCCTCCCTTTAACGTCCGGGGAAGGGCGGTATTGGGGGCCGTACCCAGGACGCGTGGCAGGCGGCGGGGTTGTTCGGAGCCCCCCTCCCCGATACCGCCTTTGCCCAAAGGTGGTGCGGGGAAACCGCTTACCACCATCCCCGTTACCACCTCCCCCTTATGTCATCCATGCGTCATCATGACGTAGCACCATCTCCCGCCCCCGCGCCGCGTGGCCCTCCACGTAGCCCTGCCACCTTATCCGCCTGCCACCATGTCCGTCCACGTTGGCCTACACCTCAGCAGCCACGTCACCCTCCGTACCCGGGCCCGCCATGATGTCATGCTGACGTCATCGGCGGAAAGGCGCCAATTACTCAATTTTTCCGAATTTGTCGTTAAAAGTCACGGTTTGGGCCGTTTTATGTCATTTTCGAGCGGAAAAAACATAGCCGTTGCCGCTGGTTCACTACCAAATCACCTCCGGACCTCCAAATTCAAACTTGCGGCCATGCCAACTCATCAACCCAGCTACATTCAGCCTTCACAGTTCAGCCCGCAGGCTTTCTAAGCGATTTTATACAGGTATTCACCATAATTCCCCCATTTCGCCCATGCATACCATTTCTCTGCAAATTCACCATTATAACACCTGTCAAGTTCCACAATTAAGCATTTTCTGCTACTTAAATGAGAGCTAAAGAAACCTGCATTGCCACAACACTATAATTTGACATTGAAACAGTCAAATTCGCGGACCAAAATTGCAAATTTGTCCCCCAGGTGCCCAGCATTGTTCCCTTTTGCCGGGTATAGACCAGCTGCAGCCTCTTACCAGAGTAAATCTCACATACCCTCTGCAATTTACCCCTAGCAATTCACAATCCCTACGAATTTACCAAAAACTGCAGAAACAAGCCTGCCTTTTCCACTGAGAAAAACATTTCAAACATTGTCCACAGTGAGTCTATCGCTTAAGCTCAGAGGAACTTTGCAAACCATTGCATTCACCTGGTCTAAGTTCAAACTGCACAATGGCTGCCCCTGCACCCACAGCTCTCAGTGTTGCCCCATTAAATCCACCCAATAAAGATCAGCAGTCCTTGCCTCTTGCTGACAAGGACTACCTTATTGAAGACTTTGTGGGAAACAGGGACTTTTTGCAGACTTTCAGGCAATTGAGAGAGGACTAGCTGAATGGTCATGACACATATGGGATATGGGAGTCAAACCTGCCATACTACTGTCTTCCCTCTGTCAATGTCTTTCCTGAGATCATTCGCCTATGTGCTGAAAACTATGATGTGCATCACAGAGCTATTAGCTCTCCATTTGGGAGGATCCTCTTTTACATTAATCCAGAATCCATCAACAAAATTCTCCATTTTGATCAGATAGAGCTGCTATTCCCATTCTCCATGAACTATCTGCTGGACACTGGTGCCAAGATGACTAGTGAGGAAATTCAAAAGGTCACCAGGACATTCATGAGACATGAGTGCCAGCCTGCAGGGCCACCTCCTTATTTGGATGTCTACTTCACTGAAGTAGGCAGATTACTCCTGGACATGATTGCTTATGTGCTGGGATACAGAACCAGCGAACATGTGGATGAGACAATGCTAGTATTACTAGTTGTTTACAGCCCAGGCCAACCCCCTGCCCGCAAATATAACTTTGCCAAGTTCATAGCTAACAAGATCCATGATCAGTTGGGCACAGTGGATAGACAGGGGGTCTTCAAGTACTCAGCCTATATCTATCACCTTTTTATGTACTATCAGTCTGAGGCTTTTCCATGCTATATCAAAAAGCTGGATTATAGAGGGGAAAGAAGATCTGTTATCTTCTGGACCTCTGTCTATCACAAAGTCACAAAGTCACCCTATTCCTATTGTGAATTTGTTGACCAATTTGTATATCCAGTCTCTTGCCTATTGATGAGGTCCCCTCCTCCCAGAATATCAACTGAGATACAGAAAGCTCTGCAGCTTTCCAAAAAATACAAAATAGGTGATTGGTACCTATATGAGGATCATACAGTCATCAGAGTCTATGGCTATGAGCTCTGTCCGTACAGGCTCCCAAAATATGTGCCTATGAGATTATTTGCCTTGGAGTATTACAGGCAGTTGATTCAGTCCGACCTCACCCACTTCCAGAGCTCCAAAAAGAAGGCCCACCTCAAATTCAAACACCAGTTGGGCCCCTTCATCATGAATCAGAAAGAAGGATGGGAAGATGCTGACCTCATCCTCAAGGACAAATATAAACTATCATATGGTTTTCGGTGGGTCCCTTATGACCCTGAGGGATTCATTACTGCCAGAAGAAACAAGTACAGGCTTCTAGGTTATAGGCATTGTCAATACCCACACATTGAAAGATATGCCAACCAGCAAGAATGGCAGCAGGGTACTCTAGTTGAAAAGCTAACTGAAGAAGAGACAATGCTAAAGAATATAAAGGAGCTTGAAAAAACTATTGACCTAGACTCTGTGCAGCAAGTACCTTTCAAACAGCCTTATTCAACAGGAGAAGGGACCTCGGCCTCAAGGACTGCACCAGTCACACAGGCACCTTCCACAGCAGCACCAGCTGCAGACAAAGGCAAAGGGATAATGGGTGCAGAAGAAGAAACAGTGAAAGAAAAGCCTGCCCCTTCAAATGAGCAGCAGCAAGAGCCCCAACAAGGGCAGCAAACAGAACAGCAACAAGAGCAGACTGCCCCTCCACAAACGGAGCTACCAGCAGCTCCAGCAATGCAAACTCCACCTCCACAGACTGAGCCATTGACTGCTCCAAGTTTGCAGACCCCAGCACATGAGGAAAGGGGTATGAAAAGAGATAGAGAAGAGTCCACTCCTATTAGTGGATCCTCCCAACAACCAGGAGCCAAAAGGCAAAGGCTAGACTCCCCAGAGGTAGAAGACATCACTGAAGAATTCCTTGACAGTTCAAGGAAAAACAGGGAGGGCAGCCAGCACACAGGGACAAGCTCCTTCCAGCGGGAGCAAGGATTGCAACTTGGTTTGGAGGTGTCTTCCTCCTCCCAGCAGAGCAAGAAGCCCAAGAGCACTAAGGCTTCTTTCAAACAAATAAAGGCTCAGAATGATCTGCTGAGGGCAGAGGTCTACAAACAATTTATAGATGCAACACCAGCCCAGCAAGAAAGGCTAATGTCTGTATATGACATTAAAGAGGAAAAAATCATCCTCAGTCACTTTAAACCTACAATACCGCAGCCTAAGTCAGCTGCAGATTTTGTGAAGACAAGGGTGGAGGTCATGGCCAAAGACATCCATCCCATGGACCAAATTGAACTTCACAAGAAAGCTGGAGAGATGGTTTATGCAACCTTGGTGGAGAGGGCAACCATGGCCCATGAGCTAAAGGAGTCCCTGAAAAATACCAACACACAGTTGGATTTTGAGAGAATGTCCTCCCTGGCCAAAGACAATAGAATAAAGTCACTTGAGGACATCATTATTGATCTAGGACATGATCCTAGTGATCCAAAGGGTGTAAAGGCCATTCTGAAGAAGAAAGAAGATGACCTGGATGCATTAAAGAAGAGGTTGAAGATGCTGCCCACAGAGCACCCTCAAACAGCAGAGCTACAAAAGGAAAAACAGGTTGATGACCAACTGGACCTCATAATGCAGCTAAACCAGAGGATCCTGGATTTGGAGAAAGAGCTGGAAGGAGCATTACAAGATAAATAGGGAGAGTCCACATCCCAAGCTCCTCCAACTACTTCAACAACAGCAACAACTACAGGGGCAGCAGTGGCCCCCACAACAGAAGCAGCAGGAACAACAACAGCTCCAGATGCCAGCGCAAGTGTAGAAGAATTGACTAAGGCCATCAAGGAAATGGAGCTCCAGGCAAATGAGATAAAGAAGGCCAAGGAAAAATTGCCAGAACTGGATGCCAAGTATGACAAATCAAAAGTAACTGTAGCAGAGCAGGGCAGAGAAATAAAGGCCCTAAAAGACAAGATAAAGGCCTTAGAGAAGGAGCTGAATCTAGAAACTGCCATGGCCGACATAAAAAGGATTCTATGGGCCAAAATTGGCCAATCCATCAGTCAACAATGGAGGTCAATCAAAACAATACATGAACAGATGGAATTAATGGGCCAAGCACAAGCAGAAATCCATAAGGCCAAGACAACACTGGGAGACAAGCCAGAACAGGCCAACAGAATGATAGACTTCCTGAACAGGCAAGAAAAGGAGGAACTGGCAGCCATAGGCATTGCCAATAGAACCGAGGTTGTCCTCACTGCTAAGAAGGTACTAACTCTCAGGAACTATGTACAAACTGTGGAGAGGAAGTGCTATGAGATACAAGCTGAGGTGGAGGAATATAAAGTTAAGATGGCAGTGCTGCAAGCAAAGGGACTGCCCAACCTCCTAAGCAGTGCAGGAAGACTAATCTCCCGAGATCAATTTGCCAACAGAATGGCAACCTCTATTGAAAATCAAATTATTGCATCTGGCAGTACATCTGAGCAAACAGGGCCTCCCACAGGATAGAGCTTATATGATAAACTTGAAGGCATGTTATTCATTGAAAATGATGTAAATCATCTGTTTGAAACTCCTCCTAACTTTTATAGATATACAGAGGCCGATGAGACCTTGATAAAAATTCGGAGACATCAAATGCCTAAGGAGGATTGGTGGCAGGCAATGCTCCAGATTTTGCCACGGTAGCCTCAGTTGTTCGGCCACTGCCAGCTCCAGGTCACTACAAAACAAATAGCATGACAAAGTCAGTATTAAAGGCAGCTGAAAGGGTGACTCAGCACATGGACAATGACAGCTAGCCTAAGGGATAAGACAATACGCAAATTTTGACAGCGTATCCTCAGCCGACTCCAACAGCCGCCAAACCAACTGCTTCTGACCATTTTTGACAGCTAAGGCACTAAAGAGTTATTTCAGCATTAACTCTCTCAGCTACAATGCTCCAAGAGTTGGCATAACATAAATGAGCCATTAACTCATTCTTTGATATTTTTACATGTAAATTTTGTATAAATACTCCCCTTAGTAACGCATAAGGGGTTGGTGATTTTTGACTCTAAGGAAAATCTATTGTATACTTTCAGTTTATCTAATACAAAGGGCTGGACCAGCTCAGTGATTTCCTGAAGTATTTGATGTCTGGATGATGCTAGGTGTGCTGATGCAGAATTCCTGTGCTGTCTGATGAAATAACAAGTTTTCCTCAATCTCTGTTTCTTGTCTTCTTATGTTTATAAAACCATACTCATGTTGTACTAAGCTAGCAGTGAAGAAAAAGAATAGTGCAGGATTTGTTTTATTACACCTTGTACTCAATTTTTACTGCTGCGAATGTTTGTCTTCAGGATTAACGATGTACATGAATTCTTAACTGCTCATGTGTCTATTAATTCTATAAGCGTCAATGTTACCTAGAAATTCTTCATTGCTTCTAGATCAATATTCTCACCGTCTTTTCTTTAGCAGTTTACTGTGAGATTCTTAATTGCCTTGCATAAACTTGATACACCCCACTTAATAACCATTATGAACGTTTTTCCTCAGACACTTATCTGGCTCTGCAGCATCACTACGGTATCACACAGCATCTCAGACAAACTAAAGGACCACTGACTCCATGCCCAATGGACTAGGACATGCTAGTGAGAACATATATATATATATTGACTAAAGTCATCACCAAACACATTCCAAAAACAAAAGCCTGAAAATTATAGCTATCCTAAAATACTATCAGAACAGAGACAAATCATAAAGAGAGAGCCCTCTCTGATTACAGTTTGGCTAGAAGCTGCAATCCAAAGATTGGTTAGTGGTTACCCCGGCCGTATTCCCTTGGGAGTCATAGGGAACAACCTGGGTGATAACATAATTGGCGACTCCGCTGGGGAGCTGAGCATATCGTTTTTTAACTGTTGTCTGCCCAAAGACAGTGGTTTTAAAAGCTTGAGCAGTCCCTTAAAACAGTCCTAAAAAATATCCTGAAAATACTAAAAAAGAAGTTCAGAAGTTGGCTCCTAAAAAGGAAATCAGGCACACTAGGTCAAATCCTGACCCTAATCCACCAGCTATTTTTGAAAACCCCAATACAATCCCCAAAATCATCAGGAGGAAACAAAGGCAGGGAGATCCTACTGATTTGAGCCCTGAGATAGCTAACCCGGAACTAGTTCCAACTCCAATCAAGGTTCTATTTCGATCTACCCTTGATTTCCCCAGTTCACCATCTACCTCTCAAAGTCCTCTTTTCACACCTCCATCCACTGCACATATCCCCTTGACCAACACTTTGGTTTCCACTGTCCCCATCACCCCTGTAGTACCAGTCATTCATACTATCCCAGTTGTCCCAATCAATCCTATAAATCCTGTAAACATGGCTAATAGATATGCACCCCTGCAGTTGCTTGCTAATGCTGCAGCTCTGCCTCATGAGTACCAATCCAAGATCACATATTTTGACTCCACTGGCCCTTTTTCAGCAATTCATCATGCCAAGAGGATGCAAGACCATTTTGAGAACTATGAAATAGATGATGATAGTGTGAGAATGAGAATCTTTGTTCAGAGCTTGACAGGGGATGTAAGGACTTGGTTTAGATCACTGGTTGCAAATTCCATCACAACTCCTGATGAGCTTTATCAAGCCTTTACTAATAGATGGGAGAAGAAGAAAAATCCCTTGCACATACTTGGTGAATATGATACAATCAAAAGAGGTCCCCAAGAGACTGTCTTGGAGTATTGTGCAAGATTCAACAATGTATATAATTCAATACCACAAAATTTAAGACCTCCTCCTGATTTAGCCTTGTACAAATTCCCTGATGGTTTTGACCCTGATATGGCATATGAGTTAAAGGAAAGAGCCCCTGAAACTCTTGAAGAGGCCCAGAAGGTTGCTGTCACAGTGGAGGCTAACCTAATTGCCAAGAGAAACAGGGCAAGATTGGAAAAAAGAACTACCTTCAAAGATGAACCCTCAGCCTTTGATCAAAAATTGGATGCAATACTCATTGGTATGAAGAGGTTGGGGGATAGAGTAGAATCAGTTGAGAGAAAGTCATCATGGGAAGCACCACAAAACAACCCTAACATAAATCCAAATTTTAGAAGGAATCAAAACCCAAACGCTGGCAAGGCTGGTTCTGACCCAGACATAAGACCTCCTTTCCAGGAAAACTATACTGAAGATTGCACTTCAGATGAACAAACAGATGACACCCACATCAACCTGATGGGCCTGGATGATGAGCAACAAGTTTTTCTGAGTCAAGAGGATCATAAGGATGATGACATTCAACAATTCCAGACCAGGTCAAGTGAGTCATTTGACTTTAAACAAGGCTATGACACAGCTGTTTATGAAGTTCATAAACAATATAAGCTAAGGAGTAGAACTATAAATGTGACACAGCCTGAAAAAACAAAGGATACCCAGCAGCCTAAGAAAGCCATTATCACAGAACCAAGTGACAAAACTGGTCCAATTACAGATGAGGTAACCGTTGAGGAAATAGCTGAAACTTTTTCCTCAAAACAGCAACCAGTAGATCCCTCACCCTTGCAGCCCAATCTAAGTAACACCTCTCAAGAAATGAGTAAGAAGGACAAGCCTCAAGATCAAAATAAGAAACAAGAGGAGGACTTGGTAAACAAGGAAAAGGCTGCTACCCACAACACCAAGATCCAATCTGATAGACCCTTTGACTTCGAAGCTGAAATTGGAAAATTGAAGGTAGCTGTTCCCCTTTCAGAACTGGCCAAACATGACTTTTATAGGCAGCAAATCAAGAAGTCCCTTCAGCTAACTCGTAATAAAGATAATGTGAATGTGTTAGATGACACCCCAGAATTGCTTTTCGGTCCAGAAGTTGATGGAAAAGCAGCTGTTGCAGGTATCTTACCCTTTTATGTTAGTTTACATGTTCATGATAAGATATTACACAATGCAATGTTTGACTCAGGTGCCTCTCACAACTTGATGCCTAAATCAGTCATGGAAAGATTGAATCTAGATATTACAAGACCATATAAGGACCTATTCTCATTTGACTCCAGCCAAGTTAAGTGTTTAGGTCTCATAAAAGATCTCTGTGTCTCACTCGTCCAATATCCCAATAAAACAATCCTGATGGATGTTGTAGTTGCTGACATCCCACCCAAATATGGGATGTTGTTATCAAGGTCATGGGGGGCTAAACTCCAAGGTTCTTTGCAGTTAGACATGTCATATGCCACTATCTCTATCTTTGGGCAACCAAAAAGACTATACAGAGAGACACTTATGAAATACATGGTCAGCAGTGAAGAAAAACCTCAAAATTTTCCCATATATGCTGTCCATTCAGACATAGACTCATACATTCTTTTCAATGATAATACAGGTCTCTCAAATAATGATGTTGAAACCAAGACACTCAAACAAGAGCGGCACACAAATGAATACACCGCTATCCCAGAAACAATGGTTAAGCAATCATTAAACAAAGTTGCTGCTCTAGAAGTCAAATTGATCCAATCAAGAGATGAGACAGTCCTAAAAGACAAACCAGATGACAAACCAGAACTGCAACTTACAATTCCAGCTCATGAAGAGGTCATCAACTCTTCCCTAGAACAAAATATCCTGTGGTTCCTTGAATTTGATGGGTCAGTAAACAAATTAGGGGTAGGAGCTGGAGTTTGGATACATAATAAACAAAATAGTCATGCAGAAGGCCGGGCCTATAGACTAAATTTCAGATGCACTAATAACATGGCAGAATATGAAGCTCTCTTACTAGGCCTTAAACTAGTAAAGTCCTTACAAGCCATAAAAGTCTCAATTATGGGAGATTCAGATTTAGTCATCCAGCATGTAAAGGGAAATTTTGTTACTAATGATAAAAGATTGAGATCTTATAGGTCTGCTGCTACTGAACTACTACAGTCCTTCACTGAATTTCAGATTACCAAAATTCCTAGAACCCATAATCTGCATGCCCATAGCTTGGCCACCTTTGCAAGTACCTGCAAGCTACCTTTTGAGCCCCACCATTGCTTCACAGCTGAGGTAAAGCACAGACCTTCTATCCCAAACAATGTTAAGGACTGGCAAGTATTTGAAGATGATGCACAAATAAATAATTTCCTGACCTTGCAACAAGAATTTGTAGGACTAAATATTGACACTGAAAGAGCAAGTCAATCACAAATACTTGAAAGAGCAAGTCAATCACAAATACCTGATCAACAGAAACATAAGCCAATATCACCTAAAACAGCTAACCAAATCCTACATCCAACAATTTTCAACAAAGACAATATACTAGAAATTCAACAAATAGGTTGTGAAGAAATGGTTGATGCTGAGGCCGAAGTTATACAATTGAAAGATAACTTTCTTCCAACAGGCCTAACTCCACTAGAGGATATTTTTTATTCAAATGATGTCCCAAGAAAACCAAAAATGCAGCCCCTTAACTCTGCCACTGAAGAATGCAACATTGGAACCATTGAAAATCCCAAGATAATAAAATTGTCTGCATCCCTACCTCCTGATCAGAAGCCCAAATACATTGACATCTTCAAAGAGTTCCAAGATGTCTTTGCATGGAGTTATGAGGACTTGAAATCCTATGACACCTCTGTTATCCAACACACAATCCCTCTCAAGCCAAATCAAAAGCCATTCAAGCAAAAATTGAGAAGGATAAACCCCATGCTTCTCCCTGCAATTGAGAAAGAGGTACAAAAAATGTTTAAAGCTGGTATCATAGCACCAATCAGGTTTTCTGATTGGATTTCTAATTTAGTACCTACAAGAAAGAAAACTGGTGAAATAAGACTTTGCGTTGATCTTAGAAACTTAAACCAAGTATCCCTCAAAGACAACTATCCCCTACCTAAGATGGATCACATTCTCCAAAGAGTGGTAGGAGCATCAAGGATCTCATTACTGGATGGATTCTCAGGTTTTAATCAAATCCTTGTGCAACCTGATGATCAAGACAAAACTGCATTCACAACCCCATGGGGAACTTTCAAATATGTAAAAATGCCTTTTGGATTGAAAAATGCAGGGGCAAAATTTCAAAGAGAAATGGACATTGCTTTTGCCAAGGAGATTCATGAATTTCTTGTCATTTACTTAGATTACCTTACACCTTTCTCAAAATCAGACCAAGAACACTTGAAGCACTTAAGGCAGATCTTCCTAACATGCAGGAAATATGGAATTTCCTTGAATCCAAAGAAATCACTGTTTGGAATGGAAGAAGGAAAGCTCTTAGGGCATATCATTTCAAAGGATGGCATCAGAATTGACCCAGATAGGATACAAGCTATCTTGCAAATGCCCCACCCAAGAAACATCAAAGAATTGCAAGCCTTCTTAGGGAAGATTAATTTCTTAAGAAGGTTTATCCCAAACTTAGCAGAACTGATCAAATTATTGAACAACATGCTAAAAAAGGATTCAAAATTGAAATGGACGGTAGAAGAAAATCAAGCCTTTGAAGGTATAAAATTGGCCCTTACCCAAACCCCAGTCTTGACAAATCCTCAATTTGATAGGGAATTTATCATTTTCTCTTTTGCCTCTCAGCATACTATTGTTGTTGTTTTGTTACAGAAAGATGACCAAGGAAATGAGAAACCCATTGCTTTCTTCAGTAGAGCTCTTAGAGATGCACCTCTGAAATATCAGATCATGGAGAAACAAGCCTATGCTTTGGTCAAGGCAATTAAAGACTTTAGGATTTACATCCTTTATTCCCATGTTATAGCTTATGTGCCAAGTCCCATTGTAAAAGACATACTCACTCAAGAAAATTTAGAGGGCAGGAGAGGAAAATGGATTGCCAACATCTTGGAATTTGACATTGAAATAAAACCTACTAAACTGATAAAAGGGCAAGGTTTGGCCAAACTAATGACAGAAGCAAACTTCCAAGCCCTAGACATGAACCAGCTGGACAATGAACCGGGGCTGGCGACTCCAAAGATCAATGTAGCCTTTGAACAATCCCCTTGGTATTCTGATATATGTTATGTATTACAAAACCTGTGTGCTCCACCAGTATTGTCCAGAACTAAGTGTAGGTTCATAAAAATGAAAGCTTCTAAATTCTGTGTTATGGATGGCAGTTTGCTTTGGAAAAACCATGAGGGTATACTGTTAAACTGCTTGATTGAAGATGAGACTAACAATGTCACCAAAGAATTTCATGCAGGTGACTGTGGTGGACACTTGTATTGGAAGTCCACTGTGGATAAGATACTGAGGGCTGGTTACTACTGGCCCACCATGTTCTCTGATGTTAAGAAATTCACCACCTCATGTCATAAATGTCAAGTGTTTGAGGGAAAGAGAAAGTTATTGCCACTTCCCTTGAGACCTATTGCAACAGAGAGACCTTTTCAACAATGGGGCTTGGATTTCATTGGGGAAATTCATCCCTCATCTTCAGGCCAACATAGATGGATTCTGACAGCTACAGACTACTTTACTAAATGGATTGAAGCTGTTCCATGCAGACAAGCAAATGATTCCACTATCATTCAGTTCCTTGAGACCAATATTCTTTCTAGATTTGGCTGTCCTGATAAAATAATAACAGACAATGTTGCTGCCTTCAGATCTAAGAAGATGGTAAATTTCTGCCACAGATTCCACATTACCTTTGGCCATTCAACTGCATACTATCCTCAAGGAAATGGCCTTTCTGAATCATCAAATAAAAGCCTAGTAAACATCATAAAGAAGGTATTGGAGGAAAATAAAAAGAATTGGCACAAGAAGCTTGTGAATGCCTTATGGGCAGATAGACTAACAACCAAGAGATCAATTGGGGTCAGCCCATATGAGTTAGTCTATGGACTAGAGGCCAAATTCCCTTCATCATTGGGGGTTCCTGTTATGAAACTGCTGCAAGAAAGTCAAGCTGAACCAAATGACATACAGAGAAGGGTAAACCAAATAATATGTTTGCAGCAAACCAGGGATCAAGTCTACAACAGAGTTCAAGTGTTACAAGAAAAGTTAGAGAAAGATTTTGATAGAAGGACAAAGGCAGAAGATTTCAAAGTTGGGGACAAAGTCCTCAAGTGGGATTCCAGAAGGGAAGATAAGGGAAAACATGGAAAATTTGATTCCCTTTGGAGAGGATCGTTTGATGTCCAAGCAGTACAAGGAAACAATACTTATTTCCTTAAAGGTCTTAAAGAAACTGATTTGGATGAAGGTCCTGTGAATGGCAGGATGTTGAAGCACTATTTTGACTACCATCCATAAGTGCAGCCTGAGTTTCCCTTGTACATAATCACGTGTATATATTACTTTCTGTTAAAATGTAAAAATGCAGTTTCTCAAGTTTTATTGGTTCTCAGCAAAAAGCTCATGAGTTCAGAAATTTACTAAGATGGGAAGAGCAAAATTTTGGGTTTTCATAGAGGAAAACTTCAAGTTTTGGTAAAAGCAGTTAAGGGCCAAGGCATTCTAACCTGTTGTTCTTGGTCTTTCAAATGGAGAAACCATCCCCATGTGGAGCCACTGTTAGCCACCTATACCAATAGGTTTCATATTTCATGATTGGCAAAGAAAGTTCCAAATATGCTCTGCTTTGATGATGCAAAGATCCCATATTTCCAAGAGAAGACAATATGTGTATATAGTTTGATATTGTCCCACTTTTGATGGATGGTCCAACAGCCTAATCTGGATCATGCCATGTTTAAATTTTCTGTTGTAGAATAGAGAAAGAAGTCTGTCCAAACTGTTTAATCTTGGCAGACCAGTAGCTTAGGTAGAGAATTAAGGTTCCCAACTGCTTAATCTGGGACCTTGGAAGCAATAAGGGTAGCCTTGGATAGAAAATCAAGAGGAAAAGGCCAAAGAAAAGAAAAGGCACACAAGGGTCTGCAAGTCTAAGTGCACCCTCCATGAAGAAACAAAAAATGCTAGGCAAATAGATGGGTAGGTAGATGGGGTTGCAGAAATGTCATTCCTTTCAATTGAGTGTTTGATAACCTGGTCACAAAGGCAAATCAGTGGATGGAGAAGCTCCTCTTCTACATCATGTGCAGCAAAGCAAAGGAGCATGTCTAACTTCCCATTTTCCCCCTTCACATTCATTTACTAACATCCCTTAATCAGCTAAGATTCATGGAAGAATTTGAGGTTTTATGCTGGTTCTTATGCCTTTAAAAGCCACATTTCCTGTGTAAAAATCTTTTCATTTTGATCTACTCCTAAAGCTAAGTGGTTTTCAAATAAACTTAGTGATCTTACTCCTCGTTCACCTTTCATCCATATTAACCCTTAACTTTTATTATCTAAATCCCCTATGTCACCCTTTCCCTACTATTATAACACTATGGTGTATAAATCCAAGCATCGTATAAATATCCTCCCTCTTTAGCACTATAGCTAAATAACTTAGTCTTGGGGGACTTTAGTCCACCAGGGACTATGGTCAACCCTGTAATGGGATTGCTCCAACCTCTGGTTGGAGTGATAACCTCCTCCTAAGCCCTCACCTTCTTTCTGCTCAAAAAATCCATAGAAAACCCCCTTCCCCCTGCTAAACCCACTCTTAACCTCTTTTTCCTAATGAAAAACCCTTAAAAAACCCAAAAATCCCGAAACAACCCACCAAAACCCTTTTATCCTAAGTTCCGCACATATATATTAAATTAAATATTTTAATATGGGCGGGACCCAACCCAGAAGCTGCGCGACCGATGGCATTGCCCACCAGCCGTCCGATCTCCGCCGCCCCGATCTAACGGTGGGCGGTCGATTTCGCTGCCCGACCTGCCTCCCTTTAACGTCCGAGGAAGGGCGGTATTGGGGGTCGTACCCAGGATGCGTGGCAGGCGGCGGGGTTGTTCGGAGCCCCCCCCCTTGATACCGCCTTTGCCCAAAGGTGGTGCGGGGAAACCGCTTACCACCATCCCTGTTACCACCTCCCCCTTATGTCATCCATGCGTCATCATGACGTAGCACCATCTCCCGCCCCCGCGCCGCGTGGCCCTCCACGTAGCCCTGCCACCTTATCCACCCGCCACCGTGTCCGTCCACGCTGGCCTACACCTCAGCAGCCACGTCACCCTCCGTACCGGGGCCCGCCATGACGTCATGCTGACGTCATCGGTGGAAAGTCGCCAATTACTCAATTTTTCCGAATTTGTCGTTAAAAGTCACGGTTTGGGCCGTTTTATGTCATTTTCGAGCGAAAACGACATAGCCGTTGCCGCTGGTTCACTACCAAATCGCCTCGGGACCTCCAAATTCAAACTTGCGGCTGTGCCAACTCATCAACCCAGCTACATTCAGCCTTCACAGTTCGGCCCACAGGCTTTCAAAGCGATTTTATAGAGGTATTCACCATAATTCCCCCATTTCGCCCATGCATACCATTTCTCTGCAAATTCACCATTATAACACCTGTCAAGTTCCACAATTAAGCATTGTCTGCTAGTTAAATGAGAGCTAAAGAAACCTGCATTACCACAGCACTATAATTCGACATTGAAACAGTCAAATTCGCGGACCAAAATTGTAAATTTGTCCCCCAGGTGCCCAGCATTGTTCCCTTTTGCCGGGTATAGACCAGCTGCAGCCTCTTACCAGAGTAAATCTCACATACCCTCTGCAATTTACCCCTAGCAATTCACAATCCCTGCGAATTTACCAAAAACTACAGAAACAAGCCTGCCTTTTCCACTGAGAAAAACATTTCAAACATTGTCCACAGTGAGTCTATCGCTTAAGCTCAGAGGAACTTTGCAAACCATTGCATTCACCTGGTCTAAGTTCAAACTGCACAATGGCTGCCCCTGCACCCACAGCTCTCAGTGTTGCCCCATTAAATCCGCCCAATAAAGATCTGCAGTCCTTGCCTCTTGCTGACAAGGACTACCTTATTTAAGACTGTGTGGGAAACAGGGACTTTTTGCAGACTTTCAGGCAATTGAGAGAGGACTAGCTGAATGGTCATGACACATATGGGATATGGGAGTCAAACCTGCCATACTACTGTCTTCCCTCTGTCAATGTCTTTCCTGAGATCATTCGCCTATGTGCTGAAAACTATGATGTGCTGCACATAGCTATTATCTCTCCATCTGGGAGGATCCTCTTTTACATTAATCCAGAATCCATCAACAAAATGCTCCATTTTGATCAGACAGAGCTGCTATTCCCATTCTCCATGAACTATCTGCTGGACACTGGTGCCAAGATGACTAGTGAGGAAATTCAAAAGGTCACCAGGACATTCATGAGACCTGAGTGCCAGCCTGCAGGGCCACCTCCTTATTTGGATGTCTACTTCACTGAAGTAGGCAGATTACTCCTGGACATGATTGCTTATGTGCTGGGATACAGAACCAGTGAACATGTGGATGAGACAATGCTAGTATTACTAGCTGTTTACAGCCCAGGCCAACCCCCTGCCCGCAAATATAACTTTGCCAAGTTCATAGCTAACAAGATCCATGATCAGTTGGGCACAGTGGATAGACAGGGGGTCTTCAATTACTCGGCCTATATCTATCACCTTTTTATGTACTATCAGTCTGAGGCTTTTCCATGCTATATCAAAAAGCTGGATTATAGAGGGGAAAGAAGATCTGTTATCTTCTGGACCTCTGTCTATCACAAAGTCACCCTATTCCTATTGTGAATTTGTTGACCAATTTGTATATCCAGTCTCTTGCCTATTGATGAGGTCCCCTCCTCCCAGAATATCAACTGAGATACAGAAAGCTCTGCAGCTTTCCAAAAAATACAAAATAGGTGATTGGTACCTATATGAGGATCATACAGTCATCAGAGTCTATGGCTGTGAGCTCTGTCCGTACAGGCTCCCAAAATATGTGCCTATGAGATTATTTGCCTTGGAGTATTACAGGCAGTTGATTCAGTCCGACCTCACCCACTTCCACAGCTCCAAAAAGAAGGCCCACCTCAAATTCAAACACCAGTTGGGCCCCTTCATCATGAATCAGAAAGAAGGATGGGAAGATGCTGACCTCATCCTCAAGGACAAATATAAACTATCATATAGTTTTCGGTGGGTCCCTTATGACCCTGAGGGCTTCATTACTGCCAGAAGAAACAAGTACAGGCTTCTAGGTTATAGGCATTGTCAATACCCACACATTGAAAGATATGCCAACCAGCAAGAATGGCAGCAGGGTACTCTAGTTGAAAAGCTAACTGAAGAAGAGACAATGCTAAAGAATATAAAGGAGCTTGAAAAAACTATTGACCTAGACTCTGTGCAGCAGGTACCTTTCAAACGGCCTTATTCAGCAGGAGAAGGGACCTCGGCCTCAAGGACTGCACTAGTCACACAGGCACCTTCCACAGCAGCACCAGCTGCAGACAAAGGCAAAGGGATAATGGGTGCAGAAGAAGAAACAATGAAAGAAAAGCCTGCCCCTTCAAATGAGCAGCAGCAAGAGCCCCAAAAAGGGCAGCAAACAGAACAGCAACAAGATCAGACTGCCCCTCCACAAACGGAGCTACCAGCAGCTCCATCAATGCAAACTCCACCTCCACAGACTGAGCCATTGACTTCTCCAAGTTTGCAGACCCCAACACATGAGGAAAGGGGTATGAAAAGAGATAGAGAAGAGTCCACTCCTATTAGTGGATCCTCCCAACAACCAGGAGCCAAAAGGCAAAGGCTAGACTCCCCAGAGGTAGAAGACATCACTGAAGAATTCCTTGACAGTTCAAGGAAAAACAGGGAGGGCAGCCAGCACACAGGGACAAGCTCCTTTCAGCAGGAGCAAGGATTGCAACTTGGTTTGGAGGTGTCTTCCTCCTCCCAGCAGAGCAAGAAGCCCAAGAGCACTAAGGCTTCTTTCAAACAAATAAAGGCTCAGAATGATCTGCTGAGGGCAGAGGTCTACAAACAATTTATAGATGCAACACCAGCCCAGCAAGAAAGGCTAATGTCTGTATATGACATTAAAGAGGAAAAAATCATCCTCAGTCACTTTAAACCTACAATACCGCAGCCTAAGTCAGCTGCAGATTTTGTGAAGACAAGGGTGGAGGTCATGGCCAAAGACATCCATCCCATGGACCAAATTGAACTCCACAAGCAAGCTGGAGAGATGGTTTATGCAACCTTGGTGGAGAGGGCAACCATGGCCCATGAGCTAAAGGAGTCCCTGAAAAATACCAACACACAGTTGGATTCTGAGAGAATGTCCTCCCTAGCCAAAGACAATAGAATAAAGTCACTTGAGGACATCATTATTGATCTAGGACATGATCCTAGTGATCCAAAGGGTGTAAAGGCCCTTCTGAAGAAGAAAGAAGATGACCTGAATGCATTAAAGAAGAGGTTGAAGCTGCTGCCCACAGAGCACCCTCATACAGCAGAGCTACAAAAGGAAAAACAGGTTGATGACCAACTGGACCTCATAATGCAGCTAAATCAGAGGATCCTGGATTTGGAGAAAGAGCTGGAAGGAGCATTACAAGATAAACATGGAGAGTCCACATCCCAAGCTCCTCCAACTACTTCAACAACGGCAACAACTACAGGGGCAGCAGTGGCCCCCACAACAGAAGCAGCAGGAACAACAACAGCTCTAGATGCCAGCGCAAGTGTAGAATAATTGACTAAGGCCATCAAGGAAATGGAGCTCCAGGCAAATGAGATAAAGAAGGCCAAGGAAAATTTGGCAGAACTGGATGCCAAGTATGACAAATCAAAAGTAACTGTAGCAGAGTAGGGCAGAGAAATAAAGGCCCTAAAAGACAAGATAAAGGCCTTAGAGAAGGAGTTGAATCTAGAAACTGCCATGGCCGACATAAAAAGGATTCTATGGGCCAAAATTGGCCAATCCATCAGTCAACAATGGAGGTCAATCAAAACAATACATGAACAGATGGACTTAATGGGCCAAGCACAAGCAGAAATCCATAAGGCCAAGACAACACTGGGAGACAAGCCAGAACAGGCCAACATAATGATAGACTTCCTGAACAGGCAAGAAAAGGAGGAACTGGCAGCCATAGGCATTGCCAATAGAACCGAGGTTGTCCTCACTGCTAAGAAGGTACTAACTCTCAGGAACTATGTACAAACTGTGGAGAGGAAGTGCTATGAGATACAAGCTGAGGTGGAGGAATATAAAGTTAAGATGGCAGTGCTGCAAGCAAAGGGACTACCTAGCCTCCTAAGCGGTGCAGGAAGACTTATCTCCCAAGATCAATTTGCCAACAGAATGGCAACCTCTATTGAAAATCAAATTATTGCATCTGGCAGTACATCTGAGCAAACAGGGCCTCCCACAGGACAGAGCTTATATGATAAACTTGAAGGCATGTTCTTCATTGAAAATGAGGTAAATCATCTATTTGAAACTCCTCCTAACTTTTATAGACATACAGAGGCCGATGAGACCTTGATAAAAATTCGGAGACATCAAATGCCTAAGGAGGATTGGTGGCAGGCAATGCTCCAGATTTTGCCACGGTAGCCTCAGTTGTTCGGCCACTGCCAGCTCCAGGTCACTACAAAACAAACAGCTTGACAAAGTCAGCATTAAAGGCAGCTAAAAGGTGACTCAGCACATGGACAATGATAGCTAGCCTAAGGGATAAGACAATACGCAAATTTTGACAGCGTATCCTCAGCCGACTCCAACAGCCGCCAAACCAACTGCTTCTGACCATTTTTGACAACTAAGGCACTAAAGAGTTATTTCAGCATTAACTCTCTCAGCTACAATGCTCCAAGAGTTGGCATAACATAAATGAGCTATTAACTCATTCTTTGATATTTTTACATGTAAATTTTGTATAAATACTCCCCTTAGTAACGCATAAGGGGTTGGTGATTTTTGACTCTAAGGAAAATCTATTGTATACTTTCAGTTTATCTAATACAAAGGGTTGGACCAGCTCAGTGATTTCCTGAAGTACTTGATGTCTGGTTGATGCTAGGTGTGCTGATGCAGAATTCCTGTGTTGTCTGATGAAATAACAAGTTTTCCTCAATCTCTGTTTCTTGTCTTCTTATGTTTATCAAACCATACTCATGTTGTACTAAGCTAGCAGTGAAGAAAAAGAATAGTGCAGGATTTGTTTTATTACACCTTGTGCTCAATTTTTACTGTTGTGAATGTTTGTCTTCAGGATTAACGATGTACATGAATTCTTAACTGCTCATGTGTCTATTAATTCTATATGTGTGAATGTTACCTAGAAATTCTTCATTGCTTCTAGATTAATATTCTCACCGTCTTTTCTTTAGCAGTTTACTGTGAGATTCTTAATTGCCTTGCATAAACTGGATACACCCCACTTAATAACTATTATGAACGTTTTTCCTCAGACACTAATCTGGCTTTGCAACATCACTACAGTATCACACAGCATCTCAGACAAACTAAAGGACCACTGACTCCATGCCCAATGGACTAGGACATGCTAGTGAGAACATATATATATATTGACTAAAGTCATCACCAAACACATTCCAAAAACAAAAGCCTGAACATCATAGCTAGCCTAAAATACTATCAGAACAGAGACAAATCATAAAGAGAGAGCCCTCTCTGATTACAGCTTGGCTAGAAGCTGCAATCCAAAGATTGGTTAGTGGTTACCCCGGCCGTATTCCCTTGGGAGTCATAGGGAACAACCTGGGTGATAACAGAACCTATGGTTTTGGACCATGGTACCTCGTCAGAAGTGTTGATCCCAAGTATTGGTTCATGGTATTAGTTCGACAGTTTTTGATCCTATGGTTTTGGCCCGTGGTATTGCATCCAAAAGTGTTGATCTCACGCACTTTCATGGTTGGTTCATGGTATTAGTTCAACAATTTTTGATCCTATGGTTTTGGCCCGTGGTATTGCATCCAAAAGTGTTGATCTCACACACTTTCATGGTTGGTTCATGGTATTAGTCCAACAGTTTTTTGATCCTATGGTTTTGGACCGTGGTATTGAGAAAGGACTAAGGCTATAAAAGAGGAAGGAGATCATTTGACAAAGCATCTTCTGAATTATTGAATATCTGATAAAGTGCTAGATCTGGAATATTGTGATTGGGTTATGGTGCAGATCTGGATTTGAATGAAGAAGGAACCTGAGTGTAAGGAGAAGGATAAGCTCAATTGATGGGTCAAAATCTTAAGGTTGGAATAGTGGTATCTCTATATGGTTTTGATCTGTGATATGTGGCATACGCTTGATCTATAAATCTAATAATCTGGGTCTGAATTATTGATGCATGTTTTATTTTACACATGTTATGATCTGGGTATGTCTGATGTATGGAACAACTGCAAAGTTATAAGGAAATATTTGCAGATCTGTATGCGGGTTGGCTTTGGTGAAATCAGAGATTGATGATGCAAGTGTAGTTGATGGTTTTTTTTTTTTATGTTCTTGGATCCAGTATGAAAATTAATGAAAAGTGGTCCTTGAAAGCAAAGAAGTAGGGGGTTGTAACTCCCTTCCAGGAGAGACTGGAAAACGAGAGAGAGAGTTGTAGCTCTCTGCGGGTTGTAGCCTGCGTACTGGTAAAGGACTGCACCAGTACAAAATCATTGTAAAAGGAGTTTCTTATTAAAAGAAGATAGAGACATATTGCAGCAGGTGGTTTTCACCCACATTGGGTTTCCACCTTATATCTGGTGTTCTTTTGTGTGACTATTTGCTTTTCTTGTTCCTGCTCATTATTTTATGATTCTGACATACAAAGTAATGATCAATATTTGAAGAATTATTCAAAGTATAAGTAAGGAATATATATTGAAAAGAATTTGATAATACTGATTCACCCCCCCTCTCAGTATTATTTCCAACAAGGTAGGCTCTGCAGACCATGATAAGTGGTGTGATTCTAAGAAATTGCTAGGGGAACGGAAACTTCAACTGTGGGTTCCGGAGGGAGAGACCCAGTGTGATAAATATGAACCCGTCAAGGATCATAATAGTGTAATTGGTTATGCAGATAGGACAGCAGTTGGGAGGTTAGACGGTTATAATTCAGGTTTTGAAGAGCAAACATGTATTTCTCATATGACCATCCTGCCGAAATGTAACCGGAAGAAAGTGGTAAGTTACCTGTAGGGTTAACGACTCTGGACACCGAGGATGAAGGACCACCACTAGCGGGTTCAAAAGAGGGCCCGGTAATAGTAGTAACCACTGAGGATGCAATAATAGCACTAATAGCAGGTGCTATAGAGGCCACACAAACAGTGGGCCTTGATGGAACAGACGTGACTGAGATGTCATGGATATGAGGTATGAAAGGCCCTGAAGTGGAGGTGATAGCACAAGACCACACAGAACTCCGATTTAGAGATGTGGAACTCATGACATTAGACAAGGTACGAGAGCGCAATGGTAATGACTGTCACACGGAATCAGTCAATGGTGCGGACACAACCGACCTTCCTAGAAGTCTAAGACATTCTAATGACAAACAAAACAAACTAGAACTATCCTTCACTAAACATGCATTATAATATGAGCAATCAAGTGTTTCGTTCTTACCTTTGTCCAAACGCTGTTGTAGAAGTCCAAGCTTTGTTGATCTGGATGAGCTCCTCCTTTTCTCCAAAACCTGCAATCACTAACAGTCAAACCATTAAATAGCACCTGATTATAACATAAAAACAAAGCATATTCAACATGTAGGCCAAGGAGTACATGAAATAACTCATAAACAACAAGCTATTGAGAAGAATGAACTAATTTGCATTAAAGGTAATCAAAAGGAACTGTTACAACCTGAGCCTTGGTGTTGTGCAAGCTCCTTCCAGGGTCCACAAGAGTCTTCCTCTACTTTGACAAAGCTCACCCACTCCCAATAGAACAAGCAAAGATGACAATCTCTCCTCACAAGCTTCTAAATGGGAGACCTAATTCCTGCAGCATTTACCCTTAGAAATGTATAGCTTTCAACCTCCTTCCCTCTGGCCCAATGCTTGTATTTATAGTGCCCAAAAGGAATTTATTCAGGTCCAACATCAATGGGATAATCCCCTCTTTGGGTGGGATAGCTCCCTTATTGATGGGATAAGTTCCTCTTTTCTAGGGGTGCATGAACCATCTGGAGGCGCCTCATACACGTCAAACAACCTTCTAGAATGCTCTAGAAATGACCACAAGTAAGTTTTTGAAGATAAAACTTGCGCATTTTAACCTTTTCAGAGGGACGCACCTGCCCCTTTACATACAGAGCGTCCAAGGACGCAGCTTTTGTGAACATAAAGTGCGTACCCGCAGGCAAGGCTTGAGAGAACCTGTGTACCCAGAGATAAACATATTTATAAAGACTTTCTCTCTTTCTTGGAGTTTGACATGGATAATAGAGGCATAAGACTTGCTTAAGAGGGTAGTATGACTGTTGATAGGGCCATACCAACTGTAAATAGCCATGGTGACTATTTTTAGTGTAACAGATTGCCCCCTAAAGTGCGAAGCCTGTAGTAGATTAGGGTTTTGTAAATCTAGGAAGGGTGAAGCGCTTTATCATTTCAAGTATTATCTCGTGGAGAACCTGGTTGGAACCTGCAATTTTCAACACAAAATACATGTATAAGATTATATCATTACTGAGGTAGGCATTCCCATACTCAGATCAAAACTTTAACTAACATACTAACTACTCTGATACAGGAATGATCTTGTAGTACATCATAATTATAGACTTTTGTAGACACAGTATGGGCGCAGCCATCTGTTTATGATTAGTCTACTTAGATAATGAATACAAGACTCCTCGCAGCCTGGATGGTGGAAACTAGATCCAGGGTCTTCATTTCTACTTCCCGAATTGGTACGTTCCTAGCCATGTGAATAAATGAGTTGTTGTCGAACATGGTAGAAACCACTTGATTACCAGTCAATGATGTAAACCGTTAACAAGCGTGAGAGAAACCACCAGTAATGTCAATGGTTCTCAAAGTACCCAGTACAATCCATGAGATGTGAATGAATGAGTTGATGTCGAACATTCCACGGAGTCCTTCGATCGAAAGTCAATGATGTAAACTGTTGTCAAAGGCGAGAAACCTGCCATTGATGCATGCAGACTTCAAGGTACTGACGATTTCTAAGTCATCTCTCTAGATAATGTGTTGACGTCGATAGAAAGTGACTCGTTGCGGGCAAGCCCGCAACACGAAATCATTGTTTAAGTTGAAGAAATGTTGCTGTAAGGACTGACTCAGGGATGGTCAAATGGATGACAAGTATTTTGCAGATGAAAGTTTTGTTTGCAGACCTCTTGAACACATAACGACACGACAGATGGTTTGGTGTTTAAGTAACTCAAAGTTAATCCCCGGAACCTGGTTTGAAAACTTTCAATAGTGGTTTGGTCAACTTGTGAGGTAAAAGATTTCCCAACCCAGGTGAATGAAAAAGTGTCGTGTTCAAGAGTGGTAATAAAGCTTCTTCTGAGACAAAAGATAACAAAAGGGCTCATTCTTCTCTCTTTTCCCCCACCATTTCTGGCAAGTACCTCTTTGTTTTTAACAAGCTTGAGGAGGATAACATATGCTCGGTTATAAGCTCATCCTTCGGATGAGTCCAACCTAGTTTTGATTCGAACCCTAGGAAGGAGTGGTTCGTTCCTGTTTGTAATTGAACAGGTCCTTTACTGTGAAATTTTAACGAGTCCAGTATAGGAATAACTCGGCATTTTTCAATTTTAGAGAGTCTGAAAAACCTAAGAAGACTCCAAGTTGATCTTTTTCGTAAATTTGTGTCCCTCAAGCCCGAAAAAGTATAAAATAATACCTGGGGGAACCGCTTGATCTTGCGACCAAGGAGTACTTTCATGATTAGTGCCACTGACCTGAAAAGTAAAAAGCGATCAAGGACACGTCGTTTTATTTCCATATCGAGTTTGAAACGACAAAAACTCGGCAATCTTTTCCTGATTTTACAGTCAGAAAAGAGCTATAAGGGGACCGTCTTTTAATTCCGTTTTAACGAGTGTAAAAGAAACGCTCGGCAATCTTTTCATTTTTTAGGAGTCAGAAAAGGGCTTAAAAGATGACTCTGATATTTTTGTTCGTGAAAAATGACAATTTTCCCTCTAAATCCCTTTGTCCTGCACAAAAACAACACATTACTCATACCTGTTTAAGATAGGCAAAATTTCATTGAAAATCATCCTTTCATGGTGAAAAATGAAGAAATTCATCCAAAAAACCTATAAAAAGACTTTTTACAATATCATTTTTACCATTTTACTGTTGAGGTTGAAAAAAGGGCTTTTGGCAAAAAACTTCCCGTGGTCGCTGCGGAAAATCTGACCGTCGGAATCGAACGCCGTCTCCTCCAGGTATTTCACAACATCCTCCTTGTCAAATTCATCCATTTAGAATTTTGTTTTAGGTTTCTTTTTTTATTTTTGGGGGGTTTTGGGTTTTGAAAACCGCTCCGCGGGGGACGCAGGTTCCCTAAAGGCTGGCCTGCGTCCCTCGACTTTTTCCTACACAGGGAAAAGGTCGGGGGACGCAGGCTACCTTCAGGCCACCTGCGTCCCGGCGCACTGTGTGCCAAACGCGGGGTGCGTCCTCCGCAGAACGCGGATTTTGAAACCCCAAGCTCCCAAATCAACCATTCAAATGGCCTAAAATTTATTCTAATGCCTGTTTATTCATGTATAGGGCATTTACCATGCTGGATTGGAGAGAAAGAGAGCATGAGGAGGTTGATGAAGCTGCAATCAATCATCAACCTTCCCTCGATGCCCTAAGAGGATGTGGGTTATACAAATAGTGGGCCATACCTGGCATGAGGGCTTAGGTAAGATTCTTGGAGTGGCTGGTCGAGAGATGGAATGTCCAAGATCAATGCTTTTATATCGGGGGGCAATAGCTCGAGATTGAGCCCTCTGACATCTACTTTCTCACTGGCTTGTCGAATAGAGGCGAGCAACTCAATCTGGCCGGGACTAGGCCGGGTGGCCAATCCCTTGATAGTCTCCGAGCATATTGGTGCCTACCTGATCGACACCATGCGAAAGGCATAGAGATCAAATGGATCTCTCGGCGTGAACTCATGGTCTTAGCTTTCATTGTGACCAGGATTTGTGGCTCAGCCACTCTACATATTGCCACTGGGTCCCAAATGCGGATGGCAATTGACTGTCTCCAAGGCACCATCTTCAACTGGTGTGATGCGATGTCGGCTAACTTGAAAGCTCAACTGACCAGGGCAAAGACCGGGAGACTAAAGACCTTTGGATATGGGCCTATAGTCGTGAGCTTTGCCTTAGAGAGAGTTCCGATGCTGATCCCTCAGCATCTCACCGTTGATATTTCGGGTCCTCAGGAGCCAAAGCTGATACGATGGGTCATGGTGATGGCTCGGCATCCGGACGAGGGTGCGGCAGTTGTTCGATTCACTGACAGTTATTTTCACTGGTTAGAGGACCAGGTGTTTTCTATTCAGGACTTTCCGTATGCCGGAATGGATTTTCGAGGTGATCCGGACATGGTTCTTCCATAGGGAGAACAATGGGACGACAGAGGTACTTTATTTTTCACGAGTTTTCTAATTATGTATTTTTTTTTTGTTTTTATATATATCGTCTCAAAACTGACAGTAAAATTTTCAAAATGCAGATGTTGGTCCACAGCATCCAGCCAAACTCCGGCCTTTTGAGAGGAGACATCCAGTTGCACCGGTACCGGCCCCACAGGACGCGGCGGCTGCAGAGGTACTGACTGAGTTGGAGCATGATCTACAGCGTCTCACGGCGGACATACTTGAGACTACCATGGATGATATCCATATCAGGCTTTAGCGCTATGTAGTCGCGGTCCCTGGACCATTTAGGAGATTTTTGCGTAAGGTAGCCCGTGCAGTGGTGTCATATAGGGAGCACCACCAGTGATTGACTAGTCACTTATGGACACATGTGACATTTTGACTTTTTGTACTTATCATTTTGCCGATCATAAGGTGTTTTTCAACCTATGATCGAAGACGATGTATATTTTTGACACACTTCTATCTATATATATATCATTATTACCGGCTTACTTTGTTTAACATGTATGATGAAATGTTTATAAATTTGCATTTATGATTATTTACAGATGTCTATTTAATATTCGAGATGCCAATGCATCTGCTAATGTATTTAAAGACCTTGGAATATGTTGATATTCAATGTAATCAAATTCACGTTCCAAGAGACGCACCCTCAAAAACAATCTTAACAACACAGGATTCCTAATGGCATAAACTCTATTAAGCTGTAATACAACGAGTTCAGAATCCAACCTCACTATCAAACTCCGAATCCCAAATGAAATAGACTCAAATAATAACTCAACCACTGCACTGTATTCTGCAATGTTGTTTGTTGTTTGACCGAGGCTTACCCCATGCATAGAAACTAACTCATCAGAGGGCGAATAGATAACCCACGCTGCGGAAGAGATATTCCGTGTACTACGACAAGCACCATCAGCAAATCCTATATACGTTTGGAGAGGCGTCGACATCTGCAATATCAAGAGCAAAACCAAGATAAGCCAGAATAATGACGAAAACACACTCTTCTAAACTAAGCACACTGACCAAACTAACAAACATACTAGCTAGAAAAGTAAATTTAACCTAACTAAAAAATTCTCCATACCCATCATTTAAGCATAATACCTCTTCAGGTACAGCCCATTTCTGGGTTTGCCCAAAGAGTCCCCATCAAAATCTACCAACTCATAGGCCCCTTTCGCTAGCTTTCACTTTACAATGTAGGGCCCATGCCACATAGGAACGAATTTTCCAGCACCTAGCTTATCGTTAGCTTGATCATATAATAGCACTAGGTCTCCTTCCGAAAAACTGCGAGGGGTTACATTCTTATCATACTGAGCTTTCATTCGTTTCGCGTGAGTCTCGATTGCTAAAGTAGCTTCCCGTCGAGTCTCATCTAATTTAGCTAAGTATAACAGACGTTTCTCCTCTTCAGAAGTAGCTGGGAGTAATTCGACAGCCATTTGAAGTGATGGAATTTCGCATTCAATGGGTAACACAGCTTCCAAGCCATAAACTAGCTGGAAAGGAGTGAACCCTGTTGAAGTTTTCACTGAGGTTCGGTATGCCCATAGTGCCGAAAACAACATGTTGTGCCAGTTCGATCGATGGATACCAATGATCCGTCGAATCATGATGACTAGAACCTTGTTGATAGACTCAACCAAACCGTTAGCTTGCGGATAATAAGGAGTAGAACTGTCGTGGCGCAAACCAAGCTGGCTTGTAAGCTCAGTCATCATGATGTTTCGAAAATGACTCCCATGGTCAGTAATAATTGCTTGTGGGACACCAAACCTAGTTATAATATGATTGAATACGAAAACTGCAGCTGTTTTGCCGCTTGCGTCGAATGTAGGCATCGCCTCGGCCCATTTAGTAAAATAATCAACCGCGAGGATGATATACGCATGCCCCCCGGCCGAGTGAGGGTTACAAGTAATAAAATCGATACCCCATTTGGCGAATGGACCAACGGCAATTATAGGGTGGAGAGGAGCAGGTGGTGCGCGCATCTTGCGATCAAACACTTGACAGTTGTGGCATTTTCGTACCGCAATGATACAATCTTTAAACATAGACGGCCAGAAATAGCCAGCGCGCAACACCTTCTGAGCTGTGGCATACCCAGACATATGACCACCACATGCTCCAGAGTGACAGTCATTCAAAACCTTCTCAGCCTCTTCGTGAGTTAAACAACGTCGAAAAACCAAGTCTGCCCCCTTGCGATAAAGTGTATCTCCAATAATCTTGTATTGCTGGGATTGAAACCGAATTTTTCGACGTTCCGACTTTGAAGCTTCAGGCCGGAAGGTTTGGGTTTGGAGATAGATGATTATATCTCCGTACCACGGATCTAAAGTACTGATAAGAAACAAAGATTCGTCCGCAATGGGCTCCTCTACCACAGTCTCTGTATCAGTATACGGGAAATCACACATCAACTCAGCGAAAACCAAGGATTTCTTAGACTTGGACTTCTCGAACTCCAAATCGAACTCCTGCAGGATAACGATCCATTTGGAGTACTTGCCCCCTAGCAATTGTTTTGTCAAAATATAGGTCATAGGGTTGCAATCCGAAATCACAATAGTTTTGCGGAGAAGAATGTAATGACGAAAACGCTGAACAGCTTGAACGGCTGCCAGAGCCAACTTTTCCACATGTGAGTATTTTAACTCGGTGGGATTTAAGGTCCGACTAAGATAATATATCACATGTTCCGTTCCGAGTTCATCTTCCTGAACTAAAACCATTCCGATGGTGGAGTGGGAGGCGGCGAGATACAAGAGGTAATCCTGATTGTAGTTGGGAGGATGCAGCAATGGTGCATGGGTCAACGTGTGCTTTAGCGCATCAAAAGATTGCTGAGCTATCTCATCCCAAATATATTGAGCATTTTGTTTCAACAACCGGGTGAAACCCTTTGTGATCTCGGCGTAGTTAGGAATGAATCGACGTAAAAAGTTTGCTTTCCCCTGCAAACTTTGGAGTTGGCGTAAACTCGAGGGAGGAGGCAATTTAACAATAGCTTCTACCTTCGAGGGATCGACGCGAATGCCGGCTTTTGAAACAACGAAACCTAGCAATCGTCCCACTTCTATGCAGAAGACACATTTGTGGGGATTCAAACGAATTCGATAATGCCGACACCTCATGAAAATAGCTCGTAAATGAACAGGGTGATCAGCTCGTCGTAATGAGTGAGCAGGCAAATCATCGAGATACGGTTGCACAATGTGTTTGATGTCGTGAAACGCGTAAGACATTGCCCGTTGGAAAGTGGCTCCGGCATTCTTAAGTCCAAAAGGTAGTTTGCAATAAGCAAACGTCCCCCAAGGGCAAATGAAAGCCGTTTTTGGTTGATCGGCAGGCAGAATATTGATTTGATTGTATCCGGAAAAACCGTCCATGAAGGAAAATATTTCGCTGCCGGCACAATCGTCAATGATTTGATCGATATAGGGCGTGGGATAGTTGTCTTTTGGACAAGCACGATTTATATCCCTATAATCGATACAGATTCTTATTGTCCCTTGTTTCTTATTGACCGGAACAATATTCAAAACCCAATCTGTTAGCGGAATTGGATAAATGAAACCTGCTTTCAACAGCTTCTCAACTTCTGCTTTGATTGCAGCCGCTTTCCTAGGGTGTATCTGACGCAGACGTTGCCGAACGGGTTTAGCGTCCGGGTAAGTCTTTATCTCATGAACAACAATGGAGGAATCAATTCCTGGCATCTCCTCGTAAGACCAGGCAAACACGTCGCGGAACTCTTGGAATAGGGCCTTGTAATTTTGAATTTCATCGTCTGTACATGAGGCACCTATATGAATGTTCTCAATAGTTCCATCTTTTACTGAAATGTCAATAGCAATAGTATGAGAAATATTTTCTAAATTCAACTCGGAATCAGGATGTTTCATTGGATTTCGAGCGCCTTTGACATATTCAGTGGTAAAAATAGATGAAAAATCTTTTTCAAAATCATCATTCTCAGGTAAAAACGAAGATCTATGATGGAGATCTTCCCATGGTAGATTGTCTACACTTAGGATTTCGCGAAGTTGTTCGTCAGATGACACAACTTCAGGAAACGTTATCCGTTCTGAGGTTGATGTGAAAAGTGATTCTTCACTGACCACATTCATTTGGTCAATTTGGGTTGAACTCGTGTCGGAAAAAGACACAACTGCTTCATAAGCAATTTCATATGGACTCAAAGGCATAGCATCACCGAATGAGTCTATCTCAGTTTCAGATGGGACAATCCAAGGATCATCATAGATAATATTTTCTGATGTAATCATATGAATTGTTGCAAATGAAGGGTCTGCGCTGATCAGAGGGAAAGGAAAAGTTCCCAGTAAACCGGAATCTTTAACTAAACCTACGGCAACGTCCCTATAAGGGATTGTCATTTTTCCGACATGCTGAATACTCTCGGAAGAGGCTGGGTCAGATGAAAAATAAGCCAGCTGATCTATGGTCACGATCTTACCATTGGATGGAAATTTTATAACTCTGAAGACCGATGACACGACCGCTGTCATAGCGTAAGACCAACTTCGACCCAAAAGAAGGTTGTAGTCTAGAGGGGCATCAACCACTTCCACATCCAGACTAACAGTTTTTCCTTCAACCCCTATAGGCAAATCTTGAAGAATGCCAAACGGATGGAACCCACGGCCATCGAAGGCCTTAAGAATGGTCGGGGACTGGTTCAACGTAGGAGAGCCAAGCGATCTCCAACATTGAATTGACATAATACACGTCGAAGCTCCTTCATCAATTACAGTCCTATGAACGGGTTTGTTTTTGACTATCACTGGGATCTGGAAAGCCATTTGATGAGGAAGACGTGGTGTACTATTTTCTAGATCGAAGATCATTAGGTTCGGATCCTGAATATCAACAGCTCCTATAGCCGACAATAGTAATTTGCGCTGTGCTGGACATGATTGCAGCACTTCCAAGGCCGACATTGCTGAAGGTGAAACAGCTAAATCCTCAACAATGTTATAATTCTGAGCTGCTCTCGCATGTGGATTGAAAGCAGATTTTCGAAGTATACCCTTGGCGGGCGGTTTGATTACCAAGTCTGGGTTAGGTTTCTCGATCTGTAGTGGATCGGAACCAGGAGCTGAGGTTGATGGATTAGAATGAGAAGATTCTGCTTCTTTACCATCAACAGGACTCTTACTACCATAATCTTGCGGCCGAGTCGCAATCCGTACGTGAGACATCATTAATATGGGTTCTTCACTAGCACCCAAGGAAGAGCCTATCATTTTAGTTTCCTGCTTTGGAAATGGATCTTTCAAAACAGCAGGAGTTGGGGAACCCTTAACGATTTTCACAACCTCTGCCCGATGAGGGCAATCCCTTGTGAAATGATCTTCTTCACAAATTAAACAAGGATATTTAGGTTTGCGCTTCTCGTCACTAGGTTCCGACTTCTCTTTTTTCTCCTTTGGAGCCTTATCTGCTTTCTCTTTCTTCTTACCTTTCTTCTTCCCACCGTTCTTTGATTTGGCCGTAGATGATTCTACAGCGTGAATATCGGCGGTAAGTTCAGGAGAAGACTCTCCTGTCGGGGAATCTGGCAAAGTGATAATAGGAGTAGTTGAAACCTTGGAAGACTTCTTCTTACTCTTTGTATTCACGGTACCAATCATACCATCAGCGGCATGAGATCCCGAAGGAGCAGCAGCGATTTGATTCGATTTTGGAAGATCTGGGATCTTCTCGTGTAAAGTACCTGACTGAGTGTAAACTAAGTCAAGGTATTGCGCCTGAGCAATGACTTGCTCCTCAGTAACTACTCCGGCCTTAGCTACATCTTCAGTAATCTTCGGTAATAATGATTTAACAAACCATTCAGCTAAGATTTGGTCCGGGATAAAAACTTTCACCAATCTTCTTCGACGTCTCCACTCATGAATGTGATCAGAAATATACGTGGACGTCGATTGTTTTAGTGAAGTTAATAATTCCGTGCCGTTATCGTATCTGACCGGCAACTGAAAGTGAGTTAGGAACGAGGTAGCTAACTGGCTAAAATTGTAAAAAGAGGCCCGTGGTAACTCAATGTACCACTTGGCCACGAGACCAATGAGTGTACGCTGGAAAAGACGTAAACGGATCGAATCATCCGAGATAGAATTTGAAGCACACCAGAGGTGGTAAGTCATCACGTGATTGGACGGATCCTCTCCAGACTTACCTTCGAACTTGGGTATATCACTGGGCAACTTATTTGGCATTGGCGGCCAGAACTAAAGATATTGAATTGGATCGTTCGTTAGGCGCGTCAAGTCTGGTAAATCCAAAGTTGCGATAAACGGTAACTGCCGGTTAGGATCTCTAAAACTCTGGGTCACAATACCGGCCCCAGGAGGAGGATATCCAGGATAACTAGGAACAGGAATCGCATTTGGGATATTATATCCTCCTGGAAAACCAGGATTGACCGGACCGTACTGGGGTTGTTGAGGTTGTTGATAAGTGTACCCAGGATACGGTTGATACTGGTAAACCGGTTGTTGGACAGCTTGCCCGTGTTGGTACTGTCCCTGGTACGGTTGATACGTATATTGTGGTTGAGTTGTTACAACAGTACTTATACCAGGCTGCCCTACAGGCATCTGGACCGTGGTTTGAACCGTGGATCCAGACAACGGTACAGATGTCTGAGGGGTGGTTGCAGAGACAGTAGAAACCGGAGCTGTCGATACTCCAGAAGTAAGCGTGGTAGATGAGGCGGTAGTTGCAGCAGCCGTTTGAGATGGAGTACTAGGTGCAATTGGCGGCTGAGTAACTACCGAAGTTACAGGAGTTTGAACACTTGACTGGACAGGTTGCGGTTGCTGGGATGGACCAGAAACTACAGGTTGTCCAGCTTGAGGTACCAACTGTGTACTTGGCTGCATCATCTGTTGACCCTGTGATGGATCCCACACTAACATTCCAGGGTATTGACCCGTAACAGGTTGAGGATACTGAGACCCATAACCGGATTGAGGATAGGATTGATAACTGTAAGGAGCAGTTCCCGTACCTTGACCATATGATGGACCTTGAGGTGGTTGATAACTATGACCTGAGTATTGACCTTGGGGTTGATAACCTTGAGGTGAATACGGGTACTGGGGTTGACCTTGACCTTGAGGTTGGTACCCTTGAGGTTGGTACCCTTGGGGTTGCCATCCTTGAGGTTGCCATCCTTGAGGTTGATATTGATACTGAGGTGGTCCCTGGGGTACATATTGAGGCTGGGGTTGACCTTGAGGTATGTATTGCACCATAGGTGTATACTGACCTTGAGGTTGCCCCCCAGACCCAGTTTGTGTACCTTGAGGTTGCCCCCCAGGCGTTAATTGAGGTTGCCCCCCAGGCGGAAATTGACCACCTTGAGGTTGGGAAACGGGAACTGAACCTGACATCATGTAAATGTCTCCTACACCCAATGGTACATTACCACTGCTTCCAGTTAATAACCCATGATCAATAGGTTGAGGAGATGCCCCCGCAAAAGTACCAGAAAGTGACTGATACCCAGGGGGAACAGAAGGACCGCCATGAATAAAAGATTCAGGACTTTGAGAAAACACGGACGACGGACCAGCCATATTTACAGGAGTGCGAATACCTCCGAGTGGAAAAAGAGTACGAGGTGTGGAAAAAGCTAGCCCAAAGTTGTCTAAATGGTTAGTTAGCGCAAGGTACCAAGTAGTACTTCTAGGAGGGCTGTAAAAGATAGATTCACGCTCCCTTAGATCAAGGGTAATTTTATCTTCAAGGTTAAAGACACCTATTTCTTCCTCTGGAGCAAGTTCTTCGATAGCAATCAAACCAGTAGGAAGATTTTCGGTGATAGTTCTTTCTATTCTCGGTGAATCAGGAACACTAGAAGTTGGAGTAATGGGTTCAGATATTTCTGGTTCTTCACCTGTATCACTAGCAGATGAAAAACTACCTTCAAGCTCAGAAACTGTAACAGCTTCGGGATTATAACCTGTCTCTAAGCCTTGGTAATCTGGATGGACCACCAAGGAAGATTCTCCTTCTTCAGGTGAACCTACTCTACTGCCCCTAGGAGGAGTTACAAGGACCTTTAAACCTTCGAGATGACTGGATTCTTCTCGAGGAGGTTCACCCCTAAGTCTACGGGATCTTCTTAACACTTCGGCCACAGAAACAACTTCAGGAGACTGGCCCCGTTGTCTACGGGACTGTCTCGGTAATTCCGCCACAGCTAAAACTTTTAACTACTACACACGAAAACAAAATAAAATTTCAAATCAAACCACCTAAAGTCTCTAAAGAACCAAACAAATTTGAAGCACTCGCCTAAAGAATCTAGGGCGTCAAACCAAGCACAAACAGTAGCCTTCCAGACCGAAAGCGCTAGTTGGTGATGAAACCCAACATCGCCGGATTCAGTACAGAAGTGGCGGGTGGAACAGTTACCCCGGCAACCTGCTTAATGAATAGACTGGACCAAGTTCCTCCACTTTAACCGTCTCGAGTGAAGTGAACCCCCCAGAAAATCCAAGTGAGTCTAGCCGACGTCTGCTCCAGGTACAGTGGGATCTTCCCTCCACCGTCACCTCGGTAGAATCCTAAAGATAATGGTCACTAAGGTTACCAATCGCAACAAATGCACCTGGGGGAACAGTCTAAACTCCGACAGCACGCAAGGGCAGAGTATCAAGCTCAATCCCCTTGCTGGTTCCTTGACAACAATCCAAGGTTTACCGACAAGTGACCCCTGGCTCCTCGACAATGGTTAATCCGAGGTTTATCATTTGTAATACGTGCGTGTCTGGCGTCGTTCCCAACGAGGGAGGATTGATCCCCTCACTGGTTCGGACACGAGCTCGTGCTTCTCCTTTAAGAGGAGCTTTCCCAGAGTACAAGTGAGACAATTGGATTTATTCTATCATAAGATAAGCTACTTGTTTGGTTTTGTTGTCTTGGAGAGTTAATTACTCACCTACTCCAAGACACTAGCCTAATCTAAGTTGGTGTTCCAGAGCCCTAGTAAATAAAGTTACTACGTCGATTTTACTTTAAGCGTTAATTTTATGGTTTTTCTTTAAAGACACAAGGTAATGGAAGTGAAACCAGTGGTGTGTAGACTCGACTTCAAACCACTACAAAGATGCACCTAAGATGATTTACGCTATTTTCCTTTTTCAATGAAATTCTTAACTAAGAGAGTTGAGAGAATGCAACTTTTAGAGAAAACAACTTCCTTAGAAAAGACAATCAAAGAAACAATTCTCTTTTTCTTTTCAAGCATACAAACATAACCACTCTTTATGTGCACGAAAAAACTCTTTTTCTTTCAAAACTTTTCAAATCTACTTGAAACAAAACTTTTCAAAGGAGATGTTTTTGTATTTTCTCTTTTTAATAAAGCATATAAACCTATTTTACCGAAAGACAATTTCAAAAGCTACAAAAACTATAAAAACTCGACTCATAAGCAAATCAAAAAGAAATTACTCTAAGCAAACCTAACAAGTCAAAAGCTCACAAAGATGATTCTAGGTTGTTTTACTTGACCAAAATCAAATCAAGGACCAGCTAATGCAGAATCAAAAGACTAGTCAAAACAAAACTTAAATCTTTTTGTTCTTTTGTAAAATGGAATTCAAGACTTAATCAACAAGCACTTCGAAATTGGCCCAAAAGACAACTCAATGGCAAGTTGTTCTCACAGGTAGACTTTAGGACAGGTATGACTTCTTAGAATGTTGACACAACCAGAGAGATCTAAGGCTTGACAACTTCTACCGCCAAAGACACTACAAGACCTACTCAAAAATCAAACCCTAGGGCTTACACTTCGATGAAATCCACTAAAACACTCAATGCTATCGAAACAAGTTCAGGTGAAGATCTTTGACAAGGGACTAATGAATCTGGGCAGAAAAAACTAAGAAAAAACTAAATCTAAGAGCAAAAAATGCAAAAAATGGAATTTTCTCAAATTTTAGCAGGGGACGCAGGCTACCCGTTTGCACAGGTGCGGGCCCGCTCTGTGCACACAGCAAAAGTGCGTCCAGGGACGCACTGTGCAGCACTCAGAGGGTGCGTCCTTTGGAAAAACTCAAGAAAAATCAAAATGAAACTAATCCTAAGCTAACCCACCCACAGACAAAGTCACAGAGCCAAAAACCAGAAAAATAAACCAATTTTCTCAAAGCAAAGTTCATACAAAGGAAAAGTCTTTTCTCAACAATGGATCCCCAGCGGAGTCGCCAATTTGTCACACGGAATCAGTCAATGGTGCGGACACAACCGACCTTCCTAGAAGTCTAAGACATTCTAATGACAAACAAAACAAACTAGAACTATCCTTCACTAAACATGCATTATAATATGAGCAATCAAGTGTTTCGTTCTTACCTTTGTCCAAATGCTGTTGTAGAAGTCCAAGCTTTGTTGATCTGGATGAGCTCCTCCTTTTCTCCAAAACCTGCAATCACTAACAGTCAAACCATTAAATAGCACCTGATTATAACATAAAACAAAGCATATTCAACATGTAGACCAAGGAGTACATGAAATAACTCATAAACAACAAGCTATTGAGAAGAATGAACTAATTTGCATTAAAGGTAATCAAAAGGAACTGTTACAACCTGAGCCTTGGTGTTGTGCAAGCTCCTTCCAGGGTCCACAAGAGTCTTCCTCTACTTTGACAAAGCTCACCCACTCCCAATAGAACAAGCAAAGATGACAATCTCTCCTCACAAGCTTCTAAATGGGAGACCTAATTCCTGCAGCATTTACCCTTAGAAATGTATAGCTTTCAACCTCCTTCCCTCTGGCCCAATGCCTGTATTTATAGTGCTCAAAAGGAAGTTATTCAGGTCCAACATCAATGGGATAATCCCCTCTTTGGGTGGGATAGCTCCCTTATTGATGGGATAAGTTCCTCTTTGCTAGGGGTGCATGAACCATCTGGAGGCGCCTCATACACGTCAAACAACCTTCTAGAATGCTCTAGAAATGACCACAAGTAAGTTTTTGAAGATAAAACTTGCGCATTTTAACCTTTTCAGAGGGACGCACCTGCCCCTTTACATACAGAGCGTCCAAGGACGCAGCTTTTGTGAACATTAGGTGCGTACCCGCAGGCAAGGCTTGAGAGAACCTGCGTACCCAGAGATAAACATATTTATAAAGACTTTCTCTCTTTCTTGGAGTTTGACATGGATAACAGAGGCATAAGACTTGCTTAAGAGGGTAGTATGACTGTTGATAGGGCCATACCAACTGTAAATAGCCATGGTGACATTTTTTAGTGTAACAATGACATACCAAGAGGAGTGCTAAAAGGGAAACCTTCTAAGGGAAGAGGAATTTCTCCTCTTGACACAAGGTTCTCCTCACCACTAATGGGACTTGTCTTGTCCATGTCGGAAGAAGACATTGCAATCGAAACACCAGCAGGAGTAGACAGGAGGTATTCTTCTGAAGGCTCCCAAAGAGGATTCCAATTGATATCAAAATACTCCTCACCCGGAGCTCGAGAGTCAAGAGACTGAACACTTGGAATAATAGGAAGGGTACCACTAACAACTGATACCTCAGAACAGACAGGAGATGCAGTGTCTTTGTCACTTGGTGAAGATGACGAGATCGGTGAGTCTGCCAGGACGGCCTAAACTCAAGATCTGAGAAAAAGAGATAATCGAGTAGGGTTGCAACACTAGGCGAACCAAGAACACGACCAAGATTAATAGGTAAAATGTGAGCGTGGACAAATAAATTTTATGAGACAGGAACGAAACTTGACCTTTTCATATTTCCCAAGAAAAAGGACAAAATATGGCTCCAGTCACATTTGAATGTTTAATGATCCTGAAAGGACAAGTGCTCAGATGATCCTTTTACTTTTAAAGAGTTGAAAAGGAACGAAAGTCTGGAGTACTAGACAAGAGGTTTACCAGACAAATCACAAAACTGCATATACACCTTGGTAATCGAATGAAAGAGAAATGACCAAGGAATTTCTGTATGGTAGTCAATCTTCCCAAATGTTGTGTTTGGTGCATTACGATTCATAAGGCGGCAGACTCGGCTTCCTATGGATACTAGGATGATAACCTAGTGGGGTCTCCCAATATATACTCAATGGTACGAGGAGCACAAATCCGTACTAGGACCTATTGAATCACAAAAGGAGGAATCACCCAACCTTAGTGAAAACAATAGTAACTAGGTTTAACAATGCCGAAACACGTCTCTAGCCTAGACCTCTAGATATGTGAACATTAGATTCCATTGTATTTTTAAGTTCACTCAATAGATTTTAACAGTTAATCTTGAATTAAGTCTTGATTTCAAGGCTATACCAAATGTACTTCAACAATTTCTAGGATGCAACTACAATGAGTAAAAAACCATTCCTTTCAATGAACAACCACCTAAATGAGGGTAAGGAGTTCATTTCCAAGCGAACGAAAAAAATAACAAGAAAATGCAAGAACATCGGTGCATGCAAGCAATCCAATCACTAGGAAACACAATGCATCAATTCCGCTTATCTTGTAACTACTATGACGGAAAATGAAAGATTTAAACTTTGCCTTTTAATTTCTCAATCATGAAAAATCCACTAATGCAAACAAGCTTTCACTTTTGTATGCTATATGAGTGCAATGTTTTTTATTTTTGGACTTAATAACAAACAAACAAATGCAAGCCTGACTGATCAAAACAAATGTAATCTATGTTTCAATAGTGAACGGAAATCAAATCAACACATCAAACTAGCTCGATGACCAATCACTACATAGAAATAAAAAAGGATAGACAAGCAGCAAGGAAATAGCTTCAAATAAGTCAATAAGATGGTTGTGGACGTAGTTAAGAATCTTGGAAGGACAAGCAACCCAAAACAAGTGACTTCTTGATGAAATCCTAAAAGACTTAGGTCACAAAGCCCAAACACCAAAACTCATACAAATGGAACTAAGAAGGATATGCCTTAGCAAACACAGTCAAAAACAAGCCTGATAAGATGTGAGAGACAACAGAGGACAAGCTACATTGGCCTATTCAAGGGGTAGGGCTGTGAAAAGCAACCCCTCTAGCCCTAGAGTGGGTCTAGTCACAGCAAAACAAATGTGACAGCTAATTCCTTAAATAGTCATCATTGAAAGAGCCTACCTTATGCCGATGTTCGATGCAGTCTTCGTTACGCTGCTCCAGCTATCATTTTCTTCTCCTTGATGAGTGGTTCACCTAAAACAATATAAGAGAACAACGAAACACATAATAGAGCACAACAATTAAATATTCACTTACAAAGTCAAGGAACCATAAGCTATCAAATATATTTCATACAAGATATAGGAAGTAACCATTAATTGTATTAATATAAGCAAAAGTAAACCTTACAACCATGCCTTGATGTCGCAAGCTTCCTTGAAGGGTCTTGTCAGTATGTCTCTGTTAGCATTCACTCTCAAAGGTCTCCCATAAATGTTGATAACTCTCTCTCACTCAAAAGCACTAGTATAAGGCTAAGGCAATCACACTAACAATCCACAACCAATTTCTAGACTATCAGCAATTCACACTGCAAACTATCAATCCAACACCAAGAACTAGCTAATTTGCTCACTACCAAAAACTAGTTGATCATAGCAATGGAGGATGCTTTTATGAGGAGGAGCCTCCATAAATGAGGGAGAGGAAGCTTATCTTCATGGGAGGTTACTCAAAAGGCGAAACGACCACCTCAACTGAGGAAAGGCGAACTTCCTTGACCCAGCAACCAGTTCCTGAACCACCCAGAAGCATTCTGTTGTTTGAACTAATTCACCATATCTGGGTCGTCACAAGTCAAACACTAAGACTCAGAGACGACATCACGAGGAAACAATGTATTCAGAGCTATCGTTGCAAGTAGGGTACTGATAACTTGCTACAATCCCTAAAATCCGACCATCGCTAAGAACAGATGTACTCTTGTGACAATGTCGCGAGGTTCTTGTTTACTCTAGGCTATCGTCGCAAGTAGAATACTGATGTCTTGCAACAATCTTGAAACATGGGTAAAAAGGGTCAACTTCAGGATTAATGAGCATGGTTAATCTTCTTGAGTGATTTGGAAGATGTGGACACATATTTTGATGTATGACACAGAGCAGATGCCATTTAGGGACTGACTTTACCCGGAATCAGGGTATACAGGGTCGGTGACAAAATACTGTGTAACAAGGATGCTTACAAAATAAGCAATATTTAGTGGCACATACCTCATAACTTCTAGCCTTAACCTCCTATTTTTATTAGCTTGCATATGAGGAAGGTATTATTGATTTTATAAATATTAAAAGTTGTCTTGGTACCACACTATAATGATATGTTTGGGACAACTAGGACAATAAATACTTTATATAATATAACAACACTTTGACCACCATATGTGTGTTTACCTAAAACATAATATATGAATTTATTTAATGTGGCTACATGCATAGAAGCATGTTTTATAGATGAATGCCAATCTTATTTTCATCATCTAATTATACAACAATATTTGAAACAAAGAGCAATCTTCCCAACAAATCTTTTAAAAAAATCATCTTCATTATTCTTATATAGATTCCCAAACATTTTCACTCTTTGTGATTACATTGACATTCTTTTACAATAAAATCAATTAAAATCCACTGAACATTGTGATTGAAAAAGAAGAAACACTTAAATTCTAATTTTATGAACGATAACATTAAATTTTTCTTTTTAAAGTTTTAAATATGAAAAATTTACCTAAAAGTCAAAGTTTTTGAAGTTTTAAATCCATTGAACTTTGTGATTGAAAAATCCCAAATACTTAAATTCCAATTTTATGAATGACCGTATTAAAATCTTATTTTTTAAAATTTTAAATATGAAAAACTTACTTAAAAGATTTTTTTGTTTGTTAGTTTATATGAGTTTTGATATGACTCACACTATTAATTTGTATCTTGATTAACTACCACCCAGAAACATTTAAACCATCAAAATCACCTAGGGATCGCACTGGGCTTGGGCCACACCAGCCTTTAACATGGTTGGATTTTTTCCCATAGATTTTCAAACCAATGACCTTTACACCATGGAGTACCTTAACAAAACACCTTGTCATCAATTTCTCTAAGCCCTATGAAGTTCATTAATTGAGTCAAGAAACTCATTTTATAGCCCTCTATGAAGGCGATGTGTAAGTATGTTTGCCATCTTAGAATAAAAATAAAATATTCTCTAAATAGAAAATGAATGTCAGCTATAATAAAAAGGAAAAAAAATATGCTATGCATATTTAATTAGTTGTCCATATGATTGCGCCAAGAGGTGTATTCTACAGCCTAGTATGACCCCAATCTGTAAGTATGTCACATCCTCAAAAAATAATAAAATCATTTTTTGCTCATGTCGGCCAAAAAAATAGCTTGAATATTAAATTATATATAACTTGAATATTTAGATTATATATAACTTTTTAATCTTATTAATGGACTAAGATTAATTATTAAAATAATATTGTATTGTTATATATAATTTAAATGGGTAATAAATTAGCTCATGCATTTAATAGTTCTTTTACCATATACCTTTGGACAAATAACAAAACCTTTTCTTCCATAATTCCTTTTTGGTAGATAGTTTCCTAAACTTTACAAAGCTAGTGAGCAAACAACTAATCCATGGGTATTCGAACCAGATCATCCTCGAAAACATCAAATTCAAATTTGATCTCCTTACAAACTTCACAAGAAGCAACTAGTTCAGGACATACTGATTCATTCAAGCAAGATTGAAGGAATTCGGTTTATGACTTGGAGAAAGAGCTTCAGGTCCAATTTGAATGAATCATAAATTTAACTTTAACAAAAAAGTTTACCACATTAAAATTCCAAATTAGGTAAAAATTTAAACATATTTACTCTTTACTAAAGCCAATAACATTTCTTAAATCAAAGAAAAAAGGTTAATTCAATCTAAAGAATCAAAAATCCCGCTCCAAAATCTTTTAATATTTATTTTAACTAAATATTTGTAAAATATATCTTTCAAAAGAAAAACCATATCTTAGTGATATATTAAAATCTTTAAAGGCATAAGAATTTCCACATCAAAATTGTAATATTTGAAAATATTAATTTGATATAGTTTTATAATAAATTTTGTTACGATACCATGTAAAAAACATTATTAAATGTAATATTGATATTAAAAGATTCATATTAATACTAAATATAATATTAATATTGTTAAATTTAATAACTTTGAATTAATACAATATTCAATTTAATACAATATTCAATTTGTTATATTATAATATATATTAATATATCATGATATATGTTAATTCTAGATATATATGGAGGGAAAAACAAAGACATAGAATGATAGAGGTGGAGAGAAAGAGGGAGTGAAAAGGGAGAGATGGAGACAAAACCGGCTTAGACCCATCTAGCACTGGATCTATCTTGCGCCCAGAGGGATCAAATCCCTAGAGGAGCAAACCTTCTTTTGGGAGTGTAGAAATTGAGGAAAGGTTTGCACCTTGAGGGATTTGATCCCTCTCGCTCATGCTAGATCCAGTGTTAGATGGATCTAAGTTGATTTAATATATTTTCATGTAAATAATTATAAGTAAAAAAAATATGTGAGTAACATGTTTAAACCTTATATTTTCCAAAATTATTTTAACACTTGATATCATCTTCATATATATCTATATATAGAAAAAAAATGTTAAAAAAAAATATTTTAATGTTGTATAGAATAAGTTATCCATTGCAGGTTATGAATAAAATATTTCAATATGAATTAATGTTCACATATACTTAAAAATATATTAATAATAAAAAAACCAATTTAATGTGAACTCATAAAATTGCTCAATGCACATATCATGCATTCTCTATAATATTCAAAAAATACAATTTAAATGATAAAAAATTATACATTGTTTTTAAATACTCTAAAATAAGTTTACATTGTTTTTGTAATTAAGATGGATCTATATCGGTTCTACAACCGAGTGTGAAAGCTATGTGTAAGTATGTTTGATCAACTTGGAGTTGACAAGTGTCTCTCTTAAAATAAAGATAAAATATTCTCCAAATAAAAAAGAAATATCCACTATAATAAAAAGAAAAAGAAGATGATATGCATGTTTAATTAGTGTTCCATATGACCTAATATAATTTCATGTAAAGTAACTAGCAATTGCCCCAAATGGTGCAAGGAGATGTCAATAGGATTTTTAAATTGAAGAAGTTGTAGTTATTTTGGTTTTCATAATCAAGCAAATAACAATTGATATATTAAATTTAAGTTATTTTAATGTAGTTTTTATATGTTTTTAAAATTATATGTTTATATCTAATGCCAAGGAGCCTAGAGTTAAATCCATTATATAGTAACTTACGTCTTGATTTTTTGTTACGAAGTTTGGATGGAAATATATGTTTGCTTGGAATGTTTCATTTTCCTTTGGAGCATTTGAAGGCAGCAATGCAGGAAGGACTCTTTGAGTCACTACATCGAGACCTGATGGGGATGTTTGGCAAGTGAAATTTTGATCCTTTGGAACTCAATAACCCATTTCTTAACAATGATGTTCCAGTGAAAATATTTCTTAGATCCACTATCATGAGTTTCTTGGGGTTGGTCACTTATTCAGCCTAATTGAAGGCATTCCTGATTGTATTATAAAGTGTCTTTTGTTGGGAAAACAATGTTAGAACATAATTAAGTAGACCTGTACCTCAGTTGCTCCATTTAGGACCACGTAGTTTTTTTTTTTGCAATATTTAGATATTAAACTCAGTGCTTTGCATCTCTGGAGTTTTCTCAAATGCCTCTTTTCATGAGCAATTGTTGTAGAGCATGTACAAATGACATAAGCCTTTTTTCTGGTTACATAAATCCTTCGGGGCATCCAATATTTTTGGGTCTAATTCTATTAAAATCATACACAATATATAATATGATGTATAAAAAGAATCCCTGTAAATCTATACTACTCATAGGGAACTTTCTCTTCCAATGTAATTTAAATCCTATGAAATACAGAGGAAATGAGTACATTTTTTAAATTGAAGCACAAAATCATTAAAATTGATGAATATGCATACCACCTTAGCAGTATAGAGATGAAATGTCATGAACAGAACATGAAAAGTGATCTCAAACGTCCATTCCCACAACAAAATGAAACACCAATGGAAAGAAATAACAGAAATGGATATGGTTTTGGCACAACATTTACATCTTGGCCGAGACCAGTTATGGAAAAACATGGAGAAAAATTAATCTTTCTATATTTTTCTTTGCACCTATTATCACACTAACTTTGCTTCTTTTTTTTTAATCAGAAAATGATGACAATTTCAATGTCAGCATTTTAGTTGTAATAAACAACGAAATCATTGATAAAGGGGCTATCATTGTTTTAAGTGTTCCAATTATATTTTCTGAAAAATTTTGCTCACAATGGGTTCATCAACATTTTTTATAAAGTCGACAGGTAAACTGTCAATGCCAAAAACAAATTTCAAATTCAAAATGTGGAATTACATTGACCATGTTAGCATCAATGACAAATTATGCAAAGCGTGCCATGGGAAAGTATGAGGTTAAATCATAAACATTACGCCTCCATCGATGTATGGTTCAATGAATAATCATGGGTTAAAACGTGTTTCCTCCAAATTGTAATCAATTTTCCAAACTGGAATGATTTCCCTAACTTGTCATTAAACTCATTTTCATTTGGTAAATTTATCTTTCCATTTGTAAGTTTCATTATTATGTTGTTTATTTGTTAACATTGGCAAGATATCATCTTGTTTCTCCTACAAGGATCCAAGATCAAATCCCATGGCTTTTTGTTTCCAACCAACGACTGTGATGGGGAAAGGTGGCAAAGCTAATCGGTTTGAGCCCAAAGCACCAGATTTGTTGGACATACATCTCGATATCCAACAACAGTTTTAGCAAGATAGTTGGAATGAGTTTTTCCAACGCTTCACCAACTACCATGACATCATGGCTGGGTCATTCTCTCAAAATTTCGAAGGAAACAAAGTGGAAATCGTAGGGCTCTCCATTCTGGTTACAAAGAAGCTAATCTTAGAGGTCGTAACATTGCCAGCAGATGGAGAATGAATTTTCATAAGCCATGTGTTGGCAGGGGTCGATGTTCCCTTCTTTCTGAAGGAGGAATTCAATAAATGCAATTGGAGAACTGGGGTTCAGAGGGGCTGGCTACAAGACAAATTGCATGGCTTGCCTTGCATCTCTCATCAATATTTCAGCTGCGAAGGAAGATTCAATCGGCTAAACCTCTATCATTTCCATTTTCTTGAACATTTGGCTGATTAGGTTAGAATGAACGTCTATTTCTATTTAATGGAGAGTCTTAGGCATATGGTAGGTTGTTTCAGAGCTAGATTCATCCCTTCTCCCCATTTTATCTACCATAAATCCCTCATTAAACTGTTGATTGAAAATCAGTTCGCTAAATCAAGGAGAACCTGGAGCCACTTCCTATTTTTGGGAGGTTTTCAACCTCAATTCCCTAAAAATGGAAGAGGAATGCCGAAGACTGCTACAAAGGGGAAAAAGACTCAAGAAATAGCCCCTGTTGTGCCAACTCCTAGCCAGACAAACACAGAGGTCCCTTCTACATCTTATGGCCCTAAAATCCACAAATTATACTAAAGAAAGAGTCTTAGGCTCAGTAAACTAGACCCTACATCTCTTTTAAAATTACCCTCTGATATCTATCCTCTTGAGGTCATGAGTCCACCTGTTAAAGCCTCCCCTACAGACACAACTACACCATAAATTTATAAAGTCAAGGAGGTCGAAGTTGAGACCCAAGATGAGGAAACACTATTTGAAACTTTTAAAGGTGGAAAAAGGCCCCATATAAGGCCAACAAACAAATTAAGGTATAAAATTGAACTCATAACCAACCCAAATTTTGGTCCAGGTGGATATTGGTGGCCACCCACCTATTCCACCTAGACCCCCGACTTAGTTTCTTCTGCTTACTTGTTCATTTTAGCATTTACTATTTTTAGCAGTTTTTCGGGTCCTGAACTTCCAAAGCAGTTTTGACCCCATAAATGACGTTTTTTGGGGTCCTTGGCAGGCACTTACATGTAGCCATGGGCCTACATTGAAACCTGTAGTACTCAACAAGACCTTTCCAACAAGGTATCATACGCGCCAAATAGAGATATTATGACCAAGTTATGACCCTGAGAAGTTGGCTGCCCAACTAACCCCAACAAGGCCCACAAACTCTTGGTGTTACATCTCTTAGGGTTAGGGTTTTGGTTTTTTAGGTTTTTCTCATGTTTTCCAATAATACATAGCCCCTTGAGCCTCATTCTAACATAATTGATAAGCATGTAGCTGCCACATCTCTTCTCAGAGATAAGCTACCATCGTCCAAGCAATCTTACTTCCATTATGTTTCTAAGCATAGTTCATTATTTCATTATTAATGAAATGAAGTGTTTTTCTACTGCATCTATGTGTTTATGATTATATCTATAAGTTGTTGTGTTCCTTTTTAAGTTTGGATCAGATTTAGCCACGGACGTGATTGATGTATATAATGTGCCACTGAAGGACCTTATCATTAACAGAACTCAGACTACAAGCCTAAGAAGAGAAGGGACAAAGAAACTAGAAGAAAGGGTCATATGGAGACAAGACATAGCAAGAAACAGAGGTTAGATAAGGTCGATGTTCTTCTTAAAGTAGTCAACACCCTTGGCTAGGAGGCTTGGGGTTGTTTTGAAATTTTTGGTTATAAAATTAAGAAACAACTTTTTTTCTTTTATCATTGAAATTATACTTAACAACATTTTTATATATAGTAGAAAAGGGAGATGACATTTAGTCTGTTAGTGATTTTGAAAGAAGCAGAGAGCGTTGACATCTTAGTTTTTAGAAAAATTTTGACGAGTAAAAATGCTAACATTCCCATCGTCAGCAATTTTGAAAACATGCAGAAAGGAAATGTTGACAGTCAGTCTATTAGCAAAATCTTGAATCCATAAAAACACAAAAGCTGAAAGTGACAATATTATCGATTTTGACCAGGAAGCCCAATGGAAAAGAATGACAACAGAGAAACAATTTTGGTGAGGATTGAACCTGTTTGCAAAGGGACCTATTTGCCAACAAAGATTTGGTTCTATCAATCAGGAACCTACTTCTATTTTCGAGCAAGATATTCTAAAAGATACTCTTCTTTTCCTATATGATAGCATATATTCTAACAGATGTTTTATTTTTAGATGAACTTTATGTAATTAAAATTATTTTCCACATCTATGAATTTAGAATATTTTGATATTTTTGGATTATTGTAATTAAGATTGAGACTATAATCATGTGATCAATTGATGTAATGTCTATAAAGACAATTTCTGAAGAAAGGAAAAATATTGGTTTTTATGGTAAAAATATTAGCATACTCGTGTATTTGAGAAGATCTTAAATATATTACAGTTTGATGAGAATTTGCAAAAAATCCATGTGTTGTAGTTCCCTATTTGTTATTTCTTTGTTATGAAATATCTTCTTCGTGTCTAGAAAATGTTAGAATCTTTAATGCTCCTTTCTCGTATTTCTCAGTCATTAGTACTTGTTGTTCCTCTCAACTATATTTATTTTTTCTATTCAGTCTTCGTCTCCTAAATTTCTCAAATTGGCAAAGGAGTTATTGCTACCCTGATTTTTGTGTCATGCTCATTAGATATATAACATCATTTGATAAAACTGAACTCCATGCCCAATGGTGTGTTTTATATATAGCCCAACCAGATTTCATCCTACAAACTAAATCTCGCCATATACCTCAATTGCAAAGCCTACTACTACAATGACCTAGAGTAGTTGCGTTTTAGGGAGAGATCCCTCTCTAGGTTGAAGGGCCAGCTTTCAACCTAAAATAGGTTCGAAGTTACCTTAGAGGTTTTCTTGTAGTCGGGTTTCCTCTAAGTGATAATAACACCTCCCCATGCTATAGTGTGGACATCAAATTTTCCAATCCAAGCAACCTGGAAAGGCTATCAATCCAACCATTCCCATGAGGTCCCTGGCTTCCTGTACAAGGATTATGATTTTATAGAAACTGATAAATTTATCATAAATAATGTACTATAATAGATTTCTGAATTTTATTATCCGACTAAAAGCACAGGTTCATCATTGTTTTTCCCTTTCTTGAGCTTGCTCATCTAGATTTCTAACACAAGGTGCCAACTTGAATACGTAATCTGAAGCCTTCCTTCCCTTACCAGAAAGACCATCTATTTTCTTCACATCTCTTCTTCCCTTACTAGAAATACCATCTCTTAGCAATAGAATAAATGTGGCCAAACAAATTAAAATCCTGCCCATCATACATAAAATGTGCAAGCATTACATCCATTTTCCACATCATATCCTAAAAAGCTAGAATTGTAGTGTGCAGATCAATCTCAAACAACTTTTCAAAAATATTTGTATGCAGTCTCATGGCACACTGAGTGTATAAGAATCCAAGATAGGGACTATTTTCTATGCTTGGACACTAAACATACTAAATAGTCAAAAAGCCTGAAGTCAAAAAATCAAAAACTAAATTATCCTACAGAAAGCTTCCAAGTTGCAATATGTCTAGTAAATAAATAAAGTGGAATCCCACATATTGTTGCTATAAATAATAAACATCACAAAATACAATGAAAAAATGCTTTCAACATTAAGACCATGTAGTGCACAGGTGGGTTCTTATTGTTATTCCTGATAGGGTGAGGTAGAGGTACATGTGTGCCTACTCTTTGGCTTTATGATGTGTTATTTTTAATTAAATTTATACTGTTTGGATGGAATATTAGATGAAATTTAAGTGGAAAGGGATCATGTATCTAAATATTGAGAAACTAACAGAGTTAATGCAAAAAAATTTACCATTGGATTCCTAAAAAATCATTGTATTATACAAAATAAAATATGTGAATATTGAATATATGTTGACATTTTTCCTTTTCAATGATATACAAATTATCTTAGACAAAAGATAAGATCAATCTTTAAGAAACTAAGTTTCATCGTATATGATGCCTTGCAAAATTGGCTGTGAATGTTGAATATATATTTCCATTTTTCCATTTCAATGATGAACAAATTATCTTGGCCAAAACTTAATATCATACTTTTAAATAGACAAATCTCATTGTATATTTTGCCCTACAAATTTGGCTATACTCTACTTTTCATCAACTTGCTTGCATTTCATCTTTTGCATCCTCTACTTTGCATCAACTTCTTGTTTCATCTTTTCCAACCATACACTCAAAGAAGTATCATTATCGATATTGGTAATAACTACATTGTTTTTCCATTTGGCCAACACAAAGTACCTTAATTTCACGAAAATGCTTTGAGATGCTTTAAGAGAAATATTGTTCTCATTAGATTCAAGCTATTTCGTGCTAGGTAAACTTGAATTAGGTTTATCCTCACCCTAAGATACTTGTATTACTATTTTAATTAACCTAGAGACATCCAAACCAAATCCCTAGAGAACATAAAGACCTCGATGTCATGACCCGCCAAAAGTGGGTGAGAATAAGTGTCTATCAAAAAAAGATAAGTAATTGTAAATGAGGATAATACTATAATATTTTTACTATAATGCTAAGAAGGATATGGTGTAGGAGAATGTGCAGAAAGAGAGTTTTCACAAATTTAACACCTTGTTTAGTATGAAGTCGATTAAAATGAAGGGCTATAGACTTCGTTATGTTTGTACTTTATTGTAGGAAAGAAACGACAGAGTAATTTTTGGATTAGAAATGGCATTTTCTCCCTACCGATGCCATTGGATGTTAAAACTTATTAAAGACTGCTATCACTCCTGCCACACAAACATATATTTATTTAAAACATAAGGAACTTTAGGTTGAAGTTTAGGATTTGTTGAACATTTTGCAATCATGTAAAGATCAATTAAAATTCATACCATGAATAAATGTTTACATTGGCATATATTAGTTTTATTTGGAATGAAAATTTATTTAACTGCGCCATTAAATCCGACTTTCTTTACAGGATTCATGTCTGATGTGTTAGGTGTTTAGAATGCACACATGTTAAACTATGTGTTTCCATTATTCTTCTTTTTGTTCATAAAAGTTTTCTAGCTTACGATGTCTATTTAATAATAAATTGAACCAAAATCATGAATACACACTCATGAAGGGTAATTTGTTAAAGATAATATCGTATTAGTAGTGAAGTTTTTTCATTTAACCTGGTTGAATAGCTAATTGATCCTAAAAGAAGTAGACATGATTTTAGCTGGATGTTTTGCAGCCATAATGAACCTAGGAAAACACAATGGACATTTTCTCACATAAAATTTGGGCATCTAAATAGGCTTTGGGTTCATGGCAGAAGCTCTTCCACTTGGAATCTGAACCCTTTCTGCTGAGACTTTTCTAGGCCTTATACCAAGAACATAATTACATCAAAATGGAAAATTTTCTCTAGTGCAACTCAGATAGTTAATAGTCTTAAACAAAATCGAAATAAAAATATAACAGGAATTACTCCAAAGCTGATAGAGGGAATTATATTTATCCTTTATAGTGGGACCTTCAATTTAGCTTCTACAAAATCAAGTAATCTACTTTCTAAGGGCTAAATTGCAAGTGTTTTGTTGAAGCTCATATTTTTAGTCACTTTGAAATGTCTGATGTTTATTCTAGATTATGAGCATGCTTGGAAAATTGATTTCAATATAATGAAATTGTAATCGATCAAAATGTCAATACTACATTAACTGATGCTTACCATGTTGGTATGTGATGCTTCTCTCTTGATTTTAAATTTCATCCAGCATAGAAGTCTGAATTTTTTTTGTTCTTGTAAGTAGGAGAAAAATCTATTTTTCCTTCATTCCATCCTTTGAATACATGTCCTTCTCTTTGCTCAATTTAACGTTGTCATAGAGCATGCCAAATTTGATTTATTTCAAGCTACCAAGTTTCTTAGTCTAGTAAAACTGAACAACTGCAATAATTTTTTTAGCGTGAAGTATGTGTACTTGATCTTTCTCTAATAGAGCCTCCCAAACATTCCTTTCCACTAGCTCTATAGGATCATTGTGGCAAAGAGAAATATGATAATTCAAATCTCCATTCCATCCTTTGAATACATGTCCTTCTCTTTGCTCAATTTGAATTTATCATAGAGCAAGCCATATTTGATTTATTTCAAGCTACCCACAAATATCTTCTTGGACTGCAAATACCACTTAAATATTACAGAGCATTGAGCATCCAAACAAGCATCTTTCTTTGTTAATATTTGTGGTGAAGCCTTCTCCTTCCTTAATGAAATTAGAATTGAATGTATCCAATCACAGACAAGAAATCCCTACATATTGCTTGTGCGAAAGTGGATATGAAGTGGCCAGTGACTCCAGGTCCAAGAACACCAAACAGAAGAATCTTGGGAACATAACTCAATAATTTGATACTTTTATGGTCAATTGGAAAACCTGAGGCATGTGGGATATTGATATTTTGGATATTTTGAACAACGCATGTTCCTTTACAAAATTTGTTTGGAAAGATGTTATTCACAGTATAAACATTGCAATCCATTTAAAATATTCCATCTTAATGGATATTATGTCAAATATTTTTTGGGTTTTTTTGGATGGAATTTGACAATACAATTTTGTCAAGATTGCATTTTTTTGGTTGTCTAAAATGCATTTCTGAATGCATAATGAATTCAACATCCTGAAAATCAACTAGGGCACTTGGATTATGCATATTGCATAGCTCAAACTTACAATTCCAAGAAATATTTGTCAAATTTCAGTTAAAATTGGTTAGAAAATATGTCTAAAAAAGGTTAAAAATGTCAAAACATTAGACTACACTATATTTTTTACATATTTTAATATTTTTTTTGTAAGTTGTGTTTTCATTGAGATAGAAATATTTACATTAGCTATGTCAAAATTATTGTCTTTGGCCTGCCACCTTGGAAAACAAACCATTAAATCAAAGAGTTAACAACCAACAAAAATGACTAATACATTGTGAGAATAGAAAATGCCAATAATGCCAATAATTATCCCAAGGAGTCCTAGTGAAAGAAAACAATGCAAACGCAATGAGTCATCAATTCATAGAAAATCTCCCAAATTTAGTATTCAACCAACAAGAATTGTATACAAAAAAATCATAATTATCATTCATAGTTGTGAATCAATAGATTTAGTATAAATCTAGTAATCACGATAGCTTTCCACGCCATCTCTGTGAACTCTTGTTGCATAACTATTTGATGGTTACTCTCTTTTTCCACTTCTAGAGTTGTTACCAATGCTTTCCACGCCATCTCTGTGAACTCTTGTAGCATGATCTAATGGCACTCGCAACACATGGAGAGAAAATTAAGGAGCCATATTTTGAACAAACATAGAATTTTTATATTAAATGCGACAACTATGGCTAGTCTTTATAATTCTCAAATGTATCTATAAATACGGTGGATCTTACTCATAAATATTTGCTAAAAAATAATATACAAAGATTTTATATTTTGTAGAAAAAAAATTGAATATTTGGGGAGGCTATCTGCATAGTGCATACATGTATCTATAAAAAAATACAATGGATCTTACTCAAATATTTCCAGAAAAAAATAATATTCAAAGATTTCTAGCAAAATTCAAAGGTTCAAATCACATTTACCTCCTAAAATCTCATAGATGGTACATAGATTATGTCTAGAATTATTATATTATATTAATAAAAGTTGCTTTAAAGTCCTGATAAGTCATCTACTCAATATGACGAACAAATTCAATATTCACTCAAAAAATTCTACTAGTGATCGTATAAACGCTCGACATAGTTGAACTTGGAAATCAATCTTAAACTTCTGCATTCAAATGGCAGATGAATCCATATAGGGATTACAGACTCTCACCTATGATTAAAAAATGATCCTCGATGGATCTCTAATGTTCAAAAATAAAAGTTAATGGATGGTTTTAAAAATAATATTAATATGTTGATCTCTTTATGCTGAATCCAACGCAATTTCAACAGGCCAAAATAGACTTTTTGGACGAAGGAGATATTGTAAAATGAAAATTGATGAATGCCTTAAAAAAAAAAGCAATTTCATTAATTTTAAACTATATTAAAAAAATTTATTCTTTGAAAGGCACAATGCCCAACCACGACTGCCATGTGGCAGGTCAGGATTGGTCCAAGTGGCCCTGTCTGATTGACTGAAATGAGAGCTATGTAAAATTTATTGAAAGTCCAAGGGATTCAAACTACAGATATCCAATCCACAAACCAAGCACTTACCCATTCGGGCTTTGCGTTCTTTCTTATAGGGAGAAATTTTGGCAATATGGCAGGTAGGCGGTTATGGAAACCCCAAAATAGTGGGAGGACCCGCCATACTTGGAGGCTCAACTCCCCCTATCTTAAATTATCAACGGTCAAATGAATCCACCAAACCGTCATATAATATATAGCGCACAAAGGATAGCGTTATACCTTAATAACTCCAACGGATATCCACTCCAATGGAGGCGCACCTTACCAGTAAACCAAGCGAGATCACGCCAGTGTTTGCAACCATAACCAAATGTATGTGTCATGGCCAATGAAATTCGCACATATGGAGTCAACGCTTCAACGGATGCGCCATGCAGCACCACGCAGAGAGATACGCCAATGAACATGCCACGTATAAGGTCGACGTTCAACAGCATATCCGTATATTCAATGCATACTATATTTAAAAATGCAAGTTATGATATAGCGTTAGTCCACCGCTAAACGGATAGCCACGCGGCAAATGCAAGTTATGATATAGCGTTAGTCCACCGCTAAACGGATAGCCACGCGGCCGGTGATCAATTTAAAAATGCAGTTTAAGATTAGTCGCAGGATATGGAGGGGAGAGGGAGTCGACCTCTCGACCCCCGCCCTCTACATATAGCGTTCGACCAGTCCACCAAAAGATGAGGACCTGTGATGGGAGCGATCTAACATTAATTTATTGTAGATATGTTCCTGTGCGCCGCTAAAGTTAGTAGCGCTCTGCTACTTTTTGCGGAACTGCCAACTCTAGAGGCAGTTTTAGTAGCGCACGACAGAGTGGATGATTTTTGGGAGGTCCAGAGGTCATCTATTTAGAAAGAGGTCATGTTTATAGTCGATTGTCATGTCTTGACGCTCTGAACTCATGTATGCTGTCAGTTTCAACATTTGAGTTGCAAAATTCCGAAGGAGCAGTGCCATCAAGAAGCTCAAGGTAGCTCGGAGCATTGAATGAAGGAATCAAGTCGAATATTTATTTATAGCATGAGGACAGTCATAACAGGGATAAAGATGGTATTCTAAGTCCTTTGGTTCAGTCAATAACCATTTGAGTTGACTGTGGGACTTGTAAGAGAATTTAAGCCATAATCCCGAAGAGCCAAGTCAAACTGGCAAGAGCTCACGAAGACATAGCCCACGAGAGTTGGGTGAACTCTTAATTAAGTTTGTTGTCTTATATGGTTGTTTATTTGCTGCATCATGTATTGTTATATGTGTTTTGATATCAGCATAAGAAAATGAACTTAAAGCACTTAATTAGTTAAAGACAAACGAAGACATACACCTATCTCAAGTTCTTAATTCCGCAAATTTTCAACATAAGCTAGATCCTAAATTTGTTAAGTTTTGGAGTGGGAGGTTCTTGTAAGTTAACAAGTTGTCAAACCCCCATTTCAGATTAGGTGGTATCAGAGCGTAGATGCTTGATTGACAGAGCATAAGATTGCTTGTTTGACTTGAAAGGTGTTCAAATAGTCAAATCCTATTGTTTGATTGTTTGTAAACTAATTGTTGTTTGAGTTTTCAAAGGTGAAGGGAAAGCCATTGATAGCTAAGTCTAGGAGAGGGCAAGAAGGAAGAAGGGCTTAAGGCATTCTCCTTACCCAAAGAACCTCAAGGGAATCCTTGAAGCACAAGAGGTTTGTTTGAAAAAGGGTTGCTTGAATAAGAATTTGATTCTACTCCCATTAAGTTCATAAATTTTTCAATAGATTTTGAAAGCTTTGTGAATTTTGTTGAAGTTCTTTTGTTCATTTTGATGATGACAACTTTTACAAGCGAGTTTTCAAAATCCTCCTCCTTCACAAGATTCTTTGATGAAGACATGAAGCAAGACTTGTTCATCATGATGGATATGGTGAGAGAAATGAGCACTAAACTTCGAGAGCAGTTGAATTCCATGAAGGAAGAGAAGTAGTTGCTTTCTAACAAATTGTAGGAAATGGAGAGTAAACTTCATATTTCAAATATGAACCTGGAAAAGATGCATGAGTTGGAGACACAATTCCTTGTTGCCAAAGAAGCCTTAGTCAAGTATCAACTTGAAGAAGACGTAAACAATCCTAGTTTGTCTTCAATTTCCTCAAGAATGATTGTGTTGGTTCTTTTGAAAAACATACAAGAGGCATTGGGTCCAATTTGATGTCAAAAATGGGCTATGAAGGAAGGGGATTGGGCAAACATGCACAGGGAATTGTTGAGCCAATAATGTTTGAGGAAAGGCCTAAGTATTTGGGTCTTGGCTATGGACAATTTTGTGGAGAAAGTTCCAAAGCAGCCATGAAGGCAATTGAAACAGTTCCTAGAAGGAGTTTCATTTCAGGTCTTCTACCTCAAGAGTGTAAAGATTGTATTATTGCGGAATAAAAAAGTTTGAAACATATCTTGCAGGAAGAAGGTGTTCATAAGCATGCACTTGAACCAGAGAGTTTTGAAAGATCTAAAAGTATTGAAGAGATTCATGGTGTTCCAAAGGAAGCCACTTCTTCATTCAATTCACCTCCTCATGAAGGTAATAAAGGTGAAAGAGAAAGTTATAAATCTTATTTCAATCATATTTCCTTTGATCATATAAAGCATGATAAATTTCCACATAAGCATTGGAAAATAATTGCATGTTCCTTTTGTTGTTTGGATAACCATAGTGTTTCTAGATGTTGGGAGAAAATGGCCACATACAGGAAACTTTTGAAGAAAAGAAGGCATGAAGCCAATGGTCCATTGGACAAGGCAAATCATGCTATCAAGAATATGCGCATGTGTTGCACTTATTGCCATAAGCAAGGACATATTGCTGAAAAATGTTGGACTTTGAATCCAAAAATGCTTCCACGAAATTTGAAGAAGGTGGAAAGAGAGAATGGAAAGAATGGAAAGGAATTTTCCATAAATGATGTGTTTCAGGATGATTCACATGTTGATGTCAATGTGTAGTCAAAGGGGGATCCTTTGATATGGATTGGTAAGAAATTGTTTGAGTTATTATTCAATTAAAGATGCATATCTTTTGATGTGATGCATTTATTTGCTAATGGAATGAAAGTTGCAAGATGGAAAAGTAGAGTATGTAGACTCGCTTTATTGCAGCAAAATGATATTCATTTCAGCTCTATAAGTATAGTGTGCTTAAAAGAAAGTTGAAGAATGGAATACATACATGAGAATAGTATGTATGAACACAGGGATGTTGATGATTTCCTTGTATTTGAACATGTCTGTGTAATTGACTTGGAAAAGTTGATTTGGTCTCCAAGATTGTAAAAGGGAGATAATGATGAAGTGTTTCATCTTTGTAAAAGAATTGTCAAGTTCTTTTTGTACATGCTTGACTTGAAGGGTCAATTGTTTGAAAGGGCATGTTTTTAGTCGACTTGTGATTTAGTCGATCATTTGTAAATAAGATGTAAAAACATGATGATGATTCACATGATGTGAATTTTGTTTCTTTGATGGAACATGAATTTATATCATCAAGTTGTTTTCTTCTTCTGACATCTTCTGTTGAAAAAGATTTTCTACTACAAGGGAAAATTTCTATGAGAAGATGTAATCTCATGTTTGTTGAACCACCTTGGATCGATGATCAAGGAAGACAGTTTTTAATTGGAGGACAAGCAGATCCAGGAAGGAAAGTGTTGACTATCTTCGAGTTTTGGTTCAGAGGCACTAGCCATGCAAGGCAAGTGTATGGAGGCTGAAAGAAGAGGGTGTTGTAATCTAATCTACTATACAGATAAGTATATCAGTGTTTCGGGCTCCAAAATATTCCCAATGGGGAGGAATGATCAGAAAATGATCCTCGATGGATCTCTAATGTTCAAAAAAGAAAGTCAATGGATTGTTTCAAAAATAATATCATTGTGTAGATCTCTTCATGTTGAATCCAACGCAATTTGAACGGGTCAAAATGGACTCCAAACGAAGGAGATATTATAAAATGAAAACTGCCCAATGTCCTTCGAAAAGGAGGCAATTTCATTAATTTTAAACTATATTCAAAATTTTGATTTTTGAAATAGGCATAATGGCCAATCCATGGCTGCCATGTGGCAAGTAAGGATTGGGCCAAGTGACCCTGTCTGATTGACTGAAAAGAGCGTTACGTAAAATGTATTGGGAGTCTAATGGATTCGGTCCCTAGACCTCTAGCCCACAAACCAAGCAACTTAATCATTCAGGTGTTGCGTTATCCCTTGTAATATAAGGGACGTATTTTGTAATATGGTGGGTAGGCAGTTATGGAAACCCCAAAATAGGGGGAGGAGCTTGCCATACTTGGCGACTCGACTCCTCCTATCTTAAGTTATCAACAGTGAAATGAATCCACCAAACCATTATATAATATATAGTGCACAAAGGATAGTTCTATACCTTAATAACTCCAACGGATATCCATTCCAATGGAGGCGCACCTTACCAGTAAATCAAGGGAGATCACACCATTGTTTTCAACCATAACCAAATGTATGTGTCATCGTCAATGAAATTTGCACATATAGAGTCAATGCTTCAACGGATGCACCATGTAGCGCCATGCAAAGAGATACGCCAATGAACATGCCACATAGAAGGTTGACGTTCAACAGCATATCCATATATTCAATGCATATTATATTTAAAAATGCAAGTTATGATATAGCGCTAGTCCACCGCTAAACGGATAGCCACACAGCCGATGATCAATTTAAAAATGCAGTTTAAGATTAGTCGCCAGATATGGAGGGGAGAGGGAGTCAACCTCTCGACCTCCCCCTCTACATATAGCCTTCAATCAGTGCACCAAAAGAGGAGGAATTGTGAAGGGAGTGATCTAATATTCATTTATTGTAGGAAAATTCCAGTTCTGTTAAGTTAGTAGCGCTCTGCTACTTTTTGCGGAACTGCCAAATCTAGAGGCAGTTTTAGTAGAGCAGGACAAAGTGGATGATATTTGGGAGGTCCAGAGGTCATATGTTCAGAAGAGGTTGTGTTTATAGTCAATTCTCATTGTCTTGACACTCTGAACTCGTTTATGCTGTCAGTTTTAGCATTTGAGTTGCAAAATTCCGAAGTAGCAGTGCCATCAAGAAGCTCAAGGTAGCTTGGAGCACTGAATGAAGGAATCAAGTCCAAGATCTATTTGCAGCATGAGGACAACCATAACAGGGATAAAGATGGTATTCTAAGCCCTTTGGTTCAGTCAATAACCATTGGAGTTGAGTGTGGGACGTGTAAAATAATTTTAGCCATAATCCCAAAGAGCCAAGTCAAATTAACAAGAGCTCACAGAGACGTAGCCCACGAGAGTTGAGTGAAGTTCTCCTAATTAAGTTTGTTGTCTTATATGGTTGTTTATTTGCTGCATCATGTACTAGTATATGTGTTTTGATATCAGCATAAGCAAATGAACTTAAATCACTTAATCAATTAAAGACAAACAAAGACATACACCTATCTCAAGTTCTTAATTCTGCAAATTGTCAACATAAGCTATATCCTAAATTTGTTAAGTTTTGGAGTCGGAGGTTCTTGTAAGTTAACAATTTGTCAAACCCCCATCTCAGATCAGGTGGTATCAGAGCTAGCTGCTTGATTATTAGAGCTTAGATGCTTCACTGACAGAGCATAAGATTACTTGTTTGAATTGAAAGGTGTTCAAATAGTCAAATCCTATTGTTTGATTGTTTGTAAACTGGCTATTGTTTGAGTTTGCAAAGGTGAAGGGAAATCTATTGATAGCTAAGTCCAGGAGAGGACAAGAAGGAAGAAGGGCTTAAGGCATTCTCCTTACCCAAAGGACCTCAAGGCAATCTTTGAAGCACAAGAGGTTTGTTTGCAAAAGGGTTGCTTGAATAAGAATTTGATTCTACTGCCATTAAGTTCATAAATTTGTCAATAGATTTTGAAAGCTTTGTGAATTTTTTTGAAGTTCTTTTGTTCATTTTGATGATGACAACTTATATAAGTGAGTTTTCAAAATCCTCCTCCTTCACAATATTCTTTGATGAATACATGAAACAAGACTTGTTCATCATGATGGATATGATGAGAGAAATGAGCACGAACTTCGAGAGCAATTGAATTCCACAAAGGAAGAGAAGCATGTGCTTTCTAACAAATTGGAGGAAATGGAGAGTAAACTTCATATTTCAAATATGAACCTAGAAAATATGCATGAGTTGGAGACACAACTCCTTGTTGCCAAAGAAAGTCAAGTATCAACTTGAAGAAGTGGTAAACAATCCTAGTTTGTCTTCAATTTCCTCTAAGAATGATTATGTTGGTTCTTTTGAAAAACATACAAGAGGCATAGGGTCCAAGTTGATGTCAAAAATGGGCTATGAAGGAAGAGGATTGGGCAAACATGCACAAGGAATTGTTGAGCCAATAATGTTTGAGGAAAGGCCTAAGTATTTGGGTCTTGGCTATGGACAATCTTGTGAAGAAAGTTCCAAAGCAGCCATGAAGGCAATTGACACAATTCCTAGAAGGAGTTTCATTTCAAGTCTTCTACCTCAAGAGTGTAAAGATTGTATTATTGGGGAATGAAAAAGTTTGAAACATACTTTGCGGCAAGAAGGTGTTCATAAGCATGCACTTAAACCAAAGAGTTGTGAAAGATCTAAAAGAATTGAAGAGATTGAGGGTGTTCCAAAGGAAGCCACTTCTTCATTCGATTCACTCCTCATGAAGGTAATAAAGGTGAAAGAGAAAGGTATAAACCTGATTTCAATCATATTTCCTTTGATCATATAAAGGATGGTAAATTTCCACATAAGCATTGCAAAATAATTGCATGTTCCTTTTGTGGTTTGCATAACCATAGTGTTTCTAGATGTTGGGAGAAAATGGCCATATATAAGAAACGTTTGAAGGAAAGGAGGCAAGAAGCCAAATTTCCATTGCACAAAGCAAATCATATTGTCAAGAAGATGCACATGTGTTGCACTTATTGCCATAAGCAAGGACATATTGCTGAAAAATGTTGTACTTTGAATCCAACAATGCTTCCACGAAATTTGAAAAAGGTGGAAAGAGAAAATAGAAAGAATGGAAAGGAATTTTCCATAAATAATGTGTTTCAGGATGATTCACATGTTGATGTCAATGTGCAGTCAAAGGGGGATCCTTTGATATGGATTGGTAAGAAATTGTTTGAGTTCTTATTCAATTAAAGATGAATATCTTTTGATGTGATGCATTTCTTTGTTAATGGAATGCCAGTTGCAAGATGGAAAAGTAGAGTATGCAGACTCGCTTTATTGTAGCAAAATGATATTCATTTCAGCTCTGTAAGTACAGTGCTTAAGAGAAAGTTGAAGAATGGAATACATACATGAGAATAGTATGTATGAACACAGGGATGTTGATGATTTCCTTGTATTTGAAAATGTATGTGTAATTGACTTGATGCAAAGCAATCGACCATCATATTGCTTTGTTTAAACATGCATGTAATGTCATATTGACTTGGAAAAATTGATTTAGTCTTGAGGATTGTAAAATGGATATAATGATGAAGTGTTTCATCTTTGTAAAAGAATTGTCAAGTTATTTTTGTACATGCTTGACTTGAGGGGTCAATTGTTTGAAAGGGCATGTTTTTAGTTGGCTTGTGATTTATTCGATCATTTGTAAATAAGATGTAAATTCATGATGATGATTCACATGATGTGATTTTTGTTTCTTTGATGGAGCAGGAATTTATATCAAGAAGTTTTTTTATTCTTCTAACATCTTCTGTTGTAAAAGATTTGCTATTGCAAGGGAAAATTTCTATGAGAAGATGTAATCTCATGTTCGTTGAACCACCTTGGATCGATGATCAAGGAAGACAATTTTTAACCGGAGGACAAGCAGATCCAAGAAGGAAAGTGTTGACTATCTTCGAGTTTTGGTTCAGAGGCACTAGCCATGCAAGGTAAGTGTATGGAGGCTGAAAGAAGAGGGTGTTGTACTCTAATCTACTGTACAGATAAGTATATTAGTCTTTTGGGGTCCAAAAGATTCCCAGTGGGGATAATGATCAGAAAATGATCCTCGATGGATCTCTAATGTTCAAAAATGAAAGTCAATGGATGGTTTCAAAAATAATATCATTTTGTAGATCTCTTCATGTTGAATCCAACACAATTTGAACGAGCCAAAATGGACTCCGGACGAAGGAGATATTTTAAAATTAAAATTGCCCAATGTCTGTAAAAAAGGAGGCAATTTCAATAATTTTAAACTATATTCAAAATTTTGATTTTTGAAATAGGCATAATAGCCAATCCACAGATGCCATGTGGCAGACTGAGATTGGGCCAAGTGGCCCTGTTTGATTGACTGAAAGGAGCGTTATGTAAAATATATTGAGAGTCTAAGGGATTCGATCCCTAGACCTCTAGCCCACAAACCATGCAACTTAACCGTTTGGGTTGTGTGTTTTTCCTTATAATATGAGGGAGGTATTTTGGTAATATGGTGGGTAGGCGATTATGGAAACCCAAAAGAAGGTTGAAGAGATATGCCAACGAACATGCCACGTGGAAGGTTGACGTCCAATAGCATATCTGTATATTCAATGCATACTATACTTAAAAATGCAAGTGATGATATAGCACCAGTCCACCGCTAAATGGATAGGCATGCACTGGTGATCAATTAAAAAATGTAGTTTAAGATTAGTCGCCGGATACGGAGGGGAGAGGGAGTCAACCTCTAACCCCCCACCCCCCCCGCCCCTCCTACATATAGGCTTTAACCAGCACACCAAAAGTGAAGGACTTGTGAAGGGAGCGATCTAATATTCATTTATTGCAGGAAAATTCCAGTGCTCCGCTAAAGTTAGTAGCGCTCTGCTACTTTTTGCGGAACTGCCAAATCTAGACCCAATTTTAGCAGAGCAGGACAGAGTGGAGGATTTTTGGGAAGTATAGAGATCATCTATTCAGAAAGAGGTCATGTTTATAGTCGATTATCATCGTCTTGACATTCTAAACTCGTTTATGCTATCAGTTTCAACATTTGAGTTGCAGAATTCCGAAGGAGCAGTGCCATCAAGAAGCTCAGGGTAGCTTGGAGCACTGAATGAAGGAATCAAGTCCAAGATCTATTTACAGCATGAGGACAGCCTTAATAGGGATAAATATAGTATTCTAAACCCTTTGGTTCAGTCAATAACCATTGGAGTTTAGTGTGGGACTTGTAAAAGAATTTAAGCCATAATCCCAAAGAGCTAAGTCAAATTGACAAGAGCTCGCTAAGATGTAGCCCACGGTAGTTGGGTGAACTCCTAATTAAGTTTTTTGTCTTATATGGTTGTTTATTTGCTACATCATGTACTATTATATGTGTTTTGATATCAGCATAAGCAAATGAACTTAAAGCACTTAATCAGTTAAAGACAAACAAAGACATACATCTATCTCAAGTTCTTAATTCCGCAAATTGCTGACATAAGCTAGATCCTAAATTTGTTAAGTTTTGGAGTGGGAGGTTCTTGTAAGTTAACAAGATGTCAAACCCCCATTTCAGATCAACCTACCTGGAGAGCGAAGCTAGGGTTTGAATCGAGGTATGAAGGCAGGCGTAGGGGCTGAAAACCCACGCAGGTGGAGGCCATAAGGTCAGGAACATGACAGGGAGGTGTACGGGAGGAAGACAGATGGTTGCAACCAAGTAGAGGCTGTCAGAATCGGGTTCTCTGCAGGAGACAGGTGGATGCAGACGACTGACAGAAATAGCTCCGGAATAGTAAAACCATAACCCATGTGTGACTTCATAAAATGGAGGTTGGAAGGAAAATGGGGTTAAGTAGAAGTCTTAGCTACACCGCCTCTCTCAGCCCCCTACACACAAACGATGGAAGCTTGGTGAAGGGCAATCTTCATGCTCAACAGTTACCAAGGTGTAGCCAGCAGTTACCAAGGTGTAGCCGGCTAGAAGATGGTCAACCCGAACGACACCGTTGATCTGGACCCCGAACTTGGTGACATCCTGTCGGTCTGGGGTCTAGAGGTCACAAATCAAAATATTGAGAGGTATATATGTCCAGCTGGATGACCTGGGAAGGGGAAACAAGGTTCGGAGGAGGCTTGGAAATAGAGGAAAACCCTAAGGTGGCTGGAGGATATCCTAATTCTGTCATTTCTGAATAGCTAGAAAGAACTCCCATACATTCAAGAGAAGCAATCTCAGACAGAGTTCGGAGTGGCGACAAATGGAAACCCTCATGTAAGTTTCAAAAACCCCCATCTCCTTAGCCATTTCTACTCCGGAGGGTTAAAGGATGTAGTGATTAGTGTGGGCTTAGAAGTATTGAGAAATACAACCCAAGCTATGAGCTGGGAGAAGAGCTAAGTCACGCTGAAGAGCTACGATTGAGCTTGGAACAGACAACTAAACTTCAAAACACCCTTAGGCGTAGTCAAGCAAAGCAGCAAAACTAGGTCACGGGGCCCAGTTTTGCGGGGATTCTGAAATTAATAGAGGGTCTCGAGGAAAATTGGAAGGTTGTGGAGGGAGGTCTGAAGAAGGGAAAGGAAGCAGATTTGGTCGAGATGGAGGAAAGGGGAGAAAGAGGACAAGCAAAAGGCATTCCAAAAGGAGGGAATGGGTTTATTCAAGAAGAAAGGAGTGCAAGAACACTCCAGGTAGTAACAACAAATGTGGAAGTGACCACACAGCACAGGGAGGAAGGGACACGACAGAGGCAGGTGGGGGAGAAGAGGAAAAAGCCCAAAATAATCAAGAGAAAGGAATCAGTAGCAAACCTGGTCCTTGGCATGGATGTGAAAATTGATGAAGCTATGGAAGTCACGGATCTAACTCTGGTAGGAAGGGAAAGAGGGAAAAAATACTCTACTAATTTTATTCAGGAATGGGCTTCCCACCACTAGCAGGTGGCTCCGAATACAGTCTTTCAAGTCACAACACTGGCAAGGGGTTGGTTTATGGTAAAATTCGAGAAAAAAGAAGCAGTGGATTGGGTGGTGGGAAGGAATTGGGCCTTTCTAAGGTACTCGATCCTAATCAAACGATGGAATCCATTATTCGATCTACAGAGGGAACGAGTTGATGAACTTCCAGTATGGGTCCGCTTTCCAGGGCTCCCTCTGTTCCTCTCGGTAGATTCGGTCTTCAGGGCTATTGGAAACCACCTCTGGAAACATACATGTCTTTTCTGCAAACTAGATACCAGGGGATGGCTCGCATCCTGGTAAGCCTAACCCCTCGGATAGGGTTGGAAGAAGAAATTCAGTTGCAATACAAAGATTACAAATATGTTCAACAACTAGATTATGAACACTTACCATTTCGTAGCCAGAGATGTCACATTTATGGACACTTGGAAAAAGAATTCCCGATGGAATTTAGACGTCGAAGGTGTTGGAAATACTAAGAGGGGGGGTGAATCAATATTTCTTTTCAATTGTTATTTTTACTAGTTAGATCATGTATATTGAGAACACAAAAATTAACAATAGGAATAAATGTTTTTATTCATATAATCTTTACAATAAATCAGATAAAATATATATAAGGCTTCAATCTATTTCCAAGCACCAACTTGGTCTTTTGTGAGGCTCCAACCTCTAGGGCACCAACCCTGTCTTGTCAAGGCACCAACCTTGGATTTAGGAGCACCAACTCCAAGGACACCAATCCTTCCAATTATGAGGCACCAACCCCAAGGGATCCAACCCTATCTTGTCAAGGTATGTTTGGTGGTCATTCTCTGCTCCTAAAATATTCTTCACTGAATTCTGTCAATCTATAGCTTCACTGTAGTTTCCATGCTACATCATCAATGAAAACCTGTCTTCATATGTAGGAGTCTTCACAAATCTTCATACTGTGCACACAGAGTCTGCAAAGTTACCTCATGATGATTTCAAATAGGCATCATGATCTTCAATTATGTTTCCAAGATTTGTTGAAGCTTTCCAACAAGATATCTGGGCTAAGCCTCAATGGATGCATAAAAAAAATTCTCTGTTTTCAAACCTCTATTTTCATTGTCGCAATAATAACTTTAGAAGTGATTGTCATAGTATCTTACTTCCAAAGAACATACTTACAAATACTTCAAGGTTGGTGTTGTCTACTGCTCCCTTCAATTGATGACTGATTAAATCTTACTTAACTGGTCCGAGGTCAAAAGATCTTCGTCTTCTGCTGGCCCTTCAACTTCCTTCTGTCCTGATGGACCTTTGGCTTTCTTCTATCCTTCTGTACCTTCAGCCTGCTTCTCTCCTGCTGGACCTTCAACCTTTTTCTTTTTCTATTCTGTTGGACCTACGAGATACTCTATTTCTTCCAATTCTCTAATTGTGAACTTTTCCTTGTTCTCTGTTATAGATGCCTGATACACCCTGACCTTTGGCTTCCTTTTTTGCTCGCTAGATCTTCGACTTCCTCTAAGCTCGCTCGACCTTTTGGCTTCCTTCTTCGATAGCTTGATCTTCGGCTTCCTCTACGCTCACTCGACCTTCTTCACTCAGTTGATCTTCAACTTCCTATGTCTCTTCGAGTTCACCAATACTCAAAAAACACGTTCATTTAGAAGAGAGGCAAACTTATGATTTCGCATATTAGAATTATATTAGGGAGGCCCTTTCATCCACAGACTTGATTGTTCATGGAAATCACATCACAAGAGAGGTTATACCCATATCGGATATCCCACATGCCACGTTATTCCTATAATCGCAATCGCAACTTCCGAAGGTCTTTTACAAGTCATGCCCATAACATACTTTTTCCTCCGATATCAACATCATCGATCTTCACATATCAACATAGTTAAACCAAATAATGGGTGGTCCCACCAGCCACATCATCACCTTAATCACAATCATAGTTTTTCGAAGGTTTGCACATAACATAGTGATTTCATTACTACCAACGAAGCAGATGCGATGCGATCTTAAGTAGTTGTTAATAAACCTGTCGGGTCCACAACCTTATTACAATAAAAAATTTACCATCATTACATATTACATTTCTTCAAGACTCGCGATATGTGATGGATGCGATATTTCTTTAGGAGGTATTAGAATGGTGCAGCGGGTCCGCATACATATCACAATTGACCGATTTAACATGTCATCCTTTTTGAACATTGTGATTCAACGGATGCGATATTACCTTAGGGCTGTTAATATAACCTATTTAGGTCCGCATGTATTATTGCAATCACATTTTTAGTGTGATATTCCTTTAAGACTTGCAATGTGAAGTTTCCGATACATGTGGATGCGATATTACAATAGGGCGGTTTATAATGGAGCGATCAGGTCCGCAACTTATATCGTAGTCGGGGGATTCAATGTGACAAGCCTTTCATAACTTGTGATGCAGTATTCCAATAAGCTTCTTTTGATAACTCAATCGGGTCCACAACTTTATCTCAAATGATGATTTGCGGGACTTCGACTAGCACATGGATTAAAAATCGGCCTTAACCCCCACAATTTACCATGATCTGAGGGTTGACTACGAGATCGATGGTTAGGATTGAGTGTGGGACTTCACGAGTGCAGGACTTGAGTCGTACTTTCCTACCCCTACTCTTTCAATAGTTGTTGCTCCTGTTGGCTCTTTCCTTGCTGTGCATTCCTCTTTGCTCCTTCTGACGAATTCTTCCTTTCGGTTCTTCTTGGGCATATATTACATGCAATACTCCCGATATGGCTCCTCCGATGTTAACTCTTCTGATACTCTGCAATAATCCTCTGATATGTTAACTCCTCTGATATGTTGGCTCCTCTAATATTTCATGCGATATCTTTGATATGGCTCTTACTCTTGAGCATATGCGATATTTTAATAAGAACAATTTGTAACAGACTCTTACTCATGGCTTGGCTTTCCTGTGGCTTCTCCTCACTCTTCCGCTCTTACACTTTGGCTTCATGATGGCTTCCGATAAACTACTTTTGATGAACTTTTCCGATATGCTTCTCTTGCTCCAATAGGTCTTCCTTTCACGTCTGATAGCTCTTCTTTGATAGCTCCTGTTACTTCACGAATCTACTGCTTCCGACGAACTCTTCCAATAGCTCTTCTTTGAATGCTCCTGTTCTTGACTTCCAATGGCTTCCAATGTCTTTCCAATGGCTTCCAATGTCTTTCCAATGGCTTCCCTGATGGCTTTGCTCTGTTTTCTTCACGAATCTTCTCTGCTTCTCCTTGGCTTCATATCATCATTTAGTATCCTAGAATATTGCCATATCGACATCAATGACAATCTAGATCAACAATCTCCCCCTTTATCATTGATGGCAATATTCTTCTTCTCTCCCCCTTTGACATAAATGGAAAAGGAGTGCTCAAGGACTCCCCCTATCGAACTTCTCCCCCTATCAAACTACTTCTGTTCTTTATGAATAATATATTTTTATGGGTATGTTACTCCCCCTGTCCTGGTGCTCTTATTTTTACTCAAGATAGAAGGATTGATGCCTTATCATCAACTAGCACATTATCTCTTTGTCATGTCTAAAAAAAAATTACTTTATAATGGCTTCAACAATGCTTAAAGATGCTCCACTTCAATGCTTCCAAACAGATTGCAAATAGCCACACACAAAATGTTCAAGTCCAAGTGTTTATGCTTCAATCCATATTCTGTTGTCTCCACAGTCAGAATTAAGAGGCCTTCACAGTCTGAATCAAGAGAAAATGCCACTGAAATTGTCATTCTCACCATATTTCTTCAAATCTGGATTCCTTTGTATCTCTATGCTTCTCCTTAAGTTACTGAGCTATATTCGACTGGACAACATTCTCCTTTCTATAGTCCTTTTGATGAGCCATCTTTTCCTTGTGTTCTTGTAAAAGTCTCTACAAGTTACCTCCACTAGCAGATTTTGATATCCCATCTGTGACTGTCTTTTAAATTATTTTCACTGATTGGCATCTTTTTGCAATGCTTCAGTTTTGTTAGATGCTGCCACCTACTCTTTATTCATGCTTCATTCCCAGATGTATCTGTTTGTTTGAAGGTTGCCTCTATTTGTGTCCATAATTTGCCTGTTCTCACATTAAATCCTCGAGTCAAGACATAAACTTCTGTAATAACAACAACATAGTTATTTGCTCTATTTCTTTAGTATTAGATGACCTTCTCTGCTGCTCCAATTTCTACTTAGTGATCAAGTGGAAGACATCTTCAACAACAGTTCAAAGAATAGTTAAGAGATCATGTTCAATGTAGTGCCCTGAGAAATGATCTTTATCAAAGGATGATTGCCAATATAGCTCATCAAGGATATCATAAGGACCCTTTCAGGAATAGCTTCTGCAATAATGATCAAGAATCACAGGCTCCCCCTAATTGTATACATCATCTCTTTTGGCAGAGTCTTCCCATCAAAGGCCTAGATTGTCAAATATCAAGCCAATAACGTGTTGTTGGCTGGAGAGTTCAAGGGACTTTCGGATTGTATTTTCTTCCTTCTCCATATTTGTGTAACTTTCTTATCTGGCATAGTTCTAGCTTGAGAAGGTGCCCAAATCAAGTTACAATTACGTGCCATATGACCAATGTTATGAAACTTGAAGCATTCTATGTTTTTCATGAATAAGAATTTATGACTTCTTCTTGCAAAATTGTTCCTCAAAGATTGTTGGGGACCATAATATCTATCTTTATGATATGCCCTACAATCTTTTTCCATGTGTCCAAAGTTTGTACAAGCATAAAAATAACCAAGAAATAAACTTTGGCACTTGGGAGATGGAGATTTACTTGATGTACTTCTGAAGTCTTTCTGCCTTGAGATCCTTTGATGATAACCATTGCTTCTTGCATCCTTGACATCATCTACATTTCTTCTTGGAGCGGGATTTCTTCCATTGTTTCCATGACTCTTCTCCTTTCCTTTGCTGGAACTAGACGCATCAACATTTCTTTCTGGCTTCCTCACATCTCTTTTGTTTGAAGCATTATCTTTTTTGTTTGAGGATTCACCTGCATACCTGAGGTCTGATTTATCAAATGGACATCTTTGATGGCTGAGAATGTCATCCAAGGATTGAGAGCTCTTCAAGATTTTGTCCATCCCCTCAACCTTTTTCCTAAGGGAGAAAATCTATTCTTCCAATCTTTCACAATCATTATTCTTCTTAGCAAGTTGTTTCTTAGTTTCTTCCTTGATGGAGTAGCTTCATTTGTTTCTATTTTAAGGGAGATGATATATTATTTCATTTTGAAGATTTCTTCATTTTCCTTTACTAGACTGCTCTCCATTTCTTCCTTGATCCTTGTAGCTTTACATGTTTCGGCCTTGAGAAGGTTGATGTTAGATTTTAATTTGAAGATTTCTCCATCCTTTGCTTTTAGTTGACATATCATGGTGTTTCTCTCCTTTTCTGCTTCATCAACTTGTCCTTCTATGATTGCCAATTCTTCCATTGTCTTTTTAGCTCCTTGTGATAACTTTCTTGCTTCTTGCAGTTGAGATTTGAGAGAGGAGACCTCTACCTTGTACTAACCAATATCTTCTTCAAGTTTGTTCAAGCTCTTGCGCCTTTGCTCAAGTTGACTTGACAGGGTATCTTCCCGCTTATTTGCTTTATCCAATTGATTTGTCATGGATATGAATTCCTCATGATGCTTTATTTTACTTTGATGAAATTCCTTCTTAAGCTTGGCAAGCTCTTCATCCATTTCTTGTACTTGAAGCTTGACAAAATTTCTTCCTTGTTTGGTCTTGGTCACCATCTAGTGCTTTCTTATTAAGTTCCTCATTTTCCTTTTTCAAATTGATAATCTCTTCCAGGCAGCCATAAGTTTAGTGTGGAGATATTCTAAGAAGTCTTTTTCATTCTCTTCATCTTCTAGGTCTTCTTTAGCCTTGATGTCATCATTCTCATTTTCAGCTTCTATGATGGCTTCTAGATTTCGTTCTTGGTTTCCATCATCTTCTTGACTAGTGGTCGTGGTCAATGCTCCTTTGGAGTGAAGGTTATGAAGTTTGTCCCATATACCCTTTGCTGATGAACATTTTCCTAAGTTATTCTTTATAGAATCAGGTAGCCCATTCAAGATTGCCTTCATTGCTTTTGCATTGTACTCCATCCATCATGCTATCAACAATCACTGATTTCCAGATTTAAATGCCTTGAATCTTTAAGAAATTCCTCATTCTGTCTTCCCATATATTAAAGTTTCCATTGAACCATGGAGCCTTCTCAAATTGATTGTCTGCTATTTCAGTGGTAGAGGGAGACACATCTTTCAGAGCATTGGAGACTTTCTTCCTTGGCTTCTCCATTTGTGTTCTAAAGATCAACCTTCAAGTTATTAGGCTTTGAGTGAAGGTAACTTGGCTTTGATACCAATTGTTGGAAATACTGATGGGGGTGTGAATCAATGTTTCTTTTCAATTGTTATTTTTACCAGTTAAATCATGTATATTTAGAACACAAAAATGAATAATAGGAATAAATGATTTTATTCATATAATCTTTACAATAAATCAGATACAATATATATAAGGCTTCAATCTATTGCCAAGCACCAACTTAGTCTTTTGTGAGGCTCCAACCTCTAGGGTACCAACCCTGTCTTGTCAAGGCACCAACCCTAAGGGCTCCAACCCTATCTTGTCAAGGTATGTTTGGTGGTCATTCTCTGCTCCCAAAATCTTCTTCACTAAATTCTGTCAATCTATAGCTTCATTGTAGTCTCCATGCTACATCATCAATGACAACATGTCTTCATATGAAGGAGTCTTCACAACTCTTCATACTATCCACACAGAGTCTGCAAAGTTACCTCATGATGATTTCAAATAGGCATCATGATCTTCAATTATGTTTCCAAGATTTGTTGAATCTTTCCAACAAGCTATCTAGGCTAAGCCTCAATGCATGCATAAAAAAAATTCTTTGTTTTCAAGCCTATATTTTTATTGTTGCAATAACAACTTTAGAAGTGATTGTCACGGTGTCTTACTTCCAAAGAACATACTTACAAATACTTCAACGATGGTGTTGTCTACTGCTCCTTTCAACTGATGACTGATGAAGGTCAAACAGATCTTCGTCTTCTGCTGGTCGTCTGGCTTCCTTCTATCCTACTGGACCTTTGGCTTTCTTTTGTCTTGCTAGACCTTCAGCCTCCTTCTGTCCTGCTAGACCTTCGGCCTTTTTATTTTTATATTCTGTTGGACCTATGGCATACTCTATTTCTTCCAGTTCTCTAATTGTGAGCTTTTCCTTGTTCTCTATTATAGATGCCCAATACACCTTGACCTTTGGCTTCCTTTTTTGCTCGCTTGATCTTCAGATTCCTCTACACTCGCTTGAATTTTTGGCTTCCTTCTTCGATCGCATGATCTTTGGCTTCCTCTAAGCTCACTCGACCTTCTTTGATCGCTTGATCTTCGGCTTCCTCTGTCTCTTCGAGTTCACCAATACTCAAAAAACACATTCATTTAGAAGAGAGGCCAACTTATGATATCACATATTAGAATTATATCATAGAGGCCCTTTCATCCACAGACTTGATTGTTCATGGAAATCACATCAAATGAGAGGTTATACCCATATTGGAGATCCCACCTGCCATGTCATTCCTTTAATCACAATTGAAACTTCTGGAGGTCTTTTACAAGTCGTGTCCATAACATACTCTATTCCTCAATATCAAAATCATTGATATTCAAATATCAACATAGTTAAAACCATATAATGGGTGGTCCCACTAGCCACACCATCACCTTAATCGCAATCGCAGTTTTTTGGAGGTTTGCACATAACATAGTGATTTCACTACTGCCGACGGAGCGGATGCGATGCAATCTTAAGCAGTTGTTAATAAACCCGTCAGGTCCACAACCTTATCACAATCAGTGGTTTACCATCATTACATTTCTTCAAGACTTGCGACATGTGACGGATGCGATATTTCTTTAGGAGGTATTATAATGGTGCAGCGGGTATGCATACATATCGCAATCAGTCGATTTAACATGTCATCCTTTTTTAAATTTGCGATTCAACAGATGTGATATTACCTTAGGGCTGTTACTATAACCTGTTTGGATCCACATGTATTATCTTAATCACAATTTTAGTGTTACATTCCTTTAAGACTTGTGATGTGAAGGTTCCGATACACGCGGATGCGATATTACAATAGGGTGGTTTATAATGGAGCGATCGGGTCTGCACCTTATATCGCAGTCGGGGGATTCAATGTGACAAGCCTTTCATAACTTGCAATGTGGTATTCCAATAAGCTTCTTTTGATAACTCAACCGGGTCCACAAATTTATCACAAACGACAATTTGCGGGACTTCGACTGGCACATGGATTAAAAACCAACCTTAACCCCCACAGTTGACTGTGATCTAAGGGTTGACTATGAGATCGATGGTTAGGATTGAGTGCGGGAATTCACGAGTGCGAGACTTGAGTCGTACTTCCCTACCCCTGCTCTTCCGATAGTTATTGCTCCTATTGGCTCTTTCCTCGTTGTTGTTCCTCTTTGCTCCTTCTGATGAATTCTTCCTATCGATTCTTCTTGGGCATATATTACATGCAATACTCCCGATATGGCTCCTCCGATGTTAACTCTTCTGATACTCTGAAATACTCCTCCGATATGTTAACTCCTCTGATATGTTGGCTGCTATGATATTTCATGCGATATCTCTTATATGGCTCTTACTCTTAAGCATATGTGATATTTTAATAAGAACAACTTGTAACAGACTCTTACTCATGGCTTGGCTTTCCTATGGCTTCTCCTCACTCTTCCACTCTTACACTTTGGCTTCATGACGGCTTCCGATAAACTGCCTCCAATGAACTTTTTCGATATGCTTCTCTTGCTCCAATAGGTCTTCCTTTGACTTCCGATAGCTCTTCTTTGATAGCTCCTATTACTTCATGGATATATTTGTAGGTTTTAATCCCATTCAGAAATTACCTGCATACGAATTCTAAAACACATAAAATAAACAATGCGAGAACATAACACATAAAACACATATACACAGAGATTTTCCCACTAGATCCCAAATTTGGGACAACCAGGTTGATTTTTCATTATATTACTTTCAATGTTACAATACATATTTATACATGCCGAAGCATCCAATACCATGGAATGAAAGCCATCGCATCCAAAATCATGGATCAAAAACCATAGGTAGGTTTGCCCAACCTAATATAGGGTCTAAAAAAAATTTCCCAGGGTGCTACCTCGAACCCCGTAGAGGGGGGCTACCCACCCTCGTCAAACCCCCCGGACAGAATATAACACAATCCAACATTCTCCCACTTGTTGTTTTCTTTCCACAGGGGGCCACAGGAGTGCTTAGTCATTTTTCTAGCCCTGAAACGCCCATTGTTTCTCTACACTAGGAGTACTTCTCAGAGCTCACAGATTTTGTCAATGCATCTGCAGTATTCTTCAAAGTGTCCACCTTTACCAGCAACACCTTTTTGTCTTCTATCATATCTCTCACAAAGTGATACTAGACATCAATGTGCTTTGCCTTTGAATGATAAGTAGGGTTCTTTGCCAAGAAAATTTCACTTTGGCTGTCACAGTCTATCATTATGGCTCCCTATACTAACCCCATAATTGAACACAATCTCTATAACCAAACTGATTCCTTGCTTGCATGAGTGGCTATCATGCATTCTGCCTTTGTAGTTGATAGTGCCACTACAGATTGTTTCTTACTCATCCAACTGACTGCACCTCCAAATAGGTTAAACACATACCCACTTGTATATCTTCTTTGATACAAATCTTCAACCCAGTCTGCATCAAAAAAGCCATGGATATCCAATACTCTGTCTAATCGTGGTCTTCCTTGGCGGCACAAACCATAGTCACTAGTCCCACGCAAATACCTGAAAACCCGCTTCACTACTGTCTAATGCTCCTTCCCTAGTTTTGACATAAACCTGCTCAATACTCCCACTACATGTGCAATATCTGGTCTAGTATAGACCATTGCATACATCAGGTTACTGACTGAACTTGCATATGGAACACAGGACATATCCTCTTCCTCTTCTTGTGTCTTGGGACGTTGTTCAGCAGATAACTTTACACCTATAGGAATAGGAACCTTCACCGGTTTACTATATTGCATATTATACCTCTGCAGTATTGTCTCGACATACTTCCTCTGGTTTAACCAGAGCTTCCTCTTTCCTCGATCTCTTTTAATTTCCATGCCCAAAATATATTTTGCAGCACGAAGATCTTTCATGTCGAATTTGGAGGACAATTGGGTTTTCAAATCCTCGATAATTTCTTTGTCATTTCCAACCAGAAACATATCATCCACATACAAGACCATATAAATAACAAAGTCACCAATTAATTTAAAATACACACAGTGATCTTCTTTGCTTCTGGTGAAGCCAAGTCCCCATATAAATGTATCAAATTTTTGATACCACATCCTTGGTGACTGTTTTAACCCATACAAAGACTTCTTTAACTTGCATAACAATTATTTCTTACCCTTCACCGCAAAGCCTTTAGGTTTCTTCATGTAGATTTCCTCTTCCAAATCCCCGTGAAGAAATGTTGTCATCACATCCCTATTCTACATCAAATCAAAAGCAGCAACAATAGATAAAAGTAACCTAATAGAAGTTACCTTGGCAACAGGAGAAAAAATATCACCAAAATCAATTCCCGACACCTGGGAATAACTTTTTGCTACCAACCGAGCTTTGTATTTCTCCACCTTTCCTTCTGCATTTGTCTTCGTCTTGAACACCCATTTGCTGCCAATGGGTTTCCTTCCAGCTGGCAACTCCACCAGGTCCTAAGATTCATCTTTGTGCAAAGATATCATTTCATCAACCATGGCCTCTTTCTAGAGTTTTCCATCCTCTAAATCTACTGCTTCCTTCACAGTTCTAGGATCATCATCAGTAATAGATAAAGAAAAATTTGAATAGAAAGAAAATGGACTATACCTTTCTGCCTGTCTTCCTTCTCAAACTGATCTTCTCACACTGGGAGTTTGTGGCTCTTCATCTTCTTATTCATCCTCTGCTGTAGAGTTTGATTCTTCCTCCTTTAGCTCAAACTCCATCTTCTCAGGTTCCTTTTGTTGGACTTCATGTTTAATAACATCTTTCACCTCTCTGAACACCACATCTCAGCTATACACAACATTCCTTGTTACTGGGTTCCAAAGCTTATAACCCTTTAAACCATCCTTATACCCAATAAAGATGCACTTTTCAGATTTACTATCCAACTTGGTCCATTTCTCCTTTGGAACATGTACATATGCATCACATCCAAATACCCTCAGATGCAAAATAGAGGGTTTCTTACCAATCCATACCTCTTGTGGATTCTTATCCTCCAATGTTGATGAAGGTGATCTATTGACCGGGTAACATGTTGTCTCCACCACCTCTGCCTAGAATTCTTGTCCTAACCTAGCACCACTGAGCATGACTCTTGCCCTTTCCATCAACGTCTTGTTCATTCTTTCTGCAACTCCATTTTTCTGAGGTGTATATGGAGTAGTATTCTGTCATGCTATACCACACTTCTTACAAAATTCTTCAAATTCCTTACTGCAAAACTCTCCACCGTTATTTGTCCTCAACACCTTTATCTTCTTCTCTGTCTGGTTTTCCACCAAAGCCTTAAATTCTTTAAACTTGTCAAAGACATCAGAATTCTTCTTAAGGAAATAAATCCATGTATTCCTTGAGAAGTCATCTATAAATGGTACATAGTACATAGAATTACCCAGTGATGGAACCTTCACAGTTCCAAACACATCATTGTGCACAAGCTCTAATATCTGTTTTTCCCTCTTACCACCAGAGGAGAAACTCACCCGATTCTGCTTCCCATATACAAAATTTTCACAAAAATCAAAATCCAGAGAGCTATTACTCATACCTTTTACCATACCTTTTCCATGAAGTATTCGAAGGCCCTTCTCTCCTATATGTCCAAGCCTTTGATGCCACAACATGGTCTTCTCTCCAGAGACCACTAGATTTTCTGCTCCACTTTCAGGAACCATAGAATTGTTGCACCCATCAACAACAATGCTACCTTGCAGCTTGTACAGAGTTCCAATCTGAACTCCCCGCATCAATACCAGTGCTCCCCGAACCATCTTACAGGTATCCTTCTCGAACACTATTTTTACACCTGCATCATCCAACTTGCTTACAAAAATCAGATTTCTGGCCAATGCAGGAATATGCAGAACACCCAGAAGTGTTCTAACCATTCCACCTTGCAACTTCAACTTTACTTTTCCACGACCAATGATTTTATCCTTCCTTTCATCCCCTAAGAAGACATCACCACCATCATATTTCTCATACTTGCAGAACCACTCTCTATGGGGAGTGAAGTTAAAGGATGCACCTGAGTCAATCAACCATGCCTCATGATCTACATGTGTACTTGAAGAAGCTAAGTACACATCCCCACCTTCACCTAAGGTGGTTTTCACCTCTACAGAAGGAGCATCATCAAATCCCTTTCCTTTATCAGGAGCTTTAGATTTACAGTCCCTTTTGTAGTACCCTTCCTTTCCACATTTCCAACACACCACCTTTATAGGTTTTCCTGGAGAGTTAGATCTCCCTCTAGATTTAGATCTCCCACTCGATGACTTATTTTTGTTTATATTCTGGGACCGTCCTCGTACAAACAAGGCATCACCATTCTGGCTCTCCATATATTTCCATCTCATCTCCTCCATCAGCAAGGATGAGACTATTTCATCAAACTACAAGGCAGTTGCATTGCTACCGATTGCAATAACCAGACTATCCCACAAATCTGGTAGAGAACACAACAAACTAATGCACTTATATTCATCTGAAACTATAATATCAACAGATGATAACTGACTTACCACAGTATTAAATGCATTCAGATGCTCTGTCACCGAGTCTCCATCTTTCATCCTCAGGTTATACAGCTTTTTCTGCAGGAATAGTTTATTCACCAGAGACTTAGATTGGCACAAAGTCCCTAACTTGTCCCACAAAGCCTTCGTCGTAGCTTCCCCTGATGGATTCAACAATACTAAATCTGAGACACACATTCGTAATGTGTTCTTTGCCTTCCTATCCAAATTCTTCCATTCTTCATCAAACACTCTCGTTGGTTTAGTACCTGGATCTACTGCAATCCACTAATCTTTATCCACGAACAGATCCTCCATCTTGAGTTTGCACAACTCAAAACTCTAACCATTAAATTTCTTGATCTCTATCTTTCCACTGCTCGCCATATTCTTTTACCACCAGAATCGATCCCGCAGATCTCCCACTGAACAGGGTCTACCATAGGCCCGAGCAAAACCCCTCAGCAACAAAAGTGTCCCCTTGAAGCCAAAACAACTCTGATACCAAATGTAGGTTTTAACCCCGTACAGAAATTACCTGCATACGAATTCTAAAACACATAAAATAAACAATGCAAGAGCATAACACATAAAAAACATATACACAGAGATTTTCCCACTGGATCCCAAATTTGGGACTTCCAGCTTGATTTTCCATTATATTCCTTTCAATGTTACAATACATATTTATACATGTCGAAGCATCCAATACCATGGACCGAAAACCATCGCGTCCAAAACCATGGACCAAAAACCATAGTTAGGTTAGTCATGGAAAGAATATAACACAACCTAACACAATTGTTTCTGATGAACTCTTCCAATAGCTCTTCTTTGCCTGCTCCTATTCTTGACTTCCAATGGCTTCCAATGTCTTTCCAATGGCTTCCCTGATGGCTTTGCTCCTTGGCTTCTTTCTCCTGTTTGTTCACGGATCTGCTCTACTTCTCCTTGGCTTCATATCATGATTTAGTATCATATAATATTGCCATATTGACATCAATGACAATCTAGATCAACAGAAGGAAGAGAGGAAGGCAGAGGAAATATCTGTAGTCAAGGAAGACCCAAAAGAAAAACCCCTGAGAAAAGGCATGGGGAAAGAATAGATGGACACAGATAGACCTTTGGAGCATCCAGTCGGAAGCATGGATGAGTAGAAAGAACCCATCTTGGGACATAAAACACCTCAGAAGCTAGAATGGAATGCACAAAACCTAGACACAGTAGCAGACATTGATGAGATCCAATTAATCAACAAAGAGGGTATGGGTCTAGTCTTAATCCTACCTTTTCTTACTCTTGTTATTTCTTTAAAAAATTTTGAACTTGTGCCTGGTCCTTCCAGGAATCGAAACATTGTCATTCCTATTTCAAGTTCAGATAACATGCAAATCAAGAGTATAAGTACATATATTACCAATCTAGATATGAATCGTGAATATGCCAGAAGCAAGGATGTCTTTTTGAGAGATGAAACCCTCACTACATCAAACCCTTATAACCTCAGACCTCGAGAGAAAAAACCTCCCCCATGGGGGGTTATGGGGGTAGTGGGGGGAATTGAAATGCAATCCACCCAAATAGGCAACTGTAAGAAGATAGGAAGGAAAACAAACCTATCAGAGGTTCAGTTAAGAGCCAAAATAGATATCACAGATAGAAAGCAAATGTCTATTTCTGGGGCACTTAGACAAGCAAAACCACTCTCTGAAGTCAATCAATGGTCATCCTCTCTTGGAATTATAGAGGTTTAGCTAGAAACCCTAAAAATATGGTGTTAAAAGAGGTAATCCAGACCTACAACCTAGACATCCTCCTTCTTTAGGAAACATTGGGAGTAGGAGAAGAAGTCTCAAAAAATTTGAAAAAAATCCTGATTAGCTGGAGCATCTAGGCCTTGGATGCTAAAGGTCACTCTGGGAGCCTATCTATGGGGTTTAAAGAAGGGAAATTCAAAGCCTTAAATACCTAGGGGATGGATCAGGTAATGGGGATGGAAGTATATTCTCAAGAACTATGCACAAACATGTTGATTGTTAACATATATGGGCCTTGCCAGAGGAGAGCCCTCTTCTAGAAAACCCTTTTCTCCAAATATTTACTGAACAATCCGAATCTAGTAATCGAGGGATACTTAAATTTCTCCATAGGCTCAGCTGAAACCTGGGTCCCCTCTTCCAGAGAAGATTAATTATCATATTTTTTTACCAATCTCTTTAGAGAAAACAAGCTACTGGATATAAAATTATTGAAGATTAGACCCACCTAGAGGAATAGGAGAATAGGGGAAGATCATGTACCAAAAAGGTTGGACCGATTCCTCCTTCATGAGGAAGCAACATCAAATATTCCAGCCTTCCGCCAGTGGGTGGGTGAAGGGGGAATCTTGGATCATATGCTAATATTGCTAGAATTAACCAAGCCCCCCAAAAAACTGGTAGCTCCCTTTAAATTCAATCTCGCTTGGCTACAGGAGGAATCCTTCAAATATCTTTTTATGGACACCTAGAAACTTGCAAGGGCTAGTGACTCTGAGAACCTAAAATGCCTTAAAAAAGCTACGGTGAACTGGGCCAAAGTGAAGAAATTGAAAGAGGATGAAGATCTCATTCAAATAGGGAAGAACCTTCAAATGCTCGAAAGCCCTAAAGCTAACGGTTATGAAACACAGGAAAAAAGGGATAGAATTATGCAGCTGAAATCTAAAAGGAATAAAATCCTCTTAGCAAGAGAAGAACAATGGAAAATGAGAAGCAGAGCCATCTGGCTAAGGGCAGGGGATGAGAACACCAAATTCTTCCAAAACTGTGCGAGAGGAAGGAAGAATGTGAACACCATTTGGAAATTGAGGGCAGAGGGAGGAAGAGAGGCTTGATCTTTCAAGGATCTCTCTCTGATGGGTATAAGAAATTTCCAAAACCTTTTCACTGCCCCAATGGAAGTATCCTTGGCTGAAGTAATCCAAACAACCCAAACCTTTCCTTGTTAGGTGGATGAAGAGGATTCAATGGAACTAATGGGAGAAGTCACAAGGGGGGAGGTGGAAGGAATTATAAAATCAATGCCAAAGGATAAGAGCCCAGGTCCAGACAGATGGACGGTGGAGCTATTCCAACATTTCTTTGAGCAAATTAGACACGATCTTACCGAAGTCGTTGAAGAATCCAGAAGGAAAGGGGTCATATATCCCCCTTTTAATTCAACTTTCATAGCCCTCATCCCGAAGAAAGAAGATCCAACTTCCTTTGAAGATTTTCGATCGATTTCCCTCTGTAACTATATCTACAAAATCATAGCGAAGGTGATAGCTCTCCATGTAAAGCCAATTCTACCCAGGCATATGTCAAAAGAAAAATTCAGCTTTCTAGATGGGAGACAGATCCACGAAGCAATTGGTGTGTCCAGGGAAACCATCCATAGCATCAAACAAAAGAAAAGCAAAGGAGATGTAGTGAAAATAGACCTCTCAAAAGCCTTTGACAGGATCATTTGGATGTATATTAGGATGCTACTCACACACTTGGGATTTCAAGTAGATTTTAAAAATTGGGTCATGGGATGCTTAACCAGTGTAATATTTGTGGTGCTCATGAATGGAGTAGCCTCCTCCTTCTTTCATGGTCAAAGAGGGTTGAGACAAGGTTTTCCCCTCTCGACTTTCCTCTTCCTTCTGGCGGCCGAAGGACTTAGTCAACTGCTCTTAGAATCCAGAAGGAAAGGGGATATCAAAGGGTTGGAAGTGGCAGTCAACTTAAAAATAACCCACCTATTGTTTGTGGATGAAATTCTGCTCTTCAATAATGGAAGAAGGAGTGAAACACATGAACTAAAAAGGATATTGGATCCCTTCTTAAAGGCTACAGGCATGCAAGTAAACAAAGAAAAATCACAACTGTTGTTGGAAGGCTTCAACAGGCTGGAAGCAAACAAAATTAAAGAAGATTTTCCTTTCGAAGATTGGAAGCTAGAAGACAGATTCAAATACCTTGGCTTCTTCCTGAAACCCAGCTCATACAAGAAGCAGGATTGGCATTGGCTGATTGCAAATATTGAATCAAGGATCACTCACTGGAGTTTTAAATGGCTATCTAGAGCCGGTTGACTAACCCTCATTAAATCAGTACTACTTGCTGTACCTGTCTACTGGCTGCTTTAACCTAGGTCCCAAAAGGGATTCTAGAAAAATTAGAGGAGTTTGCAGTAGATTCTTATGGGCAGGCTCAAAGGAGAATTTGGTACTACCATTGGTGGCTTGGGAGAAGGTTATAAGACCAAAGGAGTGGGTTAGATGTGGAATCAAAGACTTAACTGCTTTTGGGTTGTCGCTAGCAGCAAAGATGGGATGGAAGCTAATCAGAATGGAGAATCTCTGGACTATGGTGGTCAGGAGGAAATACATTGATCCAATTCCATTGGAAGACTAGATTAGAAGCCCAAATAAAAAGAAAGGAAGCACCTCAATGGTGTGGATAGCCACTCTAGATGGCTTCAAGATCATTGAACAAGGGATTTCCTAGTAGGTAGGAAATGGAGAACAAGTTCGGATAGGGAAGGACCCATGGGTAGGGTGCAACGAAGATTGCAATCTATCCCTGGGCTTCATTAACCAACTTGACATAAGAGGCATCCAAAATCTCAGTCAGATCGAGAACCATGGCCATTCCTCCATTTCGAGACAAGCCTGGTTATCAGGGTTGGACCTAAATCTCAATCATCAATAGAGAGGGGAATGGAATACCTTCATCATGGAACTATCCAGATCCAATGTCCAACTTAGAGATAGACATGATCAACTAGTCTGGGCACATGCAGAATTGGGTAACTACTCCCCAAAACAAGGATATAAGCACCTAATGTCGAAGAAAGGATAGGGAAATCAGGATTGGTGGGTTACCTCAATCTGGAAACTGCAATGTCCTCCAAAAGCCTGATTGTTCTTTTGGTGGATCCTCAAGGAGAAGGTGCCAACTTGGGATATACTTCAGAAAAGATATAAGTCAGGTCCAGGGAGATGCACTCTATGAAAAAATGACTCTGAATTGATTCAACACCTTTCTTTAGAATTCTCTTTCTCAAGAGAGGTTTGGCAGGCAGTTGGTAGATTGATCCAAAAGAGGGTGTCATGGGAAGGGAGGACAGTAACGGAAGTATGGTAAACTTGGTGGAAGCAACAACCTGAAGAGAACCTGAAAACCTTCCTCTAATAATTTCCTGTGGTCTATGGCTCGCAAGGAATAAAAGTATTTTTAAAGAACAAAACCCCTTGGTGGGGAACACAACTATTGGATGCGCAACAATCTTCACTAGTATTCCTGAGCCAACCAGTGAGGAAATACCACGCCCTGTTAGAGGAGTTCATTAAGGAAGGCATCCCTTGGAAATACTTTGATGGGGCCTCTAGCCAAAATAAAAAATGTGGGGTTGGGTTGGTTATTCGTCTAAACTATCATAGATGCCTCAAATCCTTAGTGGGACTGGGGATTGGATCCAACAACTTTGCAGAACTGTCTGCCTTAAAACTCCTACTCTGTTGGCTTACCCACTTGGGAATACCCACTATTCATATCTTCAGGGACTCAATGAATATTATCAATTGGTTCAATGGAATGAGCATATGTCTGAACAACATATTATCACCATTTATAAAAGAGACCAAACACTTAAAGTATTTTCCTAACGAATTTTCTTTATGTCACATTTACAGGGAACACAATGATACAACATACTAGCTTTCTAAAGTAGGTTCGAAATAATATTTGGGCAGTTAGAGGGTAGAGGAATCTGATATGGACACGATCCATGTGTCGGATTTTCCACCATATGTTTAAAAATCCATATTTACTATGACTGCAGCCTAGTTTTAGACAATTTCCTTTATTTCCATTTTTATTCGTTAAAAAAAAAACAGTAGATAGTTTACTCTATAATATTTCCATAACAACTTTTTTACTCTCATAAAATATTCAACTGACTCATTCCTATTTGGGTTGTTTTCCTTTCTAAGGAGACCCGCGAATGATTTAGCCCCATCAGTTTGTGTTTTCTTGTTTATTTTTGGGACATATGATGATGTTTTTGCTCAGATAGCTGATCAAACGAGGTTGTTTTCCTCTCCGAGGAGGCCCATGTTTTTAAAAATAGATCAGTGATACGAAGTCAAACAAGTGAGATGGTAGAAGGAGAAGACCTACAAATACCATCTCAGTAAACTCTATGGTTGGAAAATCATACAGTCACTTGAATGCCTAATGCATATACAATGTAACTTTTTATAAACCGCAATAAAAAGTTTGATTTTTTCCTTGGGAAAAAAAAAAAAAAAAAAAAAAAACAAAAAAATTGGACAATTTTGAAAATAAATATAAAGGAAGAAGAAGAAATTATTACAGGAAGAACATCCACAAATTTTTCATTTAGATATAATTTGTCTTCAAGATCTATCCCAAACTCTATTGATCTTAGTAGTCTTTGCACAATCCTCGAGATCTATCCCAAACTCTATTGATCTCAGTAGTCTTTGCACAATCCTATGAAAAGGTAGACAAAATTGACACTTACATATGCTTTTGGAGATGATGATATTGATAAATTATGTCAAAAATCCTTGAAAACATGCTTCACAATTTCTTTGTCTCCATGATTTTCCACAATTGAAGCTCATTTTTTTGTTCCAATAGTAAATGTTTGAGGCATGGTAGCATTGGCACGTTGAGATCCTAAACTCATCCCCATGATAGATTGAGGTATGGTGGCCCTATGAATGATCAGTTTCCCTGGATCGAACTGGCACAAATGATTCGAATGGTGTGATTGCATCCTCAAATGCATGTTTCTTACTATTAGTGGATGAAGGGTTCTCGCTATTCCTACTCATTTCTTTGTCCGTGGACGTGGTGGAAACAATGACAATATGACAAAGAAAGTTGGTGGTATTATTCATATTGGCTTCTTCTAAAGCTTGGTTCCTTAGGACCTAGTTCACATTTGGTGACTCGTAAACATTTTTGATTGGGCCTTGAGGGAGTTGGAGACCATAGCTTGAGAGAATATTGCAGTCATTCCAATTGGCCTAATTATTTTTATTTCCCAAATTATGCATTATGCTCAGCCTCATATCTATGAAACATGTATACATTATTTCTTTTCATAGACAACGAACAAAACTCCTTGGTTGTTTGTCTTTGTGTATCACTAGTTCCTTCCATACACAAAGCACATAAATCCTTTGTTGTTTTTCTTTGTGTATCATTGAAATACACTTCAAAGAAAATTTACCTAGAGCTGGAACTATAACCATTGCATCACAAGGGTATCATACTTAAAACATAAGAAGGGTCATCATTCTAAGAGTGGATTGTTTAAATTCACATATCAGGTGGCATGTCATCACCTATTTCTCTTTATCCCCTTCTGCCTTAAGCTCCATGCTCCATGAATGCTTGTCTAGCAGCCTGGATTTCCACAAAAAAAGATTTAGCATGTGTCATAAGATCAACAACCTATAATCCCAGAAAAAAGAGTGAAATATTGTCACTATTTGTAAGCCAATAATAAAATAAATTATGCATGCTACTTCATTTTCTTGGCTATCTAGTTTCTAAGTTAGAATCACATTTTTTTATACATGTTACTACATTTTCTTGGCTATCTAGTTTCTAAGTTAGAACCACAATTTTTTCCTTAACATGTTTGCAATTAGCTAGAAATAGTCAAAGTACCTCCATATCAAAAACTATTGGAAAACATGCTTCCTACTACCAATGATATATAGATATCCAAGCATTACAATGGAGAGCTAGATAAGCATAAATATCCTTTCATGTTCCATGTTCCAAGACTAAAATCATCATTCCTTTCTTATCAATAGTGATTTCAAACTAAAAATGAAAATAAATGGAACTCAATCTAATAATATCACCTGTCATCCAAGTAGGAGACTCTGTCTTGATGCAAACCAAAGATGTATGTCTCCTTGCTGCAGAAAGTAGGTAGAAATTTATTATCAACTATATAAAAACTCAATTGTTAGTGCAGGTCTACAAGAGCATTCTCTAAATTAAGCAATAAAATTTATAGAATCAACTATAGGCATCATTGCACAATAAGTGTATGATTTAAATGCAAATAATAGAATGACATGGCATACCACGTTCAATCCCAGGGTAGGAAATACTAAATCTACAAATCATTACTATTTAAAAAATCCAAACCCCATGAGAGTGTTTTGTAAATCTATAAATCATTGTTGTTTCAAAAATTCAAACCCCATGACAATATTTCCTAAATTTGTAAATCATCACTATTTCAAAAATTCAAGCCCCATGACAATACTTTCTAGCAAAAGCCTACAGGCACTAAGTTTGGCTTTTGTTTTTGTATTTGAATTTTGGATATGGGGAGGACTTCCCAAATTTTTCTCACTTAGATTTAGTAAATTTAGGAGTCACATATTAGGTCTCGGTATTCAAGTTATTGCAGGCCACCCATATGGGGTTTCTTCTACCATTAATTGAAACGGGTATACAAGTATTTAGCAGAGCCTTAACTACTCCAACTGAACATAATTCTTAATGTATTTTTGGTACCTCGAACCACTACAAGAGCCATCAGAGAACCAACAAGACTAACCCATTAGAGAACAAACAAGATTGACAATAAAGTTATAGACTTGAATAGGGAAAATAGAGAAAGATTTGATGAGGAAGTGACAGATTTAGCCAAAGTAGGTCATGAATAAAAATGAAGAAACTCTGAGCACAGAGCCTTGGATTAGAGTTAAAACTAGTGAATAACATTCATCCATTAAAAATGAATCACCTTCTTTTGTGCATTTGTATGCTAGAGTTAAAAAACGAATGCAATTTATCCAGTAGAAATCAATCACCTTCTATGCATTTTTCCTCAATGCACTTCCATCTATTCTTTCCATTGTTAACAAGATTGATTTTGAAGGGAGATCGTGATGGGAATATGAGTTATTATATCCTATGCCCAAGTGAGGAAAATTTGATGTAACCAACATGTTGAAAGTGCTTTGTACTAGTTGGAACCTTGAGAGGTCAGGGGAGTGAATCCAACCATGAAGAAATGAAGTCGGGGGAAGGGAATCAAGTGCACGCAAGCTTCCTTCGGTCCAAGCTCAGTTATCCAAGAAATCTCAGGAAACATGTCACTCCACTCATGGTCGCGGAGATTAAATGGTTCAAATCTCTGACTACAAAGACAAAAATCCAAATAAAAAATCCAAAAACTCTAATTCCAATTGACTCTTTTATAAACACTAAACCCTAATCTCGATTGGCCCATCTATAACAATATTGAGAAAATCTAAGCAACAAGGAAAATCAATCTCAAAGAAGAGAATATTATAATGAAAGAATTTGAAAGAGTACATAATAAGAGACAATCAAGGCCTAAGAATCATTATTATTAACACCTAGTCCATATAACACACTAGTGTACTTGTCAATAGACCCATTGAAGAAGCCATCTTGCAGCTTCCAAAAAATACATGAAGTGATCAGGCTATTAGAACCATCTTGATGGCTTGGTCCAATCCTCTCTATATCCATTATTTCAGCCAACTTGTTCAACTCACCATGGAGATTATTACAAAACTTTTTTAAACACTTGATATTGTACAATTTGGGGAAATAGACCTTCAACATATTACAGAAATACAATTCCTAGGGGGGGGCGGTTCTGGCATGTTAGTAATTTCAATAGGTATAAAAGTCATATCCACTGTGGAAGGTGATCCAATGCACATTTTCATTCAACACAACACCCATCGACTTGAGAAGCTCACTAAAACGATGCGAATTAATACTTTTTAATCTTATTAATGGACTAAGATTAATTATTAAAATAAAACTATGTATTGTTATATATATTTTGAATGGATAATAAATTTTCTCATGCATTTAGTAGTTATTTTACCATATACCTTTGGACAAATAACAAAACCCTTTCTTCCATAATTCCTTTTTGGTAGATAGTTTCCTGAACTTTACAAAGCTAGTGAGCAAACAACTAATCCATGGGTATTTGAACCAGATCATCCTGGAAAACATCAAATTCAAATTTGACTCCTTCCATACTTCAGAAGCAGCAGCTAGTGTAGGACCTCCTAATTAATTAAAGCAAGATTGAAGGAATTCAGTTTATGAAGGAGAAAGAGCTTCGGGTCCAATTTGAATGAATCATAAATTTAACTTCAAGAAAAAAGTTTACCACATTAAAATTCCAAATTAGGTAAAATTTTAAACATATTTACTCTTTACTAAAGCCAATACCATTTCTTAAATCAAAGGAAAAAGGTTAATTCAATATAAAGAATAAAAAATCCTGCTCCAAAATCTTTTAATATTTGTTTCAATTAAATATTTTTAAAATGAATCTTTCAAAAGAAAAACCATATCCTAGTGATATATTAAAATATTTAAAGGCATAAGCATTTCCACATCAAAATTGTAATATTTGAAAATATTAATTTGATATATTTTTATAATAAATTATGTTATGATACCATGTAAAAAACAATATTAAATGTAATATTCATATTAATAAGAGATATAATATTAATATTGTTAAATTTAATAACTTTCAATTAATACAATATTCAATTTAATATAATATTCAATTTGTTATATTATAATATATATATTAATATATCATGATATATGTTAATTCTAGATATATATGGAGGGAAAAATAATGACATAGAATGATAGAGGTGGAGAGAGAGAAGGAGTGAAAAGGGAGATATGGAGACAAAACTGGCTTAGACCCATCTAACACTTGATCTATCTTGAGCCCAGAGTGATAAAATCCCTAGACGAGTAAACTTTCTTTTGGGAGTGTAGAAATTGAGGAAAGGTTTGCACCTTGAGGGATTTGATCCCTCTCGCTCATGCTAGATCCAGTGTGAGATGGATCTAAGCTGGTTTAATATATTTTCATGTAAATAATTAGATGTAAAAAAAAAAAAATATGTGAGTAACATGTTTAAACCTTATACTTTTCAAAATTATTTTAACACTTGATATCAACTTCATATATATATATATATATATATATATATAGAGAGAGAGAGAGAGAGAGAGAGAGAGAGAGAGAGAGAGAAATGTTAAAAGAAAATATTTTAATCTTGTATAGAATAAAATATCCATTGTAGGTTATGAATAAAATATTTTAATATGAATTAATATTCACATATACTTAAAAATATATTAATTACACAAAAACCAATTTAATGTGAATTGATAAAATGGCTCACTGCACATATTATCCCATCTCTATAATATCCAAAAATACAATTTAAATGATAAAAAATTACACATTGTTTTTAAATACTCTTAAAATAAGTTTACATCGTTTTTGTAATTGAGATGGATCTATATCGATTCTACAACCTAGTGTGAAAGCTATATTTAAGTATGTCGATGCTCAACTTGGAGTTGACAAGTGTCCCTCTTAAAATAAAGATAAAATATTCTCCAAATAGAAAATAAATATCCACTATAATAAAAATAAAAAGAAGATGTTATGCATGTTTAATTAGTTTTCCATATGACCTAATATAATTTCGTGTAAAGTAACTAGCAACTGCCCCAAATGGTGCAAGGAGACACCAATAGGATTTTTAAATTGAAGAAGTTGTAGTTATTTTAATCAAGCAAATAACAATTGATATATTAACTTTAAGTTATTTTAATGTAGTATTTTAATGTTTTTAAAATTATATGTTTATATCTAATGCCAAGGAGCCTAGAGTTAAATCCATTATATAGTAACTTACGTCTTGATTTGTTGTTACGGAGTTTGGATGGAAATATATGTTTGCTTGGAATGTTTCATTTTCCTTTGGAGCATTTCAAGGAAGAAATGCAGGAAGGACTCTTTGAGTCACTACATTGAGACCTAATGGGGATGTTTTGCAAGTGAAATTTTGATCCTTTGGAACTCCATAACCCATTTTTTAACAATGGAATTCTAGTGAAAATATTTATTAGATCCACTATCATGATTTTCTTGGGGTTGGTCATTTATTCAACCTCATTGAAGGAATTATTGATTGCATTATAAAGTGTCTTTTGTTGGGACAACAAAAGTTAGAACAGAATTAAGTAGACACATACCTTAGTTGCTCCATTTAGGACCATGTTGCAATATTTAGATATTAAATTCAATGCTTTGCATCTCTGGAGTTTTCTCAAATGCCTCTTTTCACTAGCAGTTGTTGCAGAGCATGTACAAATGACATAAGCCTATTTTCTAGTTACATAAATCCTGCGAGGCATCTAATATTTTTGGGTTGATTCTATTAAAATCGTACACAATATATAATATGATGTATAAAAGGAATCCCTGTAAATCTATACTACTCGTAGGGAAATTTCTCTTCCAACGTCATTTAAATCCTATGAAATACAAAGGAAATGAGTACATTTTTTAAATTGAAGCACAAAAACCATTGAAGTTGATGAACATGCATACCACATTAGCAGTATAGAGATGAAATGTCACGAACAGAACATCGAAAGTGATCTCAAACGTTCATTCCCACAACAAAATGAAACACTGATGGAACGAAATAACAGAAATGGATATGGTTGAGGCACAATATTTACATTTTGACTGAGACCAGTTATGGAAAATCATGGAGAAAAAATAATCTTTCTAGCTTTTTCTTTGCACCTGTTATCACATTAACTCTGTTTAAAAAAAAAAAAAAAATCAGAAAATGGTGAGAGTTTCAATGTGAGCATTTTAGTTGTAATAAACATGGAAATCATTAATAACGGGGCTATCATTTTTTTTTTGATAAGGGAATCGGAAACTGGGACAGTCTCACGACTCGTGTAACATGAGGTCGATTCTAGCCACATGTTATAGACATTTTTGTGCCTTGCAGCACTAAGCATGAAATGTCAATAATCTAAGGGATCCAAAGTCCCTAAACATGTTGTTCCTACCCCTAGAGGAACAAGGCCAACAAACCACAACAATTCACAGAAGTTCTCCACTTGAAACCACTCAAAAACAAATCAATTCAGGATCATGTCAACTGCTCCACTGAGCATCTGCGCTGAATGTCAACTGCTACACTGTCTACCTGCGCTGAGCGAGTTTGGACAAGTGGCAGGTTCATTCCTCAATGTGTCAATGCTCAGGAGGCTTCCAAAATGACACTTGCCTCAGGGAATTCGACTGGTGATGAGTAAGAGGTTCCAAATCTCCAAGTGGAAGCAAGAACCTCCAAGTGGACTCAAGAATCGAGAGAGGGAGAGGACACTAGTCAGATCTCAAGCTGACTCATCCTCTCTCCAAAATAACTATATATAGATCTCTCCTCCATGGGATCTAGAGGCTAGAATTTTGTTATTGCAAAGAATTGTTGTTGGTTTGAGATTGGATCATTGGGTGATTAATGCTTTGAAGGGAGCTGAAGAAGGAATTCCATTCTGCTGGGAAGGAGATGCTGGATTGGAGCCCTATGGGTTGTATCTCTTCCTGAACCTTGTTATCAATCAATAAAGCTATCTTGGTTTTCTCCTATATACTGGTGTATTTGTATGATTGCATTAGTGTATTTGATTTACTTATAGTCCTGAATCATTTATGAATATGAATATTTGCCTTTGTGTTGTGTTCTTCTCTTGTCGCAAGTAGCTGTTCTCTTGTCAAATGTAGTTGTTCTCTTGTGATCTTGTGGGAATCAAGTAGTTGTTCTCTTGAGCAAGCGAGGAGGCAAGTAGCTGTGAACACCCAAAGAGAAGAGTATCTAGATCGAGGGACAAACGGAAGACAATGGTAAGTCTATCGATCTCCTCTCCTTCACATTTCATAAAGGAAGAAACCAGAATAGTTGTATCTGTTTGTTGCTAAGGCACTGTCACACCTTAGGTGGATAGGATCGTCCTGCATAGGCATTTTTCCCCACAACAAATTGGCGACTCCACTGAGGAGACTTTTTTTAGTCATTTTATTTGTGTTTATATCATTGTTTGTTTCATAGACTCAACAACAACAATCGAACTGCTTCTGCAAAGTAGACTGTTGCTGCCTTGATCCTTCACTGGGTTTTTGTCTATGATCTGAACAATGGACTCACAAATGACTTGATGATCCTTTGTGATAGTCTTTAGTACCCTCTCAAAGCATCCCTTTGATTATGCATTGCTTGTGTTTCTGATTTGGCCTGAAACAGTTGATTTTTGAGCATTTTATGACCCGGAACCCAAGAGAAACGAGAGTTTCTCCTTCAGCGCAGACACTGTGAAGGCAGTCTGCATTTCAACGCAGGTCCCGTGAAGGCTACCTGCGCTGAATGTAAAACTCACAGTGTTGAACTTGCACTGAACCAGTTTAGCCTTGTGCAGCTGGGGTTCTCTGCTGTCTGTTGCCCTGTTTTGATCTCTATTTTTGCAGCCTTTAACCAGCATAGGTACCAGTCTGATAACCCCTTTTCTTTGCTTGAATTCCGCCTCCTTTTGTACAAAAAGACTGTAAGTGTTTTTATGTGTTTGTGGCATCATTTACAGTTTTCCTTTGCATGAGTGAAATAATCATCCTGTAGCCCTTGATTCAGATCTGATTGATTGTGATCTTAGGAGAGAGTTCATTGGCTGTTTGCAGTTGATTATACATTTGCTTTTGCTTATTGGTTTGGATTTGTCTCTTTTAAGTGTCGAAACAAGTATTCATTTCGAAAATCGCAAAGTGATTGTAATCTCTTCTACCCTTGTTGATTTTGGAAAAAGTAAACTTGTTTATATCTTGTCATTTAAAAGCAAATTCAAAGTTGTACAAAAAGCTTTCTTTGTAGGCATATATACTAAGAAAGAAGAAAAAAAACACCTGCATTGTGCATTTGCATTTTGATAAGTTTGCATGCTTGATTTAGGAAGAGTGCATTAGAGTGTGCTGATTGCTCTTTGAGAAAAGATAGTGTATTTCTTTTCCCTTAGTAGCTAGGATTTTCAAAGTTGAAAAGATAATAAAGCTTGCTTATCATCTTAGACTGCATTTAGGAATTGTACCATACATCTCGTGGTGATCCTGAAAGACAAACTTCTAAAAAGATCAACTTAAAATAAACTGAATGAACCTAACAACGCTTTGCAACATAACGCTCATCATAGAGGTCTAGGCTAGAGACGTGTTCCGGCGTCGTTAAGCCTAGTGACTGTCGATCTCGTAGAAGGTGGCTGATTCCTCCTGAGGGACGATAGCGCTAGTACGGATTGTGCTCCCACGTACCGTCACGTATATATTGGGAGACCCCTATAGGCATATATCCTTTATCCTTAGGAAACCGTGTCGGCTGCCCTACTGATCGCAATGCAGTGAACACAGCATTCACGAAGATCGACTGCCCATACCTTAAAAAGTATTCTGTGGTTTTGCGAAAAGTTTGGCACACCCTTTGCCTAGATCTCCAGAGTAGTTTCTTTTGGCCTTTTTCAGACTCTATAACAGAAAAAATCCATCCGAGCATTTGTCACTTCGAGCTCGTTAAAACATCGAAGGAGACTAGAGTCATCTTTAGCTTTTTCTCGACTCTTTAAAAGTGTAAAAGCAAGTTGTGTCTAAAGCATCGTTAACAATTTATTTTAAACGGAACAATCACCCTTTATTCCCGCGTTGATCTTTAGGTTGAAAAGATGGAGCACACCAACCAAGGAATTCCCCTTGGTGGAAATCCTAGTCCCTTCTCCTCTTGGGGAGATGTTAGTGCACCCCACATGGCCACATTATCGCTTCTAGGACTGACAATTGGCCTACCAGTCTGGCTCTTTTCAACCAATGTCGTTCAGAATACCACAATTCCTGAACAGTCGAGTCAACAGTTAGATCAAACAAGAGTTGCCTCCCAGCCTTCTATTTCATCTTCCTCTCATCCTTCCTCTTCGCTTGACGGAACTGGTAAATCAAAAAACTGGGTTCCTAAAGAGAAGAAGGAGAAGAAGAAGAAAGAAAAGAAGAAGAAGGAGCCTAAGGCGACTGGGGGAAAACAAGTGTCATCTGACAAAAATCCACAAACAACACTCGTAAGGCCTAAATCGCCATGCGTCATATGCAGGGGAGACCACTTCCATAGAGATTGTCCATGTATCCCCCGGATACTAAGAGACTGGTCCCCCCGTTTGCACAATTCGGTAGCATCGACCTCTGATAGCCATGTCGACTGCTCACTGTCAACTAGTGGGAGTGAAGCCCCAGGACAGAGCAGGAAAGCTAAATTTCCCTGCAGACTGTGTGAAGGCGATCACGCCATCCACCGTTGTCCCTTCTTAGACGAGGCAAAAAGAGTCCTAGAAGATCGCCCGATTTTACGAGCGCATCTTCCTCCTGGATATCAAAGACTCCTGCCAAGTCCCTCGATAGTTGAGAATTCGGTTGACCCGCCCAGGTGGTCAGCCGAAGCACCTGTCATTGAAGATGAACCGTCTGAATCCATACCTGACGAAAGTCTAAAGGTTGAAATGGCAGTTGACCCGGTTTTGCCTTCAGAGGCTCTATCTTCGAATGACACCATCACAGAGGAGAATAAAGACGACACCATCCAAGTTCTCTTCATCAGCACTGACTCTGATGATCAAGGGGGAAATGCTACCATTCCTTTATCACAGGAAGGAAGTTCATCAGAGCGATATCCGGCCGTATACTCGGTCCCACCACCAAGCAACCTGGTTGTGTCCTTTGACTGGAACCAACTAGGCAGACCCTGCTTGCCAGCTAGCATACTGTCACACAGAATTTGTCAAGGGTGCGGACACGACTGACCTTCCTAGAAGTCTAAGACGTTCTAATGACAAACAAGACAAAATGGAGTGATCTTTCTCTAAATACACCTTTTACAACATGAAAACTACAAGTGTTTAGGCTTACCTTATTCCAAAACGCTGTTGTTGAAGTCCGTTCTTGACGATCCGGATGAGCTCCTCCTTCAAGTCAATTCCTGCAACCACAAACAATCAAACAATTACCAAGCACTTGCATTTCATATAATAAAACATATATTCAACATGCAGACCAAGGAACACATGAAATAACTCATTAACACAAGCTATTGAGAAAAATAAACCAGTTTGTATTAATAACGAAACAAAGAAACTCTTACAACCTGGCCTTGGTGTTGTGCAAGTTCCTCCCAGGGTCCATCAAGGGTTTTCCTCTACTTTGACAAAGCTCACCCTCTCCCAAGTAGAATCAAGTGAAGACAATCTCTCCTCACAAAGGCTCTAATGGAAGACCTAAATCCTGCAGCATTTACCCAAAGAAAATGTATAGCTCCAACCTCTTCTCCTTCTGGCTCAATGCCTTTATTTATAGTGCTGTAAAGAGGTTATTCAGGTCCACTATCAATGGGATCATCCCCCTCTTTGGGTGGGATAGCTCCCTTATTGATGGGATAAGTTCCCCCTTAATAGAGATACATGAACCAACTGGAGGCGCATCCATTTCATCAAACCGACCTCTAGAATGTTCTAGAAGTAACCACAAGTAACTTTTTCAAGATAAAACTCGCGCATTTTGCCTTTTACAGAGGGACGCACCTGTCCCTTAACATACAGAGCGTCCATGGACGCAGATTTTGTGAACATGGTCAGCGTCCCCGCAGGTAAGGCTAGAGAGAACCTGCGACCCCAGAGATAAACATAGTTTTTACAAGACTTTCTCTCTTCTTTGAGTTTGAGATGGATAACAGAGGCATGAGACTTGCCTAAGAGGGTAGCATGACTGTTGATTTGAGCCATACTAACTGTAAGTAGTCAAGGTGACATTTTTTAGTGTAACAGATTGCCCCCTAAAGTGCGAAGCCTGGAATAGAATAGGGTTTTGTAATTCTAGGAAGGGTGAAGCGCTTTATCATTTCAAGGATTGTCTTGTGGATGGCCTGGTTGGAACCTGCAATTTTCAACACAAAATACATGGATAAGATTATATCATCACTGAGGTAGGCATTCCCATACTCAGATTCAAAACTTTAACTAATGGACTAACTATTCTGATACAGGAATGATCTTGCAGTACATCATTTTTATAGACTTTTGTAGACACAGTATGGACGCAGCCATCTGTTTATGATTAGTCTACATAGATAATGAATACAAAACTCCTCGCAGCCTGGATGGTAGAAACTAGATCCAGGGTCTTCACTTCTACTTCCCGAATTGGTACGATTCTAGCCATGTGATTAAATGATTCGATGTCGAACATGATAGAAACCACTTGATTACCAGTCAATGATGTAAACTGTTAACAAGCGTGAGAGAAACCACCAGTAATGTCAATGGTTCTCAAAGTACCAAGCACAACCCGTGAAATGTGAATAGATGTTTTGATGTCGAACACTTCACGGAATCCTTTGATCGAAAGTCAATGATGTAAACTGACGTCAAAGGCGAGAAACCTGCCATTGATGCATGCAGACTTCAAGGTACTGTCGATTCCTAAGTCATCTTTCTAGATAATGTGTCGATGTCGATAGAAAGCGACCCGTTGCAGGCAAGCCCACAACACGAAATCATTGTTCAAGTTGAAGAAATGTTGCTGTAAGGACTGACTCAGGGATGGTCAAATGGATGACAAGTATTTTGCAGATGAAAGTTTTGCTTGCAGACCTCTTGAACACATAACGACACAACAGATGGCTTGGTGACGAATAACTCAAAGTTAATCCCCGAAACCCGGTTAAAGACTTTCAAAGTGATTTGGTCAACTGTGAGGTAAAAGATTTCCCAACCCAGGTGAATGAAAAGTGTCGTGTTCAAGAGTGGTAATAAAGTTTCTTCTGAGACAAAAGGTGACAAACAGGTTCATTCTTCTCTCTTTTCCCCCACCATTTCTGGCAAGTACCTCTTTATTTTTAACAAGCTTGAGGAGGATAACATATGCTTGATTATAAGCTCATCCTTCGGACGAGTCCAACCTAGTTTAAATTCGAACCCTAGGAAGGAGTGGTTCGTTCCTGTTTGTAATTGAACAGGTCCTCTACTGTAAAAGTTTAACGAGCCCAGTATAGGAGAAACTCGGCGTTTTTCAATTTTAGAGAGTCTGAAAAAACTAAAGGAGACTCCACGTTGAACTTTTTCGTATATTTGTGTCCCTCAAGCCCGAAAAAGTATAAAATAATACCTGGGGGAACCGCTTGATCTTGCGACCAAGGAGTACTTTCATAATAGTGTCGTTGACCTGAAAAGTAAAAAGCGATCAAGGACACGTCGTTTTATTTCCTTATCGAGTTCGAAACGACAAAAACCCGGCAATCTTTTCCTGATTTTGCGGTCAGAAAAGAGCTAAAAGGGGACCGTCTTTTAATTCCGTTTTAACGAGTGAAAAAGAAACACTCGGCGATCTTTTCATGTTTTAGGAGTCAGAAAAGGGCTTAAAAGATGACTCTGATATTTTTGTTTGTGAAAAATTACAATTTCCCTCGAAATCCCTTTGTCCTGCACAAAAGCAACACATTACTCATACCTGTTTAAAATAGGCAAAAATACATTCAAAAACATCTTTTCATGGTAAAAAATGAACTAATTCATCCAAAAAACCTATAAAAAGACCTTTTACCATGTCATTTTTACCGTTTCACTGTTGAGGTTGAAAAAGGAGCTTTTGACAAGAAACTTCCCGTGGTCGCTGCGGAAAATCTGACCGTCGGAATCGAACGCCGTCTCATCCAGGTATTTTACACATCCTACTCTGCATTTCTATCCGTTTAGAATCAATTTTTAGGTTTTAGTTTCATTTTTTGGGGGGGTTTTGGTTTTGGAATGCGCCTCTCGGCGGACGCAGGTGCCCTTCGGGTGACCTGCGTCCCCCGACTTTTTCTCATACGGGAAAACGGTCGGAAGACGCAGCCCGCCTTCAGGCCAGCTGCGTCCGGGCGCCCTGTGCTACAAAGCCGGGGTGCGTCCTCCGAGAAACGCGCATTTCAAAACCCCAACTCTCTCAAAAAACCACCAAAAATTCCCAAATCAATTTCTAATTGCTATTTTTGATATGCAGGGCATTAATCATGTTAGACTGGAGAGAAAGAGAGCATGTAGAGGAAGATGAAGCTGCAATAAATCATCAACCTTCCCTGGATGCCCTAAGAGCATGCGGATTATACAAATATTGGACCATACCGGGCATGAGGGGCCAGGTAAGATTCTTGGAATGGCTGGTTGAGCGATGGAACGTACAAGAACAATGCTTTTACATAGGAGGGCACCAGCTCGAGATAGAGCCCTCGGATGTATACTTTCTCACTGGCTTGCCAAACAGAGGTGAGCAACTCAGTCTTGCGGGGACTAGGCCGGGTGGCCAATCCCTTGATAGTCTCCGCGAGGATTGGTGCACACGTGGGGCTCACCATTCAAAAGGCATAGAGATAAAACACATCACTCTACCGGAACTCAAAGTCATAGCGTTCACGGTTACCAGAATTTGCGGCGCGGCCGCTTTACACATTGCTTCCGGATCCCAAATGCGGATGGCAATTGACTGTTACCAAGGCACCATTTTCAACTGGTGTGAAGCTGTGTCGGCTCATATGAAGAGCCAACTGACCAAGGCAAAGAACGGACGACTAAAGACTTTTGGATATGGGCCTATAGTCGTGAGCTTTGCCTTGGAGAGAGTTCCAATGCTGATCCCTCAGCAACTCACTGTTGATATCTTGGGTCCTCAGCAGCCAAAGCTGATACGATGGGTTGCGGTGATGGCCCGGCATCCTGACGAGGGCGCGACAGTAGTTCGATTCTCAGATAGTTATTTTGACTGGTTAGAGGGCCAGCTTTTTGTGATACAGGACTTTCCGTATGCCGGAATGGATTTCAGAGGTGATCCGGACATGGTTCTTCCACAGGGAGAACAATGGGACGACAGAGGTACTTTTTATTTTCACAAGTTTTCTAGTTATGTATTTTTTGTATTTTTTATATATATCGTCTCAAAACTAATAGTAAATTTTTCAAAATGCAGATGTTGGTCCACAGCGTCCAGCCAACCTCCGGCCTTATGATAGACTACATCCAGCTGCACCGGTACCGGCCCCACAGGATGCGACAGCAGAAGTACTAGCTGAGTTGGAGCATGATCTAGAGCGTCTCACGGCAGATATACCTGAGACTACTATGGACGACATTCCTATCAGGCTTCAGCGCTTCGTAGTCGCGGTCCCTGGACCGTTTAGGAGATTTTTGCGTAAGGTAGCCCGCGCAGTGGTGTCGTACAGAGAGCACCACCAGTGATTGACTAGTCACTTTTGTAGTCACATGTGACATTTTTGACTTTTTGTACTATCATTTTGCCGATCATAAGGTGTTTTAAACCTATGATCGAAGACGATGTATATATTTTTTGACACACTTCTATCTATATATATCACTATTACCGGCTTATCTTGTTTAACATATGTGATGAAATGTTTTTAAATTTACTTGCATGATTATCGTAAATGTCTGTCCAACATTCGAGAAGCAATTGCATCTGCTAATGTATTCAAAGACCTTGGAATATGTTGATATTCAATGTAATCAAATTCACGTTCCAAGAGACGCACTCTCAAAAACAACCTTAATAACACAGGATTTCTAATGGCATAAACTCTATTAAGCTGTAATACAACAAGTTCAGAATCTAACCTCACTATCAAACGTCGAATTCCAAATGAAATAGATTCGGATAATAATTCAACCACTGCACTGTATTCTGCAATGTTATTCGTTGTTTGACCGAGGCTTACCCCATGCATAGAAACTAACTCGTCAGAGGGCGAATAGATAACCCAAGCTGCGGAAGAGATATTCCGTGTATTACGACAAGCACCATCAGCAAATCCAATGTATGTTTGGAGAGGCGTCGACATCTACAATATCAAGAGTAAAACCAAGATAAGCCAGAATAATGACGAAAAACCACACTCGCTAAGCTAAGCACACTGACTAAACTAACACACTTGCTAGCTAGAAAGGAAATCTAACCTATCTAAAAATTTCTCCATACCCATCATTTTAAGCATAATACCTCTTTAGGTAAAGTCCATTTCTGGGTTTACCCAAAGAGTCCCCATCAAAATCAACTAACTCATAAGCCCCTTTTGCTAGCTTTCGCTTTACAATGTAGGGCCCATGCCACATGGGAACGAATTTTCCGGCACCTAGCTTATCGTTAGCTTGATCATATAATAGTACTAGGTCTCCTTCCGAAAAACTTCGAGGGGTTACATTTTTATCGTACTGAGCTTTCATTCGTTTCGCGTGAGTCTCGATAGCTAAAGTAGCGTCACGTCGAGTCTCATCTAATTTAGCCAAGTATAATAACCGTTTCTCCTCTTCGGAAGTAGCTGGAAGTAATTCGACAGCCATTTGAAGTGATGGGATTTCGCATTCAATAGGTAACACAGCTTCTAAGCCATAAACTAGCTGGAAAGGGGTGAAACCTGTTGAATTTTTCACTGAAGTTCGATATGCCCATAGCGCCGAAAATAACATGTTATGCCAATTCGTTCGATGGATACCAATGATCCGTCGAATCATGATGACTAGAACTTTGTTGATTGACTCAACCAAACCGTTGGCTTGCGGATAATAAGGAGTAGAGCTATCGTGGCGCAAACCAAGCTGGCTTGTAAGCTCAGTCATCATGACGTTTCGAAAATGGCTCCCATGGTCAGTAATGATTGCTTGTGGGACACCAAACCTAGTTATGATATGATTGAATACGAAAACTGCAGCTGTCTTGCCGCTTGCGTCGAATGTAGGCATCGCCTCGGCCCATTTTGTAAAATAATCAACCGCGAGGATGATATACGCATGCCCCCGGCCGAGTGAGGGTTACAAGTAATAAAGTCAATGCCCCATTTGGCGAATGGACCAGCGGCAATTATAGGGTGGAGAGGAGCAGGTGGAGCGCGCATCTTTCGATCAAACACTTGACAGTTGTGGCATGTTCTGACGGCAAGGATACAATCTTTAAACATAGACGGCCAGAAATAGCCAGCGCGCAACACCTTCTGAGCTGTGGCATACCCAGACATATGACCGCCACATGCTCCAGAGTGACAATCATTCAAAACTCTCTCAGCCTCTTCGTGAGTTAAACAACGTCGAAAAACTAAGTCTGCCCCCCGGCGATAAAGTGTATCTCCAATAATTCTGTATTGCTGGGATCGAAACCGAATTTTTCGACGGTCTTCCTTGGAAGCTTCAGGCCGAAAGGTTTGGGTTTGGAGATAGATGATTATATCCCCATACCACGGATCTAAAGTGCTAATAAGAAACAAAGATTCGTCCGCAATGGACTCCTCTGCCACAGTCTCTGTGTCAGCACTCGGGAAATCACACATCAATTCCGCAAAAACTAAAGATTTCTTAGACTTGGACTTCTCGAACTCCAAGTCGAACTCTTGCAGGATAACAATCCATTTAGAGTACTTGCCCCCTAGCAGTTGTTTTGTCAAAATATAAATCATAGGGTTGCAATCCGAAATAACTGTAGTCTTGCGGAGAAGAATGTAGTGACGAAAACGCTGGACAGCTTGAACGGCTGCCAGGGCCAATTTCTCCACATGCGAATATTTTAACTCAGTGGGATTTAAGGTTCTACTAAGATAATATATCACATGCTCTGCTTTGAATTCATCTTCTTGAACTAACACCATTCCAATGGTGGAATGCGAAGCTGCGAGGTATAAGAAGTAGTCCTGGTTGTAGTTGGGAGGATGCAATAACGGTGCATGGGTCAACGCGTGTTTTAATGCATCAAAAGATTGTTGGGCAATCTCGTCCCAAAAGAATTGTGCGTTCTGTTTCAACAACCGTGTAAAACCTTTAGTGACCTCGGCGTAGTTTGGGATGAATCGGCGTAAAAAGTTCGCTTTCCCTTGCAAACTTTGGAGTTGGCGCAAACTCGAAGGAGGAGGCAATTTGATGATAGCCTCGACTTTCGAGGGATCGACGCGAATGCCGGCTTTTGAAACAACAAATCCCAGCAATCGACCTGTTTCTATACAGAAAACACACTTGTGGGGATTCAACCGAATTCGATAATGCCTACACCTCATAAAGATTGCTCGTAGGTGGACAAGGTGATCAGCTCGTTGTAAAGAATGAGCAGGCAAATCATCGAGATAGGGTTGCACAATGTGCTTGATGTCATGAAATGCATAAGACATCGCCCGTTGAAAAGTGGCCCCGGCATTCTTAAGTCCAAAAGGTAATTTGCAATAAGCAAATGTCCCCCATGGACAAATGAATGCCGTTTTTGGTTGATCGGCAGGTAGAATATTGATTTGATTATAGCCTGAGAAACCATCCATGAAGGAAAACATCTCACTTCCGGCACAATCATCAATAATTTGATCGATATAAGGCGTAGGATAGTTGTCTTTTGGACAAGCTCGATTTATATCCCTATAGTCGATACAGATTCTTATTGTTCCTTGTTTTTTATTGACGGGAACAATATTCGATACCCAATCCGTTAACGGGATCGGATAAATGAAACCTGCTTTCAACAGCTTTTCGACTTCTGCTTTAATTGCAGCTGCTTTTCGAGGGTGAATCTGACGCAACCGTTGCCGAATGGGTTTAGCATCCGGGTAGGTTTTGATTTCATGAACAACAATGGCAGGATCAATTCCCGGCATTTCCTCGTAAGACCAGGCAAACACGTCGCGGAATTCTTGGAATAGGGCCTTGTAAGTTTGGATTTCTTTTCAGTACATGCGGCACCTATATGAATGTTCTCCTCGATTCCGGGCTTCACTGAAATATCAATGGGAATAGTACGAGAAATATTCCCTAAATTCAGCTCTGAATCAGAATGTTTCGTTGGATCCTGAGCGTCTTTGACATATTCAGCGGTAAAGATAGATGAAAAATCATTTTCAAATGCATCGCCCTTAGGTAAAAACGAAGATCTGTGATGGAGATCTTCCCATGGTAGATCATCTACACTTAGGATTTCGCGAAGTTGTTCGTCAGATGACACTTCTTCGGGAAACGTTATCCGTTCTAAGGGTGAGGTGAAAAGTGACTCTTCACTGACCACATTCATTTGGTCGGTTTCGGTTGAATGAAAATCGGTAAAAGACATAAGAGCTTCATAAGCAATCTCATACGGACTCAACGGCATAACATCACCGAGTGAGTCTAGCTCAGAGTCAGATGGAACATACCAAGGATCATCATAAATAATGTTTTCTGACGTGATCATATGAATCGTTGCAAACGAAGGGTCTGCATTGAGTGGAGGGAGAGGAAAAGTTCCCAGTAAACCGGAATCCTTAACTAAACCTACACCAATGTCCCTATAAGGGATTGTCGTTTTACCAACATGCTGGATAGTTTCTGAAGAGGTTGGGTCGGATGAAAAGTATGTCAGCTGATCAATAGTCACGATCTTACCGTTATGTGGAAACTTAATGACTCTGAAGACCGATGAAACGACCGCTGTCATAGCATATGACCAACTTCGACCCAAAAGAAGGTTGTAGTCTAGAGGGGCATCAACCACTTCCACATCCAGACTAACGGTTTTACCTTCGACCCCTATAGGCAATTCTTGTAGAATACCAAACGGACGGAACCCACGGCCATCAAAGGCCTTAAGGATGGTGGGGGATTGGTTCAACGAAGGAGAACCAAGCGATCTCCAACATTGAATCGACATAATACACGTAGAAGCTCCCTCATCAATCACAGTCCGATGAATAGGCCTGTTTTTGACTATCACTGGAATTTGGAAAGCCATTTGATGGGGGAGACGCGGTGTACTACTTTCTAGATCAAAGATCATTAGGTTCGGGTCCTGAACATCGACAGCTCCAATAGCCGACAAAAGCAATTTTCGTTGCGCTGGACATGATTGCAGCACTTCGAGTGCCGACATTGCTGAAGGTGAAACAGCTAAGTCTTCAACAATGTTGTAATTCTGGGCTGCTCTCGCATGTGGATTGAAAGCAGACCTTCGAAGTACACCCTTGGCGGGCGGCTTAATCACTAAGTCTGGGTTAGGTTTTTCGATCTGTAGTGGATCGGAACCAGGAGCTGAGGTTGATGGGTTAGAGTGAGAAGATTCTGCTTCTTTACCATCAACAGGAGCCTTACTACCATAATCTTGCGATCGAGTCGCAATCCTGACATGAGACATCATCAAAATGGGTTCTTCACTGGCATTCGAAGAAGAACCTATCATCTTATTCTCCTGCTCTGGAAATGGATTTTTTAACACAGCAGGAGTGGGAGAACCTTTGACTATTTTCACTACCTCGGCCCGATGAGGGCAGTCTCTCGTAAAATGATCTTCTTCACAAATAAGACAAGGATATCGAGGTTTGCGTTTTTCGTCATTGGTTTCCGACTTTTCCGTTTTCTCCTTTGGAGCCTTGTCTGCTTTGGCCTTCTTCTTTCCTTTCTTCTTTCCACCGTTTTTTGATTTGGCCGTAGATGACTCTACAGCGTGAATGTCGGCGGTAAGTTCAGGAGGAGAAGACTCTCCTGTCGGAGAATCAGGCAAAGTGATAATTGGAGTATTGGAGGCCTTGGAAGACTTCTTCTTACTCTTCGTAGTCACGATACCAATCATACCATCAGCGGCATGAGATCCCGAAGGAGCAGCAGCGATTTGGTTTGACTTTGGAAGATCCGGAATTTTCTCATGTAACGTACCCGACTGAGTGTAAACTAAGTCAAGGTATTGTGCCTGAGCAATGACTTGCTCCTCAGTAACTACTCCGGCCTTAGCTACATCTTCAGTAATTCTTGGTAATAATGATTTGACAAACCATTCAGCTAAGATTTGGTCCGGGATAAAAACTTTCACTAATCTTCTTCGACGTCTCCACTCATGAATGTGATCAGAAATGTACGTGGACGTCGATTGTTTTAGCGAAGTTAATAATTCTGTACCATTATCGTATCTGACTGGTAACTGAAAATGAGTTAAGAACGAGGTAGCTAACTGGCTAAAGTTGTAAAAAGAGGCCCGTGGTAACTCAATGTACCACTTGGCTGCGAGACCAATGAGTGTACGCTGGAAAAGACGTAAGCGGATGGAATCATCTGAGATGGAATTTGATGCACACCAGAGGTGGTAAGTCATCACGTGATTAGACGGATCCTCTCCAGACTTACCTTCGAACTTGGGTATATCGCTGGGCAACTTATTTGGCATTGGCGGCCAGAACTGAAGATATTGAATTGGATCGTTCGTTAGGCGCGTCAAGTCGGGTAAATCTAAAGTCGCAATAAACGGTAACTGCCGGTTAGGATCTCTAAAACTCTGAGTCACAATACCAGCCCCAGGAGGAGGATATCCAGGATAACTAGGAACAGGAGTCGCATTTGGGATATTATATCCTCCTGGAAAACCAGGATTAACCGGACCGTACTGGGGTTGATGAGGTTGTTGATAAGTGTACCCAGGATACGGTTGATACTGGTAAACCGGTTGTTGGGCAGCTTGCCCAGGTTGATACTGTCCCTGGTACGGAGGTTGAACAAATTGAGGTTGAGTAGTAACAACCGTACTTGTACCAGGTTGGCCTGCAGGCATCTGGACTGTGGTTTGAACCGTGGGTCCAGACAACGGTACAGATGTCTGAGGAGTGGTGACAGGGACAGTAGAAACCGGAGCTGCCGATACTCCAGAAGTAAGCATGGTAGATGAAGCGGTAGTTGCTGCAGCCGAGTGAGGTGGAGTACCAGGTGCAATTGGCGGCTGAGTAACTACAGAAGTTACAGGGGTCTGAACACTTGACTGGACAGGTTGCGGTTGCTAGGGTGGACCAGGAACTGCAGGTTGTCCTGCTTGAGGTACCGACTGTATACTTGGTTGCGACATCTGTTGACCCTGTGACGGATCCCATGTTAACATTCCAGGGTATTGACTCGTAACAGGTTGAGGATACTGAGATCCATAGCCGTATTGAGGATAGGGTTGATAACTGTAAGGTGCAGTCCCATATGATTGCCCTTGAGGTGGTTGATAACCTTGACCAGGGTATTGACCCGTAGGTTGATAACCTTGAGGTAAATACGAGTACTGGGGTTGACCTTGACCTTGAGGTTGGTATCCTTGAGGTTGATACCCTTGGGGTTGATACCCTTGGGGTTGCCATCCTTGAGGTTGCCATCCTTGAGGTTGATATTGATACTGAGGTTGACTTTGGGGTACATATTGAGGCTGGGGTTGATACCCTTGGGGTTGATACCCTTGAGGTTGCCCCCCAGTCACGAATGAAGTACCTTGAGGTTGCCCCCCAGGCATTAACGAAGGTTGCCCCCCAGGCGGTAATTGGCCACCTTGAGGTTGGTTAATGGGAGTTGAACCTGACATCATATAAACGTCACCTATACTCAATGGTACATTACCACTGTTTCCAACTAATAACCCATGATCAACGGGTTGAGGAGATGCTCCCGCAAAGGTACCAGAAAGTGATTGATACCCAGTAGGAACAGAAGGACCGCCATGTAAAAATGATTCAGGACTTTGTGAAAACACAGATGACTGACCAGACATATTTACAGGAGAATGAATTCCTCTAGGTGGAACCGCAGTACGAGGTGTAGAAAAACCTACTGAGTTGTCTAAAAAATTGGTTAATGCAAGGTACCAAGATTCACTTCTAGGAGGACTGTAAAAGATGGATTCACGCTCCCTTAGATCAAGGGTAATTAGATCTTCAGAATCAGAAACGCCTATTTCTTCCTCTGGAACAAGTTCTTCTATAGAAATTAATCCAACAGGAAGATTTTCGGTGATAATTCTTTCTATTCTTGGTGAATCAGGAACACTAGGAGTTGGAGTAACAGGTTCGGAAATTTCAGGTTCTTCGCCTGTTTCACTGGCAGATGAAAAACTACCAGCAAGCTCGGAAACTGTAACTGCTTCGGGATTGTAACCTGTTTCTAAACTTTGGTAATCTGGATGGACTACCAAGGAAAACTCTCCTTCTTCAGGTGATCCTACTCTACTGCCACTAGGAGGAGTTACAAGGACCTTTAACCCTTCTAAATGACCCGGAATGTCTTCAGGAGATTCACCCCGCGATTTACGGAGTTTTCTTAACAAATCTATTCCGGTAACAATCTCAGGAGACTTGCCCCGAAGTCTACGGGACTGTCTCGGTAATTCCGCCACAATTAAAGATTTTAACTACAACACACGAAAACAAAGTAAAAAATTTCAAATCAAACCACCTAAAGTCTTCTAAAGAAGCAAACAAATTTGAAGCACACGCCTAAATAATCTAGAGCGTCAAACCACACACAAACAGTAGTCTTCCGGACCACAGTAGTCTTCCGGACCAAAAGCGCTAGTTGGTGATTAGGCCCAACCTCGCAGGATTCAGTACAGAAATGGTGGGTTCGATCCCCAGCGGAGTCGCCAATTTGTCACACGGAATTTGTCAAGGGTGCGGACACGACTGACCTTCCTAGAAGTCTAAGACGTTCTAATGACAAACAAGACAAAATGGAGTGATCTTTCTCTAAATACACCTTTTACAACATGAAAACTACAAGTGTTTAGGCTTACCTTATTCCAAAACGCTGTTGTTGAAGTCCGTTCTTGACGATCCGGATGAGCTCCTCCTTCAAGTCAATTCCTGCAACCACAAACAATCAAACAATTACCAAGCACTTGCATTTCATATAATAAAACATATATTCAACATGCAGACCAAGGAACACATGAAATAACTCATTAACACAAGCTATTGAGAAAAATAAACCAGTTTGTATTAATAACGAAACAATGAAACTCTTACAACCTGGCCTTGGTGTTGTGCAAGTTCCTCCCAGGGTCCATCAAGGGTTTTCCTCTACTTTGACAAAGCTCACCCTCTCCCAAGTAGAATCAAGTGAAGACAATCTCTCCTCACAAAGGCTCTAATGGAAGACCTAAATCCTGCAGCATTTACCCAAAGAAAATGTATAGCTCCAACCTCTTCTCCTTCTGGCTCAATGCCTTTATTTATAGTGCTGTAAAGAGGTTATTCAGGTCCACTATCAATGGGATCATCCCCCTCTTTGGGTGGGATAGCTCCCTTATTGATGGGATAAGTTCCCCCTTTATAGAGATACATGAACCAACTGGAGGCGCATCCATTTCATCAAACCGACCTCTAGAATGTTCTAGAAGTAACCACAAGTAACTTTTTCAAGATAAAACTCGCGCATTTTGCCTTTTACAGAGGGACGCACCTGTCCCTTAACATACAGAGCGTCCATGGACGCAGATTTTGTGAACATGGTCAGCGTCCCCGCAGGTAAGGCTAGAGAGAACCTGCGACCCCAGAGATAAACATAGTTTTTACAAGACTTTCTCTCTTCTTTGAGTTTGAGATGGATAACAGAGGCATGAGACTTGCCTAAGAGGGTAGCATGACTGTTGATTTGAGCCATACTAACTGTAAGTAGTCAAGGTGACATTTTTTAGTGTAACACATACCATTCAGAATTATCGTCCAAATATACAGAATGGTAATGGCTGGTTCAGTTATTGATGAAGGGGCATCTGTGAGTATCCTTTCCTCTATTGCTTGGAAAGCGCTTGGTTCGCCTGCGCTTTTGCCTGAAATGAGAAATCTATCAGGCTTTGATAAGGGAACCAGTCGACCTTTAGGGATCCTCCCCAATGTGAAAATAACATTGAAAGGGAAGATCGTTCAAATAAACGTGATGGTCGTTCAAGGACCATTGGATTATAACCTACTCCTTCGACGAGACTATATATATTGCATGAGAGCCATTGTCTCATCACTCTTTAGAGTAATGTGTTTTCCGCATGAAGGAAGAATGGTCAAGCTCGTGGACCAACTTTCATTCCTCGGATCACACATCGCAAATAGTCAGGTGCCATCCCTAAATGGACTATTCACGCAAGAAGTGTCTCAACCTACGGTCCGTCCTCCTGATGAGTGCGAGTAATCCGGGAGGATATGACTGGAACCCAGGTGGCATGCGCCTTGGTCTGCTTCGGCAGAGAACTTTGGGTATAGGGTAGGTTTCCGCGGGAGAATATGACTAGTCCGTACCCCGTCCATCTAGGAAGAGGGTTGTTCTAGAATAAGATTCTTTTGTCAAAGTTATGTGAGAGGACGGAACCCGTCGCTCACCTTTGTCTATTTCGGTAGGCATTGCCGAGGAAGTGTTTTGTTTAAACTACTAACAAGACAATCTTTGTGTAACCTGAAAGAGGTAGGCCTCTCTCGTTAAAACAAAAGTTTTAGTGGAAAAGAAGTAGAGGTAACCTTGAAACTCTGTTTTATACCTGGGGGCATGCAAACCTTTTGGAGTGTAAGCAAGGGGCGACTATTTATTTTTTAAATTTTTAGGTCCTCCCTTTAAACCTGTAGGTCTAACCCTTTAAACTCGTAGGATTAGTTGTTTCCGAACTTGCATAAAGAAAGGATGCGGAGCAAAGCTTAGTGAGATGAAGCTCCATAAAAAATAGCGATCTCCAATGAGACACTCTTATCATATGACTGGTATAAATGAGCAGTTTTAGCATAAAGTTCATGCTCGTTAAAAAATAAACGCAAGATCCGAGCAGTTTTAGCACATAGTTCATGCTCGTTAAAAAATAAACATAAGTTCGAGCAATGTTTTGGCGCATTCAAGCTCGTTAAAAAATGAACCTATTCCGGTAAATAACCATTGTGTATGTAACCTCATCTGCCATAAAAGCCTTGGTCGTGTTTGCACCGTCACCTCCACTTTTCATTTGGCCGATCGTTCACCTCCATATGATTGTTTACCCATTTTGAGGAACAGATGCGAAGAGTGATTTCACCTAGCCATCCTTGTGACACTGCCGTGATTGGAAAATTCCAACCTGTACCTGGAATCAGCTGCTAACCCTGTTTATCACTCGTTCCTCAAAGGACGAGTCTTCTTTAAGCTCTTTTCAACTGACTCGTAAAATATGAAAAGATTTCCGAGTTTTGGCCTTCCAGCTCGTTAAAACGACCGGAAGTGCTATCCCTCCTCTAGATTTTAATCTTTTTGGACCTGAGGGATTATTGCACAAAAAGATCGAGCGCTTGTTTTGTTCGGCTCGTTAAAACTATCGAAAACTCATCCCTTCTGTATTATTTTATACTTTTTCGGACTTAAGGGATTAGATGACGAAAAAGGAATTTTGGAGTTAACTTTATGTACCTTTTCAGACTCTCTAAAAATGAAAAGGACCGAGTTATCCTTGTCGTTAGACTTGTTAAAATCACTAAATAGCGACAAACTTGTCTTTAGACGAGAACGAGTTTCACTATCGCTAGGCTTGTTAAAACATAGCGATGGGCTTGCCCGAAGGGCAGGTTATAGAACAAGCATATGTTATCCTCCTCAAGCTTGACAAAAATAAAGAGGTACTGGTCAGCAATGACTGGGGAAAAATTGGGAGAAAACTAAAGAGAACTTTAATGGTAGCAGGTCGCTCTTGAACATGACACTTTTCCTCCGTACCACAATCGGGTTGGGTTGTTTCATTCACCGGTCACATCACCATGGTCTTGCCATACCATCCATACTTGGGGTAATGCTACCAATCCATCGCATTAGTGTTGCCATATGTTCAAGAGAAGTCGTTCAGAAAGAGTCAACCGGGTCCCATCCACTGCCATACATTATCCTTCATCCATTCATGACCGCCACCCTGAATCATATGTCACAGATTGTTTTCACCTCCATTAAAATCATTAGCTCCATTCCGTGTCACTGATGTGGGATTCATTAAGACCCTCCTTTGACGGATTGCTTCTTGTCGACATCAGCTCATTATCCAAGAAGTTGATCTAGGAACAACCCCTTCAGTACTTTGAAGCTTGCATGCCTCAATGGCAAGTTTCTCACTTCCGGCGACAGGTATACATCAATGACCTTCGACCAGAAGATTTTGCGTGGTGTTCGACGCCAAGTCCTTTATTCACACCACGTGAATTGTACTGCAGTACCTCGAGGTTCATTATCATTATCGGTGATTCCTCTCGCGCTCGTTAACGGTTTACATCATTGACCGGTAATCAAGCGATGTCTTTCCATGTTCGACTTCAGCGCAATTCTCACATGGATCAACTTGTACTTAGAGTGAAGATCGAACGAGTTTGAAGACCCTGGATCTAGTTTCATCCATCTGGGTTGCGATATATATTCAGGAAATATAAAGACATTTGACATGTACATCATTGCAGCAGATGATCATCCTACTCAAAGGATGATAATTTCATCAAAATTATCAGTCTACCATCAGACGATCGTCTGTTCTATGTACAAAAATGAATTTATAAAGTTGAGCATGGGAATGCCCGCCTCAGGTAGATCATGAAAGCAGTATGAATCATAATGTATTGTATTGTATCTTATTACAGGTCTCCTCCCAGCAAATGGATGAACTTCAGACCCTCCTGGATAAAGCATTTCACCCGATAAACGGCCTCATACTTTAGGGGGCAACTGTTATAGACATTTTTGTGCCTTGCAGCACTAAGCATGAAATGTCAATAATCTAAGGGATCCTAAGTCCCTAAACATGTTGTTCCTACCCCTAGAGGAACAAGGCCAACAAACCACAACAATTCACAGAAGTTCTCCACCTGAAACCACTCAAAAACAAGTCAATTCAGGATCATGTCAACTTCTCCACTGAGCATCTGCGCTGAATGTCAACTGCTACACTATCTACCTGCGTTGAATGTCAACTCCAACAAAGGCTACCTGCACTGAGCGAGTTTGGACAAGTGGCAGGTTCATTCCTCAATGTTTCAATGCTCAGGAAGCTTCCAAAATGACACTTGCCTCAGGGAATTCGACTGGTGATGAGTAAGAGGTTCCAAATCTCCAAGTGGAAGCAAGAACCTCCAAGTGGACTCAAGAACTGAGAGAGGGAGAGGACACTAGTCATATCTCAAGCTGACTCATCCTCTCTCCAAAATAACTATATATAGATCTCTCCTCCATGGGATCTAGAGGCTGGAATTTTGTTATTGCAAAGAATTGTTGTTGGTTTGAGATTGGATCATTGGGTGGTTAATGATTTGAAGGGAGCTGAAGAAGGAATTCCATTCTGCTGGGAAGGAGATGCTGGATTGGAGCCCTATGGGTTGTATCTCTTCCTGAACCTTGTTATCAATCAATAAAGCTATCTTGGTTTGCTCCTATATACTGGTGTATTTGTATGATTGCATTAGTGTATTTGATTTACTTCTAATCCTGAATCATTTATGAATATGAATATTTTCCTTTGTGTTGTGTTCTTCTCTTGTCGCAAGTAGCTGTTCTCTTGTCACAGGTAGTTGTTCTCTTGTGATCTCGTGGGAATCAAGTAGCTATTCTCTTGAGCAAGCGAGGAGGCAAGTAGCTGTGAACACCCAAAGAGAAGAGGATCTAGATCGAGGGACAAACGGAAGACAACGGTAAGTCTATCGATCTCCCCTCTTTCACATTTCATAAAGGAAGAAACCAGAATAGCTGTATCTGTTTATTGCTAAGGCACTGTCACACCTTAGGTGGATAGGATCGTCGTGCATAGGCATTTTTCCCCACAACACCACAACCACTATAACCCCTGGGAACTACGCCTACCCGCTATAACACAGATCCAGGTAAGTCCGGGGATTTGAACTTGTGACCTCAAATACAGAGTCCACTTTACAGATAAACTACACCGCAACGCAATTACCAACTTGCCTACCCCGTGGGGCTGATAACAGGGCTATCATTGTTTTAAGTGTTCCAATTATATTTTCTAAAAAAAATTCCTGACAATGGATTCATCAACGTTTTTTATAAAGTCGATTGTTAGTGCCAAAAACAAATTTCAAATTTAAAATGTGGAATTACATTGACCATGTTAGCGTTAATGACAAATTATGCAAAGCATTCCATGGGTAAGTATGAGGTTAAATCATAAATATTTTGCCTCCATCGATGTATGGTTCGATGAATAATCATGGGTTAAAATGTGTTTCCTCCAAATCGTATTCAATTTTCCAAATTGGAACGATTTCCCTAATCGGTTGTTAAACTCATTTGTATTTGGTAAATTCATCTTTCTGTTTGTAAATTTCATTATTATGTTGTGATGCAACCCTAGTACCCTAGGCCTACCATATTCCAAATACCTTCAATGATGATCATTCCTTCCAGTATTACCCTGTTTTGCATTCTCATAAAATACGGGTTTTGCACATCTGCACTTCCCTTTCAAAAAATAACCACTCCTTATCCAGTGCCAAAAACACGTTCTATCAATTGTTTATATATGTCATACTACAAACCTTCCCTTCAACTTGAATTATCTACTCTTTCAAAATCACAGGGTAAATCAACAAGTCGACTCAACAAATCAACTTCTTTCATACATCAATTCACCCTTTCCAATGAACAATAGCCCATCAGAATGACCCTATGGTCAACTAGTTCTCATTTAACCATGAGATGCTTCTTGATCTATTTGATCTGTGCTTGCCCTCTTTCCAATCGATTCTACCAGGTCTCAAAATCCCAGCAAACCAAAACGTTGTTACATGATGAACAACAAATATTTTATCTCACAACAAACTATAGTGTTGTTACAGACCCTCTCAGCAAACTACAATTTTGTTACAAACTCTCAAAGCTAACTACAGTGTCGTTATAGACTCTCACAGCAAATTACAGTGATATTACAGACTCTCATAGCAAACTACGGTGTTGTTACAAGAAAAACACATTGTTTATTTGTTTTTTTTAATCACATAACCTATAAAAAACATAATTTAAAGATCCCTTTGTAACTCCCAAACGAAAGATCCTTTTGGGAAATCACTTATGATTTACCAAATAGAGCCCGCTCCAAACAAAACCCAGATGCTAGAATTTCGAAATTCATCTTCCTTTGATCATAAATCAACCTGTAAAATTGGTGACAGTTTTCTTTTACAAATTTTCTTTCTTCTGTTTGCTGGATACAGAGTGCTCTATATTCTCGAATCTGAAATGTAAAATGATTCTTTCCAATACACAATCTTGGATGCAAAATTACTGGATTAAAATATTAACTGAATATGATTCTCTAGTTCTCATTTAAATGTAAATAACAGAGAAAACACAATGCAAGAATTCCTCATTCAACACAGCAATTTAAAGACCAAATCAATTTCAATCTCCTGATATTAATATTATGGTTCATAAACCTCACAAACACATAAGAAAATAACTGTCACACACACTTACAAATTCAATTTGCTGCTACAAAAACCACTGGTCTAAGAAATGTTGTTTAATAAACTTCAATCTCACACCAAAATTTATAGCTTATCCATCCTCTCGGATTGAGTCTAATGAACTAACTTCTTTTCCTAAGCTATCTAACCTCGAAAATGATCCCCCAGTTTACATTTATACTTGGATTTGATATTGCCAACATAAAACAACTACCCTTACCATTCTGTAACTTATTTTTAAACATAGACATTCATCCTCATCTCCTCAATGACTCGTTACTCAAACTATACCATCATACTCATTTCAGTTACATGATTTGTTAGATTGAATCAACACCTATCCTCATGACTCATTCTTAGAAACTTCTAAAATCCTACGACTTGTCTTTTCTAGAGAATGTCTCAAACTATGGATTTTTTTAATTTTTTTTACAAATAATTTACAATCATTTTTATAAACACATTCACAATTTAACCCTTCCTTGGGATTTCAAGAACCCTTGGTCTGATTAAACTTTTAATTTTCCCTAGATATTAGATGCTCCTGCATCATGTTGTTTATTTGTTAACAATTGGCAAGATGTCGTCTGGTTTCTCCTGCAAGGATCCAGGATCAAATCCTATGGCTTTCAGTTTCCACAATGACTATGATGGGTAAAGGTGGCAAAGCTAACTGGTCTGAGCCCAAAGTACCAGATTTGTTGGACATATATCCTGATATCCAACAATAGTTTTAGAAAGCTAGTTGGAATGAGTTTTTCCAGCGCTACACCAACTACTATGATGTCATGGCTCTGTCATTCACTCAAAATTTCGATGGAAACTAGGTGGAAGTCGGTAAGCTCTCCTTTCTTGTTACAAAGAAACTAATATCAGAGGCCACAATGTTGTTAGCAGATGGAGAATGAATTTTCATAAGCCATGTGTTGGCAGGGGTCGATGTGCCCTTCTTTCTGAAGGAGGAATTCAAGAATTACAATTAGAGAACCGAGGTTCAGAGGGACTAGCTACAAGACAAATGGCATGGCCTACTTCACATCTCTCAACAATATTTCACTTGCGAAGGAAGATTCAATTAGGTAAACCTCTATCATTTCCATTTTCTTGCACATTTGGCTAGTTAGGTTAGAATGAACGTATGTTTCTATCTACTGGAGAGTCTTAGGCATATGGTAGCTTGTTTTAGAGCTAGATTCATCCCTTCTCCCCATTTTATCTACCATAAATCCCTCATTAAATTGTTGATTGAAAACTAGTTGGCCAAGGCAGGGAGAACCTGGAACCACTTCCTATTTTGGGGAGGTTTTCAACCTCAATCCCCTAAAAATCGAGAAGAGGAAGGCCAAAGACTGCTAAAAAGGGGAAAAAGACTCAAGAAATAGGCCATGTTGTTCCAACTCCTAGCCAGACAAAACAGAGGTCCCTTCTACATCTTATGGCCCTAAAATCCAAAAATTCTACTAAAGAAAGAGTGTTAGGCTCAGTAAACCAGACCTTGCATCTCCTGTAAAATTACCCTCTGATATCAGTCCTCTCGAGGTCATGAGTCCATTTGTTGAAGCCTCCCCTACATACACAACTACACCATAAATTTATAAAGTCAAGGAGGTCAAAGGTGATACCCAAGATGAGGAAACACTACTTAAACTTTTAAAGGTGGAAAAAGGTCCCATACAAGGCCAAAAAAAATTAAGCTATAAAATTAAATTCATAACCAACCCAGATTTTGATCCAGGTGGATATTGGTGACCACACACCTATTCCACTTAGACCCCCGAGTCAGTTTCTTCTGTTTCCTTGTTCATTTCAGCATTTAGTATTTTAGCAGTTTTCTGGATCCTGAACTTCCAGAGTAGTTTTGACCCACTAAATGACGTCTTTTTGGGGTCCTTAGTAAGCACATACATGTAGCCATGGGCCTGCGATGAAACCTGTAATACTCAGTGAGACCTTTCCAATAAGGTACCATATGCACCAAATGGAGATATTATGACCAAGTTACGACCCCGAGAATTTGGTTGCCCAACTAACCGCAACGGGGCCAGCAAACTCTTGGTGTTACATCTCTTAGGGTTAGGATTTTGGTTGTTTAAGGTTTTCTCATGTTTTCCAATAATACATAGCCCCTTGAGGCTCATTGTAACACAGTTGATAAGAATGTAGCTACCACATCTCTTCTCAGAGATAAGCTACCATTGTCCAAGAAATCTTACTTCCATTATGTTTGTATGCATAGTTCATTATTTCTCTATTAATGAAATGAAGTATTTTTCTGCTGCATCTCTGTCTTTATGATTATATCTATAAGTTGTTGTGTTCTTGTTTAAGTTTGGATTAGATTTAGCCATAGAGGTGATTGATGTATATAACGTGCCACTGAAGGACCTTATCATTAATAGAAAGAAGGCTACAGACTCTAAGAAGAGAAGGGACAAAGAAACTAGAAGAAAGGGTCCTATGGAGACAAGACATAGAAAGAAATATAGGTTAGAGAATGTGGATGTGCTTCTTAAAGTAGTCAGCACCCTTGTCGAGGAGGCTTGGCATCATTTTGAAGTTTTTTCTTATAAAATTAATAAACAACTTTTTTTCCTTTATCATTGACATTATTCTTAACAATGTTTTTATATACAATAGAAAAGGGAGGACCTAAAATTTAGTCTGTCAGTGATTTTTAAAGAAGCAGGGAGCGCTGATGATCTAAAATGATCATATGTCAAATTGAAGTAGAATTGATTATGCCAACAATGAACTGAATGTTAACTTAATGTGTTTTAACCATGAGAACTACTTGAGAAGAAAGACTTTACGACAAAATTGAAGCATAAGAAAGATGAAAATAGAAATGAAAATTAGCAAAAACACAACGATACTAGACACTAATATTGATTACAGAGTTCATCCCTGATGGACTACATCTCTGGGTCTTCTTTCAAGATGGGCGACTCCTTTATTAGGATTGAATCTGAGGAGGTCGATTACACAGAAAATTTGATCATGCACACAGGCACTTCTAGTCACATTCACAAGAAATCTCTCTGAGTTAGCTTTCCAATGCCTGTCTCGGTTCCCAATTCTGACTCTCGATGCTCCTGTTACACTAAAAACAAAAATTACCCATAACCTTCGGAATCTGCACATAAAACTCAATTCCACTCATCCCCCCCTTCAATGAGAAAAACTAACTTTATAAGCTCCTAGATGCATTTGAACTCTCTCAAGATAAGTTTAGGCATGAATAAGCTGACTTTTGGAGTTAAATTAGGGTTTTGGTTAAGCTTTAATGTCATATAGTGACATTCACCACTTGATTTAATTAGTTTAACAAAAATTGAACAATAAAACCCACTTTAAAAATTTAGGATAGGTGTAAACTGCCAATGGTTTGCTAACTGGGCGGAGGAGGAGATGACACATGTGAACAACATGTGGTCAAGCCATAAAGGGACACAGATACAGTTTTATCCCGCAGTTTCAGAACTATTTTCCAATGTTGCATGTGACAGCTTCCTCCTGGAGGTCTCAGCTGACGGTGCGATTTCCATAACCTATTATGGTTTTCAACCTGTCCGCTCACATGTTGCAATTTTTGAATACCCCAATGGTTATTCCTCTATCCGTGCACATGGATTGCTACGGTCTAACTGCAGTGATTGCCCAGTGTTCACACGCTGGGGTCTGTTCCAATGTGGTTAGGTCGATGGTTAGGATTGTTGTTTGTAAACCCCAACTGCTATCCTCTAGCTACTCACATGGTATCATTACCATGGTCCTGCTGTGGGTAGGGACTGCAGTTTATGACTGTGCTTTATTTTTATGACTGTGTTTTTATTTTTAATGTTTTACAATTTTTTAATAGCTCGAATGTGTTTAGGACGTAGGGTTATGGCTTTTTTATTGCATTTTTAATACATGGGTTTAGGTTTTGGTTAGGGTTTAGACTTAGGTTAAAGTCAGTGTTTTATGTGTATTATGGTTTGCCATTATGTTTGAAGCATAGGTTTATATAATGACTTTGATTTAGACTTTAGTGTTAAAAAACCCATTTACAACCAATTGTCACAAAGTGACATTCAAACCCATAATACAATAACCATGGACCAAAATCAATAACCAAATCCTGGTGGAACTGATGAAAAACATGAGTCGACAACCAAACCCCTAGCGGAACTGATGATGAACATGAGTCAACAACCAAACCCAGCAAGACGGACAACAAACCCATGTCGACGATCAAATCCTGGCAGAACTGCCAACAACCATATGTTGACAACTAGGTACAAAACCATATCAACTATTGACATCACTAAACAACCTGAACCATAAACATCATTGTCGAAGCTGAAGGCACCGGAAACTGAATGTTGATGACGAAATTGAACTTGTGCAACTGATCTGACAAGATCCTCCTAGATCAATCCTCTCCACTTGAAAGCTTTTGGACCACACAAGTTTGACTAGATAGATAGTAGGTTAGGGTAGAGCTCCCTCACTCTCCACCTTTCCCTGATGATGTACCAATACATTCGATCAACCACTTGAAAGTTATGACCCTGATGATGTTGAACATGGCACATTTTGAATCAGTGCCCTGTTCCATCCATCTGCAGTATGTACAACTTGCAAATATGGCCAAACATCCTGTTATGAACATGGCAATTGACTTCTTTCCACGAAGTATCATGAATTAGTGATTCATACACATCTTTGAAAACAGTCTCTACAGGATATTGTTCAATACTATTGACATGTATTAACAATCTATATTGTGGAATGATAGAGGCAATCAAAGACATTTTCGACATCATACTAGCTACTTGATTTGATATACTTTCCTACTTCCTTATTACTAAGTGAACTTGCTGCAATAAACCCATCAAACTGTAATATGAAAATTGTTGCAACTTAGTTTGTCTTTGAAAGTATTGAAGTGGTTGTTGATTTTTTTGAATCACTATTTCTTCATTTATTAAATGATGTTTCCATTGATTATCATTTCCCCTAATGCATAAGTTTCCCTTATATGTATTGCATTTTTGACATTGCTTTAGAAAATGCTTTGATATGAAAACAAATAGGCTTCCTCTCCACTTGAAAAGATGCATCCAAACTATTTGAAACATGAAATGGTGACACAATACAAGAGAAATTTAACACTAACTTTCCCCAATACTGACCTACATCCCTGTAACTTATAACTTGTTGAATTGAGGCTTTTGTGATCCATATCAAATTTATGAGAGATTTTTCAGTGTAAATCACATGATATTTCATTTGTCAATGCGTTTTGAACCAACTAGTGTGGTTCATCGTCAGGACAAGTTGAAGAATCAGATCTAGAATTGCATGTCAAATAGTCCCCTATACTGGCGGTAATCTTCCAACCGCATTATAGCCAGGTGCGGCACCACCGAACACTTTCTTTTCACCAATACTTATGTTCATGTACTATGCCTAACATTCATACTTAGTTTATTTTTCGTTACCAAGTATTATCTTTATCCTTTATATAGATGAAAACCCATACATATTCATCATCAACAGCAATTAACACATATACAATTGCACTGCAGTATAAAGGGAGGGGCAACTCCCTGCAATATGAGTTTGACCGATATCAATATATATATTTTTCCACTTTTACAAAGTATGAGCTAAATCTTGGGAAACCCCAAATTTACACTTAGCCAAATTTCCAACTTCGGCAAACTCGGTTGCCCAGCTTGTTGACGCCTCTGTATGGTTGCCACATGACTCACCAACCCTTTGTTCACCTCGTCGCACGTCTTCACTCAACCCGCTCTCTGTTTGTTCAACAAGCACCTAAATCATGCTATCCTACTCGACCTCCGTTCGATGGACCACATGCAGTCCCGCCTACCCAACTCTCCTTCACGATCTTTGATTCCAACCTTCGTTTTGGTGTGCAAGATGCGCCCTCACCGAGCCACTCGTTCGTACGTTCACCTGCACCTTCGTACGACTCACCCGAGTCCGCACGAACGCCTTCACCCAAACTCGTTCACTCGAACAACTTCACTCGAGTCGCCACACAAATTCACCTGGGTCACCACACGACTTCACCCAGTTCACCCGAATGACCTCACCTAGGTCACCACACGACTTCACGTGGCTCATCCGAACGACTTCACTTAGATTGCCATAACGACCTCACCCGGCTCGCCCGAACGAAGTCACCCGGTCTGCACGAACGACCTCACCCGAGTTTCCTACCCAAAGACCTCGCCCGAGTTCTTCCTGAATGACCTCACCTGAGTCCTGCCTGAACAACCTCGCCTGAGTTCTGCCTGAACAACCTCGCCCAGGTTCTGCCCAATGACCTCGCCCGAGTTTTCTACATGAGTTTCCTGCACGAGTTTTTCACTCGAGTTCTGCCCATCATAAGGGCTCATCCACGCATCACAGAACTCCTTGTTCGAACTCGTGTTGGCCGAATGATGATGGCTCGTTTCTACAAACACTCCACCAATATATACGGGCAAATGGCGAGTTATGTCACCCGAACGACCCACGCCCAATGCCCAAGCCAACTTTTTCAACATGTTGCCTTCGCCCGAGTGGAGGGTCGGCCCACCCAACTCATGGGACCACCCTCTCAACTCACCCAACATCGTATAGACTCGCCTCTTGGTTCATTTCACACAAGTTCTTCGCATGGTGGAGTCGCCCTGCCTGTCGCACGGACCATCGGTCCTTACATCCTCCCCCACTTGAAGTCATTTTCGTCCTCGACAATATCTCATCCTGGCAACCATCTGTCACCAAGATCACCATACCAAGGCATACATCCCATCGGTATGTCATATATCGGAAATCATCTCAATCCATGATCATCAACCACCCTATCATAATCTCCACATGCTACTCCCCATCGTGGAAGGCTGGCCCCTCTATTTCAAGCTACATGCTTCCTGCAACATATCGTGTCAACCTCATCATGTATCATCATCATGTGAATTGTTGCCATGATACTCCAACAAATGCTAACACATCTCTATACACTGGATCCCCTCATGACTCGAACTAGTTGGGTAGCTAATCCCACTGTCATGCTCAAACCATGAGAATGCACATCCTCGTGCTATCATCAGTTGTTTCTCAAAATATCCCATCACATCCTCAACTCGATCAAGAATCCATCTTCATACAAGTATAAGCCATGCTCAGGTTCATGAAGTAGTCCTCATCTCATCTGCAACATGCTCTCCATGATGTTTGGTACCAATGTGCTGCATGAAATCAGTCGCATCTATCCCAACATCATCCATCTGCAAAACATCCATCTCCTCAAAGTGAAGAGATCATCTCATCAAAATCCAACTCTCGATGTGCCACATCCAGGTCCATGAAGCAACCTCCATCATATCCGTATGTGTCATCCCTAAAGTCTACCATAGAAACAAGTATACACATGTCTCATCTATCCATGTGTTGCCCATGATCATAGATCAATCAGCTCCCATGTGTCAAAAGTGGTTAAGTCTCGGCTCAACCCATGCCCAAGTGTTGCCACCAAGGCATCATCATCGTCGTAACTCCATCACTCCAAAGTGTCTCATATCGATCCTCCACATCAAGTCACTCTTCCAAGCCACACCCATACATGTACTCAAAAGTATGCACCCCATCCTGCATCAAAGTCTCTGACCTCAGCTCCTCAATGCATCAGATCCTCCAAGTCCACCATATATGAAGTCTCCAAAAGTCACAACCTCATGTCATCATGAGCTCCATAAGTCATCCCCAACCAACACTCTAGCAAGCATACAAGTCTCGGCCCAAAGGTCTCTACAAGATGCCTCAGCTCTCCATGTAGTAGGAATGCTCTTTAGTATGCTCACAAATCCATCCAAGTCCATGGTCTTGTTGTACAAGAGTGCAAAACCTCTCCATCGGCTCATAAATAAACCATCTCCATGTCACACCAGCAAATCCACCTGCACAACATCCTGCCTTGGCACTCCTCACTAGATGCCCATAAGTGACACCTCTACAAGTGCTCCTGCATAATGTCCCTGCATAAGACTACCATGCTCCATGTGCCCAACCTGATGTCCATGACTAAGTTTCCCCATGTAGTCCAACTAAGTAGACCCATCACAACAATCGGTCATCTTCACCCAAGTCTGCAATCTTCGGTCTAGTGAGCTTGGTCACCCAACCATATCACATGAGTCCCTCCATCATAGCTCCCCCACTAAAGGTTCCACCAATACTTGCTCTTGGTCTCGGCCATGAGAAGTCCACCCAAGTATCATCATGCCTCAAGTGTGTGCCCTCCTCAATCTGTCCATGAGTCATGCCGGGCACTTAGCCAATTCCTCCACGTGGCTAAAGCATGACCCAATCCTCCACATCAATCATCATGTTCCTCCCTTGTCGTCGGTCTTTGTATCTTCTATAATAAGGTCACAAACAACCCTAACAAGTCTTGCAACAATAAAAAATCCTTGCTCCTCCATACAAGTTCTCATTCTAGACATCCATGGTAAGATGCTCCCTTGCATCGGCAAACTGACTTTGCCCTTCCCTGTATACGATTCATCTACCAAATGCTCAAGTGAAACACAAGTATCAAAAGTACTTACATCATCCTCATGAGGCTCCTCCATGTAAGTATCCTCATCCATCCATGTCTGCAAACTGCACGATCCTGGTCGAACTTGATCAATCTTAAGTTCATCCTCCACCGTTGTCATGTCTACAACATCCCCGTATTGGTCCTTGAGCTCTTCAAGCTCTTCTTTGATATTTGAACAGCCCTCCCAAATCATCATGTTCTTGGCCTTCATCGAAGTCCATTCAGAACTCCATCTTCTCATCAGTTCCAATACCTTGTATTGGAAAGCTTCACCTACATTATGGCTAGATTCACCTGCCATAGGTTCTTCTACCATCTCTGCCGTTAGCATTCTTTATCATTCACCAAGTTCTCGGCAAAATTGAACCAACTCTTGACTGCACCTATTGGTGAGATCAACTTCCTTCACTCGCACTCCACCTGAATTAGCTCTGATACCACCTGTCACGAAGTGACAGTGGGATCAACTTCTTCCGCAAATCCCCTTTGCACTTCACCAGATTTCCTGGAAAACTTGGACTAGCTCTAATACCACCTGTCACGCCCCTACACTAGCGGTAATATTCTAACCACTTGTAGTGAGGTGCGATACCATTGAACACTTTCTTTTCACCAATACTTATGTTCATGGACTATGCCTAACATTCCATAATTAATTTATTTTTCGTTAGCAAGTATTATCTTTGTCCTTTATATAGATGAAAACCCATACATATTCATCATCAACAACAATTAACACATATACAATTGCACAATAGTATAAAGGGAGGGGCAACTCCCTTAAATATGATTCTGCCTGATATCAATATATATAATTTTCCACTTTTACAAAGTATAAGCTAAATCTTGGGAAACCCCAAGTTTACACTTAGCCAAATTTCCAACTTCAGCAAACTCGGTTGCCCAGCTCGTCGGTGCCTCCACACGATCATTGCACGACTCACCAACCCTTCGTTCACCTCGTCACATGTCTTCACCTAACTCGCTCTCCGTTTGTTTAGCAAACGCCCAAATCGTGCTATCCTGCCCGACCTCCATTCGGTGGAAAACACACAGTCCTGCCTGCCCAACTCTTGTTCATGACCTTTGGTTCCAACCTTCGTTTCGCCATGCATGGTGTGCCCTCACCTAGCCGCCCATCCGCACGTTCACCCGCACCTTCACATGAGTCACCCGAGTCCACCCGAATGCCTTCACCCAAACTTGGACTGAATTGATCCATTCTGACATTAGGAAGAAGAGCTTTGGGCATTAATTGTAACTCATGTTGTATTCCTTGCTTATGAGTAAGATGTTTGGGTTCTTTAAATAGAACGGGAAAATTTTCTACCCCTTTGATCAAACTATCTTTAAACTGAGACTCATAACTTGAACAAACATCATGTCGATTCTTATGTTGTTCCTTTACACACATGATTACAAATCGTTATTTGAACTTATTAATCACTTGATCCGATTAGCAACAACAAAAATTCAAGTGATTTTTACTTTGATGTGTCCTGACAATAAATTCAACCTCATCTTTCTTAAGGTGATATTTATGCTCTCTTCTATAAAATACTGCATCACGATCATAAATATTATGACTTCCTAAGAAAACTCCACATATGTCCACTAGAACCACATATAATTCCACTTCATCAATGTAATTAGCTATAATGGAAAATCTTAATCGACATTGTTTTGTTATCCTTATGTTAAATAATTCAACTCTTTTATACTCATTTGAAGGATTTATGTTTGATGAAGATGCAATAGTATTCGAGCTTGAATGAGTGTCAGAAGTTTTACCTGATGAAACTATGGCAGTTATCCTCCTTTCATCACCTGAATCAGAACCTAGATCTTGCTAGACTGTTGCAATTGCTTCATTTTCATCCTTCTCTTTAAGGAAATTTTTGGGCTTAAGTTCTGGATGAATTTTCCAATACTTAGATTCATCATGAACGATTCTCTGGCAATAAGAACAAGTAGGTATTTCCTTTTGAGCTATCACTGATTTCTTTCTCTTCGAATTTTTCTCCCCCTTACTATCATTGGAATCCTTGATTTCCAACTCTTTGGATGATTGTGGTGAAAACATCAATAATGTATGCTACAAATCTGAATGTAAATTGCCAATGTATTTTAACAAAATTTCACCTATATCTAATGAAATACAAAGTGCCAATGCTTGCTTTCTGAACTCCTGAACACTCTACCATTTACCTTGCCTCAAATGCTGCCAATCAATAACAGCTTGCTGCATGTATCCTAAAGGATAGAATTGTTTCCTAAGAGCTTTTAAAAACTTAGACCATGAAGAGATGACTTTACCTTTCCGCTTTACATCTATTTGAGTTTTACTTTTCGACCAGATTAAATTTGTTCCCCCCATTCTAAGTGTAGCTAACTAAATTTTCATTTTATCATCAGAAATGTTCTGAATACAACAATACACTTATAACTTCTTAATCCAGTTATCTAACTTTTCAAGATTCATTTCGCCATCATAAATAGGTAACTCAAATTTTACATCAAGTTTCAAAATAGATGTTTTCTTAGGTTTATTTCTTGTTTCGGATTCTGCACTGGAAGAAGAATAAGAAGAATATGATGATGGAGATGATGGAGCTAAAGGAGGTTTATCAGCCTTGCCTTTACCTTTATCCTTCTTTGATGTCTTTGAAGAAGAAGTTGCATCTCTCGCCTTATTATCTTCGTAAAGTTCTCCCAACATCTGTTGCATACTCAAAAATTCTTGCTGAAGCTGTTCACCGCTCATCTTAGTTTCCGACTTTTCACTTGCATAAGATCCTATCATAGTCAACTTATGAACGACTCTTCTCTTTCCAATTTCTGGATTAATCTGCTTGAGGATTCCTTCTCCACGTTGTGACTTTGACCTAGTTAACATTCACTGACAAATTCTATGAACGTAACCTTCTTTGATACCAAATTATATGATTTGAAATGATCATATCTCAAACTGAAGTAGAATTGATTATGCCAACAGTGAACTAAATGTTAACTTAATGTGTTTTAACCGTGAGAACTACTTGAGAAGAAATAATTTACGACATAATTAAAACATAAGCAAGATGCAAACAAAAGTGAAAATCAGAAACAAAACAGTGATACCACATAGCAAGATTGATTATGGAGTTCATCCCTGATGGACTACGTCTCCGGATATGCTTCCAAGATGGGAGACCGCTTTTTTAGGATTGAATCTAAGGAGGTCGATTACACAGAAAATTGACCAAAATGATCATGCACACAGGCACTTAAGGTCACTGTCACAATGAATCTCTCTAAACTAGCTTTCTAATGCCTGTCTCGGTTCCCAATTCTGACTCCCGATGCTCCTATTACACTAAAAACAAAAACTGCCTATAACCTCCAGAATTTGCACATAAAACTCAAAACCACTCATCCCCCCCTTCATTGAGAAAAGTTTCCTTTATAACCTCCTAGATGCATTTGAACTCTCTCAGGATAAGTTTAGGCATGAATAAGCTGACTTTTGGGGTTAAATTAGGGTTTTTGTTAAGCTTTAATGTCATATATGACATTCACCACTTGATTTAATTAGTTTAAAAAAACCTGAACAATAAAACCCACTTTAGAACTTTAGGATAGGCGCAAACTACCAATGGTTTGCTAACCAGGCGGAGGAGGAGACAGAACATGTGAACAACATGTGGTCAAGCCACAAAGGAACACAGATATAGTTTTTATCTCACGGTTTTGGAACCATGTTCCAACACTGCATGTGACAGCTACCTCCCAGCAGTCTCGGCTAATGGTGCGGCTTCCATAACCTATTATGATTTTCCACCTATCCGCTCACATGTTGCAGTTTCTCAAGACCCAAACGGTTATGTCCATGTCTGCGCACATGGACCGATGTGGTCTAACTGCAATGACTACCCAGTGTTCACACGCTGCGGTCTGTTCCAATGCGGTTATGCCAATGGTTAGGATTGTTGTTTGTAAACCCCGACTGCTATCCTCTAGATGCTCACATGGTCTCATTGCCGTGGTCGTGTTGCGGTTAGGGACTGTGGTTTATGACTGTGTTTTTACTTTTAATGTTTATTAATGTTTTACAATTTTTGTAATAGCTCGAATGGGTTTAGGACTTAGGGTTATGGCTTTTTTATTGCATTTTTAATACATGGGTTTAGGTTTTGGTTAGGGTTTGGGTGTATTAGGTTTTAGACTTAGGTTAAAGTCAATGTTTTAAGTGTATTATGGTTTTTCATTATGTTTGAAGCATAGGTTTATATAATGACTTAGGTTTAGAATTTAGTGTCAAAAAACCCATTTACAACCAATTGTCACAGAGTGACATTAAAACCCATATGACGATAACCATGGACCAAAATCAACAACCAAACCCTGGCGGAATTGACGACGAACATGAGTTGACAACCAAACCTTGGTGGAACTGACAACGAACATGAGTCGACAACCAAACACTGCAAGACGGATGACAAACCCATGTCGACAACCAAATCCTGGTGGAACTGCCGACAACCACATGTTGACAACCAGGTACAAAACCATATCAACTATTGACATCATTGGACAACCTAAACTATAAACATCACTGTCGAAGCTGAAGACATCAGACACTGAATGCTGACAACAAAACTGAACCTGTGCAACTGATCTGACAAGATCCTCCTCGATGAACTGACATCTTAGTTGTTATTGAAATTTTGATGAGTGAAAATGCTATCATTCCCACTATCAGCGATTTTGAAAATAGGCAGAAAGGAAATGTTGACAGTTAGTCTATCAATGAAAGCTTGAATCCACAAAAACACAGAACTTCACAGCGACAATATTATCGATTTTGACCAAGAAGCCCGATGGAAAAGAATGACAACAAAGAAACAATTTTGGTGAGGATTGAACCTGTTTGCCAACAAATATTTGGTTCTATCAGTCAGGGACCTGCTTCTATTTTTGAGCAAGATATTCTAAAATATACTCTTCTTTGCCTATATGATAACATATATTCTAACAAATGTTTTATTTTTAGAAAAAAATTATGTAATTAAAAATATTTTCCACATGCATGAATTTAGAATATTTTGATATTTTTGGATTATTGTAATTAAGATTGAGACTATAATCATGTGATTAGTTGATGTAATGTCTATAAAGAAAATTTCTGAAGAAAGGAAAAATCTTGGTTTTTATGGTATAAACATTAGCATTCTCATGTATCTGAGAAGATTTTAAATATATTACAGATTGATGAGAATTTGCAGAAACTTCATGTGTTGTAGTTCCCTGTTTGTTATTTCTTTGTTATGAAATATCTTCTTCATGTCTAGAAAATGTTAGAATCTGATATTGGGATTCATTAATGCTCCTTTCTCGTATTTCTTAGTCATTAGTACTTGTTGTTCCTATCAACTATATTTATGTTTTCTTTTCAGTCTTCTTCTCCTAAATTTCTCAAATTATCAAAGGAGTTATTGCTACCCTAATTTTGTGTCATGCTCATTAGATTTGTAGCAACATTTGATGAAACTGAACTCCATGCCCAATGGTGTGTTTTACATATATCCCAACCAAATTTCATCCTACAAACTAAATCTGGCCACAGAACTCAATTGCAAAACCTACTATTACAATGACCTAGAGTAGTTGAGTTTTAGGGAGAGATCCCTCTCTAGGTTGAAGGGCTAGATTTCAACCTAAAAGAGGTTCGAGGTTACCTTAGAGGTTTTCCCATAGTCAGGTTTCCTCTAAGTGATAATAACACCTCCCCATGCTATAGTGTGGACATCAAATTTTCCAATCCAAACAACCTGACAAGGATATCAATCCAACCATTCCCTTGAGGACCCTGGCTTCCTATATAAGGATTATGATTTTATGTAAATTGATCAATCTATCACAAATAATGTACTATAATACATTTCTTAAGTTGATTATCCGACTAAAAGCACAGGTTCATCATTGTTTGTCCCTTTCTTGAGCTTTCTCATCTAGATTTCTAATAGAGGGTGCCAACTTGAATACATAATCCTAAGCCTTCCCTCCCTTACCAGAAAGACCATCTATTTTCTTCACAATCCATCTCTCCTTCCCTTACCAGAAATACCATCTCTGAGAAATAGAAGAAAAGTGGCCAAACAAATTACAATCCTGCCCATCATACATAAAATGTGCAAGCATTACATTCGTTTTCGACATCATATCCTCAAAATCTAGCATTGTGTTGTGTGGATCAATCTCAAACAACTTTTCAAAAATATTTGTATGTCATCTCATGGCACCTTGAGTGTATAAGAATCCAAGATAGAGACTATTTTCTATGCTTGGACACTAAATAGACTAAACAGTCAAAAAAACTAAAGTAAAAAAATAAAAAAATAAATTATCCTAAAGCTTCCAAGTTGCAATATGTCTAGTAAATAAATAGAGTGGAATCCCACATCTTGTTGCTATAAATAGTAAACATGATAAAATACATTTACAAAATTCTTGCAACATTAAGACCATGTAGTGCATGAGTGGGTGCTTATTGTTATGCCTCATAGGGTGAGGTAGAGTTACATGTGTGTCTACTCTTTGGCTTTATGATGTGTTATTTTTAATTAATTTCATATTGTTTGGATGGAATATCAGATGCATTTTCAGTGGAAAGGGATAATGTATCTAAATATTGAGCAACTAACAAAGTTAAATGCCAAAAAAATTATTGTTGGATTCCTGAAAATTATTGTATTATACAAAATAAAATATGTGAATATTGAATATATGTTGACATTTTTCTTTTCAATGATATACAATTTATCTTAGTTAAAAGATAAGATCATTCTTTAAGAAGAAAAGTTTCATCGTATACGATAACTTGAAAAATTGGCTGTGAATGTTGAATATATATTGGCATTTTTCCATTTCAATGATAAACAAATTATCTTACCCAAAACTTAATATCATACTTTTAAATAGACAAGTCTCATTGTATATTTTGCCCTACAAAATTGGCTATGCTCTACTTTTCATCAACTGGTTTGCATTTCCTCGGCTTTTTATCAACTTGATTGCATTTCATCTTTTGCATCCTCTGATTTACATCAACTTCTTGTTTCATCTTTTCTAGCCATACTCTCAAAGAACTATCATTATCGATATTGGTAATAACTGCATTTTTTTTCCAGTTGGCCAACACAAAGTACCTAAATTCCACAAAAATTCTCTGAGATGCTTTAAGAGAAATATTGTTCTTATTAGATTCAAGCTAATTTTTGTTGGGTAAACTTGACTTAGGTTGATCCTTACCCTAAGATACTTGTATTACTGTTTTAATTAACCTAGGGACATCCAAACAAAATCACTAGAGAACATAAAGGCCTCTATGTCATGACCTACCAAACGTGGGTGAGAATAAGTGTCTATCAAAAGAAGATAAGTAATTGTAAATGAGGATAATACTATAATATTTTTACTATGATCCTAAGTAGGATATGGTGTAGGAGAATGTGCAGAAAGAGAGTTTTCACAAATTTAACACCTTGTTTAGTATGAAGTCAATTAAAATGAAGGGCTATAGACTTTTACCTAATCGCTATGTTTGTACTTTCTTGTAGGAAATAAACGAAATAATACTTTTTGGAGTAGCAATGGCATTTTCTCCCTACCGATACCATTGGATGTTAAAACTTGTTGAAGACTCCTATCAAGCCTGCCACACAAACATATATTTATTTAAAACATAAGGAACTTTAGGTTGAAGTTTAGGATTTGATGAACATTTTTCAATCATGCAAAGGTCAATTAGAATTCATACCATGAATAAATGTTTACATTGGCATATATTAGGTTTCTTTGGAATGAATACGTATTCAACTGCACCATCAAATCCGACTTTCTTTGCAGGATTCATGTCTAATGTGTTAGATGTTTAGAAGGTACACATGTGAAACTATGTGTTTCCATTATTCTCCTTTTTGTTCATAAAAAATTTCTAGGTTATGATGTCTGTTAAATAAGAAATTGAACCAAAATCATGAATACACACTCATGAAGGATAATTTGTTAAAGATAATATCGTATTAGTAGTGAAGTTTTTTCATTCAACCTGGTTGAATAGCTAATTGATCCTAAAATAAGCAGACATGATTTTAGCTGGATGTTTTGCAACCACAATGAACCTAGGAAAACAGAATAGGCATTTTCTCACATAAAATTTGGGCATCTGAACAGGCTTTGGGTTCGTGGCATAAGATCTTCCAGTTGGAATCTAAATCCTTTCTGCTGAGACTTTTCTAGGCCTTATACCAATAGTTTTAAACAAAATCAGAACAAAAATATAACAGAAAATACTCCAAAGCTGATAGAGGGAATTCTATTTATCCTTTATAGTGGGACCTTCAATTTAGCTTCTACAAAATCAGGCAATCTACTTTCTAAGGGTTAAATTGCTAGTGATGTGTTGAAGCTCATATTTTTACTCACTTTGAAATGTCTGTTGTTTATTCTAGATTATGAGCATGTATGGAAATTTATTTCAATCTATTGAAATTGTAATCTATAAAAAAGTCAATACTACATTAACTGATGCTTACCATGTTGGTATGTGATGCTTCTCTCTTGATTTTAAATTTCCTCTAGCATAGAAGTCTCAATTTTTTTTGTGCTTGTAAAGCAGGAGAAAAATATATATTTTCCTTCTTTCCATCCTTTAAATACATGTCCTTCTCTTTTCTCAACTTAACGTTGTCATAGAGCATGCCAAATTTGATTTATTTCAAGCTACAAGTTTCTCAGCCTAGTAAAAGTGAACAACTGAAATAAATATTTTAGCATGAAGTAGGTGTACCTACTTGATCTTTCTCTAACAGAGCCTCTAAGTCATTCTTTTCCACTAGCTCTATAGTATCATCGTGGCAAAGAGAAATATGATAATTCAAATCTCCAATCCATATTTTGAGTACATGTCCTTCTCTTTGCTCAATTTGAAGTTGTCATAGATCATGCCATATTTGATTTATTTCAAGCTACTCACAAATATCTTCTTGGACTACAAATACCACTTAAATATTACTGAGAATTGAGCATCCAAACAAGCATATTTATTTGTTAATATTTGTGGTGAAGCCTTCTCCTCGCTTGACGAAATTAGAATTGATTGTATCCAATCATAGATAAGCAATCCTTACATATTGCTTGTGCGCAATTGGATATGGAGTGGCCAGCAACTCCAGGTCCAAGAACACAATTGGATATGGAGTGGCCAGCAACTCCAGGTCCAAGAACACCTAACGGGAGAATCTTGGGAACACAAATCAAGAATTTGATACTAAATTTTAATTTTTATGGTCAATAGGCATACGGGATATTGATATTCTAGATATTTTGAACAACGCATGTTCCTTTACAAAATATGTTTGGAAAGATGTTATGCACAATATAAACATTGCAACCCATTTAAAATATTACATTTTAATGGATATTATGTCAAATATTTTTTAGGTTTTCTTGGATGGAATTTGACAATACAATTTATTGCATTTTTTGGTTGTCTAAAATGCATTTCTGAATGCATAATAAATTCAACATCCTAAAAATCACCCTGGGCACTTGGATTATGTAGATTACATAGCTCAAACCTACAATTCCAAGAAATCCCTGTAGGATTTCAGGAAAAATCTGTCAGAAAATATGTCTAAAAAGAGTCAAAAATGTCAAAAGGTTAGACTACACTATATTTTTTACATAATTTAATATTTTTTTGTTGTATTTGCACTAAGATAGAAATATTTACATTAGCTATGTCAAAATTATTGTCTTTGGCCTGCCACCTTGGAAAACAAACCATTAAATCAAAGAGTTAAGAACCAACAAAAATGACTAACACATTGTCTAAGAATAGAAAATGCCAATAATGACAATAATTATCCCAAAGAGTCCTAGTAACAGAAAACAATGCAAACGTAATGAGTCATCAAATCATAGAAAACCTCCAAAATTTAGTATTCAACCAACAAGAATTGTATACAAAAGAAAATCATAATTATCGTTCACAATTGTGAATCAATAGATTTAGTATCAATCTAGTAATCACCATAGTTTGCCACACCATCTTTTTGAACTCTTGTTGCGTACCTATTTGATGGTACTCCCTCTTTCAACTTCTAGAGTTGTTACCAATGCTTGCCATGCCATCTATGTGAACTCTTCTAACGTGATCTAATGGCACTCGCAACACATAGAGATAAAATTAAGGAGCCATATTTTGAACAAACATAGAAATTTTATATTAAATATGACAACTATGGCTAGTATTTATAATTATCAAATATATCTATAAATACGGTGGATCTTACTCATAAATATTTGTTGAAAAATAATGTACAAAGATTTTATAATTTTGTAAAAAAAAATTGGATATTTTGAAGGAGACTATCTGCATAGTGCATAAATGTATCTATAAAAATAAATAAAATGGATCTTACTCATAAATATTTACAGATAAATAATATTCAAAGATTTCTAGCATAATTCAAAGGTTGAAATCACATTTACCTACTAAAATCTCATAGATGGTGCATAGATTATGTCTAGAAATATTATATTATATTAATAAAAGTTGTTTTAAAGGACTGATAATTCATCTACTCAATATGATGAATAAATTCAATATTCACTCGAAAAATGCTACTAGTGATCGTATAAAAGCTGGACATAATTTTGAAAATAAATATAAAGGAAGAAGAAGAAATTATTACAGAAAGAACATCCACAAATTTTTCATTTAGATATAGTTTGTCTTCAAGATCTATCCCAAACTCTATTGATCTTAGTAGTCTTTGAACAAGCCTCAAGATCTATCCCAAACTCTATTAATCTCAGTAGTGTTTGCACAATCCTATGAAAAGGTAGATAACACTGACACTTACATCCACTTTTTGAGATCATGATATTAATAAATTATGTCAAAAATCCTTGAAAGCATGCTTCACAATTTCTTTGTCTCCATGATTTTCCACAATTGAAGCCCATTTTTCTGTTGCAATAGTGAATGGATGAGGCACGGTAGCATTGGCACGTTGGGATCCAAAACTCATCCCCATGATAGATTAAGATATGGTGGCCCAACGAATGATCAGTTTCCCTGGATCGAACTGGCACAACTGATTTGAATGGTGTGATTGCATCCTCAAAGGCATGTTTCTTACTATTAGTGGATGAAGGGTTGTCGCCATTGCTACTCATTTCTTTGTTTATGGAGGTGGTGGAAACAACGACAATATGGGAAAGAAAGTTGGTGGTATTATTCATATTGGCTTCTTCTAAAGCTTGGTTCCTTATGACCCAATTCACATTTGGTGACTCGTAAACATTGTTGATTTGGGCCTGAGGGAGTTGGAGACCGTAGTTTGAGAGAATATTACAGTCATTCCCATTGGCTTGATTATTGTTATTTCCCAAATTATGCATTATGCTCGACCTCAGAGCTATGTAACAGGTATACATTATTTTTTTCCTAGACAACGAACAAAAATCCTTGCTTGTTTGTCTTTGTGTGTCGCTAGTTCCTTCCATACACAAAGCAAATAAATCCTTTCTTGTTTGTCTTTGTGTATCACTGAAATACACTTCAAAGCAAATTTACCTAGAGCTAAAACTATAACCATTGCATCACAAGGGTGCCATACTTAAAACATAAGAAGGGTTAGCATTCTAAGAATGGATTGTTTAAATTCACATATTAGGTGGCATGTCATCGTATGTTTCTCTTTATCCCCTTCTGCCTTAAGCTCCATTCTCCATGAATGCTTGTCTAGCAGCCTGGATTTCCAAAACAAAAGATTCAGCAGGTGTCGTCAGATCAACAACTTGTAATCCCAGAAAAAAGAGTGAAATATTGACACTATTTGTAATCCAATAATAAAATAAATTATGCATGCTACTTCATTTTCTTTGCTATCTAGTTTCTAAGTTAAAATCACATTTTTTATACATGTTACTACATTTTCTCGGCTATCTAGTTTCTAAGTTAGAACCACAATTTTTTCCTTAACATGTATGCAATTAGCTAGAAATAGTCAAAGTACCTCCATATCAAAAACTATTGGAAAACATGCATCCTACTACCAATGATATATAGATATATAAGCATTACAATGGGGAGCTAGATAAGCATAAATCTCCTTTCATGTTGCATGTTCCTAGACTAAAACCATCATTCCTTTCTTATCTATAGTGATTTCTAACTAAAAATGAAAATAAATGGAACTCAATCTAATAATATCACCTATCATCCAAGTAGGAGACTTTGTCTTGATGAAAACCAAAGATGGTTGTCTCCTTGTTGCGGAAAGTAGGTAGAAATTTCTTATCAACTATACGAAAATCCAATTGTTAGCACAGGTCTACAGGAGCATTCTCTAAATTAAGCAAAAAAATTATATAATCAACTATAGGAATCAATTCACAATAAGTGTATGATTTAAATGCAAATAATTGAATGATATGACATACCACGTTCAATCCCAGGGCAGGAAATACTAAATCTGAAAATCATTACTATGTAAAAAATCCTAACCCCATGAGAGTGTTTTGTAAATCTATAAATCATTGTTGTTTCAAAAATTCAAACCCCACGATAATATTTCCTAAATTTGTAAATCATCACTATTTCAAAAAATTCAAGCCCCATGAAAATACATTTATAGCAAAATCCTACAGGAACTAAGTTTGGATTTTGTTTTTGTATTTGAATTTTAGATATGGAGAGGACTTCCAAAATTTTCTCACTTAGATTTAGTAAATTTAGGGGTCACATATTAGGCCTCAGTATTCAAGTTGTTATAGGCCACCCATATGGGGTCTCTTCTACCATTAATTGAATCGGGTATACAAGTATTTAACAGAGCCTTTACTGCTCCAACTGAACATAATGTTTAATGTATTTTTGGCACCTCAAACCAGTATGAGGGCCATCAGAGAACCAACAAGACTGACCTTAAAGCTATAGACTTGAATAGGGAAAATAGAGAAAGATTTGATGAGGAAGTGACAGATTTAACCAAAGTAGGCCATGAATAAAAATGAAGAAACTCTGAGCACAGAGCCTTGGAGTAGAGTTAAAACTAGTGAATAACATTCATCCATTAAAAATCAATCACCTTCTTTTGTGCATTTGTATGCTAGAGTTAAAAATAGTGAATGCAATTTATCCAGTTGAAATCAATCACCTTCTCTGCATTATTCCTCAATGCACTTCCATCTGTTCTTTCCAGCGTTAACGAGATTGATTTTGAAGGGATCTCTTGATGGGCATCTGTGTTATTATATCCTATGCCCAGGTGAGGAAAAATTGATGTAACCAACATGTTGAAAGTGCTTTGTACTATTGCGAACCTCGAGAGGTTAGGGGAGCGAATCCCACCATGAAGAAATGAAGTCGGGGGAAGGGAATCAGGTTCACTACAAGCTTCCTTAGGTCTGAGTTCAGCTGGCCAAGAAATCTCAGGAAACATGTCACTCCACTCATGGTCGCGAAGATTAAATGGTTCAAATCTCTGACTGCAAAGCCAAAAACCCAAATAAAAAATCCACAAACCCTAATTCTAATTGACTCTTTTAAAAACACTAAACACTAAACCCTAATCCCGATTAACCCATCTATAACAATATTGAGCAACTCTAATCAACAAGGAAAATAAATCTCAAAGATGAGAATATTATAATGTCAGACTTTGAAAGAGACATAATAAGAGCCCATCAAGGCCTAAGAATCACTATTAATAACACCTCGTCGATATAACACAGTAGTGTAATTGTTAGTAGACCTATTGAAGAAGCCATTTTGCAGCTTCCAAAAGATATATAGAGTAATCAAGCTATTAGAACCAGCTTGATGGCCTTGTCCAATCCTCTCTACATCCATTATTTCGGCCAGCTTGTTCAGCTCACCACGGAGATTATTACAAAAGTTTAATAATATTCTAATAATAAACAAAATAAATAAATACAAATAAATAAAATAAAATTATATTTAGAATATTATTGAAATTTGAAAATTTCACATAGAGATTAGATGTATTTGACGTATTCATCCAAAATGTAGTAAAATGCTAAAATTCTTTGGCACATGATTACTTTTGGTTCAAAATACATAAAGTTTCCAAAATAATATCACATTGGAAGTATTAATCTAAAATGTAATGCTTGAAAATTACTTTCTAGATATTTTCAAAAAATTATCTTTAAGAGTCAAGTCTTGTCTTAGTGTGACTATTAATAACTAAATGAAAACTACTTTCAATATTTTCATATTTTTTTTAAAATATTTATAACTGGCAATTACCCCAAAAGGCGCAAAGAGAGGCCAATAGAATTGTTAAACTGTGATAATTTCAAAGTCATGTACATTTAATAAAAAAATAAAAAGTGCAATGTCAACTCATTAATTGATTAGCTCTACTGTTTCAATATGAAAATTGAGAAAAAGTTGAAACGTCTTTTTAGGTGATCTTTTTCAAATTTCAATATGAAGTTAGAAATAAATATTTTTGGTTGTGGACCAAACTGTAATAAAACCATATATGTGATTATATAACTTCTCATAAAGTACTGGGTAGATCATTCTTAAGAGAGGTGGATTAGAAGAGTCACTCATTTATCAAGAAAGAGATTTGCAACTTTGAATGGATTGTCTCCAAGAATGAGCAAGAAGCATGAGGAATGACTGGGTTAATGCACATAAGAACCCAACAAGACATCCTTTGACATACCCCCAGATCTCGGATACCCTTTCGCCCTTTAATACACCCCTCAATACATACATGACATCCACTCAACCTTAGAAACTTATTAGCACACTGGAAGAATTAGTACATTGAAAAACTTGTATTTATCTACTTAGTAACTTACTATTGCATTTTTAGACATGAAATATCATTTATTTAATTTTTCAAAATTGAGGGGATACAAACATTTTCATTCTAGATATTCATCATTTTCATCCATTTGGAAGATTATACTTTATTTCTTTTAAAAACCCCTTACATGGTTATTAATTACATTTTTTCTTCTTAACATTAAGTCGATTTCTAAGTAGTTAGGACATTGGAATATAGGACCTTCAAAAGTAATCTTTAATCACCACACCTTGACTTAACACTTAGTCATCTTCCATCATGTAGAGACTCCTTACCTACAATTGTCCTAACAATTCAACCTCGCTATCCCACCCCACCTTAACATTGTCATTTTGAAGATGTGAGGACATAATGTATCTCTTAATCAAGTGAAACCCATTTGCAAATAACAATGATGTAAGAAATATTTTCACTATCATCTTGCTAACATCTCACATGGCACCATATTTGATTATCTTGATTAAGGTGGATCGATTGTATTCGTGTGAATTCAAAATGTGTTGATTTATTCATTAATTTTTTATTTTTTGTATCTATAGGAATCAACAAGTAGGGTGGGCTCGTAATTGTGTGACACCGGGTTGATTTTGACCACTACCACTATAACATGTAGGTGAAACCATATGCACCCCCAAGCATAACACACACGGAAAATGAGGGGAATTTGAACCTCATACTTTCTAAAAGACTTTAGATCATGGTCATTGCCAATAGAGTTGTTCCAGAGTTGTTCCACTGAGAACACTAATTTAATTTAGTATTCTTGTAATTTGGATTAACTAATCTAAATCTACATTTACTTTAAAACCAACTTATATTTTCTTTAATAACAAAGTTTAACTATTCTACATTTTTGCCATTTTTACCAGTGATATAATCCTCAGTGATTTTTTAGATACTTGAAATGCATATTTGAATGCATAAATAAATTTAGAAGTCAAGATAATTTTCAAACATTTCATAAATAAATTTAGAATTCAAGATAATCTTTAAGCATTTTTTTATTAAATTTTGAATTAAACTTGTAAAAAAATATATTAAAAAACATATTTAAAATCTTTTTTTTTTAATATTTTAACTTGTATATTTTAATGTAAATATTTTTAACATTCTTCACAATAATAATAAATAATTATTTAAATATTTACGTACACACTCTTTAATATTAAAATATTTATCTACATATTAGCATAATTTGTTTTTGGATTTCAAAACCATTTACTTCGTAAAAATACCTATAATTTTACTATACTATACTAATATGTTAAACAACCCTTGAAAATCTATGTTATAGAATATTCATGTCCACTTTGGTTTATTAGTTACCAATAACAACCACATGTAGTTTCTACAAAACATTAATAGTATTATTGATGTTGTTGTTGTTAGCTAACGAACATGCTTACCTTAATGATCACCCTCTGTGAAACAAGAAGTACACACTCTATTGGATCAATGAAAAAATGCTAGGTAGTCCATGTTCCACGAGGAACAATGTGATGTCCATGTACAATTCAAAAGAACCACATAGGAGCTCAAACCCTTTTTCATTCAAAATCTAATTCTCCATCACAAAGCTTCCACCTTCCCTTCCACCCAAAAGGGTTGATTTTATTTGTTGCAAAATTGGGAGAGATTTGCATATTTTCTTTTTTTATTTATAGATAGATACCGAATTCGTCTCTTGCATTTCTGTGATATGGAAAAATTAGCCATCACTCGGTGCAATCAGTTCCAGTTTCTATAGAACAACTTTGACAAAATTTGGATTAGATGGGGAGGGAGGGTAAGGTGGAAGGGGAGGCAACAATATGAAAGAGGTGGTGGGAGTGAGAGTGTTGTGCCTGCATGGGTTCAGGACGAGCGGAAGAATTTTGCAAAAGCAAGTTGGGAAATGGGAAAATTTCGTGTTGGGGAGAATGGATCTTTTCTTTATAGATACACCTTTCCATTAATATGAATGGTTTCAATTCAACCCCGTAAGTTCATTTTCCTTTATCACCTCCACTATCCATTCCCGAATTATGGAGTTTCAATCTTCAGGAAGCGCTTTTTATTAATCTCATAATTCGTTATGTTGGTATTGTACAACAATATACAAAATATCGGAACATGGATGAATGTTTGTCATTCATAGAAGAGTATATGATAAAAAATGGCCCCTTCCATTGCCATCTAGATCTTGCAAGCAATTATCTAAGGCACATTCCATAAAATTAATGAACCAGAATTGTGCTTTCCACATCAACTTTTTTGCTAAATCTGCAGTTTCATCCAAACCTTTCCCTTTCACCCACTCCATAATGGGAGGACCCTTTGGAGGGTGTTCATGGCCATTCCTGTTTAGATTTTTCCAAGTCGTGGTCTTTGTAGGAGTTTTGCGCAAATTCCTTTAGGTGGTAATGCTTGCTAATTTTTATGATAGAAGAGATTTTGTTTCCCCACTTTCACAATCATTTAGAACAGGGTGTTTCTTTTCACTAGGAGAGTACGGTGGATTTCTGAATCCTTTGCTCAATGGAGATTGCGACGTGGTAGACAGTTTTTTTGAAGTTGAAAATGATGATGAAGAAATTTGACTTTTGACTTCAGGTGTTTTTTAAGAAATTTCAAGGAGAAGAAATACTTGATTACTAGTGGGGTTTTCTTTGGATGCCTCTTTTTGGCCAGTAGTAGGTGCCTGATTAATGAGGGTAAATTGAGACAAGTCTATAACAAAAGTTGCATAGACCCGTGAAGTTGCACTCTTTCTTTTGGTTGAAGAAATGTTGCAGGCTTCTCACTATTACTGTCATCCTGGGATACATTTTCAGTGTTCTTAGTTTTGGCTAGGGCATCTGCTACTAATGCTGCTTGTTCCAACCCAGCACGGAGATTTAAAAATTTCTCCACAAAAGGTTGAGGATCTTCTTGCTTTTCTTATGGGCGCAGATCTACAAAAATAATACAAAACAAATTTGAAGTTTATAAAGCTTAACAATCGAGAGAGGTAAATATTGACAGTACAAGTCCATAACCTATTTGGGTGAAAAGAATAATAACTAACAAATGATATTATATCAGCCCATATAGTGAGCTTCTTAACAAAAATAATAGTAGTAACATACGTTAAAAGCAATTTTCCAAAAGATTGTATGTAATTAACCTAGAGTCTTACTTCGGGTTTCCAACATGATTATTTTCACATTGTCTAATAGAAACTAAATTTAACTTAGTAGCCATCTGGAAGCCCTGGATGGCATCTTGAATCCCTGGATGAGCTTTGATTGATGTGTTCTATAAGATCCCACATTCATGCTTGGAATGTGGCACGGGGGTGAATGGATGAAGAGAGATTTGGCTCATCCATTCTATGGTCGAGTGGAACGTCGTAGTCCCATCCCTAGTTGGTTCATTGCATTCATTAATGAGAAATCCTTTCCTTGATTTCCATTTGTAAAGGTATTGATGTATTTATGGATTTGATGGTTGTCATCTTTATTGTACTTTTGTTCCTATTATGTTGGTTATATGCACGTTTTATGACAACAGTTATGTATGGCTCTCAACATGTTTTACTTGTATGTGAATGGATAACGTGTCTATGACCCAATATATGATAATGCATCAAATGGCATGAGGAAATAATGGTTCATGGCGATTCTCAGATAAGTATGAGATCCCTAGCTTAACTTTGTTATTTACACTTGTAGATTACGTGCCGACAATATGTTTGATGAAATGTATGTCATGACTAGTAGGGATCCAGCCAAGGTATTGAAAAATTATTTTCTTTAGTACTTTCATTTCCATGCTACTTTACTAATTTGAAGAGATGGATCAGTTTTGGGTAGTGTCCTAGGCTCTGAGCTTGAAAAAGTGGCTTAAACCCGGAGGTTGCTGGCACAACACTAAGAATTTTCAATCCACAGTCATTGGGAGGCAAGTGTGCGAGAGTAACTTTAGGTTCATGGTCACTCCCTTTCCCATAGCAAGAAGGAGACTATGGGCCAAGAGACCTAAAAAAATAGTGTGGCCTAGGGACAGGCCGTCTAAGTGGCTGACTTCTCCTCTGAGGGTTCTTTTGATGATGTTGGATGTTTGTATGGTGTGTTTCCATCGATTCCACTTCCTTAAGGTGATTAGGAGGTAAAATCATATCGTAGTGGCCTCCCATCGCTTGTTTACCCTGAATGGCTAGTTTCTTCGGTAGATGTGGAAGAAGGGTGTTACTGAGTGGTATCAGATCATGGTTCTCCCCTCAAAATCGATGGGCTATGTGTTGGTCATGAATGCATGCCAATTATATGTGTGTCTCTTACACTTATATACTTGTTATATTTGCTTGATGATTGATTATGGATGTAGTATGGTTATTATGGAGAATTTGTTATTGATTTCATGGTACCTACTTATATTCTTGTATGTTAGGTTACATTTTTGAATATTTTTATTACATGCATCTATCTTGTAGGTTGATTACAAGAACTGATCGATTATGATCGACTACATGCAGTTATGTGTATTTGTAGTTGGTTTGGCATTGATTATGCAAAATCTTAGTTGCATGTGGTAATGTGTACTGTTGTAGCTCTGAGATAGTGGTAGGTCAGCTACCAATGTCAGATCATCTAAAATAATTGTTTTGGGGTTTTTGTTTTTGGTTTTGGAAGACCAATGAATGAATACAGATGTAGAATTGAAATACTTAATCGTTTGGGTTATATTAATATCTCAGCAAAGCGCTACTATAAAGATTTACACAGTGATATAGATCAAAATAGTGATGAGAAGAAGACATAAAATAATATGATTATCACAGTTTCCAGACTATAAAACAAAACAATCATAAGTAGGAAAACCTTCTAAATTACGTTCCAAAGGTTCAAGGCAGTATACTTAAGCTTACATAAGATGCTGATGATTTATTTATTAGAGAAGACTAGCTAAACATACAATTCATTAATCCATTCTCTTAATAGATGATCACTTCAGGAGCTTATAAGAATAAATTGAGACACAATTATTCCTACCTAGATATCTCTATAAGTCATAAGTATATGAAGAAATCCATAATGATTGATAAGTAGAAAAACTTAGAGGATAACACAAACTGTGTAAAACCATATTCAGAATCCTCTACTTTGTATTAAGGTTCCAAAAGGACTGAGTACATTAAGTGTCTAGAAATGCTTCCTTCAAAGATGCAACCAGGTTCAAAGTAGAATTAACAGTCACAACTTAACAAGCAATGAACAATGAATCTTGAACCTCAAACACATAACAACTCCAGAAGAGAGTTATTTATACAATAATGAAACTAAAACATATCCTAAAACTGATTGAGATTTATTCTAGGAAAGGAAAGATCTTCATGCAAGAAGATAGGGGCAACTATTGAACTTCTTCTTGTTGTCCCTTTTATTCAGGTTGTGTTGGATTTGTTGGTTGATATTTTTCCCTTTAAGCTGCTAAATCATTTGTATCCTTCACACTAGTCGGTTCCTTCATTTTATCTTTCATCTGATACTCTTTAAACTCTGTAAATATCCTTTGACCCTGCTTAGTAGCCTTTACTGTGTCTTTTTACCTTTACTGTGCATTTTGGGTTTTTACTGTGTTTTTCAATGGTAAATCCTTTAAATTTTATGTCACATGGTAAACTAATTTGATATGATCTTGTATTTTTCTTCCAACTATATGCGGGCTTTTTCTTTGTAAGCCTGGAACAGAAGCTTTACCTACAAAACACAGAAATGGTTAAGAAAAACATAGGTGACAGAGATGGTCTTCAATGGATTTTTGAGCTTAAAAGGATAATGGAAGGAGTCCAGAGCATATTAGAAGGTAAAACACTAGTTTTATTGGTCACATAGGCTTATGGAGGCTTCACTGTGTAAAATAGGCAAATCAGAGCAAAATGGTGATTTAGGCATTTAAACAAAAAAACAGTCTTCTATTTGAATTATGGCACAAAATGAATAATGTTTATTTTTTTCGTTATGCTGGAGGCAGTTTTGGTTTTCATCGCACCACTTATAAGGTGTGGGATGCTTTGGGAGGGGTCATCTGATATGGTTTAAAGTCTAACATGTAGCAAGGGAGGACGGTGGAATACTGCTTTTTGGGTGGGTAATGACCGTACAAAGAGTCAACCCGAAATCACTAAGGGCCATTAGATTTGAATGCATTAGATTGGATGGTGGTGGAGCGAAGGAGCAGTACAGAGATATTATGGCAGTATGGCACTTTATTATGGGTTAAAAACTGAGATTAGCGGTTAAATGGAGGTCTAGGCAAACTCTTCGTTTAAATCATAAAAACGATTTAACAAAGAAATCCTTTTCAAAACATGGCATGGCAAACTTGAAAAAGTATGAATTCGGGCAGATAATGATATCAGTTCTGGGCTAATCGCATATCGTAATCGCAGTTTTAGCAAAGGAAAGGCCAATAGGGGCCGGATGCGACGTGGGAATAAATCATGGTATGATATGTGATCGGGTCTGAGTCCCAATCGCATATGAGAGATCGCAATGGCAGAGGGTTATGCTTTAGCTGGGGACTTGCAATGGAGGCAGATGCGATATGGCAATGCATTATGATATATTGCGCATCGGGTCCGGGTCCATCGTTGATCGCATATCGCAATCGAATGAGAGTGGATTCATATGAAAGGCTTGCGATGCGATATTTTGTGAAATACATAGTTTTTTAATAAAACTAAAGGTTTCGGGTTATTTAATAAAGGGAGTTAATATATACGGGAAAAGGGAACATTTTAGGGGTTTAATACTATAGGTTAGTGTTAATATGAAAATATGAGTGGAAAGGGAAAATATACGTGAAAAATGGAAATATAAGCGGAAAAGGAAAATACACTAAGTATAATGCTTTTATGAGTTATTTGCTTTTTTTATATACATCAATACTTAGGCTAAAACATCTTTTTGTGGGTTTTTCAGATAAAAAGGGATTTTACATGGGATTTTCACTTTTACTAGGAAAAAAGGGTTTTGACCTTAGGAAAAGAGGTTTTTATGGAAAAATGAATGAATATGAATGTATGAAGGTAGGAAGGGGAAATTAGTAAATATAGGAATGAATGGGGATGATGGAAGTTAATTAATTGATCTTGTAGACCTTCATTTCCTTTATGTAATTGCCTCATGCACATAGAAACATATGGTAAAATGTTCAGAGGGTTTCTGTCGTGCGCTAGCCACATCTTGTGTACGCCGGAAACGTACTTCGGTTGGGTTACTACATCTTTTTCATCCGATTCCTTCCACATTATTGGCCTATGGGTTACACTCATGCTAGACTGATGAAGGATGCCTTAATGCCTTCCTTCTAGCGGATCTTTCCCTATTGACTCCGACTCATTGCTCTGGGGCAAAGATCTAGAGTCCATTTGGCAGTACCTTGGGGTTTGCAGTCATTAGTGGCAGATCCTTCGCTGTCGACAGTGGGAAACCATCATTTTCTCCTGATCGATAGATTCTTATAGGTGTTCGACTCCAGCTCAGCTATTCACACTTGTTAGATTGTACTGGGTACCTTGACGCTCATTATCATTATCGGTGAGTAGTCTCGTGTTTGTTAACGGTATACATCAATGACCGGTAATCAAACGATTTCTCACATGGTCGACTTCAGATCATTTATTCCCATGGTGTAGAAATGTACCACGGCGGTGGGTGAAGACCTCAGGTTGTATCAGCATTCATTGGATCACTTGATAGTTGCTCTTGTTGCTGCTAGTTGATACCACTCCACTTTATATGTTATGGTCAGTCATGGCAACATTCTATATGCTGGAACCTAAGTTTCCAGTGTAGTACCATCCTATTCCATCATCTTCAGTTGGTACCTTTTGGGATCAGTCTTTGATATCAGTGATCCGTTGCATCTTTCAGCATCATTGACAGTCTTATATGGGATATTCAAACATGTACTTGTTCATTATGATCAGATGATCCATTATGTATCTTTCAGTCATTTATACTTGTATACTTAGTGGATCCGCTTGTACTTGCTATGCGGACATGCCTTACTTTTTCTGAGCATGGGTATGCCCGCCTCAGACAGTGTTTCTTTCTGATCTCCTTTGGTAGCCTGGCAGGCTGAATTCTGGTGAAGTCCTCCTTGGTTTTTGACAGACTTCCTTTCCATGTACTTGTATAATACATTTCGGCCATCATGTACCCCTTCTGACCTCATATATTAGGGGGCATCTGTTATAGCTCCAAATCTCACTCTTATGGTTTGTGATGCTATACTCATGGCCTAGGGCAACCCCTCCTTCCAGACCTGGTCCTAAAATTTAAAAAAACAGTGTTTTGTCCCTTATACGTGGCATTGCCCTGAGTTAAACGCGTGTATACGCGGGTTTGTGTATATCCAACCAGTGTATATGTATTAAAACACTTAAAAAATATAAAATTGCTTATTTTCAGGTGGAGATCACGGGTTTTACCTGCTGATCACCTGTTAGTGCTCGTGGCCCAACTGTTCCCAACCAACTCCCAACTAAAAAACTACTTTGGGAGAGGTATAAAAAGTCCTCAAAGGGAAGGCCTAAAGGAGGAGAGAAGAGAGAGAAATGTTATTATGCTGAGATTTTTTTCCCTGACCAGGTCTAAAGTCCCTTGTGCCTTCTTCACTTCCCCCATTTTTCCAGGAAACCTTTGTTTCCTTGTGTGTTGATGTTCATCCACCATTTATGACATCATGGAGAGAGTCATGGAAGGAGTTTGTTAAAGGCTTGAGGCTGGAACGGATCCGAAAGGAAGCTTTGCTTGCAGCCTGCTGAAGGTGACTTAGGTGAAAATATTCCTTTTTATGTACTTTATTTGTCTATAATAAAAGAAACACATGCCTTGGTTCCTGAAATGAATCCTCTTTATGTTAATGACATTCATGTTTAGAATTCATATGTAGATGGTTGTTTGGATTTCATAACTAACTGCCTTTATTTATAACATGAAGATGGTTTCTTTATAAGGTTTTGTCCATCTACTGTTGTGTTCTTTGAATTGGTTGTTTTGCAGGACAAAAGAGAAGAAGGGAACTCCAAGAAGGGTTTGGACCCTAAAGGCCTTCTCGAACGTAGGACCTAAGGTACGTACCCTTTATAATAGAATTTTCTTATAATAGCATAATGGCTGTGTGAATGTGTGCTTCTTCGAATAGACAACTTTCAGTCTGCTAGGGTTTCAACCCAAAAAGCCCTAGGGGAACATTTCCCTCCATCAATCCAATCAATCATCAAACTTCTGCAACCTTTCTCCTACTTACCCTTTGCTTATCCTATCATTTTTTCTTCACTTAATGGGTGCATTTAAGCTAGCAAACCCTTTTCCTTTCTTTTTATTTTACAAAAGCAAACTATCTAAGTCTACCCTTATAACCTCAAAGGGCTCAAATTAAACTGATGAGCACTTTATTATTCTCTACCTAGCTACTGATTTGCCAAGATTAAACAGTTTGGCCAGATCATTATTCTCTAACTATACCAACAAATTTAAAGCATGAAGCAGTCAAGATTAAACTATTTGACTATCATGGGTTGTGGCATTTATGACAAGCTGCACACAACCATTATTTTGCAGAAACAATAGTAGTGGCATTTAGACTTGCTCACTTTCAGAGCTTATTAGTTTTCTTTTCTTTCTAATCTAACATTTTCTTTTTTGCATTGATTTTTTAGGTTATCTAACCTAACATTTTCTTTGATATGGACATCATCATCAAGATATTTTCAAAAAAAATTATTCACTATTGCTATGTCTATATCCTAAATAAACATTTTTAAATATTCTATCTTATCAAAACCGAAAAATGCTACAACATGTACAATGGAGTAATGGTTGTTTTCATGCATGAGGTCATAGCATGCATTGTTGATATGGACTTGCATTGATGACTGGATCCTAGTTAGAGTAATATTTATGACTTGATATATTTACTCATGTATGTCTATATGTTGTTATGGTTACATTATACATGTATCACGTTGGTTTGGTGATATTGCAGACAAGTATCCTCCCCGAGCTATACTAAGGTACGTTGGTTTATTGTGATTTATTTTAGATGACATATTATGCCTTGAAGGACGAAATATCAAATGGCTAGCAATATGGTTGACTACAAAGACTCTCCCTTTGAATCTGAAAAGTAGTATGGTGTTGGGACCTCTTCCAACTTGGCAGTGACACTGAGAAGTTTAAGGAAGAGATCAGGAGTTGTAAGGTGGATAATGATAGAATCATGCAGTCATAGGAAAAGTTAGCAGAGGTAAATGAAATCATATTTTAGATCTTGTCAGATTTGTAGTGACAAGGACCACTCTGGATCAATCATGAGCAAGAGGAAAAAACTAATGGGGCATATGGAAGCAGGTCTCATAGTACACACAAGTTAGATCAATCTAACACCATCCAAGATGTCGATTGTTTGACACTACAGAGAGGAGAAGGGATAGACACATGTATGATTCTATTCCTAATTCAGATAGGCACTATGATCATCATCGGTATCATCCTTACAGGAGGAGTGATAGGGGGTATTTTCCAGATGAATTTAAGAAAGCAAAGCCACCTACTTTTGATGGTGAAATGAAGAAACCACTTGATGCAGAGGCATGACTACTTGGCATGATGAAGTTCTTCATGTTGCATGATTATTCAAAGAACATGAAATCTAGAGTATCTACCTTCAGTCTCAAAGGTAAAGTGGACATCTGGTGGGAAGATGTGAAGAATGTCAAGTGTATTCATGACGAAGATGTTTCTTGAGTGAGTTTGAGCAACTATTTAAGAATAAATACTTGTCAGAAAGGTACTTTGATGGTAGAGAAAAAGAATTTATGAACTAAAGATGGGTTCTATGATAGATAATGAGTACACTAGCAGGTTCTTAGAATTACTGAGGTATGTTCCTTACCTCACAGAGGGGAAGGCTAAGATTCAGAGGTTCATTAGTGGATTATCGGTTGCATTCAAAGATAGGATTGTGTTAGATGAGCCTAGATCATTAGAGGAGTCCATTCAAAAGCTAAGAAATTGCTATGAATAATCGAAGTACAGAACTGAAACTAAGTTAGACTGGAGAGGTGATGTAAAGAACAAAGGAAAATGGGATAAAAAGTGAGCAAGGCCACAGGGTACTAATAACAAGGGGGATTTTGCACCACTTAAGATGTTCCATGCATCAGATAGAGGAAAGTGACATCGAGCTGAACAGAAGAATAAGGATGGAGGCTGGAAGCCCATAGAGTGTTGGACTTGTGGCAAAGATCATCGTGGGAGAGACCATCTGTAGAATCAGGGTGGTAAAGCCAAGATATACAATGAATAGGAGGTGCAGACTGTTGGAGATGTTGGCCAGAGTATTCCCTATCTCTATGCAGTCGTGGGTAACAGGTACACATTATTTATTTTCATACAGAGTGAACAAAACTCCTTTCTTGTTTGTCTTTGTGTGTCACTATTTCCCTCTATACACAAAGCACATAACTCCTTTATTTTTTGTCTTTGTGTATCACTGAAGTACACTTCAAAGCCAATTTACCAAGAAATGAAACTATAAGCATTGCATCACAAGGGTACCATACTTAAAACATAATAAGGGTCATCATTCTAAGAGTGGATTGTTTAAATTCACATATCAGGTGGCATGTGATCGTCTATTTCTCTTTATCCCCATCTGACTTAAGCTCCATTCTCCATGAATGCTTGTCTAGCAACCTATATTTCCATAACAAAAGATTCAACATGTGTCGTTAGATCAACAACCTATAATCCAAATGGAAACACACTAATCCCAGAAAAAGAGTAAAATAGTGTCACTATTTGTAAGCTAATAATAAAATAAATTATGCATCCTACTTCATTTTCTTAGCTATCTAGTTTCTAAGTTAGAATCACATTTTTTTGTACACATGTTACTAAATTTGCTTGGTTATATAGTTTCTAAGTTAGAACCACAATTTTTTCCTTAACATTTCTACAATTAGCTAGAAATAGTCAAAATACCTCCACATAAAAAACTATTGGAAAACATGCTTCCTACTACCAATGATATATAGATATCCAAGCATTACAATGGAGATCTTGGTAAGAATAAATTTCATTTCATGTTCCATGTTCCTAGACTGCAATCATCATTACTTTCTTATCAATAGTGATTTCAAACTAAAAATGAAAATAAATGGAACTCAATCTAATAATATCACCTTCCATCCAAGTAGGAAACTTTGTCTTGATGCAAACCAAAGATGCCTGTCTCCTAGTTGTAGAAAGTAGGTAGAAATTTCTTATCAACTATACGAAAATTCAATTGTTAGTGCATGTGTACAATATCATTCTCTAAATTAAGCAACAAAATTCATATAATCAACTATAGGCATCAATACACAATAAGTGTATGATTTAAATACAAATAATAGAATGAGATGGCATACCATGTTCAATCCCAGGGCAGGAAATACTAAATTTAAAAATAATTACTATTTAAAAAATCCTAACCCTATGAGAGTGTTTGTAAATCTATAAATCATTTTTGTTTCAAAAATTCAAACCCCATGACAGTATTTCCTAAATTTGTAAATCATCACTATTTCAAAAATTCAAGCCCTGTGACAATACATTTCTAGCAAAATCCTACAGGAACTAAGTTTGGCTTTTGTTTTTGTATTTGAATTTGGGATATGTGGAGGACTTCCAAAATTTTCTCTCTTAGATTTAGTAAATTTAGGGGTCACATATTAAGTCTCAGTATTCAAGTTGTTACAGGCCACCCATATGGGGTCTCTTCTACCATTAATTGAATCGGGTATACAAGTATTTAGCAGAGCCTTCACTGCTCCAACTGAACATAATTCTTAATGTATTTTTGGTACCTTGAACCACTATGAGAGCCATCGGAGAACCAAAAAGACTGATCCATTAGAGAACCAACAAGACTGACCATAAATTTATAGACTTGAATAGGGAAAATAGAGAAAGATTTGATGAGGAAGTGATAGATTTAACCAAACTAGGTCATGAATAAAAATGAAGAAACTCATACCACAAAGCCTTGGAGTAGAGTTAAAACTATTGAATAAAATTCGTCCATTAATAATAAATCACCTTCTTTTGTGCATTTGTATGCTATAATTAAAAATAATGAATGCAATTTATCCAGTTGAAAGCAATCACCTTCTCTGCATTTTTCCTTAATGCACTTCCATCTATTCTTTCCAGTGTTAACGAGATTGATTTTGAAGGGAGCTCTTGATGCGCATATGAGTTATTATGTCCTATGCCTAGGTGACGAAAATTTGATGTAACCAACATGATGAAAGTGCTTTGTACTATTAGGAACCTCAAGAGGTCAGGGGAGCAAATCCCACCATGAAGAAATGAAGTCGAGGGAAGGGAATCAAGTTCACCACAAGCTTCCTTAGGTCTAAGCTCAGTTGGCCAAGAAATCTCAGGAAACATGTCACTGCACTCATGGTCACAGAGATTAAATGGTTCAAATCTTCGATTGCAAAGCCAAAAACCCAAATAAAAAATCCACAAACCCTAATTCCAATTGACTCTTTTATAAACACTAAACCATAATCTCGATTAACCCATCTATAACAATATTGAGCAACTCTAATCAGCAAGGAAAATAAATATCAAAGAGGAGAATATTATAATGCCAAACTTTGAAAGAGTACATAATAAGAGCCAATCAAGGCCTAAGAATCACTATTATCAAACCTAGTCCATATAACACACTAGTGTACTTGTTAGTAGACGCATTGAAGAAGCCATTTTGCAGCTTCCAAAAAATATATAGCATAATCAGGCTATTAGAACCAGCTTGGTGGCTTGGTCCAATCCTCTCTACATCCATTATTTCAGTCAGCTTGTTCAACTAACCATGGAGATTATTGCAAAACTTTAATAATATTCTAATAATAAACAAAATTGAAAATAAAATAAAAAACTATATTTAGAATATTATTGAAATTTGAAAATGTCACATAGAGATTAGATGTATTTGACATATTCATCCAAAATGTAGTAAAATGCTAAAATTCTTTTGCACGTGATTACTTTTGGTTCGAAATACATAAAGTTTCCAAAATAATATCACACTGAAAGTATTAATCTAAAATGTAATGCTTGAAAATTAATTTTTGTTGGTTGTGGAGCTTGATTATCTTCTGTATTCAAAGGTCTCAGCCGAATGTATACCCTGTTCATTAGGTGGATGATCTGACGGTAGAAGTTATGTTTAATTTAGGGTTTTGCCCTAGAAGGCAACCCCTCGCTATATATGAGGGAATTGTATTGCGTCTATGTATATCTCTGTATTTTGAGTGAGGAAGAGAGAGCAGATTGAGATCGAAAAGAGTGTTACAGTGAATTTGCTGTAGGTTGTATCTCTTCAGTTTGCTGGATAATATAAAAGGAAGGACTGGTTGTTTCTCCGTGGATGTAGCCCAAACTGGGTGAACCACGTATATCTGTGTCTCTCTTGTTTTGTGTGTTTTCTGTGTTTATATTTCTGCAATATTTTATGTGTTCCATTGCTCTATAATATATAATTTTCTAACACTTTCTAGATATTTTCAAAAAATTATCTTTAAGAGTCAAGTCTTGTCTTAGTGTGACTATTATTAACTAAATGAAAACTACTTTCGATATTTTCATAATTTTTTTTTAATAATATTTATAACTGGCAATTGCCCCAACAGATGCAAAGAAAGGCTGATTGAATTGTTAAATTGTGATAATTTCAAAGTCATGTACATTTAATAAATAAAAAAAAGTGCAATGTCAACTCATTAATTGATTAGCTCTACTGTGTCAATATGAAAATTGAGAAAAAGTTGAAACATCTTTTTAGGTGATCATTTTCAAATTTCAATATGAAGTTAGAAATAAATATTTTTGGTTGTGGCCCAAACTGTAATAAAACCATATATATGATTATATAACTTCCTAAAAAGTGTTGGTTACATCATTATAAATATCCATATATGTAGTTATGTAACTTCTCATAAAGTATTGGGTAGATCATTTTTAAGAGAGGTGGATTAGAAGAGTCTCTCATTTATCAAGAAAGAGATTTGCAACTTTGAGTGGATTGTCTCCAAGAATGACAAAGAAGCATGAGGAATGACTGGGTTAATGCACATAACAACCCAACAAGACATCCTTTGACGTACCCCTAGATGTCGAATACCCTCTCACCATTTAATACACCCCTCAATACATACATGACATCCACTCAGCCTTAAAAACTTATTAGTACATTGGAAGAATTAGTACATTGAAAAAATTGTATTTATCTACTTAGTAACTTACTATTGCATTTTTAGACCTGAAATATCATTTATTTAATTTTTCAAAATTGAGGGGATACAAAGATTTTGATTCTATATATTCATCATTTTCATACATTTGGAAGATTATCCTTTATTTCTTTTAAAAAACCCTTACATGGTTATTTATCACAAATTTTCTTCTTAACATTAAGTCTATTTATAAGTAGTTAGGACATTGGTCTATAGGACCTAGAGAAGTAATCTTTAATCACCACACCTCGACTTAACACTTAGTCATCTTCCATCATGTAGAGACTCCTTACCTACAATTGTCCTAACAATTCAACCTCGCTATCCCACCCCACCTTAACACTGTCATTTTGAAAATGTGAGGACATAATGTATCTCTTAATCAAGTGAAACCCATTTGCAAATAAAAATGATGTAGGCAATCTTTTCACTATCATCTTGCTAACATCTCACATGGCACCATATTTGATTATCTTGATTGAGGTGGATTGATTGTATTCATGTGAATTCAAAATGCATTGATTTATTCATTAATTTTTTATTTTTTGTAACTAGACGAATCAACAACTTTGTCGGGCTCGTAATTGCGTGACACGAGGTTGATTTTGACCACTACCACTATAACATGTAGGTGAAACCATATTCACCCCCAAGCATAACCCACACAAAAAATGAGGGGAATTTGAACCTCATACTTTCTATAAGACTTTATATCATGGTCATTTCCAATAGAGTTGTTCCAGAGTTGTTCCAATGAGAACACTAATTTAATTTTATATTCTTGTAATTTCAATTAACTAATCTAAATCTACATTTACTTTAAAACCAACGTATATTCTCTTTAATAACAAAGTTTAACTATTCTACATTTTTGCCATTTTCATCGGTGATATAATCTTTAGTGATTTTTTTGATACTTGAAATGCATATTTGAATGCATGAATAAATTTAGAAGTCAAGATAATTTTCAAACAATTTTTTATTAACTTTTGATAAATAAATTTAGAAGTCAAGATAATCCTCAAACATTTTTTTATTAAATTTTGAATTAAACTTGTAAAAAAATATATTAAAAAAACATATTTGAAATATATTTTTTAAAATATTTTAACTTGTATATTTTAATGTAAATATTTTTAACACTTCTCATGATAATAATAAATAATTATTTAAATATTTACCTACGCACTCTTTAATATTTAAATATTTATCTACATATTAGCATAATTTGTTTTTGGATTTCAAATCCTTTTACTCCGTAAAAATACCTATAGTTTTACTATACTATACTATACGATAGTATACTAATATGTTAAACAACCCTGAAAATCTACATTATAGAATATTCAAGTCCACTTTGATTTATTAGTTACTCATAACAACCACATGTAGTTTATACAAAACACTAATAGTATTATTGATGTTGTTGTTTTTAGCTAACGAACATGCTTACCTTAATGATCACCCTCCGTGAAACAAGAAGTACACACTCTATCGGGACAACAAAATAGTGGCATGTAGTCTACGTTCCACAAGGAACGATTTGATGTCCATGTACAATTCAAAAGAACCACATAGGATCTCAAACCCTTTTTCATTCAAAATCTAATTCTCCATCACAGAGCTTCCACCTTCCCTTGCGCCCAAAAGGGTTGATTCTATTTGTTGCGAAATTGAGAGAGATTTTCATATTTTCTTTCTTTATTTATAGACAATTAGCGAATTCATCTCTTGCATTTCTGTGATATGGAAAAAATAGCCTTCACTGGGTGAAATCAGTTCCAATTTCTGTAGAACAACTTTGACAGAATTTGGATTATATGGGGAGGGAGGGTAAGGTGGAAGGGGAAGGAAACAAGATGAAAGAGGTGGTGGGAGTGAGAGTGTTGTGCCTACATGGGTTCACAACGAGTGGAAGCATTCTGCAAAAGAAAAATGGGAAATGGGAAAATTCTGTGTTGGAGAGAATGGATCTTTGCTTTCTAGATGCACCTTTCCATTAGTATTAATGGTTTCAATTCAACCCCGTAAGTTCATTCTCCTTTATCACCTCCACTATCCATTCCCTTCTCATAAAGTACTGGGTAGATCATTTTTAAGAGAGGTGGATTAGAAGAGTCACTCATTTATCAAGAAAGAGATTTGCAACTTTGAATGGATTGTCTCCAAGAATGACCAAGAAGCATGAGGAATGGTTGGGTTAATGCACATAAGAACCTAACAAGACATCCTTTTACGTACCCCCAGATGTCGGATTGCTCTCACCCTTTAATACGTGCCTCAATACATACATGACATCCACTCAGCCTTAAAAACTTATTAGTACATTGAAAAAATTGTATTTATCTACTTAGTAACTTACTATTGCATTTTTAGACTTGAAATATCATTTATTTAATTTTTCAAAATTGAGGGGGTACAAAGATTTTCATTCTAGATATTCGTCATTTTCATCCATTTGGAAGATTATCCTTTATTTATTTTAAAAACCCTTACATGGTTATTAATCACAATTTTTCTTCTTAACATTAAGTCGATTTCTAAGTAATTAGGACATTGGTATATAGGACCTTGAGAAGTAATCTTTAATCACCACACCTTGACTTAACACTTAGTCATCTTTCGTCATGTAGAGACTCCTTACCTTCAATTGTACTAACAATTCAACCTCGCTACCCCACCCCACCTTAACACTATCATTTTGAAGATGTGAGGAAATAATGTATCTCTTAATCAAGTGAAACCCATTTGCAAATAAAAATGATGTAGGCAATCTTTTCACTATCATCTTGCTAACATCTCACATGGCACCATATTTTATTATCTTGATTGAGGTGGATCGATTGTATTCATGTGAATTCAAAATGCGTTGATTTATTCATTTATTTTTTATTTTTTGTATCTAGAGGAATCAACAACTAGGTCGGGTTCGTAATTGTGTGAAATGGAGTTGATTTTGACCACTACCACTATAACAAGTAGGTGAAACCATATGCACCCCCAAGCATAACCCACACAGAAAATGAGGGGAATTTGAACCTCATACTTTTTATAAGACGTTATATCATGGTCATTGCCAATAGAGTTGTTCTGCTGAGAACACTAATTTAATTTAATATTCTTGTAATTTCAATTAACTAATCTAAATCTATATTTACTTTAAAACCAACTTATATTTTCTTTAATAACAAAGTTTAACTATTCTACATTTTTTCCATTTTCACCGGTGATATAATCCTTAGTGATTTTTTTGATACTTGAAATGCATATTTGAATGCATAAATAAATTTAGACGTCAAGATAATTTTTAAACAATTTTTTATTAAATTTTGATAAATAAATTTAGAAGTCAAGATAATCTTCAAGAATTTTTTTTTATTAAATTTTGAATTAAACTTGTAAAAAAATATATTAAAAAAACATATTTAAAATCTTTTTTTTAATATTTTAACTTGTATATTTTAATGTAAATATTTTTAACACTTCTCATGATAATAATAAATAATTATTTAAATATTTACCTACACACTCTTTAATATTTAAATATTTATCTACATATTAGCATAATTTGTTTTTGGATTTCAAAACCTTTTACTCTGTAAAAATACCTATAATTTTACTATACTAATATGTTAAACAACCTTGAAAATCTACATTATAGAATATTCATGTCAACTTTGGTTTATTAGTTACTAATAATAACCACATTTAGTTTATACAAAACATTAATAGTATTATTGATGTTGTTGTTGTTAGCTAACAAACATGCTTACCTTAACGATCACCCTCCGTGAAACAAGAAGTACACACTCTGTCGGATCAATGAAAAAGTGGTAGGTAGTCCACGTTCCACGAGGAACAATGTGATGTCCATGTACAATTCAAAAGAACCACATAGGATCTCAAACCCTTTTTCATTCAAAATCTAATTCTGCATCACAGAGCTTCCACCTTCCCATCCACCCAAAAGGGTTGATTTTATTTGTTGCGAAATTGGGAGAGATTTGCATATTTTCTTTCTTTATTTATAGACTGTTAGAAAATTCGTCTCTTGCATTTATGTGATATGGAAAAATTAGCCATCACTCGGTGCAATCAGTTCCAGTTTCTGTAGAACAACTTTGACAAAATTTGGATTAGATGGGGAGGGAGGGTAAGGTGGAAGGGGAAGGCAACAAGATGAAAGAGGTGGTGGGAGTGAGAGTGTTGTGCCTAAATGGGTTCACGACAAGTGGAAGCATTATGAAAAATCAAGTTGGGAAATGGGAAAATTCCATGTTGGAGAGAATGGATCTTTGCTTTCTAGATGCACCTTTCCATTAATATGAATGGTTTCAATTCAACCCCGTAAGTTCATTCTCCTTTATCACCTCCACTATCCATTCTCGAATTATGGAGTTTCAATCTTTAGGAAGTATTTTTTATTAATCCTGTAAATTTTTATGTTGGTATTGTACAACAATATACAAAATATTAGAACATGGACTAATGTTTATCATTCATAGAAGAGTATATGATAAAAAAATTGCCCCTTCCATTGCCATCTAGATCTTGCAAGCAATTATCTAAGGCACCTTCCATAAAATTAATGAACCAGTTTTGTGCTTTCCACATCAACTCTTTTGCTAAATCTGCAGTTTCATCCAAACCTTTCCCTTTCACCCACTCCATAACGGGAGGACCCTTTGGAGGGTGTTCATGGCCATTCTTGTTTAGATTTTTCTGAGTCACAGTCTTTGTAGGAGTTTTGCGCAAATTCCTTTGGGTGGTAATGCTTGCTAATTTTGATGATAAAAGAGATTTTGTTTCCCCACTTTCACAATCGTTTAGAACAGGGTGTTTCTTTTCACTAGGAGAGTACGGTGGATTGCCGAATCCTTTGCTCGGTGGAGATTGTGAGGTGGTAGACACTTTTTTTGAAGGTGAAAATGATGATGAATAAATTTGAATTTTGACTTCAGGTGTTTTTTTAAGAACTTTCAAAGAGGAGAAATTCTTGATTACTAATGGGGTTTTCTTTGGATGCTTCTTTCTAGCCAGTAGTAGGTGCTTGATTAAGGAGGGTAAACTGAGACAAGTCTATAACTAATGTTTCACAGACCCATGAAGTTTCACTCTTTCTTTTGTCTGAAGAAATGTTTTAGGCTTCTCGCTATTGTTGTCATCCTGGGATACATTTTCAGTGTTCTTAGTTTTGGCTAGGGTATCTGCTACTGATGTTTCTTGAGGATCTTCTTGCTTTTCTGATGAGCGCAGATCTGCAAAATTAATAGAAAACCAATTTGAAGTTTATAAAGCTTAACAATCGAGAGAGGTAAATAATGATAGTACAGTTCCATATGCTATTTGGGTGAAAAGAATAATAACTGACAAATGATATTGTATCAGCCCATATAGTGAGCTTCTTAACAAAAATAATAGTAGTAACATATGTTAAAGGCAAGTTTCCAAAATATTGTATGCAATTAACCTAGAGTCTTACTTCGAGTTTCCAAAATGATTATTTTCACATTGTCTAATAGAAACTAAATTTAACTTAGTAGCCATCTGGAAGTCCTGGATGGTATCTGGAATCCTTGGATGAGTTTTGATTGATGTGTTTTATGAGATCCCACATTCATGCTTGGAATGTGGCACGGGGGTGAATGGATGAAGAGAGTTTTGGCTCAGCCATTCTATGGTTGAGTGGAACATGGTAGTCCCATCTCTGGTTGGTTCATTGCATTCATTAATGAGAAATCCTTTCCTTGATTTCCATTTGTAAAGGTATTGATGTATTTATGGATTTGATGGTTGTCATCTTTATTGTACTTTTGTTCCTATTATGTTGGTTATATGCACATTTTATGACAACAATTATGTATGGCTCTCCGCGTGTTTTTACTTGTATGTGAATGGATAACGTGTCTATGACCTAATATATGATAATGCATCAAATGGCATGAGGAAATAATGGTTCATGGCGATTCTCAGATAAGTATGAGATCCCTACGCTTAACTTTGTTATTTACACTTGTAGATTACATGTTGACAATATGTTTGATGAAATGTATGTCATGACTAGTAGGGATCTAGTCAAGGTATTGAACAAGTATTTTCTTTAGTACTTTCATTTCCATGCTACTTTACTAATTTGAGGAGATGGATCAGTTCTGGGTAGTGTCCTAGGCTCTGAGCATGAAAAAGTGGCTTAAACCCCGAGGTTGTTAGCACAACACTAACAATTTTCAGTCCACAGTCACTGGCAGGTAGGAAAGTGAGAGTGACTTTAGGTTCATGGTCACTCCCTTTCCCATAGCATGAGAGCGACTATGGGCCAAGAGACCTAAAAAAATAGTGTGGCTTAGGGACAGGCTGTCTAAGTGGCTGACTTGTCCTCTGAGGGTTCTTTTGATGATGTTGGATGTTTGTATGGTGTGTTTCCGTCGGTTCCACTTCCTTAAGGTGACTTTAGTCCGACGTGTTTGATCCTATGGTTTTGGTCCGTGGTATAGCATCTAAAATATTGAACCCCGGTTTTGGGTCCCTTGTATTAGCTTTCTATCGTTTTGATCCATGGTTTGTGTAAGGGCTTGCCTATAAAAAGGAAAGGAGATCATTTGGCTAGACACTTGTGAATATTGAATATCTTAAGATGAACTAGATCTAAAATACTTGTAATCGGTTGATGAAATAAAATTAAACCTGAGCATGAGAAGACTGATCAATTGAGGGGTCGTGATCTCTTTGGCGCATGATTAGATCTGTGGATCTGACAATCTAGGGTACAATTGAGGACTAATAAAGTGTTTATATCTGGAGGTCCGCAGGCGAGATACGGTTGAGGTGTTAAGGTGAGAAAACCAGTAGACGGCGCAGGTGCGGAGGTCCGCAGACCAGTAGACAGCGCAGGTGCGGAGGTTCACAGCCCATTAGACGACGCAGGTGCGGAGGTCCACAATCTAGTAGAAGGCGCATGTGCGGAGGTCCGCAGTCCAGTAGAAGGCGCAGGTGTGGAGGTCCGCATCCCATAGAAGGCACAGGTGAAAAGGTCTGCAACCCATAGAAGGCACAGGTGCGAAGGTGTGCATTCTAGGAGACAGATCAGGTGCAGAGGTGCATAGTTCAGTAGACGGTTCAGGTGCGGAGGTACACTGTCGAGTAGACAGATTAGGTGTAGAGCTGCATAGGCTAGACACAGCAGAAGTGCAAATATTCGTAGGTTTATATTAATGAAGTTGCAGACTTTTCTTGAAATGTTTTTTGGCTACCTTTTGTCTATTGCTATAGAGTTCTGGGTTTAGATTATTGGTATTGCTTGTCTGGTTACTGCATTATGAGAGGCTATTGGTTGATTCATTAGTTGATTGTAAAAGGAGATTGGTTGATTCACATGTACTTGATGATTATTTGATGTTCATGGATCCAGTCTGAAAATTAATGAAACGTGGTCCCTGAAAGAAAAGAAGTAGGGGGTTGTAGCTCCCTTCCAGGAGAGTCTAGAAAATGAGAGAGGGTTGTAGCTCTTTGTAGGTTGCAGCCTGCGTACTGGTAAAGGACTGCACCAGTACAGAATCATTGTAAAAGAAGTTTCTAATTGAAAGAAGATAGAGACACATTGCAGCAGGTGGTTTTCACCCACATTGGGTTTCCACCTTATATCTGGTGTTCTTTGGTGTGACTGTTTGTTTTTCTTGTTCCTGTTCATTATTATATGGTACTGACATTCAAATTAATGGTCAACATCTGAAGAATAAATTGAATTATAAATCTAAAGGGAATATTGAAAAGAATTTGATAATACTGATTCACCCCCCCCCCCTCAGTATTATTTCCAATAGCATATGTCTTGTAGGTTGATTACAAGAACTGATCGATTATGATCGACTACGTGCGGTTATGAATAATTGTAGTTGGTTTGGCATTATGTTATGAAACCAGCTCACAAAAAGATAGAAAAGAGAGATCCACGCCTTAGAATTCAGCCTCTTCGAGGGGGCAACCTCCTTTACATTACATAAATGAACAATTCTTAGATGATACAAATGAAAATACCTCCTTTCTATATATAGGAGTCTAAGTGGTCCCAATACAATCAAAGGCTACATAACAATAATATTGTAGGGCACAACAATAACAATAGTGGGCTTCTATGTGGCACAATAGTAACAATATGGGCACTACATGGGTACATCAATATAAATAAGGGGTATAACTACAATAGTAATGGGGTAATCACTAGTATTATAGGGACCCAACATGCCCCTCTCCTTCAAAAAAGTGTTGTCCTCAACGCTTGAGTAGTTCAGGATACTTCTGCATAAAATTCTCATCCTCCCATGTGGAATCTTCAGCGGATAAGTTCTTCCACTTGATAAGGTACTCTGAAATTGATCGATTTCGTAGCTGTCGAGTTCTTGTTTCTATAACTGCTTCTGGTTCCAATATAATTTTTCCTTCTTCGTCAAGTTCTGGCAATATTGTTTGAACTGGGAGCTTGTCGCCTATAACCTTCTTTAAGCATGAAACATGGAAAACTGGGTGCAATCGAGAAGCTGCAGGAAGCTCCAATTTGTATGCCATAGTACCAATCTTTTGCAACACCTTGTACGGACCATAATACTTTGGTGATAATTTATTATCCTTCTCAGCTTGCTTGAGGGACATTTGCTTATATGGTTGTAGCCGTAGGAATACCCAATCACCTACATCAAAACTTCTTTCACTGCGATGTTGATCTGCCTGTTGTTTCATTCTATTCTGTGCCAACACAAGGTTATCCTTTAAGAGTTGGAGGACTTGTTGTTGATGTTCGATGTGATGTTCCACTGCCTGAACCTTAGAATTTTCTCTTAAATATGATGTGATGGATGGTGGTTGATACCCATAAAGTGCCATAAATGGGGTCATTTTTGTTGCTGTATGAAAGGAAGTGTTATACCACCATTCAGCCAGAGGCAACCATTTGACCCATTGTGTCTGTTTATCAGATACAAAGCAACAAAGATATCCTTCCAAACATTTGTTTACTATCTCCGTTTGCCCATCAGATTGAGGATGATAAGATGAGCTATGAGCTAACTGAGTACCAAGACAAGAAAATAATTCTGTCCAAAAATTTCCAGTGAAAATGGGATCTCTGTCACTTACAATAATCTTTGGGTTTCCATGTAGCTTTTGAATTGTTTCCATAAATGCAGTAGAAACTGTACTGGCTTTAAATGGATGTGATAATGCACAAAAGTGTGCATACTTGGTAAGTCTGTCAACTACCACCATGATGACACTCTTTCCCTCAGACTTGGGTAAACCTGTGATAAAATCCATTGATACCTCCTCCCAACGTTGGCTTGGAATGGGTAAAGGTTGTAATAAACCCGGTGTCTTAATTGTTTCAACTTTATTTTGTTGGCAAACCAAACATTCTGCCACAAACTTTTGAATATCTGATTTAAGGCCATCCAAAAAAAATTCCTTCTTAACTCTGTGGTAAGTTTTTAAAAATCCTGAGTGCCCTCCTAAGGGAGAAGTGTGCAATTCCATAAGAATCTTTTTTTTTAGCTGGGAATTCTTACAGAGGTATAAGCGATCTTTGTACCATAACGAATCATTTTTCCAGCTAAATGTATCAGACGTACTGGAATCTTGTTGTAGCTTTCGAATAAGTGCCCACACTTCTTCGTCATTCTTCCATTCCTCCCTTGCTTCATTTATCCAATCTGGTTGGATGATAGAAATAGCACACAACAATGCTTCCACATCCTCATCCTTTCTTGAGAGTGCATCTGCCACCACATTTTGCTTCCCTTTTTTGTAGATGATTTCAAAGTCATAACCCAACATCTTTGTGACCCACTTTTGTTGCTCTTCAGAGGATAATCTTTGTTCTAAAAAGTATTTAAGGCTATCATGATCTGTTTTTACCTTGAAGTGTCTTCCCATTAGGTAGGGTCGCCATTTCTTAAGTGCATGGAGTATTGCCAACATTTCCTTCTCATAAATAGCTTTGCTTAGAAACTTTCCCTTGATTGGACGACTTTCAAAAGCAATGGGTCTTTCATCTTGCATTAGAACAACACCAATTCCATTTCCTGAAGCATCACATTCCACAATAAAGGTTTTTGTGAAGTCCGGTGTAGCTAAGACCAGTGCTTGGCACATTGCCTCTTTAAGATGTTCAAAGGCCTTTGTTGCTTCCAGAGTCCATGAAAATGCATCTTTCTTCAATAATGTCGTTAGAGGTGCTGCTATTCTCCCATAATTCTTAACAAACTTGCGATAATACCCTGTCAACCCAAGAAATCCGCGCAAATGCTTTATGGATGTGGGGATTTTCCATTCCTTAATGGCTTTAATTTTGCTAGGGTCTACCTTAACTCCTTCATGAGATACAATATGACCCAAATATTCCACCTCCTGGACTCCAAAGAAACATTTGGATCTTTTGGCATATAATTGTTTCTCTTCCAATAGTTGTAGCACCCTGTCGACATGTTCAACATGATCCTTCCAAGACTTGCTGTAGATAAGTATATCATCAAAAAAAACTAACACAAATTTTCTAAGGAATGGTTTGAAAATTGAATTCATCAAACCTTGAAATGTTGAAGGTGCATTGGTAAGGCCAAAAGGCATGACCAAAAATTCATAATGACCCTCATGAGTTCTAAATGCTGTTTTCGGAATGTCTTCAATCTTCATTCTGATTTGATGATATCCTGAACGAAGATCCAACTTGGTGAAGTAAATTGATCCATGCAATTCATCCAGTAATTCATCAATGACAGGAATGGGGAACTTATCTTTAATAGTGAGCTTGTTGAGCTCCCTATAATCCGGACACATGCGCCATGATCCATCCTTCTTGTGCACCAATACTACTGGAGCAGAGAAAGAACTTTGACTCGGTTGAATTATACCAGCCTCTAGCATTTCTGCAACCATACGTTCAATTTCACTTTTTTGGACATAGGGATATCTGTACGGCCTGATGTTTGGAGGAACACTTCCTGGAATCAGATGAATAGCATGATCATGATCATGCATAGGTGGGAGACCTTTGGGAGTCTCAAATACCTTGGAATGATTGTCCAGGACTTTTTGGAGATCTGGAGAAATAGATGATTCCAATGTGGAAACATCTAGCGAACATAATTGTGCAATTACACCTCTTTGCTCCTTTTTTAGAAGCTTTGTCATGCCATTAGAGCTGATTATCTTTCCTGGTTTCCCTGCAATACCCCTTAATTCAACTTCCTTTCCTTCCACAGAAAATTTCATGAAAAGTTCTTGAAAATTAAAAGCTATTGTACCCAAGGATTGTAGCCATTGGACTCCTAGTACAACATCAACACCTCCCATTGGAATGGAAAGCATTGGGCTAGTCAATACATATTCTCCCATGGATAGCTTGATATTATGGCACTTTCCAGAACAATTTATTGTTCCTCCATTTGCAATCATCACTTGACACTCTGGTGCTGGATATAGGAAGCAATTCAATTCTTTTGCTACCCTACAATGAATAAAATTGTGGGTGCTTCCTGAATCAATCAACACTATTACCTTTTTCTTCTTGATTTGTCCTTCTATCTTGATGGTTTGAGGAGTGGTAATTCCCGCCAATGCATTACAAGATATGGTCGGATTTATTTGTTCTTCATCTAGGCTTTGTTCCTGGAATATATCCTCTTCTTTTGACCTTTCTTGCTCCTTTTCTTCTTCCTCTTCACAATCTATGTAGAATAATTTCTTCTCAGCACACTTATGACCTTTTTTGTATTTGCTATCACAATTGTAACAAAGCCCTTTTGCTCTTTTTTCTTCCAATTGTTGTGGTGTCAACCTTGTAGGTTGTGGAAGACTATGGGCAACAACACTTCCGTCTTTATAGTTGTGAATGGTATGCTTCCTAGTTGCCATAATTTTGCTTTCCATTTTTCTTGCTAACCTGAATGCCTTCTCTAATGAATCAGGTTCCCAAAGGCGCACATCATGTTGGATATTATCCTTTAAAGACCCTATGAACACATCAATCCTATGCTCCTCTGGAATATCTTTTACCCTTATGTTCAATTTTTGGAACTCCTCAATGTGCTCCATTATTGAACCCTTTTGTTTGAGACTTATCAATTGGCTAAAAAAAGTGTTGCTTTTTGTATCCTCATAATGTGCTATCAATTCTTCCGTAAAAATTGCCCAAGTGATAAATTGTTTACGAGAACAAAGCCATTGATACCATACAAACTGATTTGGTTCCAAATATAAAGTTGCCATACGTACCTTTTGTGTGTTTTGCACATTATTGAGATCGAAGAATTGCTCCATCTGTAATATCCATGTGGCGGGATCCTTGCCATCAAACTTCCTCATATCGATTTTTGGAACATGGTGAGTCTTCGATCCAACATTAGAGTCTATGGAATCATGATTAACATTTCTTTTGTTCTCATCATGAGTTTCCTTTAGTACTCTTTCACCCTTAGTGACTATTTCTTGTAGCAACTTATCCATCTTATCATCCATGCCATCAATTTTAGCGTCCATGCCATTCACCTTAGCTTCCATGCCATCCATCTTAGCTTCTACACCTTTCTTTAAACCATCCATCTTAGCTTCTACATCTTTCCTTAAACCATCCATTTTAGATTCTGTTGCTTTTTGTGCAAGTGACACTCGTTGCACTTGTTCTTGTAGTTTTGATATATCATATAGCATTTCTTCTTCTTCTTCATGAGTCATGCTAGAGCTTTTAGGCTCCTTACTAGGTGTTTGCATTTTCTTTCCTCGGGGCATTAGTTACCAATAATAATTCTCTAATATGCCCTTTGAATTCCTTCAAAATAAATTTTCAAACCAAGCTTAAGAAAAAAATAAAGAAAATCTACACACCTTTTTTCACTTTGTAGGCGCTCGATATTGCCTCCGATGTATCTCTGTACTTTTTGATTATCTAGTTATGAATTTGTGACCTGTAGTAGCCCTCTGTGTCCTCTTTCCAATGCCACAAATCTGACCCAAATTGGATTCTCCAAGGAAGAGTTATGCGAAATCTCCCACAGTGACTTGATTATAGACTAGTTCAGTAGAGCGAACTTGTACGACGTGCTACGTGTCACTGTTTTAACCTTTGACTCTGAAAAATATATAAAAGAAAACTACAGTCCGTCCTCTTTCTGTACGTTCTTACGAAATTTCAATCCGATGCTCAGAAAGAAAGTTATGACGATTTTCCCCAGGTCACCTGTTTTGAGTGTAATTCAGGAGTCTGCAAAAAGACCAACTTCCTCAGATCATATCTCCGAAAATATCACGCGAAAAACTCTGAAATTTGGACCCAAGGTTCAGCGCGATTTCTTCTCAAATGGGTTTTTTTTTGCGACTTCTGAAACGTCACAGAAAAAAAGTTATAGCGAAAATGCCACGATGACCTGTTTGGAGCAGCGAAACCCTAGAATCCAAAGCTCTGATATCAAATGTTATGAAACCAGCTCACAAAAAGATAGAAAAGAGAGATCCACGCCTTAGAATTCAGCCTCTTCGAGGGGGCAACCTCCTTTACATTACATAAATGAACAATTCTTAGATGATACAAATGAAAATACCTCCTTTCTATATATAGGAGTCTAAGTGGTCCCAATACAATCAAAGGCTACATAACAATAATATTGTAGGGCACAACAATAACAATAGTGGGCTTCTATGTGGCACAATAGTAACAATATGGGCACTACATGGGTACATCAATATAAATAAGGGGTATAACTACAATAGTAATGGGGTAATCACTAGTATTATAGGGACCCAACACATTACTTATGCACAATGTTTGTTGCATGTAGTAATGCGTACTGTTGTACCTCTAAGATAGTAGTAGGTCAACTACCAATGCCAGAGCATCTAAAATGATTGTTTTTGGGTTTTTGGTTTTAGTTTTGGAAGACCAAGGAATGAAGATAGATGTAGAATTGAAATACTTAATCCTTTGGGTTATATTATTATCTTAGCAAAGGGCTGCTATAAAGCTTTACACATTGATATAGATCAGAATAGTGGTGAGAAGAATACAGGAAATAATATGATTATCACATTTTCCAGACTGTAAAACAGAATAAACATAAGTAGGAAAACCTTCTAAACTACGTTCCAAAGGTTCAAGGAAGTATACTTAATCTTACATAAGATGTCGATGATTTATTGATTAGAGGGGATTAGCTAAAAAGACAGTTCATTAATCCATTCTCTTAATAGATGATCACTTCAAGAGCTTATAGCAATAAATTGAGACTCGATTATTCCTACCTAGATATCTCTATAAGTCATAAGTATATGAAGAAAAACATAATGATTGATCACTGGAAAAACTTATAGGATAACACAAACTGTGTAAAACCAAATTCAGAATCCTTTGCTTTGTATTAAGGTTCCAGATAGACTGAGTACATCAAGTGTCTAGAAATGCTTCCTTCAAAGGTGCAACCAGGTTGAAAGTAGAATTAACAGTCACAACTTAACAAGCAATGAAAAATGAAACTTCGAACGCATAACAACTTGATAAGAGAGTTATTTATACAATAATGAAACTAAAAAATATCCTAAAATTGATTGAGATTTATTCTAAGAAAGGAACGATCTTCATGCAAGAAGATAGGGGCAGCTATTGAACTTCTTCTTGTTGTCCCTTTTATTCAGGTTGTGCTAGCTTTGTTGGTTGATATTTTTCCCTTTAAGCTGCTAAATCATTTGTATCCTTCACGCTGGTTGGTTTCTTAATTTGATCTTCCATCTAATACTCTTTAAACTCTGTAAATATCCTTTGACCCTGCTTAGTAGCCTTTACTGTGTCTTTTTACCTTTACTGTGCATTTCGAGTTTTTATTGTGTTTTTCAACAGTAAATCCTTTAAATTTTATGTCACATGGAAAAGTAATTTGATATGATCTTTGTATTTGTCTTTCAACTGTACACAGGCTTTTTCTTTGTAAGCCTAGAATAGAAGTTTTACCTGCAAAACATAGAAATGGTTAAGAAAAACATAGGTGACGGAGATGGTCTTCAATGGCTTTTTGAGCTTAAAAGGATATTGGAAGGAGTCCAAAGCGTATCAGAAGCGAAAACACTAGTTTTATTGGTTGCAGAGGCTTGCAGAGGCTTCACTGTGTAAAACAAGCAAAACAGAGCAAAATGGTGATTTAGGTGTTTAAACAGAAAAACAGTCTTCTATTTGAATTATGGCGCAAAATGAACAGTGGCTATTTTGTTGTTATGCGGGAGGCAGTTTTGGTTTTCATCGCACTGCTTATAAGGCGTGGGAAGTTTTGGGAGGGGTAACCCAATATGGTTTAAAGTCTGACACATAGCAAGGAAGGATGGTGGAATACCGCTTTTCGGGGGGGCAATGCCTGTACAAAGAGTCAACCCAAAATCGCTGAGGGCCATTAGATTTGAAAGCATTTGATCGGATGGTGGTGGAGCGAAGGAGCAGTACAGAGCTATTATGGGGGTATGGCACTTTATTATTGTTGGAAATAATACTAAGAGGGGGGGGGGATGAATCAGTATTATTAAGTCAATAATATTTCATTTCACAATTAGATTCATATACGCTACTTCAGTTAATGAAACTTGCGTGTATACGCAACTGCATTTAAGGCAACTAGCGTATATCCTGCAAACTTATAATTTAGTTAGTTCATCATATGTTGATGTTTAATCTATGCATCAGAACCATATAAACAATAACCAGGTACAATAACAACAGAGTAGACAATCACACACATGAACACAAGATATAAGGTGGAAACCCAATGTGGGTGAAAACCACCTACTGCAATCGTCTCTATCTTATTTTAATAAGAAACTTCTTTTTACAAATTTTTTGTATTGGTGCAGTCTTATACTAGTACGCAGGCTTCTACCTGCAGAAGGCTACAACCTTCTCTCGTTCTCTAGATTCTCTTGTAAGGGATCTTCAACCCCCTTAGCTCTTGTACTAGCTGATGTGCTTACTAGTACGTAGGTGCTGACCTACAGAAGGCTACAACCTTCTCTTTTCTTCCAGGGACCACGTTTCATAAATTTTCAGACTGGATCCATCAACAACATCAATCAAACATCAAATATATCTGCATCAATCAATCTCCTTTTCACCAACCAAAACTGAATCACTTCTCAAAATGTTGTAACCAGAATACAGTAACAGTAACCAGAACCTAAGCTAGAACCCAGAACGCTACAACAGCAAACAAAAGTCGCTAAAGCATATTTTATTAGATATACGCTACTTCAATGTGTCGATCCTGTGTACATGTGTTGTTTTCTCAAGGCGACCTGTGTATACGCTGTTTGGAAATGCAAAACCAGCATGTATATGCGCCTTTGCTAAAGTGAACCTGCGTACAGATCTGTAAATGATGATTTAAACTTTACAACAATGTCAAACATCAATTATACCCAAATCATCATATTTACTGATTACAACATGCACCAGTTATTCAGATAAAAGATCGAAACCACACAAATATATTTCTCTTCAAGCCTTAAGATCTTGACCCATCAATAGAACTTATCCTTCATCAAGCGCTCAGGTTCATCCTTCATTCAGATCTAGTTGTACACCATAACCCAATAACCTATATTCTAGATCTTTCTCTTTATTAGATATTCAATTCATGAGTGTCCTTGCCTAATGATCTTCTCCTCCTTTTATAGTCTTAGGACTTACTCAATACCATGGTCCAAAGCCATTTAGAATCAATACCTTGGACCAAATACCTAGGGTCAACACTTTAGACAAGATACCTTGGACCAATACCATGGACCAAATACCACGGACCAAAACTAAGTTTTCCAACATGTATGCACCTTTCATTCCGTGAAATTGCATGTGTACGCTATACGCACTTTTTGGTCTACGAACCCCTGTGTACACGCGGCTTGGTTAATGGGGAACCTATGTATACCTCTCTTTCTTCATTCTGTGAGCCTAAAATATGATCTGTCATCTGTGTTAGTTGCCATCAAGGACAACACCTGTGTCATAGTGCCAAATCTGTATCATAATGCCAACAATCTCTCCCTTTGGACTTGATGGCAACCCCAAGTCACTCTCCCCCTTTGGCATCAAGGGCAAAGGGTTATGCTCCCCTTGAGTACATGCTGAATTCTATGATATGCTGAAGTGTGTTGTCCATGCTCACCCTGAATATAAGCAAGGTCTGCAAAAATATGACTCTATACATACATCATAAATGACCTTCCTATCACCAATGACTCATACATACATCCATCTCCCAACAAGTGGGGATATACCAACTTTGACTCATCCACCCTACCAAGTGGGTATATACCAATTGTTTATACATGTCAGAACAAGAACATTACATCATCCATCCCATGCATAGCGGGGAAACAAAATAGGGCATTTCATGACCTCAATAAAAGATTTACATGACATAGAGACCAAATATCTAAAACAAGACTATGATAGTTATCAGAAACTATCATCAGCAACATCTGTCAATCACCATCCAGACCAGCAACCATGATCTCCCCCTGAACCTATTCTTCCTAAATCAAAAACAACTATGAATTTGTACCAAGATCTTCTAAGATAATGCCAACAATGCATTACTATAAGTATATGCTACCCCTGAACCTGTGTCAGATGATCACTGTCAGACCCATACACTGTTTTTATTCAAACCAACATATACGCAATTGTATCCATAGAAACCTGGGTATGTACACAGATACATTTCACAAAACTCGCGTACAACAACTTTTCTCTGAAATAGATAAATTTTAACAGCAAGATGATGCATCAACTACCCCCAGCTTCTGTCTGAGATATTCAAATGTCTCTCTGGGTAGTGGTTTGGTGAATATATCAGTAACTTGTTCTTTGGAGGGAACATACTCCAATTTGACCTTTTTTTCAAGCACTTGTTCATGTAGAAAATGATATTTGATGGGTATGTGCTTGGTCTTGGAATGCATGACTGGATCCTTTGAAATATTGATTGCACTTGTATTATCACATAGAATGGAGATGGGTGGCGTATATGTGATTTGAATGCCTTGTAATGTTTGCATCATCCAAAGGAGTTGTGTGCAGCAAGATGCAGCAGCCACATATTATGCTTCAGCGGTAGATAATGCAATTGAACTTTGTTTCTTGTTGAACCAAGACACTAATCTGGAACCCATATAGAATGCACCACCACTAGTGCTTTTTCTGTCATCCAGGCTTCCTGCTCAATCTGCATATGTATATGCATGAAGTGTAAGATCTGTATCCCTAGGATACCATAAACCAAAATTCTGAGATCCATGAAGATATTTGAAGATCCTTTTTACTGCCTGAAGATTTGATTCCTTTGGATTTGCTTGGAATCTTCCAACTATTCCCACTGCATGAATGATGTCTGTTCAGGTACCTGTTAGATAAAGAAAACTTCCAATCATGAATTTGTAGGTTGGTTGATGTACTGCTGTTGATTCATCATTTGAGCTGAGACTGCATCATGTTATCATGGGGGGTACATACTGGTTTGGATTCTTCCATGCCGTATTTTTTCAAGATCTGTTTGAGATACTTGGTTTGTGATAGAAAAATACCATCTTTATTTTGTTGAACTTGTAGGCCGAGAAAATATGTGAGCTCACTAAGTAGGGACATTTCAAATTCTTGCTGCATTACCAAAGCATAGTTTTGACTCATGGTTTCTTCATTGCTACCAAAAATGATATCATCAACATACACTACAAGTATTAGCAATTTATCATTATCAATCTTTATATATAGATTGCTATCAGCTTATCCTTTTGAAAAACCTTGTTGATGGAGGTATTTGTCAAGACGGTAATACCAAGCCCTTGGAGCTTGTTTTAGACCATAGAGAGCTTTTCTGAGTCTGCATACAAGTTTTGTATCATTTCCAAGGATGAATCCATCTGGTTGTTCAATATATACTTCTTCTTCTTCTAAGTCTCCATTAAGAAAGGGAGATTTTACATCCATTTGGTATACTTTGAATTTTTGAAAGCTAGAAAGAGTAAGGAACATTCTTATGGCTTCAATTCTAGCAACAGGTGCAAAAGTTTCTTCAAAAGCTATACCTTCTTGTCGAGCATATCCTTTACAAACAAGTCTGGCCTTGTTTCTGATAACTTCACCATTTTCATTCAGCTTTTTTTTTTAATATCCATTTGGTTTCTATGATATTCTTATCATGAGGTTTAGGAACTAATTCCCAAGTATTATTCTTTCCAATTTGCTCAATTTCTTCATTCATGGCCTTGACCCAACATTCATATTTGCTTGCTTCATTTACATTTTTAGGTTCAATGGAGGAAACAAATGCTAGATAGCTTGAAGCTTCTGTAATAGTTCTTCTTTTCTACACACCTACCTCTTTCTGTCCCAAAATTTGAGTCTCTGGATGATTTTTCTGAACATATCTAGATGGAGTCTTTTCTTCTGCTGTCATCTATTCTTTTGGTGCTTCATTGGTTTCTTCTTCTTCAGAATTACTCTGATTTGATGTGGAAGGATAATCCTCATCTTCTCCACAATCTTTAGTTTTTACCTGCTTTGCTTTTTTTACTGCTTCATCTGCCACAACATCAATACTTTAAATAATTTTCCCAAATCTTTTATTATAACACTTATATCCTTTACTTCGGGAAGAGTAACCAAGGAGAATGCCTTCATCTGCTCTCGGTTCAAACTTGCCAAGTTTTTCATCAGTCCTTTTGATGTAACATTTGCTTCCAAAAACTTTGAAGTATTTTATAGTAGGATTCTTACCATACCAACGTTCATGTGGAGTTTGAGCGCTGTTTACCCAAATTGCTTTGTTGAGGATAATGACGGCAGCAAATGTAGCTTCACCCCAGAAGGTTGCAGGAGTTCCAAACTCATCTAGCATGGCCCGAGCCATTTGTTGAACAATTCTGTTCATCCTTTCTACCACTCCATTTTGCTGAGGAGTCCTTGTGGTGGAGAATTATCTTTTTATTCCATTTTCTTCATAAAAGTCAAAGAATTCATCTGAGATAAATTCCCCTCCTTGATCAGATCTGAGGCATTTGATTTTGCGATCTGATTCATTTTCAACCAAAGCTTTGAACACTTTGAATTTTTCAAATGCTTCATATTTATGCTTTAAGAGTCCTATCCAACATATTCTGGAAAAATCGCTAATGAACAATATAAAGTATTCTTCTCCACGATGTGACTTTTTCCTTGATGGACCACATAAATCAGTATGCACAAGTTCAAGAGGCTTACTAGTTGATCCTTCCTCCGGTAAATGTGCTCTGGTTTGCTTACCAAATTGACATGACTTGCATATTGTATTTTCTAGAAGGTTGATATCAGGAAGATCATGAACAACCTAGAATTTGCATGCTTTCCTTATTTGTGGGAAGCTTAGATGCCCCAATCTTCTGTGCAATAGCCAGTGTTCATAATTTTTTCTTAGATAGCATTGTTGTTGTCCTCCCTTGAGTATGTATAAATTGTTTGGAGTTCTTATGCCTTTGATCACGATTTCTACTGTATCAAGCTCATGAACAACACATCCATTTGGTCGAAATACTACTTCATTTCCTTGATCACACATTTGACTGACACTCAACAGATTATTCTTTACACCATAAACATACATACATTCCCATGTTTAACCTTTTCTTTTAAGAGAACAAAACCTTTACCTTTTATGACAGCAGGAGTGTCATTTCCAAATGAGACCTTCTTTTCTTTTTTTAAGGCATTGTATGACTGAATTTTATCTTTATCACCTGTCATGTGTTTTGAGCATCCACTGTCAATGTACCACTGATTTTCTTGTCCTTTTGCATGCAAGGCTATACCACATCTTTATGTTTGTGGTTCTTTCTTTCTCCATATTTTGGGACTCAAAGAAGTTTTCTCCTTCTAAGATGTTTCCCGAAATTTACTCCTACATTCAGAATCTTCATGACCGAAGTTGTTACAGATAGAGCTTTCTATTTCATTTTCAAGAAGCGAAAAGTTATTGTAGGTCCTTTTCATGATCCCTGTCACATTCCTTTGATTTTTTGCTTCTCTAGTCATGATGGTTTTGTAGGAAACACATTGAGCAACTTTGTGTCCAAAGTTATGACATGAAAAACGTTGGCCATTAAAGAAGTTTCTGCGATTATCGAATCCACTGACTTGGTGATTGTAGTTTCCATTGACATTCATTCTTGAAGAAAATTGAGTATGATTTACTTGAGGTTGGTTGTAACTTTTGTTCATCCTTGAAGTAGATTAAACCCGATTTATTTATTTCTTTGTGCTTTTGTTGACGATTGTCAAATTGTTCACAACTCTTTGTTGCATCAAGATAGCTTTTAGTGGAGGTTGACGGCTTTTGTGCTTGAGATGCTTCTTCAGTATATCCAAGACCTATCTTTATTAGAGGAGAACGCTGCACTTTGATAATTTCATCTAAAGTTTCTGATCCTTTAGAAAATCTGAGATTGAGAGCTTTTGTTTTCTCAATATCTTTCCTTAGATCCATAATTTCACATTCTAGTTTTTCATTGTGTTTTTATCTTTCAACAAGTTGGAATGTCAGAGTATCTATAATCATATTCTTTTCTTCTAAACAAATTTTTAGTTTAGAGATTTCTTCATAAAGATTATCTTCATCTAAATCATCCAGGAAATCATCATCTTCAAAGGCCATCAAAAGTCTATAGTCATTATTATTTTCATCACTATTTGATAAACCATCGTTATCTTCACGCTTATAGTAGCTCTTCTTACTTACACTTTGTTTCATATTCCATTTTGCTGATTCCTTACCTTTATCAAGCTTATCTTTATGAGGACATTTGGCAGCATAGTGACTGACTCTTCCACAAGAAAAACATTTGAAAGGCAGTTTACCACTGAATCTTCCAAAACCCCGTTGAAGGTTCTTGACAAAGTTTTCTTCTTCCTCTTCTTCTGAATATGTCATGATTCATTGAGTTATTCTCTTCCTGAAGCTTTGAATGCAGCTTCTCTCATGTCTGATGGACCTCCTTTTCTTTCATAGTTACTCGTGATGATAGATCTTCCTTCAAGCGATCAAGCTTCTTCTGAAGGACCTACTCTGAACCAATTGTTGGAAATAATACTCGGGGGCGGGGGGTGAATCAGTATTAGTAAGTTATAATATTTAATTTCACAATCAGATTCATATGCGCTACTTTAGTTAATGAAACTTGAGTGTATACACAACTGTATTTAAGGAAACTAGTGTATATCCTGCAAACTTATAATTTAGTTAGTTAATCATATGTTGATCTTTAATCTGTGCATCAGAATCATATAAACAGTAACCAGATGCAATAACTGTTAGTGTCAGTATCTTCATCCCTCCGTCAGAGAAATCCTCTTGTTGCATTTCATATTAGGTGTCCCGCCCAGTCAGCTGCATTCCATTAGGAGCATGGATCATCTGACGATAGTGGCTTCTCCTATAGTTTCCCTCATGTCATTTACCTGTTGGTTCATGTTTATTTATCAAAATCATATACAGTCCCCTTTTTGTCTTTAAAGTTTGCAAAAAGTCTTTTCTAGGGTTTCATTGTCATTAGGTCTAGAGGTTTCATTAGGGTTTCATCAAAAAAGGTTTCAAAATGTCTAATAACAGTCAGCAGGCACATGAGGAGGTTCCAGTACCAATAAAATTCATAATCAAGTGCTCAGAGATGTATTTTTCCTCAAAACTCTGTTTTGAAGAAAAACAGAGTATTTTAGCTTTTATTGTATTAATTGATGAAATTTCATTTCTTTCATATCTAAATCAGCTCAGAGGCAACCCTGGTCTCCTTCTCCAGCCTCGGTAGCTCCAATCCCCTACAAAGCAAACAAAACACAAGTCATTCAGTTCATCACAAGCTCAAATAAAGTCAAAAGCTCAAAAAACAAAGTTTAAAAGTCAAGTCATGTTCCAAACATTGTAAAAGTGGGTTTTTATGCATCAAAAATTAAAAGCTCCTTGTATATAATTGTTTTCCTCAAATCAAAAGCCCATTTGCATTCAAACAACCAAGTGTGAGCAAAGCAAAGCCGTGTGTGAGCAAACAAGTGACATTGGAGAAAAATTGCCTAAAATCAGAGGTGCGGCACATTGGGCAAGTGGTGCGGTGCACACAACAGGCGCGACGCATAGGGCCACGATTTCTAGTGTAAAATTGTTCTAGCGTGACGCACTCAGCAGGTGCAGCACGTTGGGTTTGAGACGCGGTGCATAGAGCTACCAAGCCTTTTTTGCTCCAAAACTTCATCAAATCACCCAAAACGTTCAACACTTCCACTGTGCAAGTAAGTTAAGCTCACATCACTGCTAGTAAAGTAGTTTTCCATTCAATTTATGATTGTTGTTTAATAGGAAGATCAAACCCTATCCTTTTGCCATTTCTCAAGAAACTGCTGCCTAAGGTTTGCATTGTTGTTTTGGCTGTCAAAATTTATTCTCCTATTTCTTCATTTGTCCACTCCTTCACTCATTTCCTCGCCTTATTCCCCATTCCCTAATTCCCATATTCCCAAAATCATCTACCCCTTTTCCCAATTCCCATTTCCTAAATGCTAAATATAAATTCCCAAACCCCAGTGCTATACCCAAAACTCACAAATCATTTCCTACTCCTCTATTTCCTAACTAAACCCTATCCTAACAGTCCCAAAATCCTCATTGTTTCCTCCCTCCACAGTCCCTCACATATTTTTCCCTTGGTGGCAGAAAATCAAGAAACACCATAAATTTCCTATTCCTCATCAAGACAGCTCACCCACTAGTAGAGATGGAGTCTGATCCCTCATATGATCATGAAGAGGAGACACACAATGACTCACCTACAGAGGTACAGGCACCGAGGAGGCCTCATAGAGGTGGCAAACATATTCGAGAAGAACCTACCACTCTTGCTGAGTTACAGGCCTACCCTCTCGCCATCACTTGTTTCTAACACTAGTCCTGCTATGAATTTTGTGAGATGGTTGCTAGAATCCAATTTCATCATGAGTTGGCCTGTTTGTTTGTGCTTCATTTACATGATGGTCAAGCCACTCTAGCTGGTGTCACATTCACTTTAACACCAGAATCTATTTCACTAGCAACTGGTATTCCTAACATTGGAGAAAAATGGAACAAGAGGCAGCAAATTGACAGGCAACATTATGAACCGTACATCAAACCCGGTTATTTGAGACAACTCAACAAAGTTTTTCCTTTTCGGTACCTCAAAGATTCTTATGCTCCTTTGATGAAACTGATAATGAAGTATTTCAGCTATGAGGGCCAGTTTTCCCATTTATATGCCTATCATATCAGGCTGCTGATGCATTTTACCAGGGTGAGGATGATGAACCTCCCTTACTTCACGTGATGAAATATTGAGAAAATTACCACCCTAGTGCAACACAAGACTCCTCAGCAGTAGTTCAACAGTATTTACCATTTTGCTGTCATTAAGATTGTGGTCATTCATCAGCTCAATTTGCAGGGCATCACTTGGGAGGACTTCATTTCTCGTGAGTTTTTCATAGCTCCTCAGGGACCTCCCAAGGTTTTGCATGAGACAGGTGAGCCTTCATATCAGCATGAGGGTCATGAGACAAAGACCGCTAGTATGCTGGTGTTTATCACTTATCAGAAGGGCACTAGACGGTTGTTCGCAGCAGTGAAGTGAGTATTATCTCCACCCAGAGTGGAAGGGGTTTTGCTTCCGTCATCAACACAACAGGTTCATGACAAAGGAAAGAGGCCATTACAGGATGAAGGACCATCAGGTGAGCAGGAGACTGATTTCATTCTCAATGAGAGTGATGATACCGATGTGGGCCCACAAAGCACAAATATTAAAGAAGTCATCCAAGAATAGCAGGCAGACATCAATGCCATGTACCTCAATTTGGAAAGGGCTAAGTGGATAATAAAGTACCTGGAGCAAAGAAATAAGCATCTTGAAGACCAACAAGTGATTATGGAGTTGCAAAACATTCGGGAGAATTGCCAAGCTGCCCAAAGGAGGAGGGTGAAGCTCACTTCACTTGAGAAAGAGATCAATATCGACCAGGAGTCATGGCTTGAAAGAGACAATATCCACTTAGAGAGGTTTTTGGAGAAGGCCAACAAGGAGAAGACATTGTTGAGACATATGGCATATCATTACATGGCGAGAAACAAAGTCTGCAAGGCAAGAATCAAGAGCCTAAAGGCAAAATTGAAAAGGGTATCAAAGAGGCGAAAGGAGCATGATAGACTTTAGATATTGGTTGAGGCTTCCTTGGCCCAACACAATGCTTGATGGAGAATACTCAGTCCAAATTCCAAAAAAAATTGGGCGCTTTTTCCATTTTTGGAATTTTTTTCTCAAAAAACAGGAATTTCTGCTCTATGCGCCGCGCCACCATGCGCTCACTTTTGATGGGAGCCTACAAATAAACTCAGAATTTTTGGATTTGGCATGGAAAATTATGCTTTCCTTCTAATGGACAAGAAATTTGGACAGGTTTTGAGCCCTCAAAAAGGTCAAAAACACTCAAAAAATGACCTTACTGCCCCTATTTTGACACACAGGAAGTGGTGTTGGGAGAACTGAATTTTGGAGGGGCAAATGGAGGTCAAATTGAAAAATTCTACTTGGGTTGGAACGTAGACAGGAAAACCTTTCCAACAAGCACACGTGGAGAAAATTTGGATACTAGGAAGGCCCTCAAACGTGGCTCCAAACAAGCGCTATGCATAGAGAATTAGGTGCGGCACATAGAGGAAATTTTGCTCAGTTTGACCAAGTATACTCTGTTTTTCGCCTAGCTTTGCCAGTTTGACGTTTTCACCTTCTTAGTGTCAAATTTGTGATGTAATTTAATGTACATTGATGGATCATGATGTAAATATGTCAAATTTTCACTTATGGAGGTAGATTCATCTATTAAAAAGTTGTTTGAAACTGAATGAATCAGTTCCCTTGTTTCTAGAGGCAAGCTGTTCCACTGCCTAATTTCTAGTTCTTAGTTTGGAATTAGTTGGAACAGGTCCTAAACATGTGAGATCAACCCCTAGAGGCTAGGATGAGCTATGGTTTGTCTATATTATGTGGTTTTTCAGTCATTAGCATGGTTGGATTCTTGAGATAGCAAGGAGCTTCATTGTACACCCATATCAACATTTTTGCTAAGGAATTGAGACCAGGGTTTGCAACACTCTTTGGGATACCGGTTGCATTTTGTTTTGGTACAGTTCTTTTCTTTGTAACTATGAATTTACTTATGTGTGATGTGTGCCATTATCTATCTTGTTTCTTCCTAACTAAATCAAACAAGAGTGAAAGTAGAATCCATTGAAATTGCAATGCTCTACTTGAGGTTTGCTTTAGTTTCTTGATGTTTTTAGCTGTTTGGAGAGGATCCATGGCTTCTCTTGCCCTCTTCAACTCCTCACCTATCCAATCCCTCCACCTCATTCGATTTGAAGTGTCAAAGTCAGTTGCCTACCTTGCCCCATTAAGATCTCTACAAGACTGAGGCTCATTCCCCACAACCAAAATCTGCCTTTCCATTAGAACCAAAAAACCATCATTTTATTCAATCAAACTCTTTGCACTTATACCTAGCCTAATATCAGTAGTTATATCAGTCATCTCAAGCCTTTAGAGATTATATTTTGCTGAGATTGACTAAGAGAGAGCCCTCTCCCGACCTGGTAGGGCTAGCTACTAGGTTAAGCGTGGTTTGATGTTGGCCCTGGATCCTACCTTTCTTAGCCTGAGATAAATCCACGCCATAACAATAACAATAGAGCAGAAAATCACACACATGAACACAAGATAGAAGGTGGAAACCCAATGTGGGTGAAAACCACCCACTGCAATCGTCTCTATCTGCTTTTAATAAGAAACTTCTTTTTACAATTTTTCTATACTAGTGCAGTCTTATACCAGTACACAGGCTTCTACTTGCAGAAGGCTACAACCTTCTCTCATTCTCCAGCTTCTCCTAGAAGGGAGCTTCAACCCCCTTAGCTCTTGTACTAGTTGATCTATTTACTAGTACGTAGGTGCTAACCTACAGAAGGCTACAACCTTCTCTTTTCTTCCAAGGACCATGTTTCATAAATTTTTAGACTAGATCCATCAACAACATCAATCAAACATCAAATATATCTGCATCAATAAATCTCCTTTGCACCAACCAAAATTGAATCACTTCTCAAAATGTTGTAACCAGAATACAGTAACAGTAACCAAAACCCACTCTAGAACCCAAAACACTGCAACAACAAATAGAAGTAGCTAAAGCATATTTTATTAGGTATACGCTACTTCAATGTGTCGATCCTGTGTACATACGTTGTTTTCTCAAGGCGAACCTGCATATATGTTGTTTGGAAATGCAGAACCAATGTGTATACACGCCTTTGCTAAAGTGAACCTGTGTACAGATCTGTAAATGATGATTTAAACTTTACAACACTATTAGACATCAATTATACCCAGATCATCATATTTACAGATTACAACATGCACCAGTTATTCAAATAAAAGACCAAAACCACACAAAGATACTTCTCTTCAAGCCTTAAGATCTTGACCCATCAATAGAACTTATCCTTCATCAAGCACTCAGGTTCATCCTTGATTTAGATCCAGCTGTGCACCATAACCCAATAACCTGTATTCTAGATCTTTCTCTTCATTAGATATTCAATTCATGATTTTCCTTGCCTAATGATATTCTCCTCATTTTATAGTCTTAGGACTTACTCAATACCGAGGTCAAAAACCATTTATAATCAATACCTTGGACCAAATACCTGGGGTCAACACTTCAAACAAGATACCTTGGACCAATACCATGGATCAAAATACCATGGACCAAATACCACAGACCAAAACTAAGTTTTCCAACATGTACGTGCCTTTCCTTCCGTGAAAGTGCATGTGTAAGCTATACGTGCCTTTTGGTCTACAAACCCACATGTACACACAGTTTGGACAATGGGGAACCTGCATATACCTCTCTTTCTTCATTCTATGAGCCTGAACTATGATCTATTATCTATGTTAGTTGCCATCAAGGACAACACCTGTGTCATAGTGCCAAATATGTATCATAATGCCAACAATTATGTGTTAAAAACTGAGATTAGCAGTTAGGTGGAGGTTTAGGCAGACTCTTTGTTTAAATCATAAAATTGATTTAACAAAGAAATCCTTTGCAAAACACGGTATGGTGGACTTGAAAAAGTATGAATTCGGGCGGATAATGATATCAGGTCTGGGCTAATTGCATATCACAGTCGCAGTTTTAGCAAAGGAAAGGCCCATCGCAAAGGAATGTGATAAGGGCCGGATGCAACGTGGGAATAAATCATGTATGATATGTGATCATGTCTGAGTCCCAATCGCATATCGGAGATCACAATGGAAAAGGGTTATGCTTTAGCCGAGACTTGTGATGGAGGCAGATGTGATATGGCAATGCATTATGATATATATTGCATCGGGTCCAGGTCCATTGTTGATCGCATATCGCAATCGGAGGAGAGTGGATTCATATGAAAGGCTTGCGACGTGATATTTTATGAAATACATAGTTTTTTAATAAAACTAAAGGTTTCGGGTTATCTAATAAAGGGAATTAATATATACGGGAAGAGGGAATTTTTTAGGGTTTTAATACTATAGGTTAGTGTTAATAGGAAAATATGAGCAGAAAGGGAAAATATACGTGAAAAGGGAAATATAGGCGGAAAAGGGAAATATATACAGAAAAGGGAAATACACTAAGTATAATGCTTTTATGAGTTATTTTCTTTTCATATATACATCAATACTTAGGCTAAAACGTCTTTTTGGGTTTTTTGGATAAAAGGGGATTTTACATGGGATTTTCACTTTTCCTAGGAAAAAAGGGTTTAGACCTTAGGAAAAGGGGTTTTTATGGAAAATTGAATGAATATGAATGTATGAAGGTAGGAAGGGGAAATTAGAAAATATAAGGATGAATGGGGATGATGGAAGTTATTAATTGATCTTGTAGACCTTCATTTGCTTTTTGTAATTGCCTCATGGACATAGAAACATATGGTAAAACATGATAAATGTATATTTTTTCCAATCAATCATCAAACTTCTGTAACCTTTCTCCTACTGACCCTTTGCTTATCCTATCATTTTTTCTTCACTTAATGGTTTCATTTAAGCTAGCAAAACCATTTTCCTTTCTTTTTATTTTACAAAAGAAAACTATCTAAATCTACACTTATATCCTCCAAGGGCTCAGATTAAACTAATGAGAACCTTATTATTCTCTACCTAACTAATGATCTACCAAGATTAAATAGTTTGGCCAGATCTTTATTCTCTAACTATAACATCAAATTTAAAGCATGAAGCAGTCAAGATTAAACTATTTGACTGTCATGGGTTGTGGCATTTATGACAAGTTTTACACAAACATTATTTTGCATAAACAATAGTAGTGGCATTTAGACTTGTTCACTTTCAGAATTTATTAGTTTTCTTTTCTTTCTAACCTAAGAATTTTCTTTTTGCCTTGATTGTTTAGGGCATCTAACCTAACATTTTCTTTGATATGGACATCATCATCAAGATATTTTCAAAAACATTTTATTCACTATTGTTATGTCCATATCCTAACTTAACATTTTTTAAATATTCTATCTTATCAAAACCAAAAAATGCTACAACATGTGCAATGGAGTAATGGTTGTTGTCATGCAGGAGGTCATAGCATGCATTGTTGATATGGACTTGCATTGACGACTGGATCCTAGTTAGAGTAATATTTATGAGTTGATACATTTACTCATGTATGTCTATATGTTGTTATGGTTATGTTATACATGTATCACGTTGGTTTGGTGATCTTGCAGACAAGTATATTCCCCGATCTATAATAAGGTACGTTGGTTTATTGTGATTTAGTTTATCTGACATATTGTGACTTGAAGGAAGAAATATCAAATGGCTAGCAAGGTGGTTGACTATAAAGACTCTCCCTATGAATTCGAAGAGCAGTATGGTGTTGGGACCTCTTCCGACTTGGCAGTGACACTGAGAAGTTTAAAGGAAGAGATCAGGAGTTATAAGGCGGATAATGATAGAATCATGCATTCATAGGAAAAGTTAGCAGAGGTAAATGAAATCATACTTTAGATCTTGTGATATTTGCAGTGACAAGGACCACTCCGGATCAGTCATGAGCAGGAGGAAAAAACTAATGGGGCATGTGGAAGCAGGTCTCATAGTACACACAAGTTAGATCGATCTAACACCATTCAAGATGTGGATTGTTCGACACTACAGAGAGGAGAAGGGATAGACACAGGTATGATTCTAGTTCTAATTCAAATAAGCACTGTGATCATCATCGATATCATCCTTACAGGAGGAGTGATAGGGGGTATTTTCCGGATGAATTTAAGAAAGCAAAGCCACATGCTTTTGATGGTGAAATGAAGAAACCACTTGACGCAGAGGCATGACTACTTTTCATGAGGAAGTTCTTCATGTTGCATGATTATTCAGAGAACATGAAAGCTAGAGTAGCTACCTTCAGTCTCAAAGGTAAAGTGGACATCTTGTGGGAAGATGTGAAGAATGTAAGGTGTATTCATGAGGAATATGTTTCTTGGAGTGAGCTTTAGCAACTATTTAAGAAGAAATACTTGTCAGAAAGGTATTTTGATGACAGAGCAAAAGAATTTATGAACTAAAGATGGGTTCTATGATAGATGATGAGTACACTAGCAGGTTCTTGGAATCAATGAGGTATGTTCCTTACCTCACAGAGGGGAAGGCTAATATTCAAAGGTTCATTAGTGGATTATGAGTTGCATTCAAAGATAGGATTGTGTTAGATGAGCCTAGATCATTGGAGGAGGCCATTCGAAAGCTAAGAAATTGCTACTAACAATCGAAGCGTGGAACTGAGACTAAGTTAGACTAGAGAGGTGATGTAAAGAACAAAGGAAAATGAGATAAAAAGTGAGAAAGGCCACATGGTACTAATAACAAGGAGAATGTTGCACCACTTAATATGTTCAATGCATCAGATAGAGGAAACGGACATCAAGCTGAAGAGGAGAACTAGGATGGAGGCTGGAAGCCCATAGAGTGTTGGACTTGTGGAAAATATCATCGTGAGAGAGACTGTCTGCAGAATCAGGGTGGTAGAGCCAAGATATACATTGAATAGGAGGTGCAGAAAGTTGGAGACGTTGGCTAGAGTATTCCCTGTATCTATGTAGTCGTGGGTAACAGGTACACATTATTTATTTTCATAGACAACGAACAAAACTCCTTGGTTGTTTGTCTTTGTGTTTCACTAGTTCCCTCCATACACAAAGCACATAACTCCTTTGTTGTTTGTCTTTGTGTATCACTGAAATACACTTCAAAGCCAATTTACCTAGAGCTGAAACTATAATCATTGCATCACAAGGGTACACTACTTAAAACATAAGAACATCATTCTAAGAGTAGATTGTTTAAATTCACATATCAAGTGGAATGCCATCGTCTGTTTCTATTTATCCCCATCTGCCTTAAGCTCCATTCTCCATGAATTCTTGTCTAGCAGCCTAGATTTCCATAACAAAAGATTCAACATGTGTCGTCAAATCAACAACCTATAATCCAAATGGAAACACACTAATCCCAGAAAAAAAGAGTAAAATAGTGTCACTATTTGTAAGCCAATAATAAAATAAATCATGCATGCTACTTCATTTTCTTGGCTATCTAGTCTCTAAGTTAGAATCACATTTTTTATACATGTTACTAAATTTACTTGGCTATTTAGTTTCTAAGTTAGAACCACAATTTTTTCCTTAACATTTCTGCAATTAGCTAGAAATAGTCAAAGCACCTCCATATCAAAAACTATTGGAGGACATGCTTCCTACTACCAGTGATATATAGATATCCAAGCATTACAATGGAGAGCTATATAAGCATAAATCTCCTTTCATGTTCCATGTTCCTAGACTGCAATCATCATTTCTTTCTTATCAATATTGATTTCAAACCAAAAATGAAAATAAATGGAACTCAATCTAATAATATCACCTTCCATCCAAGTAGGAGACTTTGTCTTGATGCAAACCAAAGATGCCTATCTACTTGCTGCAGAAAGTAGGTAGCAATTTCTTATCAACTACAAGAAAATTCAATTGTTAGTGCAGGTCTACAATATCATTCTCTAAATTAAGCAACAAAATTCATAAAATCAACTATAGGCATCAATGCACAATAAGTGTATGATTTAAATGCAAATAATAGAATGATATGGCATACCACGTTCAATCCTAGGGCAGGAAATACTAAATCTAAAAATAATTACTATTTAAAAATCCTAACCCCGTGAGAGTGTTTTGTAAATCTATAAATCTTTTTTGTTTCAAAAATTCAAACCCCATGACAATATTTCCTAAATTTGTAAATCATCACTATTTCAAAAATTCAAGCCCCGTGACAGTACATTTCTAGCAAAATCCTACAGGAACTAAGTTTGGCTTTTGTTTTTGTATTTGAATTTGGGATATGGGGAGGACTTCCAAAATTTTCTCACTTAGATTTAGTACATTTAGGGGTCACATATTAGGTCTCAGTATTGAAGTTGTTACAGGCCACCCATATGGGGTATCTTCTACCATTAATTGAATCGGGTATACAAGTATTTAGCAGAGACTTCACTACTCCAACTTAACATACTTCTTAATGTATTTTTGGTACCTCGAACCACTACGAGAGCCATCGGAGAACCAAAAATACTGATCCATTAGAGAACCAACTAGACTAACCATAAAGTTATAGACTTGAACAGGGAAAATAGAGAAAAATTTGATGAGGAAGTGACAGATTTAACCAAACTAGGTCATGAATAAAAATGAAGAAACTCAGAGCACAGAGCCTTGGAGAAGAGTTAAAACTAGTGAATAACATTCGTGCATTAAAAATAAATCAACTTCTTTTGTGCATTTGTATGATAGAGTTAAAAATAATGAATGCAATTTATCCAATTGAAATTAGTCACCTTCTCTGCATTTTTCCTCAATGCATTTCCATCTATTCTTTCTAGTGTTAACAAGATTGATTTTGAAGGGATCTCTTGATGGGCATATGAGTTACTATATCCTATGCCCAGGTGAGGAAAATTTGATGTAACCAACATGTTGAAAGTGCTTTGTACTATTGGGAACCTCGAGAGATCAGGGGAGCGAATCCCACCATGAAGAAATGAAGTCGAGGGAAGGGAATCAAGTTCACCACAAGCTTCCTTAGGTCTAAGCTTAGCTGGCCAAGAAATATCAGGAAACATGTCACTGCACTCATGGTTGTGGAGATTAAATGGTTCAAATCTTTGACTGCAAAGCCATAAACCCAAATAAAAAAAATCCACAAACCCTAATTTCGATTGACTCTTTTAAAAAAACCAAACACTAAACCCTAATCTCGATTAACCCATCTATAACAATATTGAGCAACTCTAATCAACAAGGAAAATAAATCTCAAAGAGGAGAATATTATAATGCCGGACTTTGAAAGAGTACATAATAAGAGACAATCAAGGCCTAAGAATCACTATTATCAACACCTAGTCCATATAACACACTAGTGTACTTGTTAGTAGACCCATTGAAGAAGCCATTTTGTAGCGTCCAAAAAATATATGGAATAATCAGGCTATTAGAACCAACTTGATGGCTTGGTCCAATCCTCTCTACATCCATTATTTCGGCCAACTTGTTCAACTCATCATGGAGATTATTACAAAACTTTAATAATATTCTAATAATAAACAAAATTAATATATATATATATATATATATATATATATATATATATATATATATATATATATATATATATATATATATATATATATATAGATAGATAGATATAGAGAGAGAGAAAGAGAGAGAGAGAGAGAGAGAGAGAGAGAGAGAGAGAGAATATTATTCAAATTTGAAAATGTCACATAGAGATTAAAGTTTCCAAAATAATATTACATTGAAAATATTAATCTAAAATGTAATGCTTGAAAATTACTTTCTAGATATTTTCAAAAATTATCTTTAAGAGTCAAGTCTTGTCTTAGTGTGACTATTATCAACTAAATGAAAACTACTTTCGATATTTTCATAAAACAAAAAACAAAAAAATAACCAAAAAACAAAAAAAAAAACCAAAAAACAAAAAACAAAACAAAAATAACAAGAAAAAATAATAACAAAAAAAAAACTAATAATATTTATAACTATCAATTGCCCCAAAAGGTGCAAAGAGAGGCCAATAGAATTGTTAAATTGTGATAATTTCAAAGTCATGTAAATTTAATAAAAAAATAAAAGTGCAATGTCAACTCATTAATTGATTAGCTCTGCCGTGTCAATATGAAAATTGAGAAAAAGTTTAAACATCTTTTTAGGTAATCTTTTTCAAATTTCAATATGAACTTAGAAATAAATATTTTTGGTTGTGGCCCAAACTATAATAAAACCATATATGTGATTATATAACTTCCTAAAAAGTGTTGGTTACATCATTATAAATATCCATATGTGTAGTTATGTAACTTCTCATAAAGTATTGGGCAAATCATTTTTAAGAGAGGTGGATTAGAAGAGTCACTCATTTATCAAGAAAGAGATTTGCAACTTTGAATGGATTGTCTCCAAGAATGACAAAGAAGCATGAGGAATTACTGGGTTAAGGCACATAAGAACCCAACAAGACATACTTTGACGTACCCCCAGATGTTGGATACCCTCTCGCCCTTTAATACACCCCTCAATACATACATGACAACCACTCAGCCTTAAAAACTTATTAGTACATTGATAATTTTGTATTTATCTACTTAGTAACTTACTATTGCATTTTCAGACCTGAAATATCATTTATTTAATTTTTAAAAATTGAGGGGACACAAATATTTTCATTCTAGATATTCATCATTTTCATCCATTTGGAAGATTATCCTTTATTTCTTTTTAAAAACCCTTACATGGTTATTAATCACAATTTTTCTTCTTAACATTAAGTCGATTTCTAAGTAGTTAGGACATTGGTATATAGGACCTAGAGAAGTAATCTTTAATCACCACACCTCGACTTAACACTTAGTCATCTTCCATCATGTAGAGACTCCTTACCTACAATTGTCCAAACAATTCAACCTCGCTATCCCACCCCACCTTAACACTGTCATTTTGAAGATGTGAGGACATAATGTATCTCTTAATCAAGTGAAACCCATTTGCAAATAAAAATGATGTAGGCAATCTTTTCACTCTCATCTTGCTAACATCTCACATGGCACCATATTTGATTATCTTGATTGAGGTGGATCGATTGTATTCGTGTGAATTCAGAATGCATTGATTTATTCATTAATTTTTTATTTTTTTTATCTAGATGAACTTGGTTGGGCTTGTAATTGCGTGACATGGGGTTGATTTTGACCACTACCACTATAACATGTAGGTGAAACCATATGCACCCCCAAGCATAACCCACACAGAAAATGAGGGGAATTTGAACCTCAAACTTTCTATAAGACTTTATATCATGGTCATTGCCAATATAGTTGTTCGAGAGTTGTTCCACTGAGAACACTAATTTAATTTTATATTCTTGTAATTTCAATTAACTAATCTAAATCTACCTTTACTTTAAAACCAACTTATATTCTCTTTAATAACAAAGTTTAACTATTCTACATTTTTGCCATTTTCACCGGTGATATAATCCTTAGTGATTTTTTTGATACTTGAAATGCATATTTGAATCCATAAATAAATTTAGAAGTCAAGATAATTTTCAAACAATTTTTTATTAAATTTTGATAAATAAATTTAGAGGTCAAGATAATCTTCAAGCATGTTTTTATTAAATTTTGAATTAAACTTGTAAAAAATATATATTAAAAAAAACATATTTAAAATCTTTTTTTTAATATTTTAACTTGTATATTTTAATGTAAATATTTTTAACACTTCTCACGATAATAATAAATAATTATTTAAATATTTACCTACGCACTCTTTAATATTTAAATATTTATCTACATATTAGCATAATTTGTTTTTGGATTTCAAAACCTTTTACTCCTTAAAAACACCTATAATTTTACTATACTAATATGTTAAACAACCCTGAAAATATACATTATAGAATATTCATGTCCACTTTGGTTTATTAGTTACTAATAGCAACCACATATAGTTTATACAAAACATTAATAGTATTATTGATGTTGTTGTTGTTAGCTAACGAACATGCTTACCTTTACGATCACACTCAGTGAAACAAGAAGTACACACTTTGTCGGGACAACGAAAAAGTGGCATGTAGTCTACGTTCCACAAGGAACGGTGTGATGTCCATGTACAATTCAAAAGAACCACATAGGATCTCAAACCCTTTCTCATTCAAAATCTAATTCTCCATCACATAGCTTCAACCTTCCCTTCCGCCCAAAAGGGTTGATTTTATTTGTTGCGAAATTGGGAGAGATTTGCATATTTTCTTTCTTTATTTATAGACAATTAGCGAATTCGTCTCTTGCATTTCTGTGATATGGAAAAATTAGCCATCACTGGCTACAATCAGTTCCAGTTTTTGTAGAACAACTTTGACAAAATTTGGATTAGATGGGGAGGTAGGGTAAGGTGGAAGGGGAAGGCAACGAGATGAAAGAGGTGGTGGGAGTGAGAGTGTTGTGCCTGCATGGGTTCACAACGAGTGGAAGCATTCTGCAAAAGAAAGTTGGGAAATGGGAAAATTCTGTGTTGGAGAGAATGGATCTTTGCTTTCTAGATGCACCTTTCCATTAATATGAATGGTTTCAATTCAACCCTGTAAGTTCATTCTCCTTTATCACCTCCGCTATCCATTCCCGAATTATGGAGTTCCATTCTTTAGGAAGCGCTTTTTATTAATCCCATAATATGTTATGTTGGTATTGTACAACAATATACAAAATATCGGAACATGGACAAATGTTTATCATTCATAGAAGAGTATATGATAAAAAATGGCCCCTTCCATTGCCATCTAGATCTTTCAAGCAATTATCTAAGGAACCTTCCATAAAATTAATGAACCAATTTTGTGCTTTCCACATCAACTCTTTTCCTAAATCTATAGTTTCATCCAAACCTTTCCCTTTCACCCACTCCATAATGGGAGGACCCTTTGGAGGGTGTTCATGGCAATTCTTGTTTAGATTTTTCTGAGTCGCAGTCTTTGTAGGAGTTTTGCGCAAATTCCTTTGGGTGGTAATGCTTGCTAATTTTGATGATAGAAGATATTTTGTTTCCCCACTTTCACAATCGTTTAGAACAGGGTGTTTCTTTTCACTAGAAGAGTACGGTGGATTGTCGAATCCTTTGCCTGATAGAGATTGCGAGGTGGTAGACACTTTTTTTGAAGTTGAAAATGATGATGAAGAAATTTGACTTTTGACTTTAGGTGTTTTTTAAGAAATTTCAAGGAGAAGAAATACTTGATTACTAGTGGGGTTTTCTTTGGATGCTCCTTTCTGGCCAGTAGTACGTGCTTGATTAAGGAGTGTAAATTGAGACAAGTCTATAACTAAAGTTGCAAAGACCCATGAAGTTGCACTCTTTCTTTTGTCTGAAGAAATGTTGTAGGCTTCTCGCTTTTGTTGTCATCTTGGGACACATTTCCAGTGTTCTTAGTTTTGGCTAGGGTATTTTCTACTGATGTCGCTTGAGGATCTTCTTTCTTTTCTGATGAATGCAGATCTGCAAAAATAACAGAAAACAAATTTGAAGTTCATAAAGCTTAACAATCGAGAGAGGTAAATATTGACAGTACAGTTCCATATGCTATTTGGGTGAAAAGAATAATAACTAACAAATGATATTATATCAACCCATATAGTGAGCTTCTTAACAAAAATAATAGTAGTGACATATGTTAAAGGCAAGTTTCCAAAAGATTGTATGCAATTAACCTAGAGTCTTACTTCGGGTTTCCAAAATGATTATTTTCACATTGTCTAATACAAACTAAATTTGACTTAGTAGCCATTTGGAAGCCCTGGACGGCATTTGGAATCCCTAGATGAGTTTTGATTGATGTGTTCTATGAGATCCCACATTCTTTCTTGGAATGTGGCACGGGGATGAATGGATGAAGAGAGATTTGGCTCAACCATTCTTTGGTTGAGTGGAATTTGGTAGTCCCATCTCTGGTTGGTTCATTGCATTCATTAATGAGAAATCCTTTCCTTGATTTCCATTTGTAAAGGTATTGATGTATTTATGGATTTGATGGTTGTAATATTTATTGTACTATTGTTCCTATTATGTTGGTTATATGCACATTTTATGACAACAATTATGTATGGCTCTCAGCATTTTTTTACTTGTGTGTGAATGGATAACGTGTCTATGACCTAATATATGATAATGCATTAAATGGCATGAGGAAATAATGGTTCATGGAAATTCTCAGATAAGTATGAGATCCCTATGCTTAACTTTGTTATTTACACTTGTAGATTACATGTCAACAATATGTTTGATGAAATATATGTCATGACTAATAGGGATCCAGTCAAGGTATTAAACAAGTATTTTCTTTAGTACTTTCATTTCCATGATACTTTACTAATTTGAAGAGATGGATTGGTTCTGGGTAGTGTCCTGGGCTTTGAGCTTGAAAAAGTGGCTTAAACCCCGAGTTTGTAGGCACAACACTAAAAATTTTAAGTCCACAGTCACTGGCAGGCAGGCGTGTGAGAGTGACTTTAGGTTCGTGGTCACTCCCTTCCCCATAGCGTGAGAGCGACTATGGGCCAAGAGACCTAAAACACTAGTGTGGCCTAAGGACAGGCTATCTGAGTGGTTGACTTGTCCTCTAAGGGTTCTTTTGATGATGTTGGATGTTTGTATGGTGTGTTTATGTTGGTTCTACTTCCTTAAGGTGGCTTAGGAGGTAAAATCATATCGTAGTGGCCTCTCACCGCTTGTTTACCCCAGATAGCTACTTGCTTGGGTAGATGTGGGAGAAGGGTGTTACTGAGTGGTATCAGATCATGATTCACCCCTCAGAATCGATGGGCTATGTGTTGGTCATGAATGCATGCCAACTGCATGTGTGTCTCTTACACTTATATACTTGTTATATTTGCTTGATGATTGATTATGGTTGTAGTATGGTTATTATAGAGAATTTTTTATTGATTTCATGGTACCTACTTATATTCTGGTATGTTAGGTTACATTTTTTAATATTTTTATTACATGCATCTGTCTTGTAGGTTGATTACAAGAACTGATCGATTATGATCGACTACATGCGGTTATGTGTATTTATAGTTGGTTTGGCATTACTTATGCATAATGTTGGTTGCATGTGGCAATTTGTACAATGGATTAATGGTTGATGTCATGCATGAGGTCATAGCATGCATTGTTGATATGAACTTGCATTGATGACTGGATCTTAGTTAGAGTAATATTTATGAGTTGATACATTTACTCATGTATGTCTATATGTTGTTATGGTTATGTTATACATGTATCATGCTGGTTTGGTGATCTTGCGGACAAGTATCCTCCCCGAGCTATACTAAGGTACGTTGGTTTATTCTGATTTAGTTTATCTGACACATTATGACTTGAAGGAAGAAATATCAAATGGCTAGCAAGATGGTTGACTACAGAGACTCTCCCTATGAATCCAAAAAGTAGTATGGTGTTGGGACCTCTTCCGACTTAGGGTGACACTGAGAAGTTTAAAGGAAGAGATCAGGAGTAGTAAGGTGGATAATGATAGAATCATGTAGTCACAGGACAAGTTAGCAGAGGTAAATGAAATCATACTTTAGATCTTGTCATATTTGTAGTGACAACGACTACTCCGGATCAGTCATGGGTAGGAGGAAAACACTAATGGGGCATATGGAAGTAGGTCTCATATTACACACATGTTAGATCGATCTAACACCATTCGAGATGTGGATTGATGAACACTCCAGAGAGAAGGGATATACACAGGTATGATACTAGTTCTGATTCAGATAGGAACTATGATCATCATCGGTATCATCCTTACAGGAGAAGTGATAGGGGGTATTTTCCGGATGAATTTAAGAAAGCAAATACACCTACTTTTGATGGTGAAATGAAGAAACCACAGGATGCAGAGGCATGACTACTTGGCATGAGGAAGTTCTTCATGTCACATGATTATTCAGAGAACATGAAAGCTAGAGTAGCTTCCTTCAGTCTCAAAGGTAAAGTGGACATTTGGTGGGAAGATGTGAAGAATGTCAAGTGTATTCATGAGGAAGATGTTTCTTGGAGTGAGTTTGAGCGACTATTTAAGAAAGAATACTTGTTAGAAAGGTACTTTGATGACAAAGAAAAAGAATTTATGAACTAAAGATGGTTTCTATGACAGATGATGAGTACACTAGCAGGTTCTTGGAATTATTGAGGTATGTTCCTTACCTCACAGAGGGGAAGGCTAAGATTCAGAGGTTCATTAGTGGATTATTGATTGCATTCAAAGACATGATTGTGTTAGATGAGCCTAGATCATTGGAGGATGTTACATAATAATTTGTCATTGTCCTCATCTCAGTCCCTCTACGGTGTCATACATCAAATAAACATGTCAATATCTTCCCACTCATGCAAGAAGATTAAGCAAATGCTCTCTAATGCTGAAAATTGACCCTTTCTGACTAAGTTCCTACATCGTCGCTAGTAAACCCTTAAAATGTGCGACAGTTGTCTGTCATGCACTGTATCATTGCAATGTCGCCACTAGTCCCCAGTTCATGACCTGCGATGATCCAGATTTGCCGAATTAGTTAAAACAATTGGCCTTCTGGATGTTTCTAGAGCTAGTTGTTGGGTTAGTTTGGGTCGCTTTTACTCCTTTGGGATGGTGGTTCCACCTCTTGTGCAACCTCCCTTGAGGATGAGCTCCCTCTCCCTCATTTCATGAAGACTCGTCCTATAATATCACTCACCATTGCTATGATCTGCTAGTTCTTTTTAGTTCTCTAGTTGGGTCGTGCTACTGGTTCTTTTGAGTTTAGTAGATAGCTTTTGTGTGAGTGTGAAAAGTGTGGGATTGCTAATAGTTAGGTAAGAGGTTGTGGAGTGCCTTAACCTTTTATTAAAGCTTGTGAGTGAAAGAGAGATATTGTCTATTTGGGAGACCCATTCTTGAGAGTGAATGCTTGAAGAAACATACTAGCTGGACCCTCTGAGAAGGCTTGCGATGTCAAGACTTGGTTGTAAGCTTTGCTCTCTATTCATTTTAATACAATCAATGATGATTTCCTATATATTATAAGTAAATAGATCATTGTTGTTCCCAGTTATGTGCTCCGTTTTTTTCTTATGGTGTTTCAGGTTGATTTCTCATTGAGGAGAAAGAAACGGAAGCTAGAGCGGCGCAACGAAACTTCATCAACCACCGATTTGAGGTAGGCCTCCAATGATGACTATTTAAGGGAATTGATTGTTGTTTTGTCTTTGTTGTGACTAGACCCACTCTAGGACTAGAGGGGTTGCCTCTATCCGCAGAGGGAACACTTTCCTTTATCACAGAGGAGGCCATTCAAAAGCGAAGAAATTGCTATGAACAATCGAAGCGCAGAACTGAGACTAAGTTAGACTGGAGAGGTGATACAAAGAACAAAGGAAAATGGGATAAAAAGTGAGAAAGGCCACATGGTACTGATAACAAGGAGAATGTTGCACCACGTAAGATGTTCAATGCATCAGATAGAGGAAAGGGACATCAAGCTGAAGAGAAGAAGAAGGATGAAGGTTGGAAGCCCATAGAGTGTTGGACTTGTGGCAAGATCATCGTGGGAGAGACCGTCTATAGAATCAAGGGGGTAGAGCCAAGGTATATAGTGAATAGGAGGTGCAGACTGTTGGAGATGTTGGCTAGAGTATTCCCCTGTATCTATGTAGTCGTGGATAACGAGAAAGTAGAACACAAAGCATCTATCATTGAGATGGATGGTAAGCTTTGCGATCAATTTATTTCTATTTTGATTTATCCTAGATCTAATTATAACTATGTTAGTCCTAACTTGGTGGATAAGTGTGGTTTGTATAAGGAGTTGCATGCAGAGTCTTGGTTAGTTCATTTGGCTACAGGTTCGAAGAAGCGAGTTCATCATTGGGCAAGAGTTTGCGCATTTGACTTAAATGGTATGCTTACCGCAACACATTTGAATGTTTTACCTTTGGGTTCATACATTACGTTATTGGGCATAAATTGGTTGTAACTACATAGAAACAAGGTTGATTGCTATGACAAGGCCATTGAATGTGTTGATGACAATGGAGAACCAAGAGTCTTATAGGGTAAGAATAAATCTACATCAGTTAGGATGGTGACAACTATGCAAGCAAAGTGTAGCCGCAGGAAAGGGTGCAAGCTATTTGTAGCATATATTTATATTGATAAGAGTGATAAGGTTGAGGATGAATATGTGATGAACAAGTACCCAATTTTACAGTATTTCAGGGATGTATTTCCTGAGTACATTATAGAGTTTCCACCTCATAAGGAGGTAGACTTTTCTATTGACTTAGTGCCAAGGGCACTCCAACATCGAAAGCACCTTACAGGATGAGCACACCTAAGTTGGTTGAGTTGAAATTGCAGTTGAAGGAAATGTCGGACAAAGGATACATTATTGCAAGTGTATCACCATGGGGTGCACCATTCTTGTTTGTGAAGAAGAATGATGGTACCCTCATATACGCATTTATTACAGGTAATTGAAAAAAGTGACTATCAAGAATAGGTATCCTTTGCTGAGGATTGATGAAGTGTTCGATCAGTTGAAGGGAGAAATAGTGTTCTCGAAGATTGACTTGAGATTTGTATACCATCAAGTACACAACAAAGAGAAGGACATATAAAAGACTAAGTTTAGGACTAGGTATGGGAATTATGAACTTGTTTTCATTCCATTTGGCTTAACTAATGCTCCAACTACATTCATGTGTTTGATGAATAGCGTGTTGCATCCATATTTGGATAAGTTTGTTATTGTTTTCATTGATGATATACTGGCATATTCTTAGAGTGAGGAAGAGCATGTCGAGCACTTAGCAGTAGTGTTAAGATTGTTGAGAGAGCATCAGTTGTATGCTAAGCTCAGAAAATGCAACTTATTTTAGATTGAGGTATACTACTTGGGACATGTTGTCTCCAAGGAAGGTACTGCAGTAGATCCAGAGAAGATAAGGACCATCATGGAGTGGGTAGCTCCTAAGAGTGTGGATGAGGTGAGATATTTCATGGGTATGGCAGGCTATTATAGGAGGTTCATCAGGAACTTCTCACAAATTTATTATCACACTACATCATTGCAAAGAAAAGGTAATAAATTTGAATGGAATGAAGAGTGTGAAACTAGCCTTGAGAAGTTTAAGGGACACATGCACCAGTACTACAGATTACAGATCTAGACAAAGAGTTTGTAGTATGTATAGATGTTTGCAAGAGAGAGCTTGCTAGAGTCCTTATGGAGGATGGACAAGTGGCATGTTATGAGTCTTGGAAACTAAATGAGCACGAGAAAAACTATCCCATGCATGATCTCGAGTTGGTAGTGATTATACATGCATTGAATATGTGGAGACACTACCTCTTGGAAGGCGGTTTGTGCTTATGAGTGATCACATTGGGTCGAGGTATTTGTTTGACCAGTCGAATATGAATGCCAGGAAGACTAGATGATTGGCCACAATCAATGAGTTTGATTTCACGATGAGGTACATCAAAGGCAAGGAGAGCAAAGTGGAAGATGCTTTTAGTAAACAGATACAATTGAATCGCTTAACAGCTATGAGTTCTTATGGGACATATTTGTAGGACAAGATCTTGCAGGCAAGACAGTAGAATGTTAGATATATGGAGATTGTGCACAGGTTGCAGCAGAGTATAGGTATAGGCACAAGTGGTGGTACAGGTACATCTACATCTAGAAGTAGTGGTACAAGTACAAGTGCAGGTGCAGAGGACTTGGACTATTGTCTTACAATAGGTGGATTGGTCAGGTTCTGATACATGATATATGTACTGGATAACAGTGAGCTCAAGAAGGTGATATTGAGGTAGTTTCATGCGAAAATGTATTCAAGTCACCTAGGTTATCAGAAGACACTCACAGTGGTGAAGAGATCCTACTATTGGCCAAACTTGAAAAGGGATCTAGCAAAGTTTGTGGCTAGATATTTTCATTCTCAATGAGTGAAGGCAGAGTGAAAACATCCAATTGGGCTGCTATAGTCGATTATGATTCCGGAGTGGAAATGGGAGGTCATTTCCATGGACCTCATTACAGGGTTTCCGAAGACAGTGAAGCATCATGATTCCATGATGGTCATTGGGGACAGGTTGACAAAGGTTGCACATTTTATTCCAGTGAAGTCTACATACTCAGCTAGTGATGTGCCACAGGTATTCATCTAAGATGTGGTTAGACTACATGGTGTTCCGCATAAGATTGTGTCAAACAAGGATGCAAAGTTCACTTCCAAGTTTTAGAAGGAATTATTTGCAGTTTTGGGCACTGATTTGTCCTTCAGAACAACTTACCATACGCAAACAGAGGAACATACCAAGAGGGTTAAGAGGATATTAGAGGACATGTTGAGGAAGTATGTAATGCATCAGCAGAGGAAGTGGGAAGAGTATCTCCATTTGGTCAAGTTTTCATACAACAACGGTTATTAGGAGTCACTGAGGATGAGTCCTTTTGAGGTATTGTATGGGCGGAGTTGTAACACTCCCATTAGTTGAAGTGATCATGTTAGCAGAGTATTAAATGGACCAAATATGTTGGAAAACATGGAACAAGAGATGCAGGTGATCAAGAAGAATCTTAAGGCAGCATAGGATAGGAAGAAGGGTTATGAAGAAAAGAAAAGACTGTTCAAGGAGTTCTAGGTTGGGGAACAGGTGTACTTGCACATAAAACCGAAGAAGATCTCCTTGTTGATTGGCTCATGTGCCAAGCTAGCACCAAGGTTTTGTGGACCCTTTAGTATCATTGAGAGGATTGGGTCAGTAGCCCATTGACTTGCACTACCTCCGAGAGTGAAAGTCCACGATGATTTCCACGTATATTTTCTTCAAAAGTATGTTAAGGATGTTGATCATGTGATTGAATCGTCTGTATTGTAGGTGGAAACATATGGAGAATTCCCATCATAGCCTCACTGTATATTGTAGAAAAATGTGCTCATGCTTCAGAACCAAGAAATAGAGAAAGATAAAGTGTATTGCAAGCACTTTGGGCCTGATGAAGCTACATGGGAGATGGCAGATCAGATGTGGGCTATGTATCCTTCCTTGTTTTCCGGTTGAGGAAAAGAAGCTTTGATATGGTGGTTTGGTGATTGCTCATGGTGGTTGGTAGTTTCTTTATGAAGTTTTAGTATTTTCTTATTGATGAGCACCAGTATTGTAGCAAGAATGCTTCAACTCCTAGGTCTACCAGCTTTACTTTATCAACCCGAGGTTCGTACAAACTTGGAGGTGACAATGTTGTATACACAAGTAATAGTGATGGTTCTGCCTTTTGTCATTGTTCAGCTGGCAAGAAATACCACTAGGGTTTTCAAGCCAAACTTCTATGGATTCAGAAGAAGCTTGATTACTAATGTAAGAAAGAGAAATCTACTCTAGGAGAAAGCTTGTCTACTGCAATAATGAAACAGACTGAAATCCAATGCGAAAACAAACCATTTCCTAACTAACTGCTGAGAAACTATGCTTTACAAGAATTTCAAGCTAACATGTATGAAATGCTATTATCCTAATAATGGAAGTTAAAAACATAAAAAATTATTACTGTGCATGTAAATGACTGAAATAAATCTATTTTTTTCTTTTTGTTCTTTTTATGGAAAAACAAGTGTGAAAGCTAATGTTTTTTGGTGATGTGGCAAGTGGCTTAGGGATGCTAGTGGATGGTTGGAAGGTTTGGGAGACCCTTAGGTGACCTTGTGTGGCTTCATGGAGGTTTTCCCTCAATTCGGCCTCAAAACAGGCCACTATAGGAAAACCTACAGGATTCCCTGTATTTCTACAGGATACAGTCGAGAGCAAAACGATGGGTGTTTAAGGTGATGGAAGGCTTAGGGAAGGTGGTTGTTGGATGGAATGGAGTGATAATATGCCTAGGAGCACTCATAACTCAAAACCAAGGTTGAGATATCATTGGATTTTCGCAACATACTCAAAGAAGTTTCCTTGAAGAATGATGAAATTAGTGAGGGTCTTAGTGAAAGTGAGGAATGATCATGGATGGATGAAGTTGGAAGTAGGTTACTTGCTATGAAATATTTCTCTACTTCTGAAAAACTTGCACTGCATCAAACAATGATATTTTCCCAAAAATCATGTAAACAAGAAGAATTTTAATGAGCTAGAAAAACAAAGTTTAATGAGGTAGTTGTCTACTTCATGCATGAGGAAAATTTGCAAAATAAGATGAATTCATTGATGAGATCTATTGTAAGACTGAAGATGGAAGAAATGATGGCTAATTACTACACTTTCAAACTGATCAAATGTTGGCTTAAGCACAGGAAACTCTAAATTCTATGAGAATGTAGAATTTTGTCTTTTTGGGGCTTCATAGGGGTCCTTTCCTCAAATCATGAACCCTGAAGGAAGAAAGGACAAGACACCTATTGATAGCTTTTTGATGCTCCTTTTATCCCTTCTAACCTACTGCTGAAGTAAAGCACAAATGGAAGAAAACTAATAACCAAACTAATCAAATCTACACTACTTGTAATGAAATACTTCCAAGGGCAATTTAATCATGAATCTATGAAAGTAATCTAAGTATACAGATATAAGAAGAGGAGACTTTTCTGCTAGGGTTTGGCCTTAACCCAAGAGCTCCGGCCCTCTGAGTTAACTCAGTACTGGATCATGAAAAATCTCATTCTCATTATCAAAACAGAAAATTACATAGCAATGTCTTCCACAAGTCTGGAGCTCAAAAATAACTATTTTTTTTACAACAAAAATTTGAATCCTAATGAGACTCTAGGCCTCCTTATTTATACAACTGAATTCTCCAACGACTTCCTTAAATATAGGAGGCTCAGCTCCAAAACTCGAGATGAACTAACTCTTTGATTATCACTTGCTCGGCTACCTTTTGATCTTCATGACTTGGTTGCTTGTACTCCGAGCTAGTGTGATTGATGGAGGAATATTCAAATGAGGGAGGAGTAAATGAGGAGGATTTACCTCCTACAATCTCTCTTCCTTGTCCCATTCAGGTTTCAACCTTTAATCTTGCCAAAATTCCCTGATTTTCTCTTGCAAACCTACTCCACTATGCATAATATCTCACTTTGACTCATCCCATTAAACAAAATATAATCAAAACATGTAATAAATTGTGAGAAGAGTTGATTTGACTAGGCTGAGAGGTGAATTAAGGTCCATATAGTTACCCAATGATGAGGCTCATCATCACCCCCCTACTGAAAGTGTTTCTCATCCTCTGAGCAACTCAATCAATATCCATGTCTTTCATAGCTCTAGTGGCTTCCCTAACATCCCATGCTTTTGTTGTGGGTTCTTCTTCTTGTGCATAGAATCCTGCCTTCCTTTCTATCTCCTCCCACTACTTTCTTTCTTCCTCTTCCTTCCTTCCTTCTAACATCCCCAAGAGCAATGGTGGGCTGAGTCTCAAGCCAATCCAATTGACTTTGAGCCTTTGGATGGTTTGTTTGTACATGGGTGTCCTGTTTAGTGCTTCTCTCATCCTTTGAGGAGAATGGTACTCTCTGATTTTCAAACTGTATGGCAAAGTATTCCATCTCCTTTGAAAAGATTGCATGTTTTCATCCCCTAATAGTCTGAACATATCCTCAAAATGTGTAATTGCTTGCTCTGGGGTAGTAAGATACCTGGGTGCAAGTTGAGGATCATTTGAAATTAAATTATGTGTGCTGATGACAACCATTGGATTGGACTGCTAAGCTCTTACCATGAGAGGATCAGTTTGTTCCCTTTCCAATATCTTGTTTGTTTCTGTAGCTCTTGCTTCCTCGTGGTTCATCCATGATATCAAAGCCATCAACTGTAAATCCCCTAGCTTTGCATTAGGGTCCCATACATTCATATCTGTCAAGGTCATGTTATGCAAGTAGAACTCAAATATCTTAGCCCTATCTTCCAATGCGCTTTGATCACAAAGATCAATGAATTGTCTATAATCCTGGAATGACATAGTGCCTTTCTGTGCTAGGGTCTTGATTTGGAACTGTAGCCACTGTTACTTAAGGTATAATGCATAAGACTTAGCTGACATCCTACGCTAGATTGCTTCCAAAGATAGACTGGCCGTGGATGCCAATTAATTCTCTCTTTCTTGCAATTGTCCTTTCAACCATGCATTTTCTGCCTCTAATTGAGTTTTCATTATGGCCTCTCTGTCCCTCAAGCTACTTATTTTTATGCCCATCTCTTTGAGCTTCTCCTCCATGTGACCAATGTTCTCCACTCCCTTCGACTTGGCAATCTGCATCCATATATGTGTTCTAGCTCTTTCTCAAGCTCAAAGAATAATGGGATGGAAAATTTTTGTGGAATGTCCCTGCCCCCTTCAATAAATCTGTAGTAGGAGTCAAGGTTAGGTTGAGGACTAGGTTCCCTTAGCTCTGGGTGATTTCTCTTTGTTTTCTTCTACATACTTCCTTCCTTATCCAATTTCTGAGATTCCTGTAGGTTTAGCAGAGTTTCTTGTAAGACTGCCTTTGCTTCCTGTAGGTCCTGTTGTGTATCATGTAGGATGTATTTTCCTTTCGATGAGGTAGATCTAGTCACAGGCCTTCTCTCATAAGAGATAGGAGACTTAGGGGAGGTTTGTGTTGAAGATCCTTCTCCTTGAATTTTTGTAAGTGGAACCATTTTCTACTACTGTGTAGGTGAGTCCTCAATAAAAATGGGAACCTTGGTTGGAGTTTGAGGTTTTCCCTGCCTCATCCTTCTACTTTTTCTTGTTCTGAAGTATAAGGGGGTTTGCCTCTGTCTCTTGCCTTTTTGTTTGATAGGGGTGCTAAGGGAAGTGAGGTCAGTTGTTGCCTCTTTCTCAGTGGGTTCTGGAGACACCCTGTGTGACTCCTCCTTGTCCTTTGCCTCCTCTTTTTGATTGCCCTTTTCACCTTTGTCCTTCTCCTCTTCTTCTCCCTCTAGATCCTCATCTTGTTTATCAGTTTCCTCCTTGACATCTTCCTCTATTTCTTCATCACCACCTTTCTCTTTCTCTTCCTCTTCCTCCTCATATATTTCCTCTTCATCCCTCTCTGCTTCTTCTTCATCTATTTCAGTCTCTTCTTCATCCTTTTCACTAACAGTAGGGCTAATATCATATGTGAGGGCTTTGATATCCTCCTCTGTCTGCATGTCTCTGAAAATTTCCCATTGGATAGGAATTTTGAGGTTTTGGAGGGCATATTTTATGATGATTCTAATTAACCCATGGTGGGCTAACTATTGGTAGTTTCCTTCCTACACCTTTATGCTCATATATATCAGTGATTGTAGAAGGAAGTATGGTATGCTGAGGAGGCGTTTCTGCTCCAAACCTCAATTCTTCAATAAGACTAAAGTTATATCCATATACCACATTATACTTATAAGGTGGTAGCTTACCTCATTCCAGGGGTATGGTAGGCTTCCTCTCCTCACTCCGTTTTTGTCTTCAATGGGCTCCTCTCCCTCTAAAAATTATTTCTTCTTTGTAGTTTGGTTATTTCCCCTGTCTTCCTTTCTCCAAGGTATCCCTAAGGGAAGTGTGGTAATTCTACTTATGAGTTCAGGGGTGAGCTCTATGGAGAGGCCTCTCACCACAATATTGACATGGGTTTTGGTCAATGTAATGAGGGACAGAGAAATATCTTGGGCCACTTCATTATCATACTCCCTCAATTTCTCAAAGTACCCCATCCAATTATGCCTTGTGAATATTTCTAGCATAGGATGGTGTTGGTGAATCCTTATAGTGTTAATGGGAACACGGAATAAGTCGATCTTGCGGACAAGATAGACCTTCCTAGAATCTAAAGAAGACCTAATGACAAGCAAACCAACCAGACACTATCTTTCTCTAAATATCCTTTGATTAACAATAGCAAACAAGTGTTTTTAGGGCCTACCTTAGGTCCAACGCAATCTTGTGGATGCCCTCGCTCCTTTGATCCAAATGAGCTCCTTTGTCGCGAATCTGCAAACACAAACAAGGCAAACAAATTAAATATCACCTGAAAAGCCAATTGCATAAAACATATTTAACATGAAAGTCAAGGAGTCCATGAAACAAATAACATGAGATACTTGTTGAGAAAAATGAGTTTGATTGTATTAATTCAAAAGAAGAAGAACTTTACAATCTTTGCCTTGACGTTGTACAAGCTCCTCCCAGGGTCCAGCAAGAAGTATCCTCTACTTTGAAAAGTTTCACTCACTCCCCAATGAAGCCAAAAAGGTATGTGATCTCTCCTCTTCAGCTCAACTAGGAAGTCTTGATTTCACCAGCATTTACCCTAAAAAATATTCAGCTTCTAACCTCCTCAGCAACCAGCCCAATGCCTGTATTTATAGTGCAATGGAGGGAGGTTAATAGGTCCTCCTTCAAAGGGATAAAGCCCTCCTTCAAAGGGATAGCTCCTCTCATCAAGGGATTAGCTCCTCTTTTGGGATGCATGAACCACCTCGGAGCGAGCAATCCACGTCAAAATTCCTTCTAGAAACCTCTAGAATTAACCCAAAGTGAGTTTTTTAAGATAAAACTTGTGCCTTTTGACTTTCACAGGGGTCCGCACCTACACCGTTAGGGACAGAGCAGGCAGGTCCGCAATTTTTGTACATAGAAGGTGCGGGACCATAGGTGGCAGTGAGAGGAAGTGCGGAACCAGAGTTACATTGATTTTTAATGGCTTTCTCTCATTTTCAAAGATTGATTTGAAGAGCTGAGGTCTGAGACTTGCTTAGGAGGACTGTACAAGTGATGATAGACCCATACTGACTGCAAATAATCATGGTGACGATAATTTTGTGTAACACTTCTATTAAACCCCCATGTCATTTTTTCTGGTGAATTTGAGGAGTAGAGATGTATGATACTAAATTTTAATGGAGGAAATGGGACTGAAATTTTTATGGATACAATTCCAATATACAGCGATTAATTTCAATCAAACTAAGAGATTTTTCTCTTCTTTTTACTTGGAAAAATGGAAGGAAATTTAGAGCCTACCTCTTCATAGTGCTTGTTGTAGCCCACCCCTGTGTTTCCCCCTCTGAAATTTCTCTCTGCCAATCCTGTAGACTACCTGATTGTATCTTGTAGGATTCATGTGTGCTCCTGTAGGATCTTGTAGGAAGTCCTGTGCAAGAAAAAATGAATTTTTCCTCTCCTGTAGGTTTCTTGGGTATGAGAAAGAGTTTGTTAGAGTGAGACTCGAGAAGGTGAATGCATGAGTGCATGGGGATCAATGTTTATTTCCTCTTATGGTCGAGTTGAATGAGGTGGTGTGCTGGCAGTTGGGGTACAATTTCTATTTTTCCCCACTACCACATCATCATGCCCCTCAGCTTGTAATCAACTCCCACTTCAGGAATCCATAGTCTTAACTGCTTTTGACCTCATCCTCCTTTTCTTTGACTTGACTGCTACCATGTGTGGAGGACCAACTCTTTTGTCCTTGTTGACTGAATGAAGGTGGCTAAGTTAACTGACTACCTTTCGCTTATAAACCAAATTGTTCACAACCTTTACATCTTTTTATTACATTATGAAAATGAGAGAGTGAAGCGAGATACTTACATGCAGTAACAATACCTTGCTATAGTTTGTTTGAAGAAACGAGATTCTTGTCGTATGTTGGTTGCATGTGACCTCTCCTTCTTTTATTATTTTATGTTCTTTTGATGATTTCATTGATGTGCAGGTACCTGGTGTTGAAGATGATGGTGTTGTTACTCAGGAGCTTCTTCTACCCTTGGATCTCCATGCTGGAAACTTGTTGCAACTTATGATTTTTATTCTATGGGATAGGCTACTATAGGATTTCCTGCATGATGTCATGTAGCTGCATCTCCCTTAGAATTTTTGATCTACTACTGGGACCTGAGGATGATGAACACGGACAGAGAGGAGGTCTAGGGGTGTGTAAATAATGAAAAATGACCTTCAGTTGTTGTTCCCCTTTGCTCTCTGTCTCCTTTTTTCTCTGTGTTTTTTCTTGAAGACTGTAAATTTTTTGAAAACTGATTTTTTTAATGATGAATGCAGGGGTGATCAAGGTGGAGAGACGTATGGTAATGAATTGGTGATGTAGGGATTTTATTTTTTTTACATGGGTGGGTCATTTCCTTGCCTTAGGGTTACTTTAGGATTCTCAAGACACTGTAATTCCTACAGGATCATCCTGTAGGTTTTCAGGGGATCCTGTAGGTTTACAGGGAATCCTGTAGAAAACACAGTACCCTTGCAAACTGAGGCAAATGAGTGAAAAAATGACAGGAATGGTGGAATGATGAAGGATAATGGATGGAGAAATAAAAATATGAGTGGAATAGGTCCCTTTTTATTTTTCTTTGATCCCTGATCATCCTCCTGTTGACCTGCAAACAATTTTTCATGATTTTTCTTTTCTCTTTTAATTTTTTTAAACAACTAGTATTCCTCCAAGAGGTTTTCATCCTAGCTACTTGCCCTAGGCACCTCAAGAGAGGTTTTCACCCAAAGATCCTTTTTTTATATTTTTTTTGACACGATTTGGTCGCCTCAAGAGGTTTTCACCCCAATAGTGGGACTCAGGTGCCTCATGATGGTTTTCACCTATCTCCTTATTTTTTTCTTTTCTCAGTGACTTGATGAGGTAGGAGTTGAGACTTGCTCTGCCACCATCATTGTTTTATTGATACCATCAATGAGCTCTTGCTTTTACAATGGCCTTTTGTAAATTTTCAATCTATTCCCATTAAAAAATAAAGGAATGTCCTATGCATCTATAGTTCTTATTTGCACTGAACAATTATCATGAAATCTTTCTATAACATAAGGCCCTAACCATCTTCTCCTTAACTTTCCCTTAAATTTTTTATATTTGGAATCATATAACAAAGCCCAATCACCTTCTTTAAATTGTGTATCCTTGATGTTATTATCATGCCAGATCTTCCTCTGAACTTGAGTTACCTCTGTGTGTAGGAGGGCCTACATTCTGAACTCATCTAAACCATTCAACTGGATCAATATCACTTTTTGTGCGCTGCTGAGATCTAGATCTAGTTGGGATGCCATCCTCAATGTATTATAGTCAAATTCAATGGACAACAGGGCCTTTTTCCCATGACCAGCTCATAGGGTGTGAATCCAGTGGTGGTATTCCAAGTGGTATTATAGGCCCAAGTAGCCTCAACTAATCTATCTACCCAATCTTTCTTGCTGCTGCTAACCACTTTGGTCAGGATGCCCTCCAATGCTCTGTTGGTCACCTCCACTTGCCCATTAGCTTATGGGTGATAGGGCGTGTAGGTTCAATGCTTGATCTTGTGCTAGCTTAGCAAGTATTCAATCATATTGGAGGTAAATTGGATGCCTTGATCAATGACCCGTTCTCTAGGGTACCCAAACTTGTAAACTACATTCTCCCTTAATAACTCAACCACCTTCTCTTTTGTTGTTGCCTTGATTGCCTTGGTTTCAGCCCACTCAGTCAAATAGTCAATGCATACAATGATATACTTGTTTTGCCTGGAAGGAGGGCAAATGGTCCAATGAAGTCCATGCCCCAATTTTCAAATGGCTCAAAAGTCACTTGAGGCTGCAGAGGCATTTCATCTCTTGGAGTAGGCTTTCCCACCCTTTGGCACCGACCACACTAACTAGTATATCTTTTCATGTCATGATGAAGAGTGGGCCAATAATAACCAGCTTGTAACACTTTAAATGTTGTCCTCTTTACTGCAAAGTGACCTCCACAAGGCCCATCATGACAGGTCGTAAGGATGTCAAAGACTTCCTCCTCCCTAACACACCTTCTCATAATTTGATCTAGGTCTAGTTTGAAGAGATTGCCCCCAATCCAAGTGAACAGGGTGCTCTTCCTCACAATGTTGCTTTTCTCTTTGGAGGAAAAATTTGGTGGGAACTGTGCAGATACCAGATAGTTTTCTATGTCAGAAAACCATGGAGAGAGAACTAAAATGGCGAATAGGTGCTCATCTAGTATCTGATCATCAACCATTCCCTCCTCACCTACAGGTAAAGTTAATCTGGACAAAAAGTCTACAACAACATTTTCCTTGCCAAGCTTATCAAACAATAGTTAGATCAAACTGTTGTAATAAAATTAACCATCTAATTAATGAACCGGCTTTAAGTTATAGTTTGATAGTAGTGGATATAAATACTTATCTGCACCGCTCACAAACAACGGGCAATTACCACGTTCTAAAAGAAATAATATAGAAAGAAATAAGAAGAAAAAATATAGACATGTAGTGCATGGGCTCCTGTGATTGGTGGCCATGGCAACGCGGTTTTCTTTTCCCACTTCCTTCCGCATTTATGGGCAAACAAATCGACCCCACGTGTCCCCAAACGAAGATCACGTTGTTATTAATTTATTTATTTTTGGACTATAATGTTTTAATTTATTTTAATATAATTCAAAGTTATGAAGTTGTTATTTTAATATAATTCAAAGTTATAGAGGTTGGCCAATAAAACCGTTTCCCAGCTGATTCGACAATCATTAGGTGACCCCATTAATTAATGGAAGTCTTTCCATCAACCTTTCCGACTACCAACCATCAACTGCATAAGATAGCATGGAATTGGTGCCAAATAATGAGGAGGCAATCCCATCAACTAAGAGGCCTAATGTTCTTCTCTTGACCTACGAGAAGATACTAGACTAGCAAACATGCGAAGAAATATACCCAGAACACAGAACAATAAGAAATAACAACATGTATTTGATTATTCAGGAAGGAAAGCAATGTTCACTTGCCTCTTCAAGGGGGAAACCTCCAATAGAGTTGGGCTCAATTACAAAATAAGGCACGACACTCCTCGAGGGGAGTATCTATCCTTTATATAGGATTCGTACATGCAATATGTTTGGTCAATTTAGTGTGTCCTAAATTGCTACATTAATTATCAATCCGGGAGTCGTAAACTGATGAAGTGTGGCGCACTATATGTGCAAGATAACCTTTCCTTACTTTTTTTCGTTTTCAATTTTTATTTTGTTTTGGGGGTTTTTATCTTTATTATTCTCCTAATGTGAACGAAAATCCTATTCCTAAGTTTCTAGAAGGCAAGTATGGATATCGATTTTAGGCAATTATGTCCTTGATAATGATTTCCAGAACTTAACACTTTAGAAGGTTTTGAATATACTAATGATGAAAGTAATACTTGAACAAAAGTGAAAAATTTGCTGCTATTTAAAACAATTAAATAATGAACTATTGATCATGAAACCATTATCTCTGTTGCTATCTAAATATAGAAAATGAATTAAGTTGCTACACTCAAATAAATCAAAAATTACATTCTAGTAAAATCAACTCACATCATTCATAGTCCGATTCCTCGCTAGTTAGTCTAAGCTATGGCTTTCGGAGATAATCATCAATGATATGAGCAAGTTAATGTCTAATTGCAAAAAAAGTAAAACTAAAATCAAATCACAATATTCATAATCCGATTCCTCACCAGTTAGTCTACGCTATGGCTTTCGGAGGTAACCGTCAATGATATGAGCAAGTTGATATCTAATTGCAGAAAAGTAAAACTAAAATCGAATCACAACATTCATAGTCCGATCCCTCACCAGTTAGTCTAAGCTATGGCTTTCAGAGGTAACCGTCCATGATATGAGCAATTTGATATCTAATTGCAGAAAAGTAAAACTAAAATCAAATCACAACATTCATAATCTGATTCCTCGCCAGTTAGTCTAAGCTATGGCTTTCAGAGGTAACCGTCAATGATATGAGAAATTTAATGTCTAAGCTAACTAACCAAGCAAGTAAACAAGACTAAAATCAACAAAAAGAACTAGAATTAAAATACTAAGAAAAGCAAAGTCAGCAGAAAGGTTAATTCCATGTCACTAGTTGTTGCAAAAACTGTACGAAAATGCGCAGGTTGCCTACTCTATCCTAAAACATACATACACTAATCAACGTTATACAAAGCTTGTAAAATCATGAACAGAAGAGAAATGTTAATACCATAACAATTGAAATATACACAGGTGGATAAATATGGAATATATGCAATGGAAATAAGGAAACAATGCATAAAACTTTACAACAACAAGGGAAACAAAACCTCAGCGTGCATGGGCCCTCTACACGGCCTCGGTCAACAGGCTATCAATCCAAAATTATGCTCACGCAATCATGTAGAAACATAGTCTTCTTGTATATTTCAAAACACAGTTGAAACACGTTATTTATAACAAAGATTTCAAAATTGTTTTCCTGTGAAACTACGTCAACAAGAGACACGTAAAAGACAGTGTCCATGGATTTATCATAATGGTTTCCAAGGCTATTAAATATATCAACTGTGGCTGTTGGATTCGCATCGTGGGGCAGTCTGCAGGTGGCAACATGACCCCAGAGATTTAGGAACAGCCACGCATCCTTTAGAATCCTTCACGTGTTTGAAAACATAGTCTGGCTGCCATAGGACTCTTACGTTGGGCCACCGTTTGACCACCGTTGACCACAGCTTCTCTTGATGAATCCGGCTGAACCAATAGGACCTGATCTATGTCCAGGTCATTTCTAACTTGCCCATGTGGCTTGTTTTTCCTGATGACACCTGCGACCTAGAGTTTAACAAAAACAGCTGTGGAAAGTTGAAACAGCTACGGAAAGTGACTGGATTCCACAGCTAATGAGCAAAATCTAGTTCAAATAGCAAACAAAAAAACATAGTCAGAAAGCCACTTAAATGCTCTTTTAGAATCAATATGTAATGATCTCTGATAGCTTATGGAGTGCTGGTGAGGGGTAAAAGTCTGGGAAAATGTGTAGGAGAGGTGTAATTTCAAAGCTCAACAATACTATGGGTCAATACCATGGTTCTTATTAATACCATCTATCTAATACCATGGCCCATTTTCAACTAATTGTGGTCCCTTCTTTAAATGCGGGTAAACCACTTACAATTATTAATATGGGCTTTATTGACTCTTTAACTAACTATAACTATTACTCAACCCTATTACATAAATAAGGGGGATAGGGTTGGACCCTAACATGCCCTACCCCATAAAAATAGCCATGTCCTCAAGGCTGAAGCTACTAAAACTGCTGAAGAATAGTGACTAGTTCCCAGGTCGCATCTTCTGGAGAGGTGTCTTTTCACTTGATGAGGACTTCGTTGATCATGCGGCCACGCAAGTGCCTTTCTCGCATGTCAAGAACCTATGCTGGTTGGAGCCAGATTGAAGCTTCTTCATCCAATTCTGGTAGACTAGTTTGAATTTTGCAATGGTTCCCAACCACTTTCTTGAGGCATGAGACATGGAAGACGGGGTGGATTTTTGCAGTGGGTGGCAAGGCTAGCTTGTAGGCTACGTCTCTGATGCACTAAAGTATTTGATACGGTTCGTAGAATTTTGGAGATAATTTCATACAACCCTTGTATTTGAGTAATTTTTTCTTATATGGTTGCGACGTCAAGAATACCTGATCCCCTTCTTGAAATTTTCACTCTAAATTATGTTGGTCTGCCTGTTCCTTCATGCGATTTTGAGCTTAATGGAGATTCTCTTTGAGGTGGGCCAGCATGGTTAAGCAGTTCTATAGGAGTTGATCCACTACTTGTACCTTCGAGCATCTCTGGATATAAGAAGTAGGTGAAGGAGGGAGTTGACCATAAACTCCTTCATATGGAGTCATTTTGGTGGTGGCATGATAGTTAGTATTATACCACCATTCGGCTAGAGGTAACCACTGTACCCATAGATGTTTCTTTTCTAAAGTGAAACATCTAAGGTAGGTCTCCAAACATTTGTTGGTTGCTTCAGTTTGACCATCAGTTTAGGGATGATAGGAAGTACTAAGTTGGAGTTGGGTACCTTGTAGCCTAAAGAGTTCCTGCCAAAAGTTACTGGTGAAGATCGGGTCACGATCAGACACAATGGAAGTGGGCATTCCATGCAATTTGAAGATTTAGTCCATGAAAGATTGAGCCACCAAAGCTGGTGTAAAAGGGTGGGGTAGGGCACAAAAATGAGCATACTTAGAAAGTCTGTCCATAACCACCATGATGACTGAATTGTTGTCTGACTTCGGAAGACCCGTAATGAAATCCATAGAAACCTCTGTCTAGATTGAGGTCGGGATGGGCAATCGTTGTAATGTGCCTGGGGATTTGACTGTTTCTCCTTTGTGGCACTGACACACGTCACACTCAGCTACAAAAGTAAGAATGTCCTTTTTCATGCCTGTCCAAAATAATGAACGTCGAGTGCGAGAATAAGTCTTTTGAAAGCCAAAATGGCCTACAGTGGGAGATGAGTGCAACTCCACCAAAATGCGACTTTTGAGGGTGGATGTTGGTGATATCACTACTTTATCCTTGTAGCGAAGAATCTCATCCTGTCAATAGTAGCCCGCTGTGGAATTTGGATCTGCATGCAATTTATTAATGAGTTGGGAGAGCACAGGATGTGAAAACCATTCCTTGTGAACCTCTTCAATCCATTCTGGAATGGGAAGAGAGATTGCTAGCAGGTGCGTTCCTCTTCAAATTGGCGTGATAAAGCATCCGCTACGACATTTTCATGCCCTTTCTTGTAAATTATCTCATAATCATATCCCAAAATTTTGGCTAGCCATTTATTTTGTTGTTGCAAGGATAGGCGTTGCTCCAAAAAAAATTTAGGCTTCGATGGTATGTGTGGATTTGGAAACGCCACCCCAATAAGTATGGTAACTAGGTATCCACTACATGTAATATGGCCATCATCTCCTTCTCATATGTAGATTGTCCGAAATTTGTCCCACTTAGTTGTTGGATAGTGAAGGCTAAGGGTCCACTTCCTGCATTAAGACAGCCGCAATACCCATACCTGAAGCATCACATTCAATCACAAAATATTTGGTGAAGTCAGGTAGTGCCAATACAGGAGTGGAACACATGGCATGTTTGAGAGCTATCAATGCCTATTGTGCTTCATCATTCCAGAGGAATGAATTTTTCTTGAGAAGGTGAGTGAGGGGTCTAGAAATGCGACCATAATTGCGGAAAAATTTGCAATAGTAGCCGATGAGACCCAAAAATCCTCTCAAGCTCTTCAAGGTCTTTGGTTGAGGCCAATCCTGCATTGCCTGGATCTTTTTGGGGTCCACCCTGACACCTTCATGCCCCACAATGTGGCCCAAATACTCAACTTCTTCCATTCTAAAAGAGCACTTGGACATCTTAACAAATAATTTATGCTTCCAGAGCAACTACAAGAGCAAATCTACATGTTGAAGATGTTTTTCCTAGGTGAGGCTGTAGATGAGGATGTCATCAAAGAAAACAAGGACAAATTTTCTGAGATATGGTTTGAGTAGGTGAAAAGTGGATGGGGCATTACAGAGACCAAATGGCATGACCAGGAATTCATAATGCTCTTCATGAGTTCGAAAAGCAGTCTTTGGAATGTCTACTTTTTCATGCGAATTCAGTGATAGCCTAAGCGAAAGTCAAGCTTAGTAAAGAATTGTACCCCATTTAGTTCATCCAGAAAATCATCAACAACCGGGATAGGAAATTTATCTTTAACTGTCAGCTTGTTGAGGGCACTGAAGTCTGGACACATAAACAATTCCCCAACTTTCTTGAGCACCATGACCACATGTGATGAATAAGGACTAATGCTAGGATGAATGACACTTGCTTCCAGGAGTTCCTTGATGATTTTTTGAATTTCATTATTTTGGGCAAAAGGATATATGGGCGCACATTTGGTGGTTGTGCCCCTGGGACCAAAGTAATGCTATGATCATGTTCCCCTCTCGAGGGTGGAAGCTCATGAGGCTTGTCAAAGACCAGCAGATGGTTGTTTAAGACTTGTTGCATCTCAGGATGAATATGAAGAGAAGTGGGTTTGAAGGCTTGGATGGCATTAAATTGGGCTATAACTCCATGGTGGCCCTTTTTTAACAATTTTTCCATTCTATGTGAGTTGATGATAAAGGAAGCACCTACCTGTAGTCCGTGGAGGGTATGTGCGTGGTCATTCTGCTTAAAGCTCATATATAACTCCTGGAAATCCATTGTCATTGGGTCGAGTGTGCGGAGCCATTCAGCACCTAAGACAATGTCACACCCACCGATGTTGATGGCAAACATGTGGGTCTTTAGGTGATAATCCCCCATTTGAAGTTAGAGATTTTCACAGAGGCCTTCACATTTCATTGTCCCCTCATTAGCAATCTAGACCTGGAAATTAGAGACTGGTCTGACAAAACAATGCACTGCTTCAGCGACTCTTTGATGGATAAAGTTATGTGTACTGCCATTATCAATCAAGACCACTATAGGGCGATATTTAATAAAACCTCTGATTTTGAGAGTTTGGGGATAATGAATCCCTGCCAAAGCATGAAGCGATATAACTGGTTCTTCAAGTGTAGTTGGGGGCTCATTGTCCCACTGGTTGTCCTCATCTTCCTCCTCTGATCCCTCAAATGGTGGGGTTTCTTCAGATGAACTGTGATTAGTAGCATCAATTTGAAATAACTTGGGTTCTTTTCATTTATGCCCTGGGGAGTATTTCTCATCACAGAAGTAACACAATCCTTGATTTCTTCTTGCCTCCATTTCCGCTGGTGACACCTTTTGAACCTTAAGTGTTTGGGTAGTGCTCGGAGCCTGGGTGGGGCGACCCTTGGCTATGAAATTTGGACAATTCGACTGGGCCGCTAACGCACGTTCTATTTCATGAGTTATCGTGTAAGATACCATCCATGAGATTGGGTGTTGCAATTAGACGTGGGCTTGTATGGCGTCCTTGAGGCCACTGACAAAACATTCCAAGTAGAATTCATCTCCTAGACCTCTTGTGCAGAAGGCTAATGCTTCAAAGGCTTTAATATATTATTTCATTGTGCCTGTCTGTCAGAGCTTAGTAAGATGACCAAAAAAGTTATATTTATGTTCAAAGCGATCAGAAAGGGCTTTAGAGAATATCAACCAAGTCATTTGCCTTCCATAGCAGCACTGATGCCACTGCCACCATTTCCATCTTTCTTCGTCCAAGTATAGGCTTCCCACACTTAGCTTAGTTGCATCATCTCTGATGTGATTCAATGTGAAGTATTGCTCCATTTGTGCTAGCCATGTGGCCGGATGAGTGCCATAAAATTTATACATGTCCAGCTTGGGTAGTCGAGGCTGGGACTATTGGTGGTTTCCACAGAAGTGAAGATAATGGCTAGACTCACCCTAAAGGTTTTCATTAAAATCATATGCCTTTGATTGTTCCCCCGACTTGCCCTTTGTGATTGTGTCCTGTAAGGTCTGGATCTGCTTCGTTAATGCCTCCAATTTGTGTTCAAGGGTGCCTATCTTCTCATTGGCCATAGCTTGAGCTCTGGTTTGTACCATGCACAGATCCGGTGCACTTGTCGTTACTAAAAAAAAATATTTGGGACCACCCGAAATTTTGACACTTACAAGTGAATGGTACCACCTTGCTCAGCCTTTTGACCTGATTCTTAAGAGCTAAGTCTCCTATCGAACCCCTACTGCTAGATCTAAATGGCAGATCTAATTATTGTGACTGCAACAGAACCCAAACTGCGAGATCTGAATGGTAGAACTGATTGTTGCGGCTGCGATCGAACCTAACATACTAGATTTGATCTAGCAAAGATGATGTGTGATTGAGAGAGAGACAAGGGAGCTATGGTATCAAGGTGTGTCAGGTGCTATAGATCACAAAATACATAAGGGTCTAATAGTAGTACTTGGCCCAATATTTCAGGGCACTAACCAAGGAGGATCAACCGTACCCTTAGCCATACAACCCAGCTACCCTATAGTACACGCGAGTAATCTCCCTGAGTGCTATTCTCGGTGTACTGTAGCAGCACGACGGCTGACATTTTATCTATGGCGAGGTTTCAAGAGAGCCTAGGGGGCTTCCAATATACCTAGAGGGTACTTGGAAGACAGTCCATGCGTGGTTCTGTCTAATGCGCTACTACTCGAAGGGGTACCCACAGGTGTTACAAGGGAGTCCAACAAGTGTGACCACCTCTTCTATTTCCTACGTGCATGCCTCCCCAAATCCACAGGTTTATGCGCTCAATGACATATCCCATGGTTTAAAGACGCTGGAACACGTCTCTAGCCAAAAATAAATTATGCTAAAAATGGAGATCCCACCAGCCCTGTAAAGTGATCTGATACCACTTGTTATGCTCTTGACCTATGAGAAGATACCAGTATACCAAATATGCGAAGAAATATACCTAAAACATAGAACAATAAGAAATAACAACATGTATTTGATTATTTAGAAAGGAAAGCAATGTTCACTTACCTCTTCGAGGGGGCCACCTCCAATAGATCTGGGCTCAATTACAAAATAAGACATGACGCTCCTCGAGGGGAGTCTCTATCCTTTATATAGGATTCGTACATGCAATACCATGGGCCAGTACCATGGTTCTTATTAATACCATGGCCCATTTGCAACTAATTGTGGTCCCTTCTTTAAATGCGGGTCAACCACTTACAATTATCAATATGGGCTTTATTGACTCTTTAATTAACTATAACTATGACTCGACCCTATTACATAAATAAAGGGGTTAGGGTTGGACCCTAGAACCTAACAAATTGGATATTTTGTGGAAATTAAAGTTATTTTATGACCACTCGCTAAAAAGAAAGCATCGAATGTTATGGGGATTTTGATAGGCATATCACCTTTGGCTTTGGCTCTTTGTTACCATGGTGGTCCTATGGACCATTCCACTTATTCCACTTAGAATTTAGGTTATAGGGAGATTTGGGGTAGGTGAGATGATGAGGTTCCTATAAATTTCATGGAATGAACTTTAAGGAGGAGTGCCTTTGTAAACTTAGGGTGTATGTGTAACAACCCTGGGTTAAAAGTTCGTGTAATAAATTTAATAAAGGAAAAATAAGACCAAGGTCATGGGACTCGTATTCCAAATTGAGTGCTGGGAAAAACATCCTAGTGGGTGTCACTTCTGGTTTATTATGGCTAAGGAAATTGGCCAAGGCATTAGAAAAGGAAAAGAGGCATTGATTGACATTTATTTATGAAAATAAAGGAAAATAGAAGAAAATGGAGATGAAAGGTCACATATTTTCATGAGAGTGAAATTGAAGGAAAATAAACGAAATTGAAGAAAACAGAGCGCTCAATGATAAAAAGGCTTCTGAGGATTAGTTCACAACTTTTTGTCAGTTTGTCTTTGGAGTTAGCTCCAGAGGGAGAAGATCAATGAGAGGAGAAATAAAAAAAGTATGCAAATGAAGGCAACAGAAAGACAAGGAAAGCAAAGGGAAAGCAAGGAGGGTTGGATTCAAGCAGCTTCAACAAGAGGATTTGTAGGTAACAGGTTACATGTGTTATTTCCTAGATGATTTGTGAATGCATGGTACATGCATTTGTGTGTTTGGTTCATTTGTTTCCATTGGCATGGGTTTTTCTTGGTTTGACACTGGTTTCAGCCTTGCCTTTCCATTTCTGTATAGTCATGGTATGATGGGATTACTTCCTAGTTCAATTGTGGATTTCTGGAAGTTTTTAGAACCAAGTGAGATGGTCCCAAGAAAATTCCTAAGGGCTGGGGGTGGAGGTGGTTTAATCTTCGGGAAGTCCTCAACAGGTGGGAAGAGACAGGAAAATTTCTCAAGGTAATGGTGAATAAATTCAGAGACATCCAAACTTGTTTTAGGTTTTGTGATCTCTTGATAGGTTTTGGCAAGATCGCAGTAGCGTGAGAGTGGATGTGGTTTAACTACCAGGAAGCCTAGTTGTTTATGCCTTGAGATCTTACATTCATGCTTGAAATATGGCACAAGGGTGATTTCCTAAAAGAAACATTTGGTTCAGCCCAATATATGGTCGGGTGGTACATGGAAGTCCCTAACTTGGTTGGCTTCTGTGTAACTTAATGAGAGTTATTTTCCTATTGTAAATTATGAGCATTTGTACTTGTTATTATTATGATTTGATGGTTGTTTTGTCATGGTTAATAATCTAGTTATATGCTAGTTATAAGCATGGATTTGTAATGTATTCTAGATATGTCTTATTCAATATTTGATAAGTATTTGATGGGTAATGAATGCATGGGATAACAAGTTTTATTGCAGCTATTATGAGAGGGAATTATACCTCCTTGGTGATTCTCAGATAAGTTTCGGACTCCTATGATCAGATATATATTCATGACCTGTAATTTAGATGTTCACCATATGTTTGAAGAAATGATTGTCATGGTTAGACCTAGTTAGGTCAAGTTCTTGTTCAAGTTTTTTATGATTAGCATTATTGTTAAGTTACCTATCATTCTGGAAAGATCAGGAAGTTATGGGCAATGTTTTGGAGACTAGCATGGAATTGTGGCTCATATCTCAGGACCACACCCTTTGAACTGAAGAATTTGGGTTGCAATTGCATGAAGGCAGTGTTGTTCATGCATTTGGAGGGTCACAACCTCACTCATGCAATCTTGTGCATGTGGTTGGGGTGTTAGGTCAATGAAATGCAATCCAACTTAGGGTTTGGTCACCTAGGGTGGTTCTTTGGCCCCTGAGTGTCTTTCAAGATCTATAGGATGTTAGTTTGTGGGAAGTAAGTCTCAATTTTCCACCCCACTTCCATAATTGAAGCTTGGAGGTTAGGTCATGTCATACTAACAAATTTGTCTCATGTTTACCATGGAAAAATAGTGAAATTAGGTAAATGTAGGGTGGGGCACATTATAGGGTGGTACCAGAGTGAGATTGCAACACTGAACCTTAGGGTAAAAGTGATTATCATGCATGTATGCATGCTAGTGTCTATGTGATTTTTATGCATGCATTGTCATGGTTATGGTTATCGTGCATGAGGTCATTGTATGTCACTAGTATTATCATGCATGATTTCGACATATTGATAATATGATTATGTATATATAAGCATTGTGCTAATCTGGATTGATTTTGCAAATGAGATAGCCTCCCATAAACTTTACTGAGGTATGTTGATTATGTTTATATTTGGTTTATCTGATATGGTATGTTTGCAAGAAGAAGAGGAGGATTAGAATGACTAGAAGAATGGTGGATTATAGTTCACAAGATTCTCCTTATAGATCATATGAGCAACACAAAGAAGAGTACTTTCCTAACATAGTAGATACGTTGAGTAGTTTAAAGGAAGAAATAAAAAATTTACAAGGTGGATAATAACATAATCATTCAGTTGCAAGAAAGAGTTTCCAGGGCATAGGAAAAGCAACTACATGTCAATGTAGTGATCCTTTAGAGTTTTTAAAACTTGCAAAGATAGGGATAACCATGGATCAGTTATGGACAAGAAGACAAGACTAATAGAGGATATGGTAGCAAGTCTCATGGAAGACACAAGTCGGATAGGGATGATACAGCCAGAGATGGTAGGTTCTTGGACACACCTGACAAGAGAGGTAGTGGTTACAGGTTCCATTCTAGCTCTGATTCAGACATGTATCATGGTCGTCATCATTATCATCCTTATAGGAGGAGTGAGAGGGGATACTTGCTAGATGAGTTCAAGAAAGCCAAGCCACCAAAATTTAATGGAGAGTTGAAGAAGCGGAAGATGCAGAGGCATGGTTGATTCGAATGAAGAAGTTATTTGTGCTACATCACTATATAGAGAAGATGAAGACAAGGATATTTATTTTCAATCTCAAAGGAAAGGAAAAAATTTGGTAAGAAGATGTGAAGTGTGTCAGAGACATCAGGATAGAGGAGTTGAGTTTTCATGAATTCAAGGGACTCTTCAGGAAGAAGTATTTTTCAGAGATGTACTATGACGAAAAGGTTAAGGGTTTCTACAAGTTGAAGATGGGATCTATGATAGATGAGTACATGACTAAGTTCCTAGAGTTGTTGAGGTATGTTTCTTACCGAAAGGATGAGAAGACAAGATTTTAGATATTATTAATGGACTACCATTAGCATTAAATGATCAAATTGAGTATAATGAGTCTCGGTCGTTGGAAAAAGTCATTGGAAAACTGAAGCACTATTATGATCAATCGAAACGTAAGTTTGAGTCCAAGCATGGTTGGAAAGGGAATGACAAGACTAAATTAAAGTGGCCATCGAAAAGAGGAAGAGCTCAGGATATAGGTGAGAAGGAAAATGTTGTGCCTTATAAGAAGTTTAATGTAGTTGAGAAGGGGCATGGGTCTCAACTTGAAGAGTAGTAGAATAAGGGTAGTGGAAAAGAATCATTGCAACCTTGGATATGTGGCAAGGATCATTACAAGAAGGATTGTTTGTTGTATCAGGGTGGAAGACCTCATATATGCAATGCTCAGGAGGCATAGACAGTTGGGGATGTTAGTTAGAGCATCCCTTAGATTTATGCAGCATTTGATAAAAGGAAGGTGTATCACCAAGAATCTATTATTGAGATAGAAGGTAAGTTTTGTGATCAAGTTGTTTCCATTTTGATTGACCCTGGATCTAATAATAGTTATGTTAATCCTAACCAGCGGATAAGTGTGGTTTGAGAAAAGAAGTGCATGTAGAGCCTTGGTTGGTGCAGTTGGCTACAGGTACTAAGAAAATATTTCATCATTGGGTAAGATCTTATGCATTTGAGTTGAATGGTATGCCCACATTAGCACATCTAAATGTGCTTCCATTGGGATAATATAGTATGCTTCTAGGTATCGATTGGTTGTATCTTCACAGGACGAAAGTGGATTATTATTAGAATGATATCGAGTGCTTGGATGATGATGAAGAGAAGAGAGTCTTGCAAGGTAAGAAGAAGCCTGCATCAATGAGAATGGTTACAACTATGCAGGAAAAGTGTAGTTGTAGGAAAGGGTGTGTACTTTTTGCAGTGCATGCTTCCAGTGATAAAGGTAAGGATGTTGAGGATGTAGAAGTCTTGAAGAGGTATTCATTTTTGCAGCAGTTTCGGGATAAATTTCTAGCAGAGATTCCAGAGTTGCCTCCTAATAATGAAGTGTATTTTTCTATTGAGTTAGTACCAAGAATAACACCTGCATCAAAGGCACCTTACAGGATGATCACTCCAGTGTTAGTGGAACTGAAGTTGCAATTGAAGGAAATGCTCGACAAGGGATACATAAGGCCAAGCATGTCACCTTGGGGTGCACCAATTTTGTTTGTGAATAAGAAGGATCGTACTCTTAGGTTGTGCATAATTATAGGAAGCTGAACAAAGTGACGATCAAGAACAAGTACTCATTGCCAAGGATCGATGACTTGTTTGATCAATTGAAGGGAGCAATTGTGTTCTTGAATATTGATATAAGATCAGGGTATCATCAAGTATACATCAAAGAAGAGGACATTTACAAGAATTTTTTCCAGACCAGGTATGGGAATTATGAGTTTGTTATGGTTTCTTTTGGTTTGACTAATGCTCCAACTACTAATGTGTTGTGTCCTTATTGGGACAAATTTATGATAGTATTCATTAATGATATATTGATATATTCTAAGAATGAGGAAAATCATTCAAAACACCTAACAATAATGTTAATAATGTGGAGAGAGAATCAATTGTATACCAAGCTTAGTAAGTGCAGTTTATTTCAGATAGAATTTCATTACTTGGGACATGTTATTTCCAAGGAAGGCATAGTGGACCCAAAAATTATTAGAGCTATCATGGAATGGGAAGCTCCTAGGAATGTGTATGAGGTCAGATCATTCATGGGTTTAGCAGGTTGTTACAGGAGGTTCATTAGGAACTTCTCACATAATTCATATTCTATTACATCTTTGTAGAGGAAAGGAAAGAAATTTGAATGGACAGAGGAATGTGCAACTAGTTTTGAGCAGTTGAAGCAATTACTTACAAATGCTCCAGTTCTAAAGATTGCAGATCTAGATAAAGAATTTGTGGTGTGTACAAATTCTTGTAGGAGAGGAATTGGTGGAGTCCTGACTCAAGAGGGATAGGTGGTATGACACGAGTCAAGAAAACTGAATGAGCATGAGCAGAACTATGTGACTCATGATACTGAGTTGGAAGCTATCATTCATTCATTAAAGATGTGGAGTCATTATCTTCTTGGTATGAGATTCATTCTTATGAGTGATCATAGTGGATTGAGGTACTTTTCTAACCAACCTAATATGAATTTAAGGCAAGCTAGATGGTTGGCTACGCTTAGTGAGTTTAACTTCAAGATCAAGTACATCAAGGGTAAGGAAAAAAAGGTTGTTAATTATCTTAACAGAAGAGTGCAGGTGAATCACATCGCAATAGTGAGTTCATATGGGACATATTTCAAAGAGCGGATATTGTAGGCATGAAAACAGGATGACAGGTACCAGTGGCTTAAGCATGTGTTACAATAATAGGGTACAGGTGAACAAGATGTAGATTATCATCTCATGGAAGATGGTTTGCTGAGATTTAAGGACATGATCTATGTGTTGGATAGCGGTGAGCTAAAGAAGCATATCTTGAGGGAGTTTCATGTTAAACCATATTTAGGTCATGTTGACAGTGTTGGACCCACCAACATGTCAAGGGGATCTCCCTCATAAGAAGTCCCAATTACACCTCAGACTGTTTGGTGTAGGAGTCCCAACAGTGGGTCGTAAGGTAATGCCTTGACTACGATGTCGCGCAGAGGCAAGTAAGATAACTCTGTCAGTAGCAAGGGTGTGACCGCTGCAGTGAGTCAAGGAAGGTGTATGAGAGGTTCTAACAAATAAGGGGCAGAAAGGGTGAAGGTGAGTTCCAGGTTGAAAGGGATCAGTCCCAACTCGGCTAGGAACACACAACACAAAAGGACATACACAGCTTCTGGTGGAGCAGTCCACTCGGATGCGACAGTCACAACATATAAGGTAAGATAACATGTACAACACTCACAGATATTCTAAACGAGTGCAACAGTTGTTACAGCCAGGTTCATGTGAAAGGTCTGTCTAGTGTCTGGCAGAGTAGTCAACACGGATGGTGACAACATTAACAACATATACAACACATTTGCAAGAAGATTCATATAATTGCATGTGAATCAATTCATACAAAAATATGTAAGTTAAACAACATATATCATTAAGGAAACCAGAGCATTCCAACTACAATAACAACATATGCATGAAAATGTGTTGCCTCTTATTATATAAAGTATAAGTTCCAATCATACAATACATCCATGTAAACATGCTAACCCCATCAGTGAAATGTTACAACCACATCCACCTTCTCCTCCAAAGAGAATTACTAGCTCCGTGCAGTGGAGAAGCCAAGGCGCATTACAATATTGTCCAAGCTTTCTTCAAGATAGTCTTAATAGAAGCTTGGCTGACCAAAAGCCAATATAATGAGTTATGAGGGACTATTTATAGCAAAGGGTGGGGTGACCCTTGACATTCCCCTTTGTGATGGTTCAACTACCCTCATGACTCTTCACCTACTTTATGATTGTTACATCCAACCATTGACACTTGACCTACACTTGACATGACTCAACATTACAATGCACATGTACTCATGTGAGACAACACGGCTTGAGCAAGCTGTTAGGCCCCTATACTACTAGTGTAACCCCTTATTGTTATTATTATAACCCACTTATTATATTGATGTACCCATGTAGTGCCCATATTGTTACTATTGTGCCCCATAGAAGCCCACTATTGTTATTATTGTGCCCTTACATTATTATTGTTATGTCGGCTCTGATTATGTTATAACCCCTTAGACTCCTATATATAGAAAGGAGGTATTTTCATTTGTATCATCCAAGAATTGTTCATTTATGTAATGTAAAGGAGGTTTCCCCCTCGAAGAGGCTGAATTCTAAGGCGTTGATCTATCTTTTCTATCTTTTCTTGAGCTGGTTTCATAACATTTGGTATCAGAGCTTTGGATTCTAGGGTTTCGCTGCTCCAAACAGGTCATCGTGGCAATTTCGCTATAACTTTTTTCTATGACGTTTCAGAAGTCACAAAAAAACCCCATTTGAGAATAAATCGTGCTGAACCTTGGGTCCGAATTTCAGATCTTTTCGCGTGATATTTTCGGAGATATGATCTCAGGAAGTTGGTATTTTTGCAGACTCCTGAATTACACTAAAAACAGGTGACCTGGGGAAAATCGTCATAACTTTCTTTCTGAGCATCGGATTGAAATTTCGTAAGAAGGTACAGAAAGAGGACGTACTGTAGTTTTTTTTTATATATTTTTCAGATCCAAAGGTTGAAACAGTGATACGTGGCACTTCATACAATTTCGCTCTTCTGGAAAGGTCTATGATCAGGTCATCTTGGGAGATTGTGCATAACTCTTTCTTAGAGAATCCAATTTGGATCAGACTGGTAGCATTGGAAAGAGGACACAGAGGGCTACTATAGTTCACAATTTTAGAACTTAAAGATATGAAAGTATAGAGTTACAGTCGTTTCAAGGTCGAGCTCCTAAAATCAAGAAAAAGCAAGATGAGGAAGTTTGATGGCAAGGATTCGGTAAATTGGATACTTCTGATGGAGCAATATTTTGATCTACATGGTGTAAAACTATTACAAAAGGTATCTATTGCATCTTCATATTTAGAACTAGATCAATTTTTATGGTATGAAGGGCTTTGTTCTCGTAAAAAACTTGTTACATGGTCAATTTTCACGGAGGAAATGATAGCACATTATGAGGATACAAAGAGCAACATCTTCTTTAGAGCAACACCACAACAATTGGAAAGAGTAAAAGGGCTTTGTGACATAATGGAAAGCAATATTATGGAAACCAGGAAGCATACCCCTCACAACTATAAAGATGGAAGTGTTGTTTCTCCCGGCCTTCCACAACCTACAAGGGTTACACTACAACAATTGGAAAAAAAAAAAGAGAAAAAGGGCTTTGTTACAATTGTGATAGCAAATGTACTAAAGGTCATAGGTGTGCTGAGAAGAAATTATTTTACATAGAATATGAAGAGGAGGAAGAAAAGGATCAAGAAACATCAAAAGAAGAGGACATATGCTAGGACACCACGCCAGAGAAAGAAGAAATGAATCAGACCATATCTTGTAAAGCATTGGCAAGAATTACAACTCCTCAAACTCTCAAGATAGAAGGACATATCAAGAAGAAAAAGGTGCAAGAAGTGAAAGATCACATCGAGGAAGAAGAAATGAATCCAACCATATCTTGTAATTCAATGGACGAAATTACCACTCCTCAAACTATCAAGATAGAAGGACACATCAAGAAGAAAAATGTTCAAGAAGTGAAAGATCACATCGAGCATCAAGAAATGAATCCCACCATATCTTGTAAAGGACTGGAATAAATTACCACTCCTCAAAAGATAGAAGGACATATCAAGAAGAAAAAGGTTCAAGCAAAGAAATATCACATTGAGCATCAACAGCAAGTTCTCCAACTTTTAAAGGATAACGCCACTTCGGTGCTAAATAAAACGAAACAACAGGTAGATCAACATCATAGTGAAAAATGTTTTGATGTAGGTGATTGGGTATTTTTACTGCTACATCTCAAGCAAGCTATTTATGAGAAGGAAATGTTGGCAATACTACATGCACTTAAAAAATGGAAACTTTACCGAATGGGAAGACTCTTCAAGGATGAGGATGTGGAAGCATTGTTTTGTGCTATTTATATTATCAAACCAGATTGGATAAACGAAGCAAGGGATGAATGGAAGAATGACGAAGAAGTATGGCCACTTATTCAAAAGTTGCAAAAGATCCCAATTCAAGCAATATTGCCAGAAATTGAAGAGGAAGGAAAAATCATATTGGAACCTGGAGCAGTCACAGAAACAAGAACCTGACAGCTACGAAATCGATCAATTTCAGAGTATCTCATCAAGTGGAAGAACTTACCCGCTGAATATTCCACATGGGAGGACAAGAATTTTATACAGAAGCATCAAGAACTACTCAAGCATTGAGGACAACGCTTTTGAAGGAGAGGGGCATGTTAGGCCCCTATACTACTAGTGTAACCCCTTATTGTTATTAGTATAACCCACTTATTATATTGATGTACCCATGTAGTTCCCATATTGTTACTATTGTGCCCCATAGAAGCCCACTATTGTTATTATTGTGCCCTTACATTATTATTGTTATGTTGGCTTTGATTATGTTATAACCCCTTGGACTCCTATATATAGAAAGGAGGTATTTTCATTTGTATCATCCAAGAATTGTTCATTTATGTAATGTAAAGGAGGTTGCCCCCTCGAAGAGGCTGAATTCTAAGGCGTTGATCTATCTTTTCTATCTTTTCTTGAGCTGGTTTCATAACACAAGCCTTGCAAGACATCACTGACACTCGTTCTGTTGTGGTGAGACTAACTCTTTGACATGCATGTGATGGTGAAGTTGGTGAGCTGATGCCAAGCTTGGTTGTCCGTGATGGTGTGCATGTACCTCATGGTGACATCTTGTTGAAGCAAACTCTTGCTTCCGTTGCAACCGGTGCATTGGTTTGTCTCCTTCATCCAAATCATCTGCTAACATGCGCATGGTCTTCTTGGGTGCAGTTGAACCAGTAGCACACTGATGCATAGTGTCTGTGTCGATCTTCAAGTGTGTGCTAGTGATCATGTGCATCAAATTTCTCAAGTACCTGTTCAACTCCAGTTAGACTTGCTTCTTGTCTTCACTTTGGTGAGTATGCTGAATGGGTTGGGTTGCATGTGTGCACACAATGAAATGCATGTTGTTGAATCGCTTGCATGCAATCAAAAACACTACTCATCAACTGCTGGGATAGATCCTTAACTTGTACAGGCGTAGTTTCATCTGTGATTGCATGTTGTGCCCACTGTTGTTCCTGTTCTTGTTGCAACTCATTCATCTATCTATGCAGCCTCATGTTCTTCCTGAGTTGTTGCTTTAGCACATGAAACTCCTTCTTTGTTCCATCTTCTGCCTTCACACAATCTTCATGTGCCATCACTTCATAGCTGGAGTCTCAAAAGTTTCTTTCAAAATCAATGGAACTGCTTGAGATTGTAGCCTTGTTCTGCCTCTGTGTTGTCAAAAGGCCTCCTCTTGCATTTGTTTCATTAGTATATTGTCTTCAGCTATTGTTCATGATGTTTCTCATTGTGATGCTGCTATTGTCCTATATTTATGTCCTTGTCTACGAACAACTTGATGTCTCGTGGGGAAGCAAGTCCATGGAAACTTGATTGACTGCATCCCCAAGTGTGCTTTGAACGGTGTCTTCGTCTCTACTCTCATGGAAACCATTATACCTATACTGTTGAGAGGTAGATGAACACCTGGGATACCTGGAGATTGGATGACTACTGAAACTATGAAATTCATATTCCAATCTGGTTGTTGACTGTTTGGATTGCGTAATGTGCAATTCCAACTGGGAAGGATTATTGGCCTAGGGACAGATTTGTGCAATTTCTTGGGCCAAGCAGCCACTGTCTTCCAGAAATGCACAAAACAGTCCTGGAGGCTAGTGCTAGGCAGAAATGCGCAAATCTAGAGAGGAAGGTGAGCCTTCCTTCCCCAGATTGAGCAATGCGGCCTTGGTGAAGGGAGAGTCTAGGCCAAGGTTGGCCCAACTTGCCGATGGGAAACTGTAAGAAACTAAGACAATAAATAGATGGCGACACTAAGTGATAGCATAAGTGATTTACAGTGCATGCAAAACATGAATGAAATATTCAACAAGCAGATCAGCATGCATGTGGGTGAGGCAGTTTTCCAGTTGGGCGAACGTTCGTGCAAAATAGTTTCATGCATGCTGTTAGAATCGGTCTTTACATCCCTCCATCAAAGACCATTTCTCTTTTTGCATTTCATTTTTAGGTGCCCCATCCTGCTCAATCACCTACATTCCATTTAGGAGTATGCCATAATCTGACGGAAGGGATTTGTCATTCATTCCCCTCATGTCTTGTACCTGCTGGCTTAGGTCTTTTCATCAATGTTTATTAAAGTCCATGACAGTCAATGTTTGATCTTTTAATGGGAAAAGAGTCATGTCAATCATAGGTGTAGGGTTTCACAAATTGAGTCGTTAAAGTGTCCAAATCCCAGCAGGCTAGAGGGAGTTTCTACACATGTTCTTTTTTTTTTTTCTTTTTTCGCGAATTTCATTGTCATATTGACAGATTATGACTATTCTTCCAAAACTTTGTTTTGAAGAAAAGTCAACATTTTTTCTTTTGTAACATTTTCTAAAGTTCTTCAGTTATTGAATTCTCCAGGCGCAGCCCTGGTCTTCCTTGCTCAAAACATGCCACCATCCCTACAAAAATGCAAAAAAGATTCATCATTTAAAGACAAAATCAAAAAGAAACTTGAAAAACAGAGCTGTATTAAAGTGTTTAAAAGTGCCAAAAATAAACATAAGAAAATGGGTTTTGAAGAAGCAAAAATCAAACCCATCACTATATAAGTGTTTTTCATTGTTTGAAACATCATTAGTATGCCAAGAGATCGTTGGAAAGCCGAGTCAAGCTGTGGAAAAGTGAATTTCATATTTGAAGAGCCAAGGCTATGTTTGAAGGGCCGCGCGATGCATGGAGGAGGTCGCGGCGCACCAGGAAAAATTCCGTAGTGTAAAATTACACTGTCGCGGCACATCCAGTAGGCGCAGCACACTGGGTTTGTGCACAGTGCACAAAACCTATAGGCCAGTTTCTTGCTACTTCGGTCATCAAACTCACAATTTCTTCTTCTTTAGAGACAGATTCATCATATGAGAAAGAGTATGAGCAAGGCAGTGACTCAACCACTGAGCTTAATGTGCCAAGAAGGCCTCGAAAAGGTGGAAGACATGTCAGAGAAGAGCCTACTTCCTTAACTCAATTGCAGTCCTACCCTCTTGCAATGACATGCTTTCAGCAAATGTCATGCTTTCAGTATTGTGAGATGATCGCTCAGATTCAGCATCATCAGGAGTTAGTTTGATTGTTTGTTTTACATTTGCATGATAGTCATGTTACTCTACTGGAGTAAACTTTACCTTGACACCAGAAACCATCTCTAAGGCCACCGGGATACCGAATATAGGGAAAGAATGGAACAAAGGGCAGTAGCTGGATAGATCATATTATGAACCTTACATCAGGCCTAGCTATTTGAAGTGACTCAGGAGAGTATTCCCATTTCAGTTTTTTAAGGAATCTTATGCGTCGTTGATGAGACTCATCATCAGATACTTCAGTTGTGAAGGTTGTTTCTCATGCCTCTATGCATACCATATCAGGTTATTGATGCATTTCACAAGAGTGAGATTCATGAACATTCCATATTTCATGTGCCAGAACATCAAGAGGATGACCACTCTTGTGTGGAAGAAAATTCCAGAACAGCAGTACAACAGCATTTACCACTATGCGCTCATCAAGATCATTGTTGTGCATCAGCTTGGTTTGCAGGGTATCACATGGGATGATTTCATTTCCCGTGATTTTTCAAAGCTTCACAGGGGCATGAGATAGGTGTACCTTTTCATCAGTATGAGCGCCATGAGACTGTTAGTGTGTCGGTATTCATCACATATCAGAAGGGCACTAGACATTTGTTTGCAGCAGCAAAGCGAGTGTTATCTCCACCCAAGGTGGAAGGGACCTCGCTTCCGACATCAGCACCACAGGTACAGGACAAATGCAAGATGCCAATGTAGGGTGAGGGGCCTTCAAGTGAGCCTTCAGGTGAAAGAGAGACCGACTTCATTCACATTCATGATGATGATATAGATACGGGCCCACAAAGTGCACATCTTAGAGAGATCATTCAGGAGCAGCAAACAGAGATCCAAGCCTTATCCTTGACTTGGAGAGAGCTAAGTGGACCATGAAATACTTGGAGCATAGGAACAAATAGCTTGAAGATCAGCAAGCTATCATGTAATTACAAAACATTCATGAGAATCACCAACCTGCACAAAGGAGAAGGGTTGAGCTCACTTCATTGGAGCAGGAGATTAATGATGATCGGGAATCTAATCTCGAGAGAGTTAACATCTACTTAGAGAGACTTTTGGACAAGGCTGATAAGGACCTTGCATTACTGAGACACATGGCTTTCCACTACAGGGCACGAAACATGAGTTCCAAGGCACGAATAAGGAATCTAAGGCAAAATTGAAGAAGGCGACAAAGAAGCAAAAGAAGCAAAGGGAGCATGATCGTCTTCAGATCTTGGCTGAAGCTTCTTTGAATGAGCATGGCACTTGATGAGGCACCTTCAGCCCAAATTTCAAGGAATTTGGAGAAAATTTTGTCAATTTTGAATTTTTTGGCTTTAAAAACAGGTTTTTCTGCCCTGTGCGCTGTGCCACGTGGCACGCGCTTATAATTGGGAGATCTCCAGGAGGAAAACTTTACATTTTTGGATTTTTCATCAAAATTTATGCATGCACATGGATTACCTAAGGATTTAATCAAGTTCTGGGTTGCCTAAAGGGTCAAAAACACCATAAAAATGACCTCACTGCCCCTATTTTGAAACACAGGAAGCAGTCTTGGGAGATTGATGTTTTGGAGGGGAAAATGACATCCAAATTCAGAAATTCCACTTGTGTTAGAAATTATATAGCCAGGTCTTTCCAACAAGCACACTTGGGCTCAATTTGGACTTAAGAAAGTGCCTCAAAATCAGCTCCAAAGTGGCATGACACACACAGATTTTGGCGCGACGCACAGACAATTTTGGCCTGTTTTTCACTCAGCAGCTCAGAATTTCGCCCAGTTTTGACCAGTTTGACTTTTTGATGTAATTATTGATCTATCTTGATGTAACGTGATGACTATGATGTAATTTTGGCACATATTTACTTGTTCTATATGATTCATTCAGTAAAAGGTGAAAATTTAATGAATGAATCAGTTTCCTAGCATATAGGGGTAAGTTGTTTGACTACCTAGATTTCAATTCCTTGTTTAGAATTAGTTCAAACAACTCCTAGAATGATGAGCTCGACCCCTAGAGGTAAGGTAATGGGTTGTTCTAGTCTATAACATGTATTTTATTAGTCATTTTCATGGTTAGACATTTGGGATTGCTGAGCACTTCATTGTACATTTCATTTCTGCAGTTTTGGCAAAGGAAAGACCAGGGTTTTGCAGCACTTGTTGGGACCCATGTGGATTTATGTTTTGATGGTGTTTTTATCCATGTATCTGTAAGTACATTGATGTTATTGTGTATCATTTTCCCTTCTCTTATCTTCTGCAATTAAACAAATGAGTGATTAAGGTAGAATTCATGGACTGTTATGCTCTGCCTGGATATTTTGTTTAATTCTTCATGTTTTCATCTATTTGAGGAGGAATCTAGAGACCCTATTTCCCTCCTTGGCTCCTCACCGGTCTGATCCACTTTTTCATTCAATCCAAAGCATCAAATCGATTTCCTTCCTTGCCCCAATCAGAACTCTGCAAAAATCTATCCTCATCCCCAGACCCAAAATTTGCCTGTCCCTTCTTTCCAACAAAACCCCCAAAAAACTCAATCAAAACCTTGTACTTCATAGCTAGCCTAAAATTAGCTTTTATTTCAAGTCATCTCAGACCCTATTGATTATCTTTTGCTGATATTGACCCGGAGAGAGCCCTCTCCTGTCCTCGTAGGGCTAGCTACAAGGTTGAGCGTGGTTTTATGTGGATCTAGAATCTTACCTTTTCAGCCTAAGGTAAATCTAGGCTCTAACATAGTGGCGACCATACTGGGGAAGAAAATGGTTTTCTTGTTGATGTCATTTGTTTTATAAGCTACAGACGGAGCCTAAAGTTATGCCAGGTAGCCTTCAAAACGCTTTTGCTTTGCATTAGTGGAAGTAGATCAACGTTGCTTCAGTCAATCTCCAATCTAGCTTGTAAACATGACATCTAACTTGTTAATTTCTCCAGTACATGTATCAAGTTCAGATCTGATTGTTAATGGTGGACAATGATCAGACATAAGAAGGCTGAAATCATTCACCTGGCGACTCCATTCACTGAAAATCCAGAAATTAATGCTTCATGGTGACTCCACTGCAGGAAGATCAGTAGCTTTAAGATTTTCAAGATGGAACGGGTTGCAAGAAGATACGCTCCCATGAGCCGAGATCACGTTCCAGGTTTTCCAAATAAAATTCCCAAAGTAGATTGGCAAAAGACTTTGCCTATGTTTAAAGATGATGATAGGAAGGATGTTGCCTTACATCTGGTTAGATTTCACATACATATTAACAAGTTGAAGGTTGATTTTCCTGAAGATTGCTTGATGAAGATATTCATGGGCACTCTGGAAGGTGAAGCCCGATCTTGGTATGAAAGTTTGTCGCCTGCTTGTATTTACTGTTTAAAGGATTTTCATGCCATGTTCATTGAAAGATATAAAGAGTCTTATCCATCATTAAATTTAGTTCATGAATGTTGCACACATGCTTCTACTTTTATTGAAAGCCTTGAGAAATATTATGAAGATGATAATTTCATGGATGATGAGATCATGGAAGCCCTGCATGAAAATCCATTTCAGCATCATTAAGAGAGTGATACTTATCAAGATGATCAGGAAAATTTGCAGCAGGATCAAAATCTTAGTATGGCGGAAGATGAAGGAATTTTTCATCTTGACAGTCAACAAGAATTACATGAAATGAATCAACAGTATGAAGAAAATTTGTATACTCCTTCACTTGAAATTAATGAAGACAATCATTGTTTGAGCAAGAGAAAACAAAAAGTATTATCTCCTCTATCTGAAGATGAGATAAATCAACTCTTGAACGGTCATGTTCCAGCTCAAGTTAACGCAGATCTGCAGTGTGCACATGGTCAAGAAGGTGATGGTGGAACTTCTTCCTCTTCTGAAAAGGATGATAGTCCTGTAAACATCTTTATAGATCAGCAGGTTGAAGATGTCCATATGGCTGAAAGTGATGAAAGAAAAAGTGTTGTTTCAGATCTGTCCATAGAAGAAGACAACATGTAGGGAAGTCAAGTTTCAATTTCAGAATGTGATAACGTTAAGTTAGCCATTTCAGATCTAGATTCAAATTGTGATGACCAAGAATACCTTGTACTGAATCCCATGAAGGAGAACCCTGCAGCTGAAAACATCTGGAATAAAGAAGACAGAGTTATGAATCCAAACATTCTCATGTCATCGGAACAAAGCCTTCATAAAGAGGTAATCCAGTTAGTGCATGAACAACAAGATGAGAATTTTGTTCAAGTAGGTGAAAAAGTTTCTCTGGATGAATTTATGGTAGATGATAGCAATGCTAGTGTTGGGTTTCATGAAACATTTGAAGTTTCTTTTCTCATGATTGATGAATGTGATGAGAATCTGGCTGTCATATCATATGAAGATGAGCTACCATATATTCAGACTTCAGAAGATTAGACCATTCGGGATTCCCTTTTAGATTCTTCTTCATATGTCTCATGTTTTGAAATGTTTTTTGAAGAGGAGATCTACTCATCTACTTGTTCAGAATTTTTTGAGGACCAGGAACATACTTAAGTACATTGTGAAGAAAGATCAGAAGCAAGAGAGAAAGACACCTTGCTCTTTCAGCAGGAGGAAAGACTTCATGTTTTTCATGATCCAATGGAAAATCTGTTGCAGTCAGCAGTGAAGGTGATTATCGCAGAAATCAGTGATGAAGGAGATCATGGTCAATTAGCTTTCTAGATGCCCAGTTACAAGTATCTATTGTTTACCAAAAGATCTGATCAGGAGAATCAGTTAGCAAGGCATCTGCTTGATTGGTTACATTGGCATTTTGATATAGTTTGATGGTATATTGTCTTGCAAGAAACACAGGTGGTCATGTACTGCCATCAAGCTTTAGGTTTTAAGTTAGTCTTTCAGAGTCAAGTGTTTTTAGTCATTTCAGTTTGCATCGAGTTAGTTTGAGTAGAATTTCCAGTCAATAAATTGAGTGAGGTTGTTTGTCGAAATAATGACACCATAACCCAATGGACAAAGGCATTGTCTAGCTCTCCCAGAGATCTGCTGTTCTTGGCACCTCCAAGGAGCTACCATCCCCATTAGAGCCAATGTTAGAGTCGGTCTTTTCATCCCTCCGTCAGAGATCATTTCTCTTTTTGCATTTCATTTTTAGGTGTCCCATCCTGCTCGATCACCTGCATTCCAATTAGGAGTATGCCATAATCTGACGGAAGGGCTTTGTCATTCATTCCCCTCATGTCTTGTACCTGCTGGCTTAGGTCTTTTCATCAATGTTTATTAAAGTCCATAACAGTCAATGTTTGATCTTTTAATGGGAAAAGAGTCATGTCAATCATAGGTCTATGGTTTCACAAATTGATTCGTTAAAGTGTCCAAATTCCAGCAAGCCAGAGGGAGGTTCTACACATGCTTTTTTTTTTTTTTTTGTGAATTTCATCGTCATATTGATGGATTATGACTGTTCTTCAAAACTCTGTTTTGAAGAAAAGTCAACATTTTGTCTTTTGTAACATTTTCTAAAGTTCTTTAGTTATTGAATTCTCCAGGCGCAGCCCTGGTCTTCCTTGGTCAAAACATGCCACCGTCCCTGCAAAAATGCCAAAAAGATTCATCATTTAAAGCCAAAATCAAAAAGAAACTTGAAAAACAGAGCTGTATTAAAGTGTTTAAAAGTGCCAAAACTAAACATAAGAAAATGGGTTTTCAAGAAGCAAAAATCAAACCCATCACTATATAAGTGTTTTTCATTGTTTGAAACATCATTAGTATGCCAAGAGATCGTTGGAAAGCCGAGTCAAGCTGTGGAAAAGTGAATTTCATATTTGAAGAGCCGAGGCTATGTTTGAAGGTCCGCGCAGCGCATTGAAGGAGGCCGCGGCGCACCGGGCAAAATTTCGCAGTGTAAAATTACACTATCGCGGTGCATCCAAGAGGCGCGGTGCACTGGGTTTGTGCACGGCGCACAGAACCTACATGCCAGTTTCTTGCCACTTCAGCCATCAAACTCACTATTTCTTCTGCTCCAGAGAAAGATTCATCATATGAGCAAGAGTATGAGCAAGACAATGACTCAACCACTGAGCTTAATGTTCCAAGAAGGCCTCGAAAAGGTGGCAGACATGTCAGAGAAGAGCCTACTTCCTTAACTCAATTGTAGGCTTGCCCGCTTGCAATGACACGCTTTCAGCAAATTTCATGCTTTCAGTATTGTGAGATGATCGCTCAGATCCAGCATCATTAGGAGTTATTTCGATTGTTTGTTTTACATTTGCATGATAGTCATGTTACTCTTGCTGGAGTAAACTTTACCTTGACACCAGAAACCATCTCTCAGGCCACCAGGATACCGAATATAGGGGAAGAATGGAACAAAGGGAAACAGCTGGATAGATCATATTATGAACCTTACATTAGGCCTAGATATTTGAAGAAGCTTAGGAGAGTATTCCCATTTCAGTTTCTGAAGGAATCTTATGCGTCGTTGATGAAACTCATCATCAGATAATTTAGTTGTGAAGGTCACTTCTCACGCCTCTATGCATACCATATTAGGTTATTGATGCATTTCACAAGAGTGAGATTCATGAACATTCCATATTTCATGTGCCAAAACATCAAGAGGATGACGACTCTTGTGTGGAAGAAAATTCTGGAACAACAGTACAACTGCATTTACCACTATGCGCTCATCAAAGATCATTGTTGTGCATCAGCTTGGTTTGCAGGGTATCACATGGGATGATTTCATTTCCCGTGATTTTTTCAGAGCTTCACAGGGGCATGAGATAGGTGTACCTTTTCATCAGTATGAGCGTCATGAGACTGTTAGTGTGCCGGTATTCATCACATATCAGAGGGGCACTAGACATTTGTTTGCAACAGCAAAGCGAGTGTTATCTCCACTCGGGGTGGAAGGGGCCTCGCTTCCGACATCTTCACCACAGGTACAGGAAAAAGGCAATACACCAATGTAGGATGAGGGGCCTTCAGGTGAGCCTTCAGGTGAAAGAGAGACCGACTTCATTCTCATTCATGATGATGATACAGATACGGGCCCACAAAGTGCACATCTTAGAGAGATCATTCAGGAGCAGCAAACAGAGATCCAAGCCTTATCCCTTGACTTGGAGAGAGCTAAGTGGACCATGAAATACTTGGAGCAGAGGAACAAACAACTTGAATATTAACAAGCTATCATGGAATTACAAAACATTCGCGAGAATCGCCAAGCTGCACAAAGGAGAAGGGTTGAGCTCACTTCATTAGAGCAGGAGATTAATGATGATCGGGAATCTAATCTCGAGAGAGTTAACATCCACTTAGAGAGACTGTTGGACAAGGTTGATAAGGACCTTGCATTGCTGAGACACATGGCTTTCCACTACAGGGCGCGAAACATGAGTTCCAAGGCACGAATAAGGAATCTAAAGGCAAAATTGAAGAAGGTGACAAAGAAGCAAAAGAAGCAAAGGGAGAATGATCGTCTTCAGATCTTGGCCGAAGCTTCTTTGGCTGAGCATGGCACTTGATGAGGCACCTTCAGCCCAAATTTCAAGGAATTTGGAGAAAATTTTGTCAATTTTGAATTTTTTGGCTTTAAAAATAGGTTTTTCTGCCCTGTGCGCCGCGCCACGTGGTGTGCGCTTATAATTGGGAGATCTCTAGGAGGAAAACTTTAAATTTTTGGATTTTTCATCAAAATTTATGCATTCTCATGGATTACCTAAGGATTTCATCAAGTTTTGGGTTGCCTAAAGGGTCAAAAACACCCTAAAAATGACCTCACTGCCCCTATTTTGACACACAGGAAGCAGTCTTGGGAGATTGATGTTTTGGATGGGAAAATGACATCCAAATTCAGAAATCCCACTTGGGTTAGAACGTAGATAGGTAGGGATTTCCAACAAGCACACTTGGGCTCAATTTGGACTTCAGAAAGTGCCTCAAAATTGTCTCCAAAGTGGCAAGATGCACACAGATTTTGGCGTGGCGCACAGACAATTTTGTCCTGTTTTTCACTCAGCAGCTTAGAATTTCGCCCAGTCTTGACCAGTTTGACTTTTTGATGTAATTATTGATCTATATTGATGTAACTTGATGACTATGATGTAATTTTGGCACATATTTACTTGTTCTAGATGATTCATTCACTAAAAGGTGAAAATTTAATGAATGAATCAGTTTCCTAGCATATAGGGGTAAGTTGTTTGACTACCTAGATTTCAATTCCTTGTTTAGAATTATTTCAAGCAGCTCCTAGAATGATGAGCTCAACCCCTAGAGGCAAGGGAATGGGTTGGGCTAGTCTATATCATGTATTTTCTGAGTCATTTTCATGGTTGGACATTTGGGATTTCTGAGCACTTCATTGTACATTTCATTTCTGCAATTTTGGCAAAGCAAAGACCAAGGTTTTGCAGAACTTGTTGGGATCCATGTGGCTTTTTATGTTTTTATGGTCTGTTTCTCCATGTATTTTTAAGTTCATTGATGTTATTGTGTATCATTTTCCCTTCTCTTATCTTCTGCAATTAAACAAATGAGTGAATAAGGTAGAATTCATGGACTGTTATGCTCTGCCTGGATATTTTGTTTAATTCTTCATGTTTTCATCTGTTTGAGGAGGACTCTTGAGACCCTCTTGCCCTCCTTGGCTCCTCACCAGTGTTATCCACCCGTTCATTCAATCTAAAGCATCAAATCGATTTCCTTCCTTGCCCCAATCAGAACTCTGCAAAAATCTTGCCTCATCCCCGGACCCAAAATTTTCCTATCCCTTTTTTCCAACAAAACCCCCAAAAAAACTCACTCAAAACCTTGTACTTCATACCTAGCCTAAAATTAGCTTTTATTTCAAGTCATCTCAGACCCTATTGATTATCTTTTGCTGAGATTGACCCAGAGAGAGCCCTCTCCTATCCTCGTAGGGCTAGCTACGAGGCTGAGCATGGTTTGATGTGGACCTAGAATCTTACCTTTTCAGCCTGAGGTAAATCTAGGCTCTAACACATGCAACAGCAGTGAGATCGCAATGAAAACTGAAACAAAGCTAGGAAAAGCTAGTATATATGTAAATGACAACAAGCACTCAAATAAATCAAGCAAACAGTACTCCCATAAGTGAAAACACAAAAAGCAACAGAAATGCAGCACAAGGCATGGGAAGCGGGCTTACCCAAAAACAACTGAGCTGAATGTGATAATTGCTCCTAGATGTGGTGTGGGATGTCAGAGCTACAAGGTTTATGTGAGGAATGAGATCTGCAGCGTTCGGTTGCTGAGTTTTGATAACATCAAGGTTGTGATGCACATGCCACAAATCGAGGGGAAGAGACACTTGGTGGGAGGTTTCGGAATTTCTCCTTGCATGTAACCTCCAACTAATAAACATAGATCCCTGAAACAAGGGATGCCTTTGCAGGTTGCCTTGCGAGAAGCAGTTCATGCATGCAATTATGTTTTTCTCAGTACTGGAAGGAACAAGTCAACTCAGCTGCACATGCAAGAGACTGCTCGACTGCTGGAGAAAATGCGCATTTTTGGCTGGGAGCTGGGCTAGTTGCCTAGGAGATTTGTGCAATTTCTAAGCAGAGTAGTTGACTGCTGCCCAGATTTGCGCAAATTTTTGGCTAAGCAGCCTTGCTCGAGAAATTTGTGCAAATCCTGCTGGGAGTGTTGGCAGGCAGGATTGCACAATCCTGCGACCCAGCAGGCTACCAAAGAGGATTGCGCAATTTCTGGAGGGAAGGTTGGTTGCCCTCCAGAAATGCGCAATTTTCAAGGGGAAGCTGCTCAGCCTATAGCTGGACAAAGTTCGGGTGAGCAACCTATGATGGGAAAGGATCAAGTTGTGACCAACAGGCTGCCTTTGTGCAAGAAAGACACTGAAGCTTGTGAACTTGACAAAGCAAGGCAACCTATTGTGAAGGTTGGAAGGGAGGCTCCAAAACAAGACTAAGGAAAACTTTTGGAGGGTGGCTGTAGCTGTTACAACACTTGGTGACACACTGGTAGAACTCCAGCTCTTTGAATGGACTTTGTTCGTCAAAAGCAAGTCTAACACCTTCAGAAGTATTGTTCAGTTTTCAGCTCATCTTGGTTTCACATTAACTTGATTGTAAGATGTAGAATCTACCAAACCCTTGGTCGATTGACACACATTCCAAGCCAAGGCAACAAAGTTGTTTTAATTGTTAGGTAAAGTTGACTTAGGATAGAGTCAAAGTTGGCCAGGTTAAACAGTGATGGTTTTGGGGCACATGGTATTGTGCACCCATAGTATTCTGCCCGTGGTATTATATGTAATGGAGCTTATAAAAGGCTGGAAGGACTTCATTGTAATGCAAGACCTGGAGGTGAGCGGTGAAGGCTCACTTGGTTGGATTAGCCAAGGTTTTGGCCAAGGATAGTGAAATTTCATTATGGTTGGGTTTTTCCTTGGATTTGGGGTTTTCCTAGATAAACATGTGTGTTTATGTGTTTATGGTTGTTGCTAGTTATTTTTATATTTATTCCTCTCAGTAATTAGTTATGTTATGTAGTAAATTTCTTAACAACTGGTATCAGAGCCGAAGGTCTATTTGGCTGATAAACTCGCAAGAAAGAATGGTTCCTCATTCGAGTGGGAGCAATGACAAAAGATGGTAAGTTTAGGGTCGAGAAATTTAACGGCCAAAACTTCTCGCTATGGAAGATGGAGATGGAAGATTATCTGTATCAAAAATATCTGTACGTACCATTGAGCGGAAAAACAAAGAAGCCGACGGCTATGACATATGAAGAATGGAACCTTCTCGATAGAAAGGCACTTGGAACAATACGGTTGTGCCTCACTGCATCAGTCGCCTTCAACATTTCGAAGGAAACAACGATAGAGGGTTTGATTTAGGCGTTGTCGAAACTATATGAAAAACCCTTGGCCTTAAACAAGGTATTTCTTATGAAATGGTTATTTAATATGAAGATGTCGGAAGGTGGATCTATTGCAGATCATTTAAATGATTTTATTACAGTTACAAGTCAGTTAAGTTCTGTAGGGGTAAACTTTGAAGATGAAGTTAGAGCTCTATTATTCTTGTGCTCATTGCCAAAAAGTTCAAATGGTTTAGTAATGGCCATTAGGAACTCTATCTTTCTATCTAGTACTTTAAAGTTTGATGATGTTTTCAGTGTTATCCTTAGCGAGGAAATGCAATGGAAAAGCTCCGGTGAGACATCGGGTAATGCTTTGAGTGCAGAATCTTGGGGAAGAAAAATGGAAAGAGAAAAGAGCTCAAGATATCATAGTAAATCAAGGAAAGGCAGACTCAAGTCCAGATCGGGGATAGTGTGCTGGAAATGTGGAAAGAAAGGACACCTAAAGAAAGACTGTAGATCTCGAATATACCCCTATAAGAAAGACTGTAGACTGTAGATCTCGGATATACCCCTATATAGGTGCTTGTGTACCTATATACCCCTAAAGAAATACTGTAGACATTTTTTCTTCTACTCTTGCTTTTCTTTGTTGATTGTTAGTTTGTTCGCTTGTTTTGTTCATAGGTTAGTTTTGCATGAAACCATGTATGAATTTTGAAGCGAGCTGGGTAAAGTACAAGAGGGCTTGTACATCTATCGCTACTTGGTTATCTATCATCTTGCCTCTGTATGATGAGCTTGTTAATTTTATTCCATGATACATCAAAGGAAAATATGTACTGTTTGAAGTGAACCTTGGTGTAAACACAACGCTTGCACGCTAACTAGTGTCACCTTCTCTAGTCGATTGTTTTTTGGTTAACCCTTGTCATCTCAGTCAAGTAGAGTAAGGTAAGGGGGAAAACCTTAACAAGCACGTTAGAGATACAATAAACTACTTCTCTACTGGAACAACCTCTTCTGCTTTCAATAAGTCGGGATCCCTCTTCTGCCTCTGAAATGAATAAGTGCTATGCATAGTGAAAAGTGAAAAAATGAAAAATGAAAAATGAATAAGGTGAAAGAAGAGAAAGGCTGCCTTCGTAGGGAGGTGATGCAAGGAACTCCATCGAGGTACTGACTAGGAGCACTAGCAGTGGAGCAATAATTGTGTTCCTATGTGACTCCACCTAGGTACTGTCCAGGCCTGCTGGTAGTGGAGCAACACCAGAGATAAAACTAAGACTCTGACGACTATATTGCTTGTGCACCTATATACCCCTCAACCCTTGTGCACCTATATACCCCATCTCTTTCTTCAGATTCAGCCAATAGCAGAACTTCTTCACAATTCTCAAAGTCTTCTGATAACCTGGGTGATCTGTTGTGGCAGCTACAACCACCCTCCAAAATTTTTCCTTAGCCTTGTTTTGGAGCCTCCTTGCAACCTTCACAGCAGCTTGCCTTGCTTCGTCAAGTTCACAAGCTTCAGTGTCTTTCTTACACAAAGGCAGCCTATTGGTCACCTGTTGATCCTTTCCCCTCACAAGTTGTTCACCCAAACTTGGTCCAGCTGCAAGATGAGTAGCTTCCCCTTGAAAATTGTACATTTCTGGAAGGCAACAACCCTTCCCTCCAAAAATTGCACAATCCTCTCTGGTAGCCTATTGGGCTCTAGGATTGCGCAATCCTGCCTGCTAACACTCTGAGCATGATTTGCGCAAATTTCCCTAGCAAGGCTACTCAGCCCAGAGTTTTCACAAATCTGGGCAACAGTCAGCTTCTCTACCCAGAAATTGCACAAATCTCCTAGGCAACCAGCCTAGCTCCTAGCGAGAAATGCCCATTTTTCTCCAGCAGTCGAGTAGTCTCTTGCATGTGCAGCTGAGTTGATTGGTTCTCTTCGATACTAAGAAAAACAGACTTGCATGCATGGGCTACTTCTCCCAAGGCAGCATGCAAATGCATCCCTTGTTTCAGGGATCTATGTTTAGCAACTGGAGGTTACATGCAAGGAACAATTCTGAAACCTCCCACCAAGTGTCACTTCCCCTAGATTCATGGCATGCATGTCACAACCTCGATGTTATCAAAATCATCAATTGGACACTACAAAGCTCATTCCTCACATCGACCTTGCAGCTCTAACATCCCACTTCACATCTAGGACTATTCAGCACATTCAGCTTAGCTTTTTTGGGGTTAGCCCGCTTCCCATGCTTTATATTGCATTTCTATCACTTTTTGTGTTTTCTCTTGTGGGAGTACTATTTGATTGATTTATTTGAGCACTTGCTATCATTTACATATATAATAGCTTGTCTTAGCTCTGTTTCAGTTTTCGTTTCTATCTCACTATTGTCGCATGCATGAAACTATTTTGCACGGATGTCCACCCAACCTGCGAACTGTGTCATCCATATGCATGTTTATCTGTTTGTTGAATCTTTCATTCATGTTTTGCATGCACTATCAATCACTTCTGCTATCTCTTAGTGTCACCATGCATTTACTTCTTAGTTGATTTCAGTTGCTCGTCGACAAGTAGGGCCAACCTTGGCCTGGACTCTGCCTTCACCAAGGCTGCATTGCGCAATCTGGGAAAGGAAGGCTCACCTTCCTCTCCAGATCTGCACATTCCTGCCCAACACTGACCTCCATGACTGTTTTTCACATTTCTAGAAGACAGTGGCTGCTTGGCCCAAGAAATTGTGCAAATATGTTCCTAGGCCAACAGTCCTTCCTAGCTGGAATTGCGCATTGCACAATCCCAGCAGTTAGTAACCATTCTGGACTTTGCATTGCATAGTTCCAGCAGTCAGCTAGTCTCCCAATAGTCTGACTATGCCTTGTGTAGTCTATTGGCAGTTGGTCTCCCAACTTCTCGACCAAAATTTCACAACCTTCATGATCATGCACCTAGGTATATTGCAAGTCATTTCTCATGTTCATTTTGGTTTTTGAATCATAGGTTGCTTTCCATCAGTGTTTCCATGTCTCCAGGTATCTTAGGTGTTCATCTGCCTCTCAGCAGTATAGGTACAATGGTTCCTAGGAGAGCAGAAATGAAGACATCGTTTAGAGCATACTTGGGGATGCACTCGATCAAGTGTCTAGGGACTTGCCTGCCCACGAAGACATCAAGTTGTTTGTAGACAAGGACATCAAGATATGACAACAGCAACATCACAACAAGAAACATCATGAACAACAGCTAAAGATAGCATACCAAATGCAACAAATGCAAGAGGAGGGTTGTTGACAACACAGAGGCAAAACAAGGTTGCAATCTCAAGCAGGTCCATTGATGATGAAAACAACTTTTGATACTTTGGCTATGAAGTGATGACATGACATGAAGATCGTGTGAAAGCAGAAGATGGAAGAAAGAAGTAGTTGTATGTGTTGAAGTAGAAACTTAGGAAGAACATGAAGCTGCACAGATAGATGAATGAGTTGCAATAGGAACAAGAACAACAGTGGGCGTAACATGCACTCACGGATGAAACTGCATGCATACAAGTTAAGGATCCATCCCAGCAGCTAATACAGAGCAGACATGGTGGGTAGTGTTGTTAATCACATGCAAGGGATTCAACAACATGCATGTCATTGTGCGCATGCATGCAACCCAACCCATTCAACACACTCACCAAGGCAAAGATAAGAACCAAGTCCAACTGGAGTTGAATAGGTACTTTGGCAAGTTGATGTGCATGATCACCAATACACACTTGAAAATCAACACGGACACTATGCATCAGTGTGCTTCCGGTTTAGCCACACCCAAGAAGACCATGCACATGTTAGTAGATGAGTTGGATGAAGGAGCCAAACTAATGCACCGATTGTAATGGAAGCAAGAGTTCGCTTGAGCAAGATGTTACTATGAGGTACATGCACACCATCATGGATGACCAAGCTTGGCATCAACTCACCAGCTTCACCATCACAAGCATGTCAAAGAGTTGGTCTCACCACAACGGACTGAGTGTCAATGATGTCTTGCAAGGCTTGCTCAAGCCATGTTGTCTCACATGAGTACATGTGCATTGTAATGTTGAGTCATGTCAAGTGTAAGTCAATTGTCAATAGTTGGATGTAACAGTCATAGAGTAGGTGAAGAATCATGCGGGTAGTTGAACTATCACAAAGGGGAATGTCAAGGGTCACCCCATGCTTTTCTATAAATAGTCCCTCATAACTAATTGTATAGGTTTTTGGTCAGCCAATCTTCTCTTAAGACTATTTTGAAGAAAGCTTGGACAGTATTGTAACACGCCTTGGCTTCTCACTGCACGGAGCTAGTACATCTCTTTGGATGAGTAGGCAGATGTGGTTGTAATGTTTCACTGATGGGGCTAGCAAGTTTACATGGATGTATTGTATGATTGGAACTTACACTTTATATAATAAGAGCCAACACATTTTCATGCATATGTTGTTATTGTAGTTGTACTGCTTCAGTTGCCTTAATGATATATGTTGTTTAAATTACATATTTTTGTATGAAATGATTCACATCCAATTATATGAATCTTGTAGCAAATGTGTTGTATATGTTGTTAACATTGTCATCATCTGTGTTGACTAGTCTGCTGGACACCAGACATACCTTTCACATGAACCTTTCTATAACAACTGTTGCACTTGTTCAGACTGATCTATGAGTGTTGTACGTGTTATCTTACCTTGTATGTTGTGACTACTGCATCCGAGTGGACTGCTCCACCGGAAGTTATGTATGTCCTTTTGTGTTGTGTGTTCCTAGCTGAGTTGGGACTGATCCCTTTCAACCTGGAACTCACCTTCACCCTTTTCTCCCCCTTATGTGTTAGAACCTCTCATACACCTTCCTTGACTCACTGCAGCGGTCACACCCTTGCTACTGACAAAGTTATCTTACTTGCCTCTATGTGACATCGCAGTCAAGGCATTACCTTACGACCCACTGCTAGGACTCCCACACCAAACTGTTGCGGGGAAAAGTATCCGACTCGGAATGACCCTATCCCGACTCTAAGGGTGATAGTTCCTTAGCAACAACTGAAAGTAAAGCTATGATATTTCTCCTTTATGAAAGTACAGAGAAGGAAGAAAAGATTGACCAACCGATGTCTTTCGCTTTTGTCGATCCTGTCTTCTCTCTTTGCCTCTTGCTCCCAGCTCCTTGCTCTCTTGCCGGTCCAGCTACACACAGATCCTGTAAAACAAGAGAAGGAAACTATAAGAAACATGTACTCATAACTGATGCATGGATTAGAATGAATCAAATATACAGATAAAAACAATACATCATTGCAATACAAGTATATAGGAGAACATCAAAAGCTTTATTGATAGAAGAAAAAGGTTCTGAGAAGGCTATAACCATAAATGGCTCCAATCCAGCAGCACCTCCCCAGCAGCAAGAAATCTCCTCTTCTCCTCTATAAAATCAATCACCCAATAGCTCGAACTGTAAACCAACAGCACTTCCTTGCTTTGCACAAAATTCCAGCCTCCTTAGACCTCATGAGAGAGCTCTATATATAGGAGATTTGGAGAAAGGATGAGTCAGCTTGAGGCTGGCATAAAGCTGACTAGTGTCCTCTCCCACTTTAGTTAAACTTCAGTTCTTGAGTCCACTTGGAGATCCTTGCTTCCACATGGAGATCAAGTACCTCTTACTCATCACAGGGCGAATTCCTTGAACCAAGTGTCAGTTTGGAAGCTTCCTGGGCAATTGACACCTTGCAGAATGACTGTGCCACTTGGCCAATCTCGCCCAGCGCAGGTAGCCTTCATTAGAGTTGACTTTCAGCGCAGGTACAAGGAGGAGCAGTTGACATTCAGCGCAGATGCTCAGTGGAGCAGCTGACATGATCCAAAAAAAGCCTGTTTTTAAGTGTTTTCAGGTGGAGAACTGATAGGAAGTGCTATGGTTTGCTGACCTTGTTCCTCTAGGGGTAAGAACAACATGTTTAGGGACTGAGGATCCCTGTAATTATTGACATTTCATGCTCCATACTGCGAGGCACAAAAATGTCTATAACAGTTGCCCCCTAAAGTATGAGGTTGTTTATCAGGTGAAATGCTTTATCCAGAGGGTCTGAAGTTCATTCAAGCGCTGAGAGGTGCCCTGTAATACAATACAATACAACACATTATTTTTCATTCTGTTTTCATGATCTAGCTGAGGCGGGCATTCCCATGCTCAGCTTTATAAATACATTTTGGTACATAGAACAGACGATCGTCTGATGGTAGACTGATAATTCTCTGTTGAAATTATCATCCTTTGAATAGGATGATCATCTGCTGCAATGATGTACATGACAAATGCTTTTATATTTCCTGAATATATATCGCAGCCCGGATGGATGAAACTAGATCCGGGGTCTTCAAACTCGTTCGATCTTCACTCTAAGTACAAGTCGATCCATGTGAGAATTTCGCTGAAGTCGAACATGGAAAGACATCGCTTGATTACCGGTCAATGATGAAAACCGTTAACAAGCGCGAGAGGAATCACCGATAATGATAATGACCCTCAAGGTACTGCAGTACAGTTCACGTGGCGTGAATAAAGGACTTGGCGTCGAACGCCACGCAAAATCTTCTGGTCGAAGGTCATTGATGTATACCTGTCGCCGGAAGTGAGAAACTTGCCATTGAGGCATGCAAGCTTCAAAGTACTGATGGGGTTGTTCCTAGATCAACTTCTTGGATAATGAGCTGAAGTCGACAAGAAGCGATCCGTCAAAGGAGGGCCTTAATGGATCCCACATCAATGACACGGAACGGAGCTAATGATTTCAGTGGAGGTGAAAACAAACTGTGACATATGATTCAGGGTGGCGATCATGAATGGATGAAGGATAATGTATGGCAGTGGATGGGACACGGTTGACACTTTCAGAATGACCTCTCTTGAACATATAACGACACTGATGCGATGGATCGGTAGCATTACCCCAAAATGTGGATGGTTTGGCGAAGACCATGGTGATGAGACTGGTGAATGAAACAACCCAACCCGATGTGGTACGGAGGAAAAGTGTCATGTTCAAGAGCGACTTGCTACCATTTAAGCTTTGATGTTCTCCCAATTTTTCCCCAGTCATTTCTGACCAGTACCTCTTTATTTTTGTCAAGCTTGAGGAGGATAACATATGCTTGTTCTATAACCTGCCCTTCGGGCAAGCCTATTGCTATTATTTAACGAGCTTAGCGATAGGGAAACTCGTTCTCGTCTAAAGACAAGTTTGTCGCTATTTAATCATTTTAACGAGTCTAACGACAAGGAAAACTCGGTCCTTTTCATTTTTAGAGAGTCTGAAAAGATACAGAAAGTTAACTCCATAATTCCTTTTTCGTCATCTAATCCCTTAGGTCCGAAAAAGTATAAAACAATACAGAAGGGATGGGTGTTCGGTACTTTTAACGAGCCGAACAAAACAAGCGCTCGATCTTTTTGTGCAATAATCCCTCAGGTCCAAAAAGATTAAAGTCTAAATGAGGGATAGCTCTTCCGGTCCCTTTAACGAGCTGGAAGGCCAAAACTCGGCAAACTTTTCATATTTTACGAGTCAGAAAAGAGCTCAAAGATGACTCGTCTTTTGAGGAACGAGTGATAAACAGGGATAGCAACTGATTCCAGGTACAAGTTGGAATTTTCCAATCACGGCAGTGTCACAAGGATGGCTAGGTGAAATCACTCTTCGCAGATGTTCCTCAAAATGGGTAAACACACAAATGGAAGTGAATGATCGGCCAAATGACGGTGGAGGTGACGGTGCACAAACACGACCAAGGCTTTTATGGCTGATGAATTTACGATCTCAGAAGGTTATTTACCGGGATAGGTTCTTTTTTTTTAGATAAAAATGAGCTTAAACTCTGGAGGGAACATTGCTCACTGCTTTTATTTATTTTTTAACGAGCATGAAGACCGCGTTAAAACTGCTCGGATCTTGCGTTTATTTTTTAACGAGCATGAACCATGTGCTAAAACTGCTCGATATACCAGTCATAAAATAAGAACGCCTCCTGTGAGATAGCTATTTTTTAAGGAGCTTTATCTCACGAAGCTATGCTCCAACTCATCCTTCCTTTATGTAAGTTCGGAAAACGGTTAATCTTAAAACCAGATAAATAACCGCCCCTAGCTTGCACTCCAAAAGGTTTGCATGCCCCCAGGTATAGGGTAGAATTTCGAGGCTGCCCCTCCTCTCCCCCACCTCTATTTTTCTTCGGGTGTTCACAGCTATTTGTCATCTTGCCAATCTAATGTTAACGATACTAGTCTTCTCGTTATTTTAAGGGGTCTTACGCGGTACTCAGTCTTCCCGTCGGCCCAACTTTTAACGAACAGCTATTTGTGACAAGAGAAGAACACTACTCAAAGACAAAACATTGGCATTATTGAAGGAGGCTTGCCTCTTTCTTATTATCCGAAGAGGGTTCTATTTGCTGCCGCAAATCAATCTCTTTCTTCGGCGATGTCTATCATTGGGTTACTCAAAGATGGTTACCCTCTGTCACAACAATAGGATCTCTTTCTTTGGAGGCTGCCCCTACTTATCCTTCAAAACATTTGTTTTAATGGGTGAGACTTGCTTTTCCCCAAAGATAGTTACCGCTTGTTGCAATAAGGGAATTCCTACTTGGGCATCGCCCACTTCTTTAGACAAAGGTGAATGACTCCCTTGTCAAACACATAACTTTAACAAAAGAATATTATTCCAGAACAACCCCTCTTCCATCCACGGACGGGGTATGGACTAGTCATATTCTTCTGCGGAAATTCTACCTTATACCCAGGGTTTCTTCTGCCCGAAGCAGACCAGGGTGCATGCCCCCTGGGTTCCAGTCTTTCTTTCTGAATCACTCGTATTCATCGGGAAGGAGGACTGGGGGTGGAGGCATATCTTGAGTGAACAGACCATTTAGGATTGGTATTTGACTATTTGCGATGCGAGATCCCGGAAATGAAAGTTGGTCTACGAGCTTGACCACCCTCCCTTCGTGTGGAAAACACATTACTCTAAAGAGTGAGGAGATTATCGCTCCCATGCAATAAATATAGTCCCATCCAAGGAGTAGGTTATAATCCAAGGGTCCTTGGACGACCATCACGTTCAAATTAACGGTCTTCCCTTTCAATGTAACAGGCACATTGGGGAGGATTCCTAATGGTCGACTGGTTCCTTTATCAAAACCTGAGAGATTTCTTAACTCAGGTAAAAGCGCCGGGGAACCCAGTGCTTTCCAAGCAACAGAGGAAAGGATACTCACAGACACCCCTTCATCAATGATAGTACCAGCCATAATCATTCTATAGATCTGGACAATGATTCTGAATGGTATACTGGCTAGTAACCGGGGTCTGCCTAGTTGATTCCAATCAAAGGATACAACCAGGTTGCTTGGTGGTGGGACCGAATATACGGCCGGATATGACCCTGATGATGTTCCTTCCTGCGATAAAGGAACGGGCGCATTTCCCTGACGCTCATCAGAGTCGGTGCTGATGAAAAGAACATGGATGGTGTCATCCTTATTCTCTTCAGTGAGGGTGTCGCTTGAAAATGACTCTTCGGTGACGGTGTCATTTGCAGATGAAACTTCTGAAGGTAGAACCGGGTCAACTGCCGTATCGACCTTTGGACTTTTGTCCGATCTGGATTCAGTAGGTTCATTTTCAGCGACTGACACTTCAGCCGACCACTTGAGCGGGCCAGCTATATTTTCAACCAACGAAGGACTTGGCACGAGTTTTTTGTATCCAGGAGGAAGTTTTACCGGTGAAACCGGACGATCTTCCAAAACTCTCTTCGCTTCGTCTAAGAAGGGACAATGGTGGATGGCATGACTGCCTTCACACAACTTACAGGGGAATCTTACTCCCCCTTTTTGTCTTGATCCTTCACTTTCGCTGGTTGACGGAAAGCAATCAACCTGATTGTCAGAGGTTGATGCCCCCGAATTGTGAAGACGAGGGGACCAGTCCCTTAGTATCCGGGGAATACAGGGACAATCTCTGTGGAAATGGTCTCCTCTACATATGACACATGGCGATTTAGGCCCGGTCTGTGTAGTGGGTGGGTTTTCGTCAAATGTCTTTTGCTTGCCCCCAGTCGCCTTAGGCTCCTTCTTCTTCTTCTCTTTCTTCTTCTTTTCCTTCTTCTCCTTGGGAGGCTGGCTTTTGCCGGCTCTACCCTGCGAAGAGGAAGGATCGGAGGAAGAACTTTTTGAAGTAGAAGGTTGTTGGGCAGCTCTAGACTGATCTAACTGTTGACTCGATTGATCAGGAACCATGGTGGCCTGAACTACATCGGTTGAGAACAGCCAAACTGGCAGGCCTATTGTCAGTCCTGGAAGCGACAATGTGGCCATATGGGGCGCACCAACTTCTCCCCAAGAGGAGAAGGGACTAGGACTTCCATCTTGTGGGCTTCCTTGGTTGGGGCGTTCCATGTTCTCAACTTACAGATCAACGCGGGAATAAGAGGTGATTATGTTCCGTTTAAAATGAATTTTATAACGACGCTTTATTAGACACAACTTTGCTTTTTCATGTTTTAAGAGTCGAGAAAAAGCTAAAGATGACTCTAGTCGCCTTCGATGTATTAACGAGCCCGAAGTGACAAATGCTCGGTTGGACTTTTTCAGTTATAGAGTTTGAAAAAGGCCAAAAGAAACTGCTCTGGAGATCTAGGCAGAGGGTGTGCCAAACCTTTCGCGAAACCACAGAATACGTTTTACGGTACGGGTGGGTGATCTTCGTGAATGTTGTGTTCACTGCATCGCGATCAGTAGGGCGGCCGACACGGCTTCCTAAGGATAAAGGCTTTATTCCTATAGGGGTCTCCCAATATACTCGACGGTACGCGGGAGCACAAGTCCGTATTGATACTTATCGCTTCACCGTGGAGGAATCACCCAACCACTCAACGCTAAGATATCACGTTTAACGACGCCGGAACACGTCTCTAGCTTAGACCTCTATGTGTTTGCGTTATGTTTCAATGCGTTGTTATGTAAATTCAATTCATTTTAATGTTGATCTTGCTTAGCAGTTTGCCTTTAAGGATCACCACGAGATGTATATATACAACTTCCTAAATGCAATCTAAGATGAGAAGCAAAACTTTTCAATCTTTCAACTTTGAAAACCTTAATCTACTGAGGGAAAAGAAAGACATTAACTTTTCACACAGATCATAGAACACACACTAAATGCACTTTTTCCTAAATCAACATGCAAACTGTCAATAATGCACATGCACAATGCAGAAATTTCTTTTCTTTTTCCTTAATGTTGATGTAAGACAAAAGGAAACTGTTGTATAACTTTGAATCCAATTTCAAGCGAAAGAAAACAAGCTTGTCCAAAATCAAAAGACACCTTAAGATCGACTTGTTTCGACACTAGAAATGTATAGATTCAAACCATAAGATGAAAGCAAACAAACTTAAACAGCCATGAACAGTAATAAAACTAGCTCTTAAGATCACAAAGACACTTTTACAATTCAGGATCTAAGAGGCCACAGCTATACAGGTTCGCTTTGCACAATGGGAAACTGTAACTGAAACAAGAAATACTGAAAGAACAATCACAGTTTCATCACACAACTGAGGCGGAATAATGTCAAGGAAAGTTGGTTTACAGCAAGTACAATGACCAGCAATCAACAGCAAAATAACAGTGAAAACAGGGCCAAGACTCAGTAGGAAACCTCAGCAAGACACTGGCTAACTGGTCCAGCGCAGGCTCTGGTCTGTCAAACTGACTTTCAGCGCAGTTCCCGAAGGGAGTACCTGTGCTGAAATGCAGACTGCCTTTGGGCAGCCTGCTCTGGGACACGAGAGTTGCATTTACAAGGATTTCCGGGTCATAAAAAGCTCAAAAATTCACTGTTTTTGCTGAAATAAAAAGGTATAGGTCAAGTACAAGCTAAGGGATGATCAAGAGGATGAAAAGCTATCACAAAGAGCACAAGAGTCCTTGTGGATCAGCTCTTCAAATCATAAACTTGCTCAGAAACTGAGCCAGAGCAGCTGCCCTCTACTTTGCAATTGAAGGACTCAATTGCAGTTCGATTTGGTGCTCTCTTTGTTTATGAAATGAATAGCTAGAAACACAACAAACCAACAAGATACTAGCTCCCCAGCGGAGTCGCCAGTTTGTTGCGGGGAAAAGTATCCGACTCGGAATGACCCTATCCCGACTCTAAGCGTGATAGTTCCTTAGCAACAACTGAAAGTAAAGCTATGATATTTCTCCTTTATGAAAGTACAGAGAAGGAAGAAAAGATTGACCAACCGATGTCTTTCGCTTTTGTCGATCCTGTCTTCTCTCTTTGCCTCTTTCTCCCAGCTCCTTGCTCTCTTGCCGGTCCAGCTACACACAGATCCTGTAAAACAAGAGAAGGAAACTACAAGAAACATGTACTCATAACTGATGCATGGATTAGAATGAATCAAATATACAGATAAAAACAATACATCATTGCAATACAAGTATATAGGAGAACATCAAAAGCTTTATTGATAGAAGAAAAAGGTTCTGAGAAGGTTATAACCATAAATGGCTCCAATCCAGCAGCACCTCCCCAGCAGCAAGAAATCTCCTCTTCTCCTCTATAAAAGCAATCACCCAATAGCTCGAACTGTAAACCAACAGCACTTCCTTGCTTTGCACAAAATTCCAGCCTCCTTAGACCTCATGAGAGAGCTCTATATATAGTAGATTTGGAGAAAGGATGAGTCAGCTTGAGGCTGGCATAAAGCTGACTAGTGTCCTCTCCCACTTTAGTTAAACTTCAGTTCTTGAGTCCACTTGGAGATCCTTGCTTCCACATGGAGATCAAGTACCTCTTACTCATCACAGGGCGAATTCCTTGAACCAAGTGTCAGTTTGGAAGCTTCCTGGGCAATTGACACCTTGCAGAATGACTGTGCCACTTGGCCAATCTCGCCCAGCGCAGGTAGCCTTCATTAGAGTTGACTTTCAGCGCAGGTACAAGGAGGAGCAGTTGACATTCAGCGCAGATGCTCAGTGGAGCAGCTGACATGATCCAAAAAAAGCCTGTTTTTAAGTGTTTTCAGGTGGAGAACTGATAGGAAGTGCTGTGGTTTGCTGACCTTGTTCCTCTAGGGGTAAGAACAACATGTTTAGGGACTGAGGATCCCTGTAATTATTGACATTTCATGCTCCATACTGCGAGGCACAAAAATGTCTATAACACAAACAGTCTGAGGTCTAATTGGGACTTCTTACCGGGGAGATCCCCTTGAAATATTGGTGGGTCCAACACCGCCAACATTTATGGCACTAGAAGGAGGGCCTGATAACAATCTGTGTCCTCTCATCCAGTTTTGAACTTTTTCATATATTTCATGGAGTCTTGCACTCTTCTTCCCTCGAGGTGTTTTTCGAATCGTGAATATGTCTCCATCTCAGAGAAGCTTTTCAATCTCTTGTCCACTGACACGTATGATGGTGAAGGCGAAGTGGCCTGACCTGAGCATTTACATAACTTTCTTTCCATGATTCATGAGGAAGATGAGTTTTCTAATGAACAAGCCAGTTTGCTGCTTGCATAAACACTTTGCGAATCTCCATTTCATTTGGTGCTCAGATTACCGGCTGACATGGTACACTCATTTGAGCACTTCTATAATCTTATTGAAGACATGTTCTATCATTTTGATCCAGACCATCTTGACCAAAAACTGTTACAACAACGGAGGGCTCCACATGAATCCATTATTGATTTTTGGTAGCGCTTCTGTGACTTGCAGTTTCAAGCTCTGAGGAGCCAGATGAAATTTGCTTATCTTTGGGACCGGTTTGAGTACTACCTTAAGAAATCTTCCCGTCCCAAGAGAAAGTTTGAGATCAAGCCTTGCTCAACATTCTTCATTGATGGAGCTGCACAATCTCATGTGGAAGCAAGCATTGTCTCAACTGACTATCTGCCTTCCTCTTATTCAATAGCTCCACCATTTCCTAGTGATGTTGAGGATCATGCTCAAACACCTATTCATCCTTCACACCCTCCCAACATCACTTCACTCAATTTTCACGTAGATTTGGTTGTGATTCCTTTGAGTCCTCATATGAATTATTTTCTACGACCTCCGTCTTCGCACCCAGGTTTTCCTCCGGATGATGTTGTCTTGCGTTCGTCCATTCCAGACTCTTCACTTGTTGTGAATGAGGAACAACCCACTGATGGAGTTGGTGTTGCACAACCAACATGCGTTGTCATTCATGAAGAGTATGAGTGGGAGATTTAGCATCAACACTTGGTGAAGGATGACTCCCTTCTATCCAAGCCCCCTCTGTTCTTTCCTAACATCATTGGTGAATCTGCCATCCATGATTTCGCATGTGTGTCTTCATCCATGGATGCATGCATTGTTGATATTTCACAGGACACATTGTATGTTAGCCCATCATCCAACAACGGAGAGGACCAATCATTCATTGGAAATCCACTTGATATTTCATCTACTTTTTTCTGAAACGTAGAGGATGAATATCCTTCTTCCTCATCCACCCCTCTGTGTGATTCATCAAACCATGAGGATGCCGACCAACATCCTGAATTTTTTTATCTTAGTTGTCGCAATCTCTTCCCCTCATCATTCGATCACGATGTTGATTCTCTCGTTAATCCGTCTAAGTCACTGGTCTACGAAGATCCATTTGTTAACAAAGTCGAAACCCCACATACCATCGAGGCACCTCAGCCCGAGTTGATGGTTATGTCAGGCACTCGTTGTCCTGAGTTTGGTTTCGCTTCCAATCAGGAAATTGTTCAAACACTCAAGGCTCCTCATCACTCATTTGTATGCACTCAAGATCAATCTATCACTCAAATTTTACTTCCTCCACTCGATCTACACGACCCCATTTCTCATGCATTGGAGGAGTCTTACATTGCAAGAACCCGTGCACGACACAAGTTATCTTTGTTTCTTTTGTTTGCTTGCATGTCATAGTAAAGAGTGTGCTTATGCTTCAAAGTTGCACATAGTGTCACACAACACCATGACAAGTCCGTGGATTACCTGTCATGCATATGCACTCACTTATGTCCCATGGGCACTTTGAATCACAAAGTGTGGTTGTCTTCATTGTTATATCTTTCTTTCTTGTTGGTTCACACAACTAGGTTGCTCACGGACCAAGCCTTCACCAACATGGGTCTACCAATGCGCAGGTGGCCGCATTGGAAGTATCACTTCACGTGATGAGGCCCATGTGCCGTTAATGTAGGAGTAGGAGTAGTGTTTGCTTTTGGTTGTTTGCTTGTATGCTTGTTTGCTTATGTGCTTTGTTTTCTTGTTTGTTTGCTTGCTTTTTTGTTTACTTGCTTCACTTTCATTTTTTCTTCTACTCTTGCTTTTCTTTGTTGATTGTTAGTTTGTTCGCTTGTTTTGTTCATAGGTTAGTTTTGCATGAAACCATGTATGACTTTTAAAGTGACCTGGGTAAAGTACAAGAGGGCTTGTACATCTATCGCTACTTGGTTATCTGTCATCTTGCCTCTGTATGATGAGCTTGTTAATTTTAGTCCATGATACATCAAAGGAAAATATGTATTGTTTGAAGTGAACCTTGGTGTAAACATAATGCTTGCACGCTAACTAGTGTCACCTTCTCTAGTCGATTCTTTTTGGGTTAACCCTTGTCATCTCAGTCAAGTAGAGTAAGGTAAGGGGGGGAACCTTAACAAGAACGTTAGAGATACAATAAACTACTTCTCTACTGGAACAACCTCTTCTGCTTTCAATAAGTCGAGATCCCTCTTCTGCCTCTGAAATGAATAAGTGCTATGCATAGTGAAAAGTGAAAAAATGAAAAGTCAAAAATTCAAAATGAAAAATGAATCAGGGGAAAGAAGAGAAAGGCTTCCTTCGCAGGGAGGTGATGCAAGGAACTCCGTCGGGGTACTGACTAGGATCGCTGGCAGTGGAGCCATGCTTTTGTTCCTATGTGACTCCACCTAGGTACTGTCCAAGCCTGCTGGTAGTGGAGCAACACCAGAGATGAAACTAAGACTCTGACGACTATACTGCTTGTGCACCTATATACCCCTTCAACTCGGGCTGAAGTGCCTCAATGGTCTGTGGGGTTTCGACTTCATTAACAAATGGATCTTCGTAGACTAGTGGCTTAGACGGATTAACAACGAGTGAATCAACATCGTGATCGGATGATGAGGGGAAGATATCACGACAACCAAGATAAAAAAATTCAGGATGTTGGTCGGCATCCTCATGGTTTGATGAATCACACAGAGGGGTGGATGAGGAGGAAGTATGTTCACCCTCTGCATTTCCGAAAAAAGTAGATGAAAGATCAAGTGGATTTCCAATGAATGATTGATCCTCTCCGTTGTTGGATGATGAGCTAACATACAATGTGTCCTGTGAAATATCAACAATGCATGCATCCATGGATGAAGACACACATGTGAAATAATGGATGGCAGGTTCACCAATGATGTTAGGAAAGAACGGAGAGGGCTTGGATAGAAGGGCGTCATCCTTCGCCAAGTGTTGATGCTCAATCTCCCACTCATGCTCTTCATGAATGATAGTGCATGATGGTTGTGCGACACCAAATCCGTCAGTGGGTTGTTCCTCGTTCACAACAAGTGAAGAGTCTAGAATGGACGAACACAAGCCAACATCATCCGGAGGAACACCTGGGTGCGAAGACGAAGGTCGTAGAAAATAATTCATATGAGGACTCAAAGGAATCACAACCAAATATACATGAAAATTGAGTGAAGTGATGTTGGGAGGGTGTGAAGGATGAATAGGTGTTTGAGCATGATCCTCAACATCACTGGGTAGTGGTGGAGCTATTGAATAAGAGGAAGGCAGATAGTCAGTTGAGACAATGCCCGCTTCCACATGAGATTGCGCAACTCCATCAATGAAGAATGTTGAGCAAGGCTTGATCTCAAACTTTCTCTTGGGACAGGTAGATTTCTTAAGGCAGTACTCGAACCAGTCCCAAAGATAAGCAAATTTCATCTGGCTCCCCAGAGCTTGAAACTGTAAGTCACAGAAGTGCTACCAAAAATCAATAACGGATTCATGTGGAGCCCTCTGTTGCTGTAGTTTCTGGTCAAGATGTCTGGATCAAAATGATAGAACGTGTCTTCAATAAGATCATAGAAATGCTCAAATGAGTGTACTATGTCAGCCGGTAATCTGAGCACCCAATGAAATGGAGATTCGCGCAGTGTGTATGCAAGCATAAAACTGGCTTGTTCGTTAGGAAACTCATCTTCCTCATGAATCATGGAAACAAAGTTATGTAAATGCTCAGGTCAGGCCACTTCCCCTTCACCATCATACTTTTCAGTGGACAAGAGATCGAAAAGCTTCTCCGAGATGGAGACATATTCACGATTTGAAAAACACCTCGAGGGAAGAAGAGTGCAAGACTCCATGAAATATATGAAAGGGTTCAAAACTGGATGAGAGGACATAGATTGTCATCAGGCCCTCCTTCTAGTGCCATAAATGTTGACGGTGTTGGACCCGCCAACATTTCAAGGGGATCTCCCCAATAAGAAGTCCCAATTAGACCTCAGACCATTTGGTCTAGGAGTCCTAGCAGTGGGTGGTAAGGTAATTCCTTGACAGCGATGTCACACAGAGGCAAGTAAGATAACTCTATTAGTAGCAAGGGTGTGACTGCTGCAGTGAGTCAACGTGTATGAAAGGTTCTAACACATAAGGGGGAGAAAAGGGTGAAGGTGAGTTACAGGTTGAAAGGGATCAGTCCCAACTCAACTAGGAACACACAACACAAAAGGACATACACAACTTCCGGTGGAGTAGTCCACTCGGATGCAGTAGTCACAACATACAAGGTAAGATAACACGTACAACACTCATAGATCAGTCCGAACAAGTGCAACGGTTGTTACAGAAAGTTCATGTGAAATTTAAGTCTGGTGTCTGGCAGAATAGTCAACAGAGATGGTGACAGTGTTAACAGCATATACAACACATTTGCTACAAGATTCATATAATTGGATTTGAATCATTTCATACAAAAATACATAATTTAAACAGCATATATCATTAAGGCAACCGACGCAGTCCAACTACAATAAAAACATATGCATGAAAATGTGTTGGACCTTAGTATATAAAGTTTAAGTTCCAATCATACAATACATCCATGTAAACATGCTAGCCCCATTAGTGAAATGTTACAGCCACATCTGCCTGCTCCTCCAAAGAGATGTACTAGCTCCGTGTAGTGGAGAAGCCAAGGTGCGTTACAATACTATCCAAGCTTTCTTCAAAATAATCTTAAGAGAAGCTTGGTTGACCAAAAACCTATACAATGAGTTATGAGGGACTATTTATAGAAAAGCGTGGGGTGACCCTTGACATTCCCCTTTCTGATAGTTCAACTACGCTCATTATTCTTCACCTACTCTATGACTGTTACATCCAACTATTGACAATTGACTTACACTTGACATGACTCAACATTACAATGCACATGTACTCATGTGAGACAACATGGCTTGAGCAAGCCTTGCAAGACATCATTGACACTCAGTCCATTGTGGTGAGACCAACTCTTTGACATGCTTGTGATGGTGAAGCTGGTGAGTTGATGCCAAGCTTGGTCATCCGTGATGGTGTGCATGTACCTCATAGTAACATCTTGCTCAAGCGAACTCTTACTTCCATTACAACCGGTGCATTGGTTTGGCTCCTTCATCCAACTCATCTACTAACATGTGCATGGTCTTCTTGGGTGTGGCTAAACCGGTAGCATGTTGATGCATAGTGTCCGTGTTGATTTTCAAGTGTGTATTGGTGATCATGCACATCAACTTGCCAAAGTACCTATTCAGCTCCAGTTGGAGTTGCTTCTTATCTTCGCCTTGGTGAGTGTGTTGAATGGCTTGAGTTTCATGCATGCACATAATGAAATGCATGTTGTTAAATCCCTTGCATGCGATTAGCAACAATACCTGCCATGTCTGCTCTGTATTAGTTGTTGGGATGGATCCTTAACTTGTGCACGTGCAGTTTCATCTGTGAGTGCATGCTGCACCCACTATTGTTCTTGCTCTTGTTGCAACTCATTCATCTATCTGTGCAACTTCATGTTCTTCCTAAGTTTCTACTTCAACACATGCAACTCCTTCATTGTTTCGTCTTCTACCTTCACGCGATCTTCATGTCATGTCATCACTTCATAACCAGAGTATCCAAAGTTGCTTTCATCATCAATGGACCTGCTTGAGATTGCAACCTTGTTCTGCCTCTGTGTTGTCAACAACCCTCATCTTGCATTCGTTGCATTTGGTATGCTATCTTCAACTATTGTTCATGATGTTTCTCGTTGTAATGTTTTTGTTGTCATATCTTGATGTCCTTGTCTACGAACAACTTGATGTCTTCATGGGCAGGAAAGTCCATGGATACTTGATCAACTGCATCCCCAAGTATGCTCTGAACGATGTCTTCATCTCTGCTCTCCTAGGAACCATTGTACCTGTACTTCTGAGAGGCAGATGAACACCTGGGATACTTGGAGACATGGCAACACTCATGGAAAGCAACCTGTGATTCAAAAACCAAAATGAACATGAGAAATGACTTGCAATATACCTGGGTGCATGATCATGAAGGTTGTGCAATTTCGGTCAAGAGGTCGGGAGACCGACTACCAAGAGACTACACAAGGCATAGTCTGGGCTGTTGGGAGACTGGATGACTGCTGGAAATGCGCAATGCAAAGTTCAGTCTGGTTGCTGTAGGGCACAAAAATGAGCATACTTAGAAAGTTGGTCCACAACCACCATTATGACTGACTTGTTCCCTGACTTTGGAATACCTGTAATGAAATCCATAGAAACCTCCATCCATATTGATGTTGGGATGGGCAATGGTTGTAATGTGCCTGGTGCTTTGACTATCTCCCCTTTGTGGTGCTAACAAACATCGCATTCCGCTACAAAAGTAAGAATGTCCTTTTTCATGCCTGTCCAAAAAAATGATCTTCTAGTGCGAGCATATGTCTTCTGAAAGCCTGAATGTCCTGCAGTGGGGGATGAGTGAAACTCTGCCAAAATAAGGCTTTTGAGGGTGGATGTTGGTGATATTATGACTCTGTCCTTGTAGCAAAGAATCTCATCCTGCCATGAGTAGCCCTTGGTGGAATTTGGATCCGCCTGCAATTGAGTAATGAGTTGGGAGAGCCAAGGATGTGAAAACCATTCCCTGCGAGCCTCTTCAATCCATTCTGGAATGGGAATGGAAATTGTGAGCAGGGTACTTTCCTCCTCAAATTGGTGAGATAATGCATCTGCTACAATATTTTCATGCCCTTTCTTGTAAATGATCTCATAATCATATCCCAGCATTTTGGTGAGCCAATTATTTTGTTGTGGTGAGGATAGGTGTTGCTCCAAAAAATATTTAAGACTATGATGGTCTGTGCGGATTTGGAAACGTCACCCCAATAAGTAAGGTCGAAGGTATCTACTGCATGTAAGATGGCCATCATTTCCTTCTCATAGGTAGATTGTCCCAGATTCTTCCCACTTAGTTGTTGGCTTGTGAAGGCCAAGGGTAAACTTTCCTGCATTAAGACCGCCCCAATACCCGTACCTGAAGCATCACATTCAATGACAAAAGATTTGGTGAAGTCGGGTAGTGCTAAGGCTCGAGTGGAACACATGGCATTTTTGAGAGCTGTAAAGGCCTGTTGTGCTTCATCATTCCAGAGGAATGATTTTTTCTTAAGGAGTTGAGTGAGGGGTTTTGCAATGCGACCATAATTGCGGGCAAATTTGCGATAGTAGCCCGTGAGACCCAAAAATCCTCTCAGGCTCTTCAAGGTCTTAGGTTGAGGCCAATCCTGCATTGCCTGGATCTTTTTGGGTCCACCTTGACACCTTGACACCCCATAATGTGGCCCAAATACTCAACTTCTTCCATGCCAAAAGAACACTTGGACATCTTAACAAATAATTTATGCTTGCGAAGCAATTGCAAGAGTAGATCTACATGCTGAAGATGTGCAACCCAAGTGAAACTGTAGATAGGGATGTCATCAAAGAAAACAAGGACAAATTTTCTGAGATATGGTTTGAGGAGGTGGTTCATAAGGCTCTGAAAATTATATGGGGCATTACAAAGACCGAATGGCATGACCAGGAACTCATAATGGCCTTCATGAGTTCTAAATGCAGTCTTTGGAATGTCGACTTCTTTCATGCGAATTTGGTGGTAGCCTGAGCGAAGATCCGTCTTAGTGAAGGATTGAGCCCTCTTTAGTTCATCCAGCAAATCATCAACAACCGGGATGGGAAATTTATCTTTGCCGGTCAACTTATTGAGGGCCCTGAAGTCTGGACACATACGCAATTCCCCATCTTTCTTGAGCACCATGACCACCAGCGATGAATAAGGACTAATATTGGGACGAACGACTCCTCCTTCCAAAAGTTCCTTGATTTTTTTTTCTATTTTATTCTTTTGGGCGAACGGATATCGATATGGGCGCACATTTGGTGGTTGGGCCCCTGGGACCAAAGTGATGCTATGATCATGTTCCCCTCTCGAGGGTGGAAGCTGATGAGGCTTGTCAAAGACTGGCAGATGGTTATTTATAATTTGTTGCATCTTAGGATGAATCGGAAGCGAATTGGGTTCGACGGCCTAGATGGCATTAAATTGAGCTATAACTCCATGATGGCCCTTTTTTAACAATTTTTCCATCCTATGTGAGTTGATGATAGAGGGAGCTCCCACCTGGAGTCCATGGAGGGTATGTGTGGAGTTGTTCTACTTAAAGCTCATATATAACTCCTGGAAATCCATTGTGATTAGCCCAAGTGTGCAAATCCATTCAGCACCGAGGATAATGTTGCACCCTCCCATGTGTATGGCAAACATGTGGGTCTTCAATTGATAATCCCCCATTTGAAGTTTGACATTTTCACAGTGACCTTCACATTTCATTGTTCCCCATCCGCAATTTGGACTTGGAAGTTAGAAACGGCTCGTACAAACAATGCACTGCTTCCGCGAATCTTTAATGGATAAAATTATGTGTGCTTCCACTATCAATCAAGACTACTACTGGGTGGTGCTTAATAAAACCTCTAATTTTGAGAGTTTGAGGTGAAGAAATCCCTGCCAAAGCATGCAGCGAAATAACTAGTTTATCAGGGACATTTTCCTTCTGGTTGTCCTCTTTGTCCTCCTCAGGTTCCTCAAGTGGTGGGGCTTCCTCCGATGAGCTGTAATCAATAGCATCAATTTGAAAAAATTTGGGTTCCTTGCATTAATGACCTGGGGAGTATTTTTCATCACAGTAGTAACATAATCCCTACTTTCTTCTTTCTTCCATTTCTGCAGGTGACACCTTTTGAACCTTAAGTGTTTGAGTAGTGTTGTGAGCCTGTGGGGGGTGACCCTTGGGGGTGAAATTTGGGCGATTGGATTGGGCGGCTAACGCACGTTCAACTTTACAAGATACCCTGCAAGCCTCCGACCATGTGGGAGGGTGGTGCAGTTGGACGTGAGCTTGTATGGCCTCTTTAAGACGACTTATAAAACATTCCGTGTAGAACGCATCTTGGAGACCCGTAGTGCGGAAAGCTAAGGCTTCAAAGGCTTAAATATATTCATCCACTGTGCCAGTCTATCGGAGCTTAGTGAGATGACCCAAAAAAGCAGAGTCATGATCAAAGTGCTCTATAAGAGCTTTTTTGAAGGTGTCCCAAGTCAAGAACCTTCCATTGCAACGTTGATGCCATTGCCACCATTGCCATATTTCATTGTCCAAGTACATGCTACCCATGCTGCCAGGTGAGAACCATCAAATTTATGCATATCCAACTTGGGTGGTCACAGACGGGATTGTTGGTGGGTGCCCCAGAGGTGAAGAGAGTGGCTAGACTCACCCTCACTATGTACATTGCCAATATACGCCTCCTCGCGGGCTTCTACCCTACCCTTTGAGAGTGTGTTAGTTAGTGTCGTTAGCTGATCTTGGAGATCTTTCAAGTATTGTTCAAGTTTTTTGATCTTCTCATTGGCCATAGCTTGAGCTCTAGTTTCTACCATGCACCGATACGATGTACTTGAAATTTGGGACCACCTAACAATTGAATGGTACCACCTTGCTCAGCTCATCGTCCTGATTCTTATGGGCTAGATCACCATAGTTCCCTTTTCTATCTCTGGAGCACACATAATCTCTGCCAGATCAGATCTCACAAGTGGGGTTTGCAGCAGCAGCAGAAATCAGTCCCGTAGCTTAGATCCATTAGATGCGCAGCAGCAATCTGTTCCACCACTCAAATTTATCCGATCAGCCATTCAGATCTCTCAGATCCACCAGAGCCGCCATCCAGATCTGAGTAGTTGTGTGGGTTCCTATACTGGGGCATGATTTTCGCAGGACTTTTGGCAGCATTGACATTTTGGGGATTTGGATACTGCAATATTCCTAGCTGATCATAGGTATCATAGGTTTTGCAATAGACCTGGGTTAACATTTCATGTAATAAAGCTAATAAAGACAAAATAAGACCAAGTTCATGGGACACATATTCCAAGCTGAATGTTAGACAAAACATCCTAGTGGGTGTCACTTTCGATTTATTATGGCTAAGGAAATTGGCAAAGGAAAAGAGGCATTAATTGGCAATTATTTATGAAAATAAAGGAAAATAGGAGAAAAGGGAGATGAAAGGTCACAAATTTGCATGAAAGGAAAATTGAAGGAAAATAGAGGAAATTGAAGAAAATAGAGGCCTCAATGATAAAAAGGCTTCTAAGGATTAGTTCATAGCTTCTTTCCAGTTTGGATTTGGAGTTAGCTTCAAAGAAAGAAGAGCACCAAGATGAGAAAGCAAGAAAGGAAGCAAAGGAAGGATAAGGAAGGTTGGTTTGAAGTAGCTTCAACAGGAGGATTTGCAGGTAATAGGTTGCATGTGTCATTTCCTAGTTGATTTGTGAATGCATGGTACATGCATTTGTGTGTTTGGTTCATTTGTTGTCATTGGCATGGGCTTTTCCTGGTTTGACAATGGTTTTAGCCTTGCATTTCCATTTCTGGATAGCCATGCAGTGATGGGATTATTTTTTGGTTGAGCTTTGGATTGTCGAAAGGTTTTGGAACTAGGTAAGATGGTCTCAAGAAAATTCCCAAGGGTTGGGGGTGGAGGTCATTTAATCTTTGAGAATCCCTTAATAGGTGGGTGGAGATAGGTAAATTCCTCAAGTTAATGGTGAATAAGTATGAGGCATACAAGCTTGTTTTGGGCTTTGTGGTCTCTTTGATCTCTTAACCAATTTTGGTGAGATCACGGTACCCTGAGGGTGGAGGTGGTTTAATCTCTGGGAATCCCTAGTTGTTTATGTCTTGAGATCCCACATTCAATATGGCACGAGAGTGATTGGCTGAAAGAAAGATTTGGTTCAGCCCAATCTATGGTCGGGTGGTATGTGGAAGTCCCTGACTTGGTTGGATTTTGCGTAAGTTAATCCTAATGTAAACTACGAGCACTTGTACTTGTTATTATAATTATTTGATGGTTGTTTTTCATGGTTATTAATCTAGTTATATGTTGGTTATAGGCATGGATTTGTAATGTACCCTTTGATGGTTAATGAATGCATGGGATAACAAGTGTCATTGCAACTTTATAAGAGGGCATTAGACCTCCTTGGTGATTCTCAGATAAGTTTTAGACTCCTATGATCAAATATGCATTCATGACATGTAGTGTACATGTTCACCATATGTTTGAAGAAATGATTGTCATGTTTAGGCCTAGTTAGGTCAAGTTCTTGTTCAAGTTTTGTATGATTAACATAGTTGTTAAGTTACTTATCATTCTAGAAAGTCTCGGGAATTTTTGGGTAGTGGTTTTGAGGTCGACCTGGAATTGTGGCTTAGATCTCGGGATTGTACCCTCTGAACTAGAGAATTTGGGTTGCAACCGCATGAAGGTAGTGATCCAAGATCTTTTGCTTATACATGTATTAAAGAATTACATGCATAAATTATAGCTTAACATAGAAATTTAATGTGTGCATGAGAGAAGAGGAGAAACACGTAAAGCATGAAAGAAGACGACAAAACTTGACAACGAAGTTCTTCTGACTTGGACTATGTCTTCGGGCCCTGCTCGATTAATGGGGAGGCCTTCATTCATTAAGTGGCATGAGAAAGAAGAGTACAAGCATCAGTTACAAAAAGGAGTTTTATACCTCCATACTGAAAAATAGCTGAAAAATGTAGAACTCTGGTGGATAAATAGACAGCTCCATTGCATTCGTGGCGTCGAGAAATGCTAAAACCATATAAAATTTGTCAAAATCTGAAAAAGTGAAAATCTATCCCTCCTGCAAAAAATTGCCTTGAACTACTTGTGCTCCCTCCTCTTCCTGGGCGCACTGATGAACTGAGTTTTAAATAAAAAAATGTTGACGATTTCTCAAGAATTTCATTGGTAGATTTGGTTTTAGATCAGTTTGTTATGGAGGAGGTCAGGAAGTCAAACCCCGCCTCCTTTTTTTACATACCTAATTTCTTTAATTAAAAAAAAAGTTGGGTTGGGCCCGCCTTGGCCGGTCTGCCCACCTTACCTACCTCCTCTCCAATGGGTTCCATGTCCCTTTTTGCATGGCGATTTTCATTAATCGTCAGCGGGTGGAAGGTTCGGTCCACGCCCCAAGGGCCGGCCCACCTTTAATGCATGAGGTTTTGCTTTACATGGGTTGGGTTTGTGCCCCAAGGGCTAGCCCACCCAAAATCTGCACTTACATTATGGTGGTTACGTGGGAGGGGTTAGGGGTAGTGGTCCACCCCTCCACTAATATAATATATATGTTATGTGGATAAGATTGGGGTGGCGGGTTTGGTGGCCTGCCACCCTTTATTTTAATATTTTTTTGTTATTAAAACAACCTGTGCATTTTTTAAAATTCAGATTTTGACCGAAGGAGTCATTTTAACTAGGTGACAATTTTACCCGGAATCTAGCCGGAGTTGGCCGAATTCCATCCACTGGAAAAAGTCCAAATTGTGTCTTCATTAATCCTACCGAGTCAGCGAAATTCAACCCAACTTTGACTACCTTTATCTCCTTCATCCAAACTCCAGTCGGAGTGTTGTTTGCACCAGAATCAGGGTGACGAGAACTTCAATCTGATGTCAAGTTTATCGTCTTTCTGCCACTTTGAATTTTGAGCCTTTTCCATGCCACTGGTCTTTGGAGATCCACCTAGATCAATCCTCCCTACTGAGGAGATTTTGGACCCCAAAATCATTTAAACTTAGCACACTATTTTTGTCCTTTCAATCCACACTTTCGATCTCCTACACGCAAAACTAGTACATTTTTTTTTTTTTTGCAATCATGCACTCCACACGTGACTTAACAACCCTTCCTTGCCAATATTTTATAGCACACACTCTTTGACCAAGGATTACATAAAAATTAATCAATACCTCAACTAAAAGAATAGCCAAAATATCATCGTTGTGTTTTGAAGTGATAGGAAACACACCATCACTTTTACATTTACTTGCAACGTATGATTTACAATGGTGGCCATAACAAGCTACTACCTTAGAAAAACCAACTTAATAAAGTAGACCACCATGAATGGGGTGGATTCATTTGTTGAACATGTTCACCTTTCGGCTCCTCTAGTGATGTTTCCAGAGCATGGAGCATCGGACATGCGGTTTGTTGGTGTCCCTCTTTGTTGCAATGGCTACAATGATTCTTTTTCCTCCAAACTTTCGGGTTTTCCTTGGGGCGCTTTCCCTGGTGTTCCTCCGGTAAGTGTTTATGGGGCCCTCACTATCACTGGACTGTGAGGAGGGAATTTCATCGTCTGTCATTGGTTGGTTACTAGTTTTATTGGAGCTTTCTCCCATTTCCTTTATAGCATATCTGAGTCCTGCACAACGCGGAAATTCCTCGACTTCAATATGCTGAATCCTGTAGTATATCTCGATTTTCCTAATCCAGTTATTAATGTTTTCTACATTACTTTCACTGTTATACATGGGAAGATCAAATTTGACATCTAATTTAAAGAAAGGTTTCTTAGATGCACCCCTTGAATTTCTACGATGATGATGATGATGAGAGGAAGAAGAGCTTTCACTCATGGAAGGAGAAGGAGGGGGTTCTTCTTCACCATTTCCATGCACTGAACCTTGTTCTTCTGCCTTTTTCCCTTCTGCTTTCTCTAACCTTAAAAGCAACTTACCAACATTTTATGCCATTGTATAGAAGGTTTTGTGGAAATTGATCTCCTCTTCATAACGAGCCTCTTCATCTGCCATGTTTCTCCTTCGATGTGCACGCCCCACTTCGGGATCGAAAGACTTTAGTTTCCCTTCACCTCTTCAGAGCCTATTTCTTTTTAGCATACAAACATGCAATTCACATCTAAAAAGACCTGCTCTGATACCACTTGATCCAAGATCTTTTGCTTATAGATGTATTAAAGAATTACATGTATAAATTGTAGCTTAACATAGAAATTTAATGTGCACATGAGAGAAGAGGAGAAACACATAAAGCATGAAAGAAGACAACAATACTTGATAACAGAGTTCATCCAACTTGGACTATGTCTCCAGGCCCTTCTTGATCAATGGGGAGGCCTTCATTCATTAAGTGGCAAGAGAAAGAAGAGTACAAGCATCAGTTACAAAAAGGAGTTTTATACCTCCATACTGAAAAATGGCCAAAAAATGCAGAACTCTAATGGAGAAATGGATAGTGCCATTGCATTCATGGCATCGAGAAATGCTGAAACCATATAAAATTTGTCAAAATTTGACAAAGTGAAAATCTGGCCCTCCTACAAAAATCTACCTCAAACTATGTGCGCTCCCTCCTCTACATGGGCACACTGATGAACTGAGTTTTAAATATAAAAATGTTGACGGTTTTTTCAAGAATTCCATTGGTGGAGTTGGTTTGAGATCAGTTTGTTACGGAGGAGGTCGGGTGGTCAAACCCCGCCTCCTCCTTTTTTTACATGCCAAATTTCTTTAATTAAAAAAAAAGGTTACGATGGGCCCGCCTTAAGCAGCCCACCCACCTTACCTACCTCCTCTTCGATAGGGTTCATGTCCCTTTTTCGTGGTGTTTTTCATTAATCATCGGTGGGTGGAAGGTTGGGTCTATGCCCCAAGGGTCGGCCCACCTTTAATGCACGAGGTTTTGTTTTACATGGGTTGGGTTTGTGCCCCAAGGGCCGACCCACCCAAACTCTGTGCTTACGTTATGGTGGTTCTGTGGGAGGGGCTAGGGGTAGTGGCCCGCCCCTCCACTAATATAATATATGTTTTATGTGGATAAGATTGGGGTGGCGGGGTTGGTGACCCACCACCCTTTTTTTTAATATTTTATTGTTATTAAAACAACTGTGCATTTTTTAAAATTCAGATTTTGACCGAAGGAGTCGTTTTAACTAGGCAACAATTTCGCCTGAAATCTGGCCGAAGTTGGCCGGATTCCATCTACCAGAAAAATTCCAAATTGTGTCTTCATTAGTCCTGCCCAGTCAACAAAATTCGACCCAACTTTGAATGCCTCTATCTCCTTCATCCGGACTAGAATTGGAGTGTCATTCACACCATTGGAATCAGGGCGACGAGCACTTCGATTTGATGTCAAGTTTATGGTCTTTCTGCCACTTTGAATTTTGAGCCTATTCCATGTCACTAATGTCTAAAGATCCGCCTGGATCAAGTAGTGTTTTGTGTTTGGTTGGAAGGTCACAACTGCACTCATGAAAGATTTTGTATGCGATTGGGGTGTTAGGCCAGTGAAATGCAATCCAACTCAAGGTTTGGTCACTTGGGGTGGTTCCTTAGCCCTTGAGTGTCTTGTAAGCCCTGTAAGATGTCATTTTGTGGTTAGTAAGTCTCATTTGTTGGCCGTACTTCCATAACTGAAGCTTGGAGGTTGGGTCATGTCATAGTAACTCTTAATCCCATGTTTTCCCTGGCTTACCAATGAAAATGGGCAAATGTGGGGTGGGGCACATTACAATATGGACTCCAAGAAGGAGATTGAAAGTTCTAGTTCTTCCAGAAACATGATTAGCTTGCCTTTGTGGGCCCAAAAGAAATAGGTTCAAATATCAAACTCTCTCAGAAAAATTATTTGAAGGACCCCTAGAATCTATCTTAATTGGTTTTAGCACAAGAAATGTATTTCTTACTTGTTGAGGAGAGGGGAACAACTTCTAGCTATAGTAGGGTAAAATTTGTTGACAACTCCACAATTTCAAGTGTGGATAGATTTGTCTAGAGAAAAATAGCATTTGAAGCTCTTGAGATGTAGTGAGAAGTGTAGAATCCTAGAATTATGAGTGTTCAAAAGGTTCTAGTGGAAGACAAACTAACATACTAAAAGTTTAAAGTCAGAAGAAAGTTTAATGAGGTATTAGGTAGTAAGTGTGGAGGCTTAATACAAAGAGGCTTGGTTGTAGCTCATTTTTTAGCATTTAGAGAAGCTCACCAATAGATGAGGAAGAAGAAGACTAGAGATTGAAGATAAACAAAGTGTAGCAATGAAGACACATGATCATGCCAGACATATGGGATATTTCATAGAAACTAAAGTTTTATTTATTGTCACTATCTAAAGAGAAAGAGTTGAAGGTTTCAAGGAGTTTAATAGGCCTAACACCTTTGGATTTAGAACTTGCTTAAAGTGGTGGTCCTATGGACCATTCTGGTTAGCATCTAGGTGCTAGGGAGACTTGGGGAAAGTGAGATGGTGAAGTTCCTATAAAATTCATGGAACGAACTTGAAGGGGGAGTTCCTTTGTAAACTCAGGGTACATGGACTCCAAGAAGGAGATTGCAATTTCTATTGCTTCCAAAAACATGATTATTCTATTTTTTTGGGTACATAACCTAGAAGTATGAAGATCAAAATCACTCCAAAAATCAAGTTGAAGGACCTCTGGAATCTGTCTTCATCAAGTGGTATCAGAGAAGGAAAAGATATCCTTCTTGTTGGAGATGGGAGAGCAACTTCCAACTGTGGTTGGGTTGAATTTGTTGAGAACTCCACAATAGTAAATGTGGTTAGATTTTTCTAGAGAAAAAGAGTAGTTCAAGCTCTTGAGTGGAAGTGAGAGGTGCAAAATCCTAGAGCATGGAATGCTCAAAAGGTTCTAGAAAAAGAGAGCCCTGCCAAAAGGTCAAGCTCAGGAGAAAGCTTGATGAGGTATTGAGTAGTAGGTGCAGAGGCTTGCTACAGAGAGAGGTTCGGTTGCAGATCACTATTGAGCATGTGGAGAAGATCAATAATACATGAGGAAGAAGAAGACTAAAGGATGAAGATGAACAAATTGCAACGATGAAGACACATGAACAGGAGATCCTGAATAATTGTACCCTCAAAGTCTAATGCATGAGCATAAATCCCCCCAAATAAAAGTCAAAATATTTAACCTTTTAGAAGCCACAATATGGCTAAGAGGATGTGATTTTCCTTTATTTTAATGTAAAAAATGAAAAGGTTGTGTATTTTTTTGATCCGGATTTAAATAGGAACGCAACAAAATACAGATATAACCATAAATATAGATATGCAACAGAAATAATACTTCATTTCGTTAATGTAAAATATTGAAATATGTTTACAAACAGAAATGGAAATAAAGCAGCTAGGGCGATGGTAGCTTATCTCTAAGAAGATACGTGGTGGCTACATGCCTCTGAACTGTGTTACAATGAGGCTCGAAGGCTTATTTATTGTTGAGAAACAATGGAAAACCCTAAGCATCCAAAAACATAACCCTAGGAGATGAAATGCCAAACTGTGGGCCCCATTTTGGGTAAATTGGTACATTTAATTCCCGAGGTTGTAACTTTGGCATATGATCTTTGTTTGACATGCACAATACCTCATTAGAAATATCTATCCAAGGAATACAACTTTGGGAAGAGAAACATCAATATGTGAACGCATGTTGCTCCCAGTTTTCCCAAAAAACATCATTTAGGGCCTCAAAATGACTCGAAAGTTCAGGACTCGAAAACCTACTAAAAATAGTAAATTGTGCTACAATTAAGGAAACTAAAAAACTGAAAGAGACAATTGTGGGGGTCCAAGTGGGATAGGTGGGTGGCCACCAACATTCACCTGGATCATTCCTCCCCCCTTAAGAGGCAATGGTCCCCATTGTGTTGAGTTCCTCCATGAGATGAGGAAACTTCTACTGAAATTGGTCCCTAGTGCGCTGTTTTGCAATCTATTATGTGTCCAGTAATGGTGGAAAGAATGGTAGAGAGTGGTCCATATCGAACACTAGGTGCAAGCAAAGGAATGGGGGAATTTTCTGCTCCAAAGCATTGTTTCCCACAGCCTTGGTAATGGTGTAAGGACCATATTAGAGTGGTCTAAGCTTCTGATGGGCTCTGGTAAGGCGTTCTTTCTGCAGATGCAACCAAACTTTTTCGCCCACTTGAAACTTGTGTGGCACTCGATGTTGATCATGTAGCTGCTTGTACTTGGCATTTTTCAGAATGGAGCGGTGATATATCGACTCATTGGGTAGAGGTGTTCTAGGAGTCAGATCGAATGAATGCTTGACCTGATAGTACAAGGGTGTCCCTGTGGGTGAGGAGAAGATGTTCATGTCTATTGTCATGACCGTATCCATCTGTTGCTTCTACTGCGTGGAGGAACCCTTCACGGGGGTCATGGATTTGGCAACAATATTCCCCTTACTTTGGGAGAAAACTAGACAGAAAATGAATTTCCTAGTCTGGGAGATGAGCTTGCTGCATTTCTTAGCAGTGATTAAAAGAGGTGGCGGTAGGTGGGGCTACCTCCAATATCTTGTATAATGAATTAGAAATAATAATAGTGTGAGGCCTTGACTCATACACAGCATGTCGCCTTCATAAGTATGGTTGGCCTAATAGTACATCACAAACATCAAGAGGTGCAACATCACACAATACCTCATCTGTGAAGGGCTTATTGTTGTAGGGAAGGCGGCACTGCTGGCGGACTCGAAGATATTGTCCTTGGTGAAGCCACCTGATACTGTACAGCTGCGAGTGTGGTGTAGTCGATAGGCCCAACTGCTTCACGACCTCTGCTAAAATGAGGTTCTTTTGGCTCCCACTATCAACAATGAATTACAACGGTGAACCCATCACCCACATTTGTGAGTGGAAAAGTCGCTCCCCCTCTTCTGGATCTTCGGGCCTATTCTTCTAGATCTTGGAAATGGAAATAGTGGCACTGGGCTCTTCATCAATGATTTGTTTCCCTTTGTCATTCCCCTTGTCAGGTTCTAACTCAGGGTTGGAACATGCATCTAATTCTAAAGCCTTCAACTCGGCCACCAGTGACTTCTTGGTCCGAAACTCACTTGTGTTGTGAGTGGGGCTCTTATGGAACTCACACCACTTTCCTGTGTCCTTCTTTGACTTCGTGGTGTTGTTCTTTTCTTGCGGCTTCGACGGGTTGTCTCGGGTCGCCCAGTCTTGGCTTTCTCCTTTGTTATTAAGATTTTCAGATCCAAAGTCTCGCTTCTTTTGTTCAAAATTCTGCTCGATTTTGACAGCATATCGTTACGTCGTGTTGAGCGATGAGATGTTAAAGAACTCCATCTTGTCATGGATGTATCTGTGTAGGCAGCCGCGGTATTTGAGTACCAAATGTAGCTCAGAGTCCTTGATACCCAACTGTGTGCGAAGGGTATGAAAAATGTTTGTGAACTCTGGCACATCTTGGTCCCTTCCCTGTCGTAGCGTGGTCCACTTTATGTATTTGTCCTCATAGCTTTTGACAGGGTAGTACTGCTCCTTGATGGCATCCTGGAATGAATTCCAAGTGGGTGCGACTGAAAATAGTGAGCCCGTACTTTCATCCTTCTGCTCATAGTAGGTTTCCCACTAGTCCTTGACGTGGGGGGCTACTTTGAGAAAAACGAAAATAATCTTTTCCCGACTGGAAAAATCATGAACAGAAAAATAACCTTCTAGTAGATTTAACCATTTATCTATAGCCTCTACATCTATCTAACCCTCAAATATGGGGATTTCAAAGTTAACATGTATCTTAAAGGGTGTGGTGTTTCTAGAGTAGTTGTTAGAAGCCGATGCGTCGCCCCTGGGTAGCCGCTAAAGGATCTGGGCAAAGTTTTCCATCATCACGTTCCTTTTTCGCTCGACGGCTTCTTCGAGCAAGATTTTGATAGGATCTCTTGCCCCATTGTCTTTCTTGTCTTCTGCCATGGGAGGCCGTTGGGATTTGCGAGGCTGATCTTGCAAAGGTTTGACCAGTTCAAGCCTTAACTCCTTATATTCTGACCTTGTTGGGGACATGCAAAGAAAAGCAGAGAAAGTGCAGACCGCTCTGATACCACTGATCCAGATTTAAACAAGAATGAAACAAAATATAGATATAACCATAAATACAGAGATGCAACAAAAATAATACTTCATGTCATTAATGTAAAATATTGAAATATTCTTACAAACAAAAATGGAAATAAACCAGCTAGGGCGATGGTTGCATCTCTGAGAAGAGATGTGGCAGCTACATGCCTCTGAACTACGTTACAATGAGATGCGAAGGCCTATTTATTGTTGAGAAACAATGGAAAACCCTAAACATCCAAAAACCTAACCCTAGGAGATGAAACGCCAAACTGTGGGCCCCGTTTTGGGTAAATTGGTACATCAACTTCCCGTGGTCGTAACTTTGGCATACGATCTTCGTTTGACGCGCACAATACCTTGTTAGAAAGATCTATCTGAGGACTACAACTTTTGGAAGAGAAACATTATTCCATGGACCCATGTTTCTCCCAATTTTCCCAAAAAGATGTCGTTTAGGGCCTCAAAACGGCTCCGGAAGTTCAGGACCTGAAAACCTGCTAAAAATAGTAAATTGTGCTACAATTAAGGAAACTGAAAAACTGAAAGAGACAGTTGTGGGGGTCCAAGTGGGATAGGTGGGTGGCCACCAACATCCACCTAGATCATTTGTATCTTAGCAACAGGATGAGGATGGATTGGATCTTGAATGATCCAATCTTGTTATTCTTCTTATTTAAAATGTGAGCCTTTAGGAATTGAGGAGGATGCTAATACAATGTAAATTCGGGACGATCATGGCTAGGCCCAATGAGGCCTTAGTATTTAATCTATATTTATATTAATATAATAATTTATTTTCCATATTCGTGTGATTATGGAATTCTATGTGTCCCTATGTGTGAATCTGTACGTTGAATCATTTTTGAATTAATATGTTTTTATGTGCATGTGGAGAGAGGCCAAGAGCGACTGCATAAATATTTGTAGGTCTAAAGGTGCAACAAAAGCATGAATGATCCCAATTGGATCCATGAAGAATAATTAAAGTATCATGACTGTATCAGATCGGGACAAAACTTCGAATTCTAAGAACAAAGAGCAATCAGAAACACCTCTGAACAATGGTAGTTGGCAGCGAGCATGGAACGAAGAGGACCTCGGTCAAAGCGCATTGATCGAGGCCCATGGAGATTGCACAGGAGGCTAAACTAGACCCTGGGAATCTCAGATCGGGAAAAGGAGGCAGTTTTTGATGCGCGAGAACGAGAGGCCTCGAGCGCTCGGTTGCATGGGAGCCGAGGAAACCGTGGGGAAAAGGCTAAAGGCTGAAGGCAAGACCTGCGCTCCAAAAACCTACAGTATTTATCGGGGGCACCCTTGGGTGGTAAGCGAATATGGCGAAAAAGGAGCGATTCCACTCAGCACCCGATGCATGGCAAGTAGAGGAGGGAGAAAACCGCCACTCATCGCTTGCTAATGGTCGAGCAAGTCAACTGCGCGAAATGAGCGAATGGCGTCGGATCTGGGGGCTCCAGAGCTAACAGCTGAGATCGCACCCGATGGGAAAACCGAAATTGACAAGGGATTAAGCCACGACAGAGAGAAGTTTGATGGTAAATTTGACCGCCAAGATGACAGATGACTCATTCCACGACGTAACTGGAGAATCGAACCGACGAGGAAAAATCCGGCGCAGTTTGTAGGAGGACAAGTGGCCAGCCCTGTGAGCCTGATGATGACACTAAGATAGGGAACTCCAAGCGAAGCTGCAGCAGGTGATCTGACGGAGGTGGAAGGGGAATCGAACAACCATGAGAACGACTGGCGTTAAAGCCATGAATAGACAAAGCAGAAGACACCGAACACTGAAGACAGAGAAGAGAATAAAAGGAAGAATACCAAAAAAACGAAGAAGAGACAATGAAACAAAAAGCAGGAAGAAGACAGAGGGTCGAGTTGACCAAAGGCAGCATCGAGCACTAGAGATCTTGAGAGGTTCAAGCCATCCCTGAGAGGATTTGTTGAAAGCTGAGCACCACATTGGGCTCCTTCCATTGTAGACCAGAGAGGTCAAGAGCTGGTAAGGAAAAGAGTCTGTGTACTCTAGTGGCTTGGGGAATCCAAGTGTGGAGTACTAAAAAGGTATGTTTTTAATGATCATTTCAGTGACTTTTCAGTGGGACTTGTGAATCTTTTACATCATGAATGTGGAAAAAAATAGATAATTGTGATAAAATATGTGGAATTAGTATGCAGGACTTATCCGCTGATAGTTGTCATTCTCCTGTGCAGGAAAGGGTAAAAACGAGGAGCTGATGTTCCAAAGAAAAAGATAAGAACAGGGTAACTATTGTCCCTTTAACGAAGGACCGAGTGCAAATGAGGCAAAGCAAGCTGAAGCAAAGCGGTCCAGAAAAGGAGGAGAAGGCACCAACTCGGCGGAGGAGAAAAGAAGTGATTAAGGATTAACAGTTTGGCGAATCCCTCGGGATCTTCGATCCTGAGGGATCGCTGCTTTATTTATCTTATCGCTTAGACATCTCTGTCGTTACCCTTATATAAAGGGACGACACTATTAGTCTAGAGGGAGATGCTTTTATATAACTTCTTGCTAAAGATTGAACTTTGATCATCGAGTCTCGTTGAACTTGGCTCATTGTACTTTCTGTTTTATGCATTAATATAAAATTGGTGATTATCTTATTTCTGCGTCTGGATTAACTCAAAGCGGTGTACCCTTGAGGCTAAGGGCCCGGCCCCGGAGGACACTTGCTTCTGTATCACTACGATTTGATTTCTGCGTGGTTTGCTTATCATCACTAATTGGTAATCTGATATGCTTTATAAGTTACATCACATGCTCTATTAAGATTCGTTCGTTAATGTTCTTTCTATTGACTCTGCATTATATTATCAATACTTTCAGAGTGGATGCAATATTATTAGACTTAATTGAACATTGTTATTATTGTGTTACGGAGCTTCTATGTTGAGTATGTGTGTTAAGGAAATTATCTGAAAGGTGTGTTCTTTATGATTTAGGATTCATGATGTTCCATTTTGAAACACAATTGTAATTCCTGTTGTTGATTGATGTTAAATCAGATTACTTCTTCAGAGTGTTATGTGTGTATGATTTTCACATGTTGTTCCATAATTAGTAATTAATGTTGTTCCATTAGTTGGTTGCGTGATTTTCTTGGAGAATGAAAGATTGGAGTTTTGGATTACAATGAGTGCGTTTGAGTTGGTAGGATAAAGTTTGATTATTACTCGCGAGGTTTAGTTATAGCGATTGCTATTCCATTTGAGAATTGTTGTTCTATTTTTAAGCATTGTTGTTCCATTCTAGATTTGATGTTCAATTTCTTATTTGTTTTTCCATTTTTATCTGTCGTTTCATTTACCCGCATTTGGTGTGAGAGACGATCTGTGGCTATAGTGAGCCTCCGCATTTACTGCCTCACTCCCAGACCCGTGATCCATGCTCTAGTTTCCTTTCCATCAGTTTCCAAATGGATGGGCTATTACTATCGAACCCTTGATTGATAAAATTGCCTAGCTTTAAGAGTGTGTGCTTTAGTCATTTGAAGTAACTTAGTCTTAGACAAGCATCAGTTTACTCTTGTATTTTTGTAGGACGTTGTACTACTAGCATTACTTTGACAAATAGCCTTAGATTGAGTCACTCTTTGAAATAACCAAACGCTCTCGGATTGACATATTAATGTGAGGTAATTAGAGGTGAAAGAGACCCATTTTATAGCTCTACATTTTGGCGTCGTTGCCGAGGAAAGAGTGTAGCCATTTGTCTTTTTCAGAGTAGTGTATGAACCTGCTAGGGAAGAGTTGGATCTTAAAAATGAAAGGTAAGAACCTGCGTGCGGAGCATGTAAAAGCCCTGCTCCACTGTATGCTTTCCTAACAGATTTGCTCTTGCTTTGATTGAGTAGAATTTAGCAGTTCATTTGAGTGCATGACTAAGCAGAAAAAACCAGAAAAGAATATCAAGCTTCCATCCAAACCCGAAAAAGCTAAGGGGCCGGTGACCCTTGGCCGAACAACTTTCATAGACGAAATCTATAAGAAAATAGAATCTCAGCCATCAGTAGGTCCCAGGAAAATCATTTCTAAGCAGCCTACTAGTTCCCTTCAGGCCACAGGATCACCATCTGTAGCCTTTTCTGAGGTGCATAGTCAAACTTAAGAGCAGGACTTTCAGGAAAATGAAAATTCTACTCCAGAACTATTGCAGGAAGGGAATTTCAACAACTTTTGTGAAGGAGAAGGAGAAACAGGGGAAACTGAGGAACCAAAATCTCCCATTGGAACAGATCATCCATTAAACAGCCCAAATAAGGGGAGCGCTGCGAAAATCATTGTTGAGGGAATTCAATCTCCTCAGACATTAGGTATTCCTCTTATCCCAGATAAAGGAAGTGCCATTAAAACTATCCCTGCTAAATCGTTCCCTCTCAACCTAGGAATACCCTCCTAGATATCCCAGAAGGATATTGGCATATATTTGATCCTATGGCTCAGAATAAGCCAAATACTCAAACCTCTACATTACAATATCCTATAGTGGATTCTGCAGCAAATGCGCCCATGAAAGCTATCCCTCTTCAACATATCCCAACCTTTCACAGTCTCACATCAGAAGATCCGGATGCATTTTTATTCGAATTTGATGTGTTGTGTAGGGGATATGATTACACCATCGATCCCTAGAAATTGAAATTATTCCCCTCGACATTAAAGGGGGCTGCTCTAAGATGGTTTATGGGACTAGGTGGTGGGGTCATCAACAATTGGGATCAGATGAAAGAATCCTTCTTAAAAAAATATCAGGATTATTGTAGGTCTAGGGAATTGAAAGATGAAATATTTCAAATGACAGCCAAACCAAACGAAACATTAGAAGAATATGTGGAACATTTTCAATATAATTTACAAAGATCTCCTTATGCATCACTACCTTTACCTAGTAATGTGTTAAAAAATGCATTAATAAGGGGCATGAAGGAACAGTGGATCGAAACATTAAACATTATGGGAAAAGGGGATATTTATCAAGGGAATTTTGCTGACATTATTGATTTATGCATCAGGAGTTCGAGAGGCAGCACAAGAATAAAACCGGCAGAATATGATCGGTTTGCAAGAGACAATAAAATATCAACAGAAGGAGTAACGCGTGTGGAGATTGGAAATTTATTAGAAAATTTTAAAACTGATATTCTAGGGACACTAACTACACAACTTGATATTATGCAGGCCAAACAGAAGTAGATGGAGGTAGAATAGAATTTGGCAATCTTCTGCCCCGATGCAGAAAAAAACATAGTCACAAGGAGTGTCCACTAGATACAGTCCAAACATGTGCCATATGTACAAACGATCATCTTACGGAAAGCTGCCCCTCACTTCTTGGATTAAAAGCAGTATACAAGGAAGCAGAGGAAGAACCAGAATCGGTATACTTGATCAACCAACACCGCCAGTGGCAGCAAAGACAATCTGGTATGTTTTCAGACCCAACCTCTTCTTTTCAGCCTCCACAATATAATGCTCAACAATATAATATGTGGCAAAATCAGCACCCACCCCCATTCTCAAACTGGTCACCACCATCGTTTCCTTCTTCAAACCCATGGCTGAATCAGCCAAGCCAATCTGGTTGGCCGAATTTCCCTTATACTTCACCATATTGGCAAAATAGCCCATATCCTCTGCAATGGACTCCCCCTACTTCACAAGGTTCATCCTGGCAAACAAATTGGCAAAGACTGATGCAACAGCCAGTAGGAACTATTCAGCTCCCTCAACCTACTCTACCAGCTCTACAACAAAATCCCCAGTCTAATTTGAGACCGCAACTCCCAGCCCAACCCAACCCCAATCCAAATAACAGTCTAATCCCTTCAAATCATATAATCACCAGAAATAGGACCCGACTTGCGGGAGTGTAATGATCTTCAATTACGATCTGGGCGTATCATTGAAAATGAGGGAGATAAAACAGTTCATGGTGAAGATTAGTTAGTAAGAGAACATCAGTTGCAACTAGAGGATGCAAATAAGCAGCAGTCTCATAATCAAGCAACCACATCCTCTCCCCTGTTCCCAGAACGATTAGTCATACCTCGACCTTTACAATATCCTGACTTTGACATTCTGGGGGAATTACAAAATTTGTATATAAAAATCTCGTTCCTCCAAGCCCTTCAAGATATTCCTATATATGCAAAAACTATTAAAGAATTGTGCATAAAGAAACCAAGGAGGAATATAACAACTAATCCAAGAGTCCAAGTAGTCGGTACTTTATCTGATCTCTTATCTGGGAAAGAAACACCCATCAAATATGAGGACCCGTGAAATCCAATTGTAACTGTTCAAATTTATGGTCAAACCTTGTCTAATGCCTTAGTTGATCTAGGAGCTGCAATCAATATTTTAACAACCACCACCTATCAAAAACTCGGCATTACATCTGTAGAACCTACCTCTACTTTGTTAGAATTGGCTGACCGATCTGTGGTTAGACCAGAAGGTACTCTACATGATGTCATGGTCTCTGTAGATTCCTAGGAATATCCGACCGACTTCCTGATAATTAATCCAAAAACCCGACTTGATGGACACCCGCTAATCCTAGGTAGGCCTTGGCTTGCCACCGCCGATGCTTACATTGGTTGCCGGCAAGGAAATATGACCATAACTAAAGGACCTGATATTAAGAATTTGGTTCTATACCCTCCAGCGCAGCCAAGTCTCACAATAATTAAAACTAAGTATCCTGTATCATACCTTACTGATAACATTAGATCTCCATTGACTTTGCAAGAGGCACTTGATTTTAAATACCAAACAGAAGATGATGCGATTAACAATTTCATTAGTCAAACTGAAGTTGAATCCTGCACACAATGTCACATGATAGAAGCAGCATTTGATAGTGAATTAGAAGAAGATCCTCTGAAAGACACACATGATCAAACAATACCTGTTACTTCTATCGCAAATAGTAAAATTGTTGAAATTTAACCGGGATAAACTTTAAATATCAATGCCAACCTCACATCTGAACAAGAAACTAAGCTCATCCATCTCTTAAGAAAATATCAACAGGCATTTGCATGGGATTACCGTGATATGAAAGGAATCGACCCACATTTGTGTACACACCACATTTATATAGAAAAAGACGCTAGACCTGTCCGTCAACGGCAGAGAAGACTTAATCCTCATCTAAAGGATGTGGTGAAAGAGGAACTTCAGAAACTGTTAGATGTCAATTTTATTTATCCTATTTCTGATAGTAAATGGGTCTCTTCGCTTGTGGTCGTACCAAAAAAGAATGGGAAATGGAGAATTTGTGTGGATTACAGGGAACTCAATAAAGCAACACAAAAAGACCACTTTCCACTCCCATTCATAGACCAAGTGCTAGATACTTTGGCAGGAAAAAAATTCTTTTCCTTCCTGGATGGCTTCAGTGGATACAATCAGATCCAGATTGCCCCTGAAGACCAGGACAAAACAACTTTCACTTGTCCTTGGGGGATATTTGCCTACCGAGTTCTACCTTTTGGCCTATGTAATGCTCCCGCCACATTCCAAAGGGATATCCTTAGCATTTTTGCAGATTTAATAAATGATGGACTTGAAGTGTATATGGATGACTTTACACCCTATGGAGATGATTTTGATCTAGCACTAAATACCCTAGAAAAAGTCCTACAACGCTATATAGCTACCAGGCTTTGCTTAAGTCACGAAAAATGTTACATGATGATGACTGAAGGACTTATTCTAGGACACTATGTTTCAGCAGCTAGCATTCAGGTAGACCCAGCCAAAATCCAAATACTTTTGCTTATTCCCACTCCTACTACTCAAACAGAGGTACGCAGCTTTCTTGGATTTTCTGGATATTATAAACGATTTATAGAACATTATTCACACATTGCTACACCTTTATATGCACTAACTGGTAACGTTGATTTTCTTTGGACAGAAAAATGTGAACGTGCTTTCAAGGATTTAAAGAAGCTTGTATCCACAGCCCCAGTCCTGCGAGGACCAAACTGGGATCTGCCATTTCAGATATCAGCTGATGCCTCAGATACAGCCATTGGCGCAGTCCTTGGGCAGGAAGAGGATAAAAAACCATATGTTATCTATTACATTAGCAAAAATTTATCTCCTACTGAATTAAATTACACTGTTACTGAAAAAGAATTCCTAGCTGTAATACATGCTGTCAATAAATTTAGACATTATATTACAGGTTATCCAGTTATTTTGTATACGGATCATTCCGCCATAAAATACTTAGCAAATAAGCCTGTCACAAATGCTAGAATAACTATATGGTTGATTTTATTGCAGGGATTCGATATCACAATCAAGGACCGGCCTGGCAAAGAGAATCCTGTAGCCGATTTTCTCTCGAGGATGCCGAAGCCAATTGATGGAGCAGCAGTTGAAGATCAATTTCCAGACGAACATTTGTTTGCTATTGCCGTTCGAACACCCTGGTATGCTGATGTTGCCAATTACCTTGCAGTAGATAAACTACCAAAACACTTAACCCCTAATGAGCGAAAACAGATTGTTCAGAAAAGTACTCGATTCTCCTAGATTGCGGGCTATTTGTTTCATACAGGGGCAAACATGCATATCAGGAGATGTGTTCGAGAAGATGAAATCTTTGACATCCTAAAAGCCTGTCACGGCGGACCATGTTGGGGACACTTCACTGAGCGTAGAACTGGACACAAAGTATTACAGACAGGATATTACTGGCCCACGATTTTCAGAGATGCAAAGAAATTTGTCCAAGCCGGTGACGGCTGCCAGTGAGCAGGACGTCCTGGTCAAGCTGACAATATGCCTCTCAAACCACAGTTAGTCATCGAACCATTCGAGAAATGGGCTCTTGATTTCGTTGGACCCATCAACCCCTCATCAAATCAGAGAACATATATCTTGGTGGCAACAGAATATGTCACCAAGTGGGTTGAAGCAGAAGCATTGCCAAGAGCCGCAGAGGACTCTGCCGTACAGTTCCTCTTCCATCTATTTGTACATTATGGCCTTCCAAGGGAAATAATCACAGAAGGAGGACCACAATTTGTTGGCAATAGATTAGCAGCAACACTTAATAATTATCATGTCCAGCACAAAATTACTACTACATATCTCCCACAGGCGAACGGACAAGTAGAAATCAGCAATAAGGTAATAGAATCAATCCTAACAAAACCCATTGCATCACATAAGCGTGATTGGGCTGCCCGACTACCTGAAGCACTTTGGGCCTATAGAACAACATGGAGAAGCACCACTGGTTACTCACCTTATCAATTAGTGTTTGGAAAACAACTCATTTTCCCTATAGAGTTTGAAATCCAAACATTACGAACAGCACAGGAAGTTGGCTTACATCTAACTGAGGCACAGATTAATCGACTTCAACAGATCAATGAATTGGACGAAATTAGGCTCTCCGCACTACAAAATACAGCATTGATTCAACAGCAGTGAGCTAAATGGCATGATGCCCTCATCAAAAACAAAGTCTTCCATGAGGGAGACTGGGCCCTATTATATGACTCTCGGTTTCAGGACTTCCCTGGGAAACTCCAGACTCGTTGGTTGGGACCATACGAAATCCAGAAGGTACATGACAATGGGACCATCACTTTAATCACCATTGACGATTCTGGATATACCTTCAAAGTGAATTGCCACCGAGTTCGTCTCTATCGTAAACCACTCACTCGGGAATCCTTCTGCCAACAACTACGCAGAGACGCTGATATGGAGATTTTAGGAGAGGAAGAGAAATCTAATTTCTTTTTTTTCAAACTTGTTTGTGCACATATAGATTTCAATTTTTTTTTGTCATTCCTGAAACGAATGGCATTTTCATGTTTCTATTGTTCCTTTTCAAAAGGAACAGCACTTTTGATTTTTCTGTTGTTCCTTTTCAAAAGGAACATCACTTTTGATTTTTCTGTTGTTCCTTTTCAAAAGGAACAGCACTTCTGATTTTTCTGTTGTTCCTTTTCAAAAGGAACAGCACTTTTAATTTTTTTGTTGTTCCTTTTCAAAAGGAACAACACTTTTGATTTTTCTGCTGTTCCATTTCAAAAGGAACAGCACTTTTGATTTTTCTGTTGTTCCTTTTTAAAAGGAACGGCACTTTTGGTTTTCTGCTGTTCCTTTTCAAAAGGAATAGCGCTCTTGATTTTTGTTGTTCCTTTTTCAAAGGAATGGTGTTTGCTTGTCTTACTGTTCCTTTTCTAAAAGGAACAGCATTTTGATTTTTGTTGTTCCTTTTTCAAAAGGAACGCCATTGGTGTGTTCTGTTGTTCCTTTTTCAAAAGGAACGGCATTTGCACTTTTGAAACCTATGCTCTTTTATTTTTCTAGCATACTTTTTCTCTCTTTGCGAAACAGCTTATCCCTTTTGCTGGTCCAAGTTTGAGGATGCTTCTTGCCCCTATTCTTTCAAAGTATTTTAGAAACAAGCGATGCACTTATGCAATGAATACAAAATCACAACATACTGAAATCAGGCAATTATAAAATCGCTATCTTTATAAGGCTATGTATTGGTAAGAGGACAGAAGGAAGGATATACTTATCTTTTGTTGTCATTGTCTTACTAATTTTGCCCTGATTGGTTATCTTTATCATGCCATTCTTTTTTAATTCCCTTTGATTTTTGCTTAGGAATAAGAGCAAAGGGCTTATATCCTCCTATTGAGATGATAAGACTTCTTCCTCCATTCCTACTCTTAAGGAGTCTTGAACCACCCTTTGTGGATATATAAGGAAAAGTGATTTATGAAAAAAAAAGAGAAAGAAAAAGCAAATGAATTATAAATTTTCGAATGCAAGATATGGGGTCTCATCAAGAGCCAGCCTCCCATGATCATGAGGATGGAAGCGAAGTGGCATTCCCATTATGGCCACCACACCAGGGATATGGTCCAAAAGGTATAGCAAATAATCAAACCTTGGAACAGGAGGTCTCATCACGAGCCGGCCTGCCCACTCTTCGCCCCCTCCTCGTGAATGGCATTATGGCTAACTAGTTACCAAGCCAACATAATGGCCTGCACTTTGACATCACATTCCTTAATATGCACATAAAGGATCATGGTTCCGGGGGTGAAATAAACAACTCTGCCAAGGTTATGGACACCTGTCGGCAGAAGAGCACTGTTAATGGTATCGAAGTCACATTAATTACACCAATAGGAAGGATACTAATACTCTTTTGTTTCTTATATCCTAGGCACTAATCATGCATTACTTCCCGACTTATATACCGCATGAACATTTATTACACCAATCATGGCAAAGGAGGTGACAATGACCACTTGAGATTTGGAAAGTACGACAGACGTCCTATCCCCCGGCCTCGCATCATATCACAGCAGCCTCTTACGTAATACGTGATCTAACTTTACGCCTCGATTTCGGCAATCCATTGTTTTTCTAAACATGGCATATTTTCATACGTTGTTCCTTTATGACTTGGTTACAGATCGGGTGCCGCTCCTTTCTTTGACGGCTGGGGCAACCTATCGCATTGTGGGGGGGAGGTTCACCTCATGATTCCCCGAGTTATGTGTCAGCTCACTATTCGGGAAAGATAGTGTACCAGGAAATGGCACGGTTTAACGGCATGACATTTCTATTTTTTTCTATACAAGTTGTTGTTCATAAGTCATTTCTGTTGCATACTCTGTGTTTTTCTAAATCCGAAAATTACTACCCTCTCTGTGTTTCAAACAGCACAAGCAGTTGTTGTTCCATTGAGAACCCACAGTGAAACCATGGAAGCCAGGGCAATTTGAAGTGAACCACAGGAGTTGACAGTCTCCGCTGTTGCTCGGGAGATCCTGGAAATAGCAGGGTGGCTGACTTATCTTAGTCACCTGTAGGAGTCCAATGAAACAGTGGCGATGGAATTTCTGCAGAACTTGCAGGAGGATCACTCCACGGTGCAAGGGAAGCAGATAGCAGTCACCGACGATATAATTGCAGAAATCTCGAGACTACCAGCCACCGGACCTGTATGGACATTAAAGAAGGAAAGACTCCAGAAGATCATGGAAATTTTCCAGGACGAAGGCCAGAGCTTAACAATTAAAGGGAAGGGAGTTCTGCCAACAATGCTAGGAGAACCCTGGGCAGAATTAGCAAGAACAGTGCAAAGCTACATCACCTGCGAAGGGAGAAAAGACGTGGTAAGGCCACGACACCTTAAACTCTTAGTTGTTTAAAGTAGAAATGCTCTGTAAATCTTCCTGCACTTTTGAATTCTTTACTTCATGACGTCGCACGAAGCCTGAAAAAGGCACAGCATGTAGAGTCAGTTGTCAGCCACCATGGATTAATTCGACTAATAGTTAGTCATAGCCTCACCTAGCAGCAAAGCAACTGGGAAGAATTAATTACAATAATTGAGGGGAGAGCGACAGCACCTTCCCCAAAACATAAACATACTCTAAGCACGCCAGAACATCTGGAAAAACACAAAGAATTAAGAAAACAAAAACATGTTGCAAGCACATCCGAACGACCAGAAACACGCCAGGAATCAGCAAAGCGTAAGCATGACACTGATACACCAGAACAGCCAGAGAAACGTAGAAAATCAGTCTGGCTAGCCTAGATAAGAGGAAGGCTGGAAAAACTCCAGGAAAGCACCAGCCAGCCAGTGGTAATTGAGGACAAGTAACTCTCACGACCAGAAATAGAAGAAGAACAATTTGAAGGAGAAAAGGAAGGAGAGGCCAAGGAGGCTGAGCAATCCGAAGAGGAACATGACGAAGTAGCTGAGCATTCGGAAACAGAAGCTGAGCCTCCTGAGACAGAAGCTGAGCCTCCTGAGACAGAAGCTGAGCATCCTGAAATGGAAGTTGAGCATCCTGAGGTAGAAGATGGACAATCCAGACAGGAGGAGGAAATGGGACAGCAGGTAGGTAGTCCACCACAAGACCCAGTGGAGAAGAGGAATTGGCCGCAATCATGGCCAATATGGGTGAGTATGGCCAACCTTCCACTCCATCATACCTCCGCGACAAACCCCAGGAAGAAGATGCACCTGAAAAACCACATGCAGAAGAGGCAGAGGAAGGAAATCTGTCTGTTCATGATGAAAAGGAGATAGGAGACACTGAGAGGGAACAATCTATTCCCACGGCACCAGAAGAAATTCCAGAGGAAGTCAGGATAGAAAGCGAAGCCGTGGAACCAGTTATGGTTCTTACCCCAGAACAGCCAGCACAAAACATTGAAGAAATACCCAAGGAGAAAGATCCAGGGACTAGTCACGGCCCAGAACACAGCAAAAAGCATGTTGTTCCTTTTAATAAAACATTGGAAATTAGAGAATTACGAAAGGAACAGTGGAGGTTATTGAGCATAATAGCCCAGCTCCACCAGCAGATCAGGATCCTGAAAGCGAGGCAGAGGACAAGGAAGACCGCTGGGAAGAAAAAGATGACCACTACAGTAAGAATCCGCAGGATAAATGGCGGAGGACTAAAAATCGCTCTGTTGATCAAAACCATGCTCAAAATCCAACTGTTCTTCCAAATGAAGCTGAAGACCCAACTGTTATTCTAAATGAAGCTGAAGACCCAACTGTTGTTCCAAATGAAGCTGAAGGCCCAGCTGCTGTTCCAAGGGAAGCTGAAGGTCCAGCTGTTGTTCCAAATGATGCTGAAGGACAGACTGTTGTTCCATTCGAAGAGGAATAACTGCAAGCTGGTATTCGTGTTAAAAAAGAAAAGGACAACAAGGAGATTCAAATAGAGGCACCACCCTCAGGGCTGATAAGGGTTCTGAACTCGAAACAACGTAATAAGAAAGTTCAGGTAAAACTCCCGGCCTCCACTAATGCATGGAAAAGAGATCCAAAGACGAGGACCTTGCACAAGGGATTGAAACAAGCTCGGCAAGAAATGGAGAGGCTTAGAGAGCAAACAGTCCCTCGTGAGAAGTATGAAGAACTCCTAAGGAACGTCAACCAATCCGAAAGCCAGGCCTTTGAAGGGTGGCAAAAGGAACAGGAGAAAGTTGCAAAGGTAACCCGTAGGCTAGATACTGTTATCAAACAGATGGATACCTTGTGTTCTTTATGCAATGATGTTTTAGCATGTAGGGCCCCTGCCAAAAACTATGCTCTGTTTTTATTGGAACGATACTTACAATTAAAAATAAAGGCTGTTAAAGCAGGCGCTCCGATACAAATTAACACTGTCAATGAGTTTATAGATTGCTGTAAACATTATGGGGTGAAGGTCCAGAGATTGCTATGTGAATTTTATTTGCATAACCACGTGCTAGATCAGGAGACTGAATTGAACCCTGGCCCTTTTGTTGGGGACATTCAGTTGCAAGCATTCATTTCATTCGGGGTTAATCAGATTAAATGGCTCAAAGCCTATAACACTTTCCAGAGACAGGAAAATGGCCTAGACTTGTGGGTAAGGGTTGAGCCTAGGGACCCAGTACGATTATGGAAAGCACATAGAAACCTTATGAGAACTCCGGGTGTCATCGAAAAGTTAGGACCCATGCACGAGGCACTCATTCGACAAAGTTTATAATAGTTTCTTTCTATCAAATACCTCGCCATTGATGCAGCCAAATTCTGGTACCGAATCTCTAATCCAAACATCCAGCTCAGAGAGCCATTTAAGTATGAGAATTTTCAATTAGCTTCCAATCATTTGAACCTCTATGGCGAAAGCATTTTGAGGGTAGGGCCATCCTAGTTAGGATATAGATTCCGCAGTCCAATTATTTGGCACTCTGCACCCGGATATCAAGCCCTATATGAGATGCCTGAGGGTCAAACAAGCCAGTTCTTTGACTACCTAGTCACTCACCATGGTTGTAGGCCTCCGCATGAGATTCCTTCTCCAGCATATTCTCTCACTGCTTTGCATGTCAACTACAACGTTTTCATGAGGGCATGAAACAGGGTAAGCAGGGGGGTGTGTGGAGTACTAAAAGGGTATGTTTTTAATGATCATTTCAGTGACTTTTCAGTGGGACTTGTGAATCTTTTACATCATGAATGTGGAAAACAATAAAGAATTGTGATAAAATATGTGGAATTAGTATGCAGGACTTATCCGCTGATAGTTGTCATTCTCTTGTGCAGGAAAGGGTAAAAACGAGGAGCTGTTGTTCCAAAGAAAAAGATAAGAACAGGGTAACTGTTGTCCCTTTGACGAAGGACCGAGTGCAAACGAGGCAAAGCAAGCTGAAGCAAGCCGGTCCGGAAAAGGAGGAGAAGGCACCAGCTCGGCGAAGGAGAAAAGAAGTGATTAAGGATTAACAGTTTGGCGAATCACTCAGGATCTTCGATCTTGAGGGATCGCTGCTTTATTTATCTTATCGCTTAGACATCTCCACCGTTACCCTTATATAAAGGGACAACACTGTTAGTCTAGAGGGAGATGCTTTTATATAACTTCTTGCTAAAGATTGAACTTTGATCATCGAGTCTCGTTGAACTTGGCTCATTGTACTTTCTGTTTTATGCATTAATATAAACTTGGTGATTATCTTATTTCTGCGTCTGGATTAACTCAAAGCGGTGTACCCTTGAGGCTAAGGGCCCAACCCTGGAGGACACTTGCTTCTGTATCACTATGATTTGATTTCTGCGTGGTTTGCTTATCATCACTAGTTGGTAATCTGATATGCTTTATAAGTTATATCACATGCTCTGTTAAGATTCGTTCGTTAATGTTCTTTCTATTGACTCTGCATTATATTATCAATACTTTCAGAGTGGATGCAGTATTATTAGACTTAATTGAACATTGTTATTATTGTGTTACGGAGCTTCTATGCTGAGTATGTGTTAAGGAAATTATCTGAAAGGTGTGTTCTTTATGATTCAGGATTCATGCTGTTCCATTTTGAAACACAATTGTAATTCCTGTTGTTGATTGATGTTAAATCAGATTACTTCTTCAGAGTGTTATGTGAGTATGATTTTCACATGCTGTTCCATAATTAGTAATTAATGTTGTTCCATTAGTTGGTTGCGTGATTTGCTTGGAGAATGAAAGATTGGAGTTTTGGATTACAATGAATGCGTTTGAGTTGGTAGGATAAAGTTTGATTATTACTCGCGAGGTTTAGTTATAGCGATTGCTGTTCCATTTCAGAATTGTTGTTCTATTTTTAAGCATTGTTGTTCCATTCTAGATTTGTTGTTCAATTTCTTATTTTTCGTTCCATTTTTATCTGCTATTTCATTTACCCGCATTTGGTGTGAGAGATGATCTGTGGCTGTAGTGAGCCTCCGCATTTACTGCCTCGCTCCCAAACCCGTGATCCATGCTCTAGTTTCCTTTCCATCAGTTTCCAAAGGGATGGGCTATTACTGTCGAACCCTTAACTGATAAAATTGCCTAGCTTTAAGAGTGTGTGCTTTAGTCATTTGAAGTAACTTAGTCTTAGACAAGCATCAGTTTACTCTTGTATTTTTGTAGGACGTTGTACTACTAGCATTACTCTGACAAATAGCCTTGGATATGAGTCACTCTTTGAAATAACCAAACGCTCCCGGGTTGACATATTAATGTGAGGTAATTAGAGGTGAAAGAGACCATTTTTATAGCTCTACACTGTTGAGATTGCAACAAGATGATGGAGCTTAGTGAAAAGAGTCGCCTTCACTAAGTGGGCCCGCAGGCTATTTTTGGCGCAAGTCTATTTTTTAGACTATGTCTATTTTTAGACATATGGATCATGTCTATGGATTGCAGGTTGCTATTTATGGATGATTGATCAAGTTGGGAAAAAACAGATGGACTTCTATTTTTGATGAAAGTGTGAGTGATCACAGTGTGAGTGATCAAAGTCTATTTTTAGACTGGCTGTCAAAAATAGAAAAGTCAAATATTATTATCTCACAATAATATTTGGACTATAAACTTAATCTTATTCTCTTGCAGCACTTCAGTTTGAGCTACAGAGGTGTCACATGCAGCTGTTAGAAGGAAATACGCTTTTCTTATGAGTCAGTTGAGTTGTTGCATGCATGACTTCAGTTAGAACTCAATCAGTTGAGTTTGGTGGAGTTGATTGTGGAGTTGATGGAGTTATGTTCATTTTAGCTTTGTTAAACTGGTTGTATTTAGTCTAACTAGCAAATAGACTAGAGATGAGTTGGGTGAATTAGTTATTAATTAATTCACAAGTTATTAACTCATAATACAACTAATGAATACATCAGTTAACTCGGTTGCATGTCAGTGCATGTTCAATTCAACAGGGACAGGTGGTAGAGAATCAGATTGCTATCAGTTGTGACTATAGTTGTGCACCAGATCTTGCACAATCAAGGGATTGAGTATGCCAATGAGTTTGCTCACGTATTTTCCCACATTATAGCTTGTGCTCACGTCCAACAAAGTGTGAGTGACTATTTTGCAGGTGAAAAACGAGTTTGGTGAGCCATTCTCATCAGTTCTTGAGCAGGTATTGAGTAGTGGAGGCAGGCAAGCAGTGGAAGAGATTTGGAGATCAGATCTGAGCTGTATTGTGTGTAACAGAGGTGGAGATACTTGTGAGAAGTATTATGCTTTGTAATGTTACATGTTCTCAATCATTAATATACAGATAGTGTGGGGTTTTTAGCGAGATGCTTTCCCCGGGATACATACTGTGTTAATGTGTGAATGCTCTTGATGTTTTGTTGTTATTGATGTTGCTATATTGATGATCAACGTAGAGGAGCTTATGTATTGTGTATGTATTCCACAATAGTACATGATCAGGATAATCTCTATTGAATATGTGTTAAATTATTCAAAATTTCTACATGGTATTGGAGCGAGCTAGATAATTGTAGAAAAAATTTCTACATCGTATCGGAGCTGCTTGATTTGTAGAAGAGATTTTTACAGGATATCAAGCGAGGGTTGATCATCAGATCTACTATTCAGGAAGTGTTTACATTCTATTTCTTCAGGCAGAGTCTATAATCGGGCCAGGTAGCCTCTGGATTCATCCTTCCTTTGGAAGGTGAGATATCTAGTAAAATCCCATACAGTCAATCTCTGTACGAGAAATATTTTGTTCTCACGAATCTTAGATCGGAAGCAGTTGAGTTGGAGCTGGTGGAATTCGAATTTGCAGCAGTGTTGTTGAAATGTCTTTCAACAGATTGCGAATGTTATTCCAAAGCAAGAGCGACCTGGCGCTCAAGGATAAACTCAGTAACAATAAAGGTGAGAATGGATCTTCATCAAAGGTATCTGATGAAGAGAATTGTGCTTTGGCTGCCAAAGCAAAGAAGGGGAAGAACAAGAAAGCTTCTCATTCCGGTGCGAAAGGCAAGAAGCAGGACATTTCCAAGGTGAAGTGTTTTCACTATCACCAGCATAGACACTATGCCACTAATTGTCCGCAGAAGAAGAAGAACAAGCAGGCTGTTGGATCTTCAGCAGGAGAGGCTCTAGCCTCACAGTTTGAGCTTGATTTTTCATTGATCGCATGCTTGGTTTCAAGTGTGATGGGATCAGTGTGGTTCTTGGACAATGGTGCGTCTTTTCACATGACGGGAGATAGAGATTTTTTCTCTGATCTGGAGGACAAAGATCTTGGAGTGCACATCGAGATGGGCGATGCTGGTAGATACAGTGCGACCGGTATTGGTACCATTTCCTTTGAGAGGGAGTCTGGTAAACCCTTTGTATTGAAGGAAGTCATGCATGTTCCAGGATTGAAGAAGAATCTCATCTCAGTGGCGATGTTAGAAGACAAGGGGTATGATGTTGTTTTCAGCGAGGGAAAGGCCTTCCTGCGCAGCAAGACAACTGGTGAGACCCGAAAGATAGGGGTTCAAGTGAGGAACCTTTATCAGTTGCATGTAGATGGATGCGCAGCAATGGCAGGCAAGGCAGAAGGATTGGTGAGCCGAGATGATGGCAAGTTGTGGCACAAGAGATAGGGTCACCTTCACCATGGAGCCTTGAAGATACTACAACAGATCACTACAGGGCTTCCTAAAGGCACACTTGCACAGTCAGATCAGTGCAAGGGGTGTACTTTGGGGAAGTTTGTGAAAGCCACCTTTCACGAGAAGAATAGTCACGCCACGAAGATCCTTGAGAGAATTCACACAGATGTGTGTGGACCTTTCTCAGTTGCTTCGACAGCAAAACACAGGTATTATGTGATTTTTGTTGATGATTTCTCTCGTAAGTGTTGGATCTTCTTCATGCAGAAGCAGAGCGAGACATATTCAAAGTTCTGTGAATTCAATGCACTGGTCGAGAAGGAGTCGGGGAAGAAGGTGAAGGCTCTTAGGAGCGATAATGGTGGTGCATACATCTCGGACGAGTTCAAGGATTTCTGCAAGGCAGAAGGGATTCGTAGAGAGCTCATAGCTCCCCATAACCCACAGCAGAACGGGGTAGCTAAGCGGAAGAACAGAACGATTATGGGTGCTGCACAGGCAATGTTGCATGATCAGGGCCTACCCCTTCACTTGTGGGCGGAAGCATGCAATACAGCAGTTTATGTGTAGAACCGTTGTCCTCATAGGATACTTGGCATGAGTACACCCGAGGAGGCTTACTCTGGTAAGAAGCCTGATCTTTCTCATTTGAGGATTTTTGGTGCTAACGTTTACATGCATGTGACGAAGGATGCCAGAAAGAAGTTGGAGCCGACCGCAGAGGTTGGGATATTTGTGGGGTACACTGATATGCCCCACAACTATCGTGTGTATTTGCCAGACAGTGGTAAAACTGTTGTGCGACGGGATATAAAATTTCAGGAGGAGAAAGCCATGAAGTGTTCGCTTGAGAGGGAGCTACACTTGCATGCAGATGAGGAGCTATTAGTTCCTAAGGATGAGCTTCAGGACGTGGATCAGCCACAGGATGAGGTTCATGGAGTGGAAGATACCACTCATTCAGCGCCAACCATCAGAGGGCGAAAGTGCTTGACATAAGTTGAGCGACTGGCTCAAGATGCAGAGAAAGTTCTAGGACCACCTACAGCCCAACACAGGCAGAGACAGTCACCTGATCGGTACACTGGATACATGGCTCTTATGAGCAAGTGTGTTGTGACTGAACCATCCTCTTTCGAGGAAGCTGTGGAGGATCCCGCATGGGTAGACGCCATGGTGGAAGAGTATGATTCTATTGTCAGAAACATTGCATGGGAGATTGTTCCTAGACCAGAAGGGAAATCAGTGGTGGGTTCGAGATGGATCTAAAACGTTAAGCAGGCAGCTGACGGGAGTGTGGAGAATTACAAGGCAAGATTTGTTGCTCGAGGCTTTTCAAAGCTTGAGGGGATCGATTATGGGGAGACCTTTGCACCTGTCGCAAGGTATTCTTCCATACGGACGATTCTTGCTCTCTCAGCGCAGATGGGATGGCACATTCATCAGATGGATGTGAAGACTGCGTTCCTCAACAGAGTCATTGAGAAGGAGGTGTACATTGAGCAACTCGAAGGCTTCGAGGTCTTCAATAGCGAGTCACATTTGTGCAGGCTCAAGAGAGCGTTGTATGGGTTGAAGCAAGCACCACGTGCTTGGTACACACGAATAGACAGCTATTTCACAGGACTTGGATTCTCCAAGAGCGAGGTGGATCCTAACCTATACCAGATTGTGGTGGAGGTTAAGTTGCTTATCATTGTACTGTATGTTGATGATTTGATTCTAACGGGTGATGAGTTGTTGATACTGTCATGCAAGAAGGATCTTGCTACAGAGTTTGAGATGAAGGATTTGGGCCTCCTTCACTATTTCCTGGGATTGGAAATATGGCAGCGCAGTGGTGGACTGTTTGTTTCTCAGGGAAAGTATGCTCGGGAGATACTGGAGAAGTTCAACATGCATGGCTGCAAGCCTGTTGATACTCCTCTTCCTGGAGGTTGGAGGAAGGAGGATGCCACTTCGGGAGAAGAAGTGGATGCCACTATTTATCGACAGTTGGTGGGGTAGCTGATGTATTTGGTCAATACACGACCTGATATATGCTATGCAGTTAACAAGCTTTCACAAGCTATGGTTAAGCCTACCATGCTCTTCTGGAAGGCGGACAAGCATGTATTGCGCTACTTGAGAGGCACATCGGGATATGGTTTGTGGTACAGACAGGAGGATGAGGTGAAGCTATGTGGCTTCACGGATGCAGATTGGGCAGGGAGCCCAACGGACAGAAAGAGCACATCAGGAGGGGTCTTCAGTATTGGATCGACAGCAGTTTCTTGGTACAGCAGGAAGCAGAGATCCGTGGCACTCAGTTCAGCGGAGGCCGAGTATATGGCAGCAAGTTTGGCTGCATGCGAGGCTATATGGATGAGGAAGATCCTAGTTGGTTTGTTCGGTTCTCATTTGGATCCTACTGTGATTTACTGTGATAACCAGAGTTGCATTAAACTCTCGGCTAATCCTGTATTTCATGATAGATCTAAACATATTGACACCAGGTACCATCATATCAGAGATTGTGTGCAGCGGAGGATCATGTTGCTTTCATACATTCCAACGAAGGATCAGGATGTTGATATTCTGATGAAGGCTCTCACCAGGAGCAAATTCGAGTACCACCGAGGCAAGATAGGGGTTGTTGATAATCCATATCTTGTCGAGAGGGAGTGTTGAGATTGCAACAAGATGATGGAGCTTAGTGAAAAGAGTCGCCTTCACTAAGTGGGCCCGCAGGCTATTTTTGGCGCAAGTCTATTTTTTAGACTATGTCTATTTTTAGACATATGGATCATGTCTATGGATTGTAGGTTGCTGTTTATGGATGATTGATCAAGTTGGGAAAAAATAGATGGACTTCTATTTTTGATGAAAGTGTGAGTGATCACAGTGTGAGTGACCAAAGTCTATTTTTAGACTGGCTGTCAAAAATAGAAAAGTCAAATATTATTATCTCACAATAATATTTGGACTATAAACTTAATCTTATTCTCTTGGAGCACTTCAGTTTGAGCTACAGAGGTGGCACATGCAGCTGTCAGAAGGAAATACACTTTTCTTATGAGTCAGTTGAGTTGTTGCATGCATGACTTCAGTTAGAACTCAATCAGTTGAGTTTGGTGGAGTTGATTGTGGAGTTGATGGAGTTGTGTTCAGTTTAGCTTTGTTAAACTGGTTGTATTTAGTCTAACTGGAAAATAGACTAGAGATGAGTTGGGTGAATTAGTTATTAATTAATTCACAAGTTATTAACTCATAATACAACTAATGAATACATCAGTTAACTCAGTTGCATGTCAGTACATGTTCAGTTCAACAGGGACAGGTGGTAGAGAATCAGATTACTATCAGTTGTGACTATAGTTGTGCACCAGATCTTGCACAATCAAGGGATTGAGTATGCCAATGAGTTTGCTCATGTATTTGCCCACATTATATCTTGTGCTCACGTCCAACAAAGTGTGAGTGACTATTTTGCAGGTGAAAAACGAGTTTTGTGAGCCATTCTCATCAGTTCTTGAGCAGGTATTGAGCAGTGGAGGCAGGCAAGCAGTGGAAGAGATTTGGAGATCAGATCTGAGTTGTATTGTGTGTAACAGAGGTGGAGATACTTGTGAGAAGTATTATTCTTTGTAATGTTACATGTTCTCAATCATTAATATATAGATAGTGTGGGGATTTTAGCGAGATGCTTTCCCCGGGATACATACTGTGTTAATGTGTGAATGCTCTTGATTTTGTATTGTTATTATGCTACTATATTGATGATCAACGTAGAGGAGCTTATGTATTGTGTATGTATTCCGCAATAGTACATGATCAGGATAATCTCTGTTGAATATGTGTTAAATTATTCAAAATTTCTACATACACCAAGTACCACACTGCCAAGCAAATTCTGTTTCAGGAGACTCATATTGAGCTCCTTCATTGTAATTCTATGCTTTAAGACACAATAAAAGAAGGCCACCACTGAAAGCTAGACTGGAGACGTAGCCCTAAAGGATAGGGTGAACTCCTTATTAATAGTTATGTTCTTGTATTTGCTTACTGTATTTCTCTGCTGTTTTCCATTTCAAGTGTCTGTGTATTTGCAATCTAATCGATCCGTTGCCTAAATAACATAGACACAAACCAGTAGATGAGTCTGTAATACCCTCATTAACTAATTCTTAACTGAGATCACTCATAGGGTGATTATCAGATCAAGTGGTATCAGAGCTTTAGGCTGTTAAGGTTAGACAAGCTTATGTTGGTTTAGCTGTGAATGCTCACTAGCTCAAAGCTCAAATTAGGAGAAGGAGAGTTGGTCGAAATTAATCTTGAAATTGGGAGAGTCTATCCTCGGAAGACAATGTCAGATGAAGGTTCTGTGGGGCCAGACCCTCAATTCATAGAAAGTTTCCTAGCCATAAATTCCATGGTAGAAGAAATGTATAGGGACTTTAGAAAGCATAAGGATGAAGACTCATCAGGCTCTAAAAAAGACAAAGAAGAAGATAAGCCTCGCTTCCATGACCACTCCAAAGGAGAAGGGAAAGAGGAAAGCTTTCTCACACGTCCTAATAGCCCTGTGCATAACAAGAAAGCATCTTTGATCAAACTAGATGCTAAATTTGATTTCCCTATATATGATGGAGAGCTAAATGCAGAAAAGCTGGACAATTGGATTAGATAAATTGATGTGTATTGCAGAGTGTAGAATATCGACTCAGACAAGAGTAAGATTCAACTGGCAAGCCTACGCCCAGGAGGCACTGCCTTAGTTTGGTGGGAAGGCAAAACCCAAGTTGACATGAAAAGACATGGTAAGACTATCTCTGTCTAGAGTGAATTTGTGTCTGCAATCAAAAAGTAGTTCTATCCATTGGCCTACATGCAACAAGCCATGATGAGTTGGAAAACTCTTCGGTAGTTGAAAGGGAAAAGTGTGTAAGGGTACACTCAAGAATTTAGAAAGAGAGAATTGATTCTAGGAATCTCATTAGACTCACCAGAGACTCTTTTGAAGTACATTGGTGGTCTACACAGCTACATGAGGCATACTATCCCCATGTTCAATCCCACTAGTATAGATGACGTATCTGTACAAGCTACTCATCTAGAAGCTAGAGGAAAGAATGGAAATCTAGAAGTTGGGGTACCATCCCAACCCACTGCAAGCAAGAGCAAGGAGAAAAGAAATCAGAAATGGAAAGCAAGGAAGGCAAACACTACACATAAAAGCAAAGCTTCATGCACTCACTATAAAAAGGATGGGCATGATGATGAGCATTGTTGGATTCTGCATCCATAGCTGAGACCTAAGAAGTTCGAGGGCAAGAAGAAGAAGGTTGTTGCAGCTATTCAGAAAGATTTGGGGTCAGACTCGGGAGTTGAAACAACCATTGTAGCCACAGGTATAAAAGGTAAGAATTCTGAAGCATCTACTAGTAATTCTGCTCAATCTATTATTAATGAAGAAAATGAGAGAAAAAGACATGAGCTTTTCCATATTCGAGCAGTTTCCAAATATCAAAAGATTGATAGCTTGTTTGATAGTGGCTCACAAGTAAATCTAATTTCTGAAGCAATTGTAAAGAAGTTGGGATTAGCAGCTACACCTCACAAGAAACCATACCCATTAGGATGGTTGAATGATAAAGCACAACTACAAGTGACTAGACAGTGCAAACTCAAGTTTTCTTTTAGGTCAGCATTTGTAGATGAGGCTGAGTTAGAAATAATTCCTTTGGATATATGTGGAATTGTTTTAGGAAGTCCTTACTTGTATGATAGAAAAGCCACTTTCTATAGAGTTGAGAACAAGTATCTACTTGTTAAATATGGAATCGAATACTTTGTAAGAGCTCATAAGCTCAATAATAATTACATTCTCATAAACTCAAGGCATATGAAAAGAATGATAAATTCATGCAAACAATTCTTACTGATGGTTGTAAAGGAAAAGAAACATGATAAAACCAATGTAGTTGAGGGTTGTAATGATAAACAACAAGCTAATATAGAAGATTTTGTTTCAAATTATGATGTCTTGTTTCAAGAACCTAAAGGTCTGCCACCCAGAAAGGAAATAGTACATGATATTATTTTGCAGCAAGATGCTCCCTTGCCTAACATTGGAATGTACAGGTTGTCTTCTTTAGAGAATCTTGAAATCAAGAAGCAGGTGCAGGAGTTTCTCGAGAAAGGGTTCATCAGGCCTAGCACATCACCATGTGGGTCACCAATAGTTTTGGTGAAAAAGAAAGATGGCTCGTGGAGAATGTGCATTGACTACCGAGCACTGAATAAGATAACAATCAAAAACCGTTATCCCCTTCCTCGCATAGATGATCTTTTAGATCAATTGAAAGAAGTTGTTTATTTCACCATGCTGGACTTGCACAGTGGATACCATCAGGTCAGAGTTGCAGAACAAGATGCATGGAAGACTGCTTTCAAAACAAAGCAAGGATTGTATGAGTGGCTAGTTATGTCTTTTGGCCTGACCAATGCTCCTGCTACTTTCATGAGATTAATGAATGATGTACTCAGACCTTTTCTTGATCATTTTTTTATTGTGTATCTGAATGACATTCTGATTTTTAGTAAAACATGGGAAGAACACTTAGATGTTTTGAAAAGAGAAAAACTACATGTTAAACTCTGAAAATGTGAATTTGGAAAAACATCTCTAAATTATTTGGGTCATTTAGTAGGGGGTGGTGAATTGAAAATATATCCCTCTAAAGTGGCAGTCATTGTAAATTGGCTTAAACCCAAGTCTGTTACAGAAGTGAGAAGCTTCTTAGGAGCAACACAATATTGGAGGAAGTTCATTTCTAACTTTTCCTCAACTGCAGCTCCCTTACATGCTTTAATAGGATTGAACAAGGTGTTTCAGTGGGGAGGCAAACATCAGAGAGCCTTCGACACCTTGAAAGAAAAGATTAGTACAACACCTGTACTATCACTTCCTGATCTTCAAAGACCATTTGAGATCCAAACAGATGCCAGTGACTATGCCATGGGAGCAGTGTTGACACAACACGGTAAACCCATATGTTATCATTCTGAGACTTTTAATCTTGCAGTAGTTAACTATCCTACATATGATAAAGAATTGTATGCATTAGTACAGAGTGTGAAAAAGTGGAAACATTACTTAATGGGCAAAGAGACAGTAATACATACTGATCATGAACCACTTCAATATCTACACTCCAAAACTAAGTTGCAGCAATCAAGACGCTACAAATGGATGGGTTTTCTACAACAGTTTCATTTAGTCATCAGATATAAAAAGGGCATACATAATAAAGTTGTAGACATGCTATCCAGGTCTATTATAAATGCATCTACTATACTTAAGCATAATTTTGTGCTACATGAAAGCTACATTGAATAATATGCTCAAGATATAGACTTTAAAGATGTATATGCAACTTTGAGTCAAGGCAAACGAGTAGAAGAATTGGATTATCATGTAAAGGACCGTCTCTTATACCATTGTGGGAAAATTTGCATTCCACAAATTGAGAGAGTAAAGATAATTAGGGAAGCACACACTTCTCTGATATCAGGTCACTTTGGGATAAGTAAAACTACTGCATAGCTGCAAAGGTTTTGTTATTGGCCAAAAATGAATGAGACAGTTTCTAGATATGTAAAAGGGTGTACTATGTGTGTTAAAGGCAAGCCCAACAATAGAAAACTAGGCTTATACACTCCATTACCAGTTCCTTCTCACCCTTGGGAAAGTGTTTCCATGGATTTTGTTGGAGGACCACCTAAGTCTAGGAAAGGTCATGATTATCTGTACGTTGTTGTGGATAGGTTCAACAAAATTTGTATTTTGATACATTGTAATAAATAGATTACAACTGAACAAACTGCAAAACTATTCTTTGAACATGTATGGGTTCATTTCAAATTACCCACTTCCATTGTATCTAATCGAGACACCCGATTTGTGCGAAAATTTTGGTCAAGTTTGTGGAAATTGATGGACACCAAGCTGAAGAAAAGCACAGCTTTTCATCCACAAACTAATGGCCAAACAGAAGTAGTTAACAAGACAGTGATCCAGTTACTCAAAGGATATTGCAGCAAACATCCTAAGCTTTGGAATGAACATTTGTGTTATGTGCAGCATGCTTACAACAGAGCAAAACATTCTTCTACACAGAGATCTCCTTTTGAGACCTGTATTGGTTTCACAACAAGGTCTCCTTTGGATTTTGTCTTTGGTAAAGATACCATGGTTGAGGGACATAATGATGTGGACAAGGCAACTAGGTTCATTGAACAAATCCAGGAGATCCACCAAGCAGTAAAGGAATAGCTGGAAAAGAGCCAAGCCAAATACAAGGCTAAGCATGACAAGAATCAGATGGAGCATAGTTTCCAAGTTGGTGACCAAGTTTGGTTGTATATCAGCAAGGACATGATGCAAGGTGAAGGTAAAAGGCTTAAGCCTATCAGGTATGGACCTTTGAAAATACTTGAGAAGATTGGGGAAAATGCCTTTCGCCTTGACCTACCAGCTTACATGCACATCTACTCAGTCGTAAATGTAAATTGCTTGAGATTATTTGAACCCTCTCTAATTGAGGATCCCGAAGAGCAAAGTCAATTGCCTTCTATTAATGACCTACTACCTGAATATCTTAATGAATTGCAAGAAGACACAGTGCTAGACAGGAAGGTGAGGACGATGCGCAGAGGAGATGTTGAGTACCTCAAAGTAGGGCTCAAGGGTTCAAATCCGATCAGTGCAAAGTGGATTGAGATCGGACAAGTGAGAAAACAATACCCTCACTTAGTCGATGCTTGAAAACCAACTTTTGGTGGTCCAAAAGCTTTTCAGTGGGAAGGCTATGATTCGAATTGGATCCATGAAGAATAATTAAAGTATCATGATTGTATCAGATTGGGACAAAACTTCGAATTCTAAGAACACAGAGCGATCAGGAACACCACTGAACAATGGCAGTTGGTAGCCAGCGTGGAACAACGAGGACCTCGGTCAAAGTGCAATGACCGAGGCCCATGGAGACTGCGCAGGAGGCAAAACTAGCCCCTAGGAAGCCCAGATCGGGAAAAGGAGGTACTTTTTGATGCACGCTTAACGGCCTAGCGCTAATCGCGCATCCCTGGGCAAAACCCCTCAAGAAGGAGAGGACCTGAGCACTTGGTCACATGGGAGATGGGGAAACCATGGGGAAAGGCTAAAGGCTAAAGGCGGGACCCATGCTCCAAAAAATGGCAGTATTTATCGAGGGCACCCTTGGGTGGTAAGTAGATTTGGCGAAAAACGAACGATTCCACTCAGCGCCCGACGCGTGGCAAGTGGAGGAGAGAGAAAACCACCGCTCATTGTGTGCTAACGTTCGAGCAATTCAACCACGCGAAATGAGCGAATGGCATTGGATCTGGGGGCTCCAGATCTAACGGCTAAGATTGCGCCCGATGGGAAAACCGGAATTGACAGGGGATTAAGTCGCGACAGAGAGAAGTTTGATGTCCAATTTGACTGCCAAGGTGGTAGATGACTCATTCCACGATGTAACTAGAGAATCAAACCGACGAGAAAAAATCTGGTGCAGTTCGTAGGAGGAAAGTGGCCACTCCTTGTGAGCCTGATGATGATGCCGAGACAGTGAACTCCAAGCGAAGCTGCAACAAGCGATCCGACGGAGGTGGAAGGGGAATCAAACAACCATGAGAATGACTGGCTTTAAAGCCATGAACAGACAAAGCAAAAGACACCAAACACCGAAGACGGAGAAGAGAAGGAAAGGAAGAAGACATAGAAAACGAAGAAGAGACAGTGAAGCAAAAAGTAGGAAGAAGACGAAGGGCCAAGTTGACCAAAGGCAACATCAAGCACCAAAGATCTTGAGAGGTTCAAGCCATCCCTAAGAGGATCTGTCGGAAGCTGAGCACCACATTGGGCTCCTTCCATTATAGACCAGAGAGGTAAAGAGCTGGTAAGGAAAAGAGTCTGTGCACTCTAGTGGCTTGGTGAATCCAAGGACCACCCTGCCAAGCAAATCCTTTTTCAGGAGACTCATATTGAGCTCCTGCATTGTAATTCTCTACTTTAAGACACAATAAAAGAAGGCCACCATTGAAAGCTGGACCGGAGACGTAGCCCTGGAGGATAGGGTGAACTCCTATTAATTGTTATGTTCTTGTATTTGCTTACTGTATTTCTCTACTGTTTTCCATTTCAAGTGTCTGTGTATTTGCAATCTGATTGATCCGTTGCCTAAATAACATAGACACACACTAGTACATGAGTCTGTAATACCTTCATTAAATTGTTCTTAATTGAGATCACTCATAGGGTGATTATCAGATCAATGAATGAACTTACAAGTGTGTATTCATTATGGAGGAAATTTGATCATTGGTCATCATCAGAAAATGTTAACTTATTGTGCTTATATCGGACTTGGAGAAACTTTGAATGATGGAAAAGGTTCCCATCAACATTTTTTTATATTTACCATTAGCAATCAAATACAATGAAAATGTTGGCAGACAAAACCTTTTCCCATCCGATTCGACAATTATTGAGTGTTCCCATCAATTAAAAAAATTATTTTCATCAACCTTTCCATATATTGTCCATCGACTACTAGAGATAACATAGACTTAGCATCGATGAATGAAGAGGCGGTGTCATCAACTAACAAGCCCAATAGATAGGAAATTCATGGAAATTCAAATTCTATTTATCACCAACATCTAACAAGAATAAAATGAAGGTTGCAAGGAGTTTTTTAGGCCTAGAACCTTTTTCTTTGTCCCTTGGTAATATTAGTGTTCCTATGGTCCATTTTATAGGTGTAAGGGAGATTTGGACTGGTGAGATGGTGAAGCTCTTATAAACCTTAAGGAATGAACTTGAAGGAGGAGCACCTTTGTAAACTCAAGGTGCATGGACTCCAAGAAGGATATTGGGAGTTTTATTATTTCTAGAAACATGATTAGTCTATTTTTATGGGCCCATAACCCACATGTCTAAATATGAAACTCACTCATAAAACCAATTTGAAGGAGCCTTAGAATCTATCATCATCAACTACCATGCCCAATACATGTATTTTTTACTAGTTGTGTCATTTCCTTCCATAGGTTTACCTATTATTAGATTTATTTCTATTTCTATTCAAGGTGCCACACTGTTGATGGTACTGGACCCGCCAACATGTCAAGGGGATCTCCCCGGTAAGAAGTCCCAATTAGACCTCGGACCGTTTAGTGTAGGAGTCCTAGTAGTGGGTCATACGGTATCACCTTGACCACAGTTTCACACAGAGGCAAGTAAGATGTCCCTATTGGTAGCAAGGGTGTGACAGCTATGACAAGTCAAGGAAGGTGCATGAATGGTTCTAACACATGGAAATTGGGGTGAGTGTGCCCCTTGGAAACTTGTGATAGCACGCGGCTTGGAAGGCAATATACGAGTGAAGATGCATCACAAACTGGAAAGCAAGCTAGCAAGAAATCCAAATTGATGGTTAAACCAATAGCACATTTCAATAAGATTCATACATACTTCTACAGAATAGTCCATACACGCATGCGTAAACAAGCAGATACATATATCATTTAGAGTAAACAAGATAGTTGGAATACAATATGACATATGCATGAAATGTGTTGGCTCTATTATATTAAGAAGTGTAAGTTCTAGTAATACAATACATCCATGTCCAACCACTAGTTTTGATAGCGGAACGTTACAGTCACAACCGCCTACTCCTCCAAAGAGATATTCTAGCTCTGCACAATGGAGAAGCCAAGGCTCATTACAATACTGTCCAAGCTTTCTCTAAGATACTCCTATCGGAAGCTTGGCTGACCAAAATCCTTTACAATGAGTTATGAGGGACTATTTATAGTAAAGGTTGGGGTGACCCTTGACATTCCCCTTTGTGATCATTCGTCTATCCTCATGACTCTTCAACTACTCTATGACTATTACATTCAACTATTGACACTTGAACTTCCACTTGACAAGACGTTACATACAATCTGCACATGTACCCATGTGATATAAAATGGCTTGAGCAAGCCATGAAAGACATCATTGATACTCAGACCATTATGGTGAGACCAACTCTTTGACATCCTTGTGATGTTCGATGGTGGAAAACTGATGCCAAGCTTGGTCGTCTGTGATGGTGTCCATGCGCTCAATGTTGACATCCTGTTGAAAGTGAACTCTTGCCTCCATTGCATCTAGGTACACTAATATGGCCCCTCTGTCCAACTCGTTTGATATCATGTGCATCATCGTCTTGAGTGTGGCTAGACCAACAACATATTGATGCATAGTGTCTGTGTTGATCTCCAAGTGTGTGCTGGTGACCATGCGCATCAACTTATTGAAGTACATGTCCAACTCCAATTGGACTTGCTTCTTGTCTTCACCTCGGTGAGTGTGCCAAATGGGTGGATCACATGCTTACGCACAACGACATGCATGCTCCTGAATTCCCTTGCATGCAATCAACAACACTAGTCAACTTATCTACTCTGTGTCAGCTGTTGGGAAGGATCTACAACTTGTGTGGGCGCAATTTCATCCGTTTGTGCATGTTGCGCCCCCTGCTGTACCTATTCCTGCTGTAACTCATTCTCTCATCTATGCAACTCTTGTTATTCCTTGAGTTCCTACTTCATCACACCCACCTCCTTCTTTGTTTCTCTCTCTACCTTCAGGCGATCTTTGTCTTGTTGCGTTGTCACCTCATAGCCTCAATCTCCAAAGCTACTTTCGTCAAGAGTGGATCTACTTTGAACTTGTAGCTTTGCTTGGCCTCTATGTTGTCAACAACCTTCTTCTTACACTCGCCGCATGTAGGTGTGCTTCCTTCTGTTGCTACTGATGGTGTTTCTCTATGTGATGCTATTGCCATCTTATCTTTATGTCCTTGTCTACAAACAACTTGATGTCTTCATAGGTAGGCAAGCTCATAGACACTTTCTTGACTACGACCCCCGTTGTGCTCTCAATGGTGTCCTTTGACTCTGATCTCCTGAAGGCCATTGTACTTGTGCTTTTGAGAGACAGACGAACACTTGTGATTCCTAGAGACATAGCAACACTCATGGAAAGAAATCTGTCATTCAAAAACCAAAACAAACTTGAGGACTGACTTGCAAAATACCTGTGTGATTAAATGTGAAGGTTGCACAATTTCTGCCGGGAGGTCGGGAGACTAGCTACAAAAATTGTTCAAGGCATAGTCTAGGCCATCAGGAGGTTGACTAACTACTCGAACTATGCAATGCATAGTCCAGTCTGGCTTGCTGAGGACTGAAACTACGCAATGCACAATTTCAGTCAGTAGTGACATGCAACCAGCAAATTGCAGTGTGAAGTTTCTGGAGCCAGTGGGACACTGCCTCCAAGAATTGTGCAATGCAAGCCTGGAGGTCAATGTTGGGCCAGAATTGCACAATTTTTGGAGGGAAGGGATACCCTTCGTGATCCGAATGGAAATTGGCATCAACCCATGGTACTCATCCACCCATATTATTCATCGACCCATGGAATTTACCCATGGTATTGTAAATGGCATCTGCCCATGGTATTGTAAAATCCACCCATGGTACTCATCCACCCATATTATTCATCGACCCATGGAATTTACCTATGGTATTGTAAATGCCATCCGCCCATGGTATTGTAAAATCCACCCATGGTATTCATTCACCCATGGAATTGACCCATGGTATTGTAACTGAAAAATACTATAAGTAACAAGTCACATTTTGTAAAAGGAGATTGTCCGCCACAATGTAGCATTTACAGTTCAGAGGCATGTAGCCACCACATCTCTTCTCAGAGATAAGCTACCATCGCCCTAGCTGGTTTATTTTCATTACTATTTTAAATAAAAGTTTCTTTGTGGTTTTGTTTATTGGGAATTCTCCTATTTTTCTTCTGGCAATGCAAGTTTTCAGATCTTGGGGGTCTCTCCTCCCAAGATCCATTTCAATCTTTTAGATCTTGGGGGCCTCCCCCAAGATCCGGATCAGTGGTATCAGAGCAGGTTACGATTCCATGGGAATGAGGGTTTGATGCATATTTCAGTTTCAAATTTTGCAGCAATATTCAACAAACTTCAAGCATGTGCTACAACCTCCACAAAGCACTTTCTTGGGTCAAGCAGGAAGAATTTTTCTTTTTTCCATTTTTTTGTAGGAATTTTTTTGGGCGGTGACTTTGCAGATCAGATCTGAAATATTTGGTACAAAATTTACAAAAACAAATACCAGATCTGGATTCCTCTCGAAAAATCACCCAATTTCAAAAAAAAATGGGTCGAATCAGAGTTCGGATGTGGGAGATATTTCCGAATTTAAAATCAGCTATTTTATTAGAATTTTTGTGACGGCGGAACTGTTGCAGTGCGAATCTGGGATCTAAGAGTGTCCAAATAAGGATTTCCAACTAATGGGAAGATGCAAAATGATCCTTCCACTTCTAAAAACAGGTTATAATAAATATTCTGAGTTATATTGACCGAGTTATGTCCATTTTAATTCTGGAGCAGCATTCGGAGTGGGTTCCCATTGGAGACGTGCCCTCCCACCCCACTTTAGCAGGCACCTGCTTCACATTCATCAGTTTCAACATAGCAGCATTCGGCTTGGGTTATTTGGAGATGTGCCCTCCCACCCCAGGCTATGTAGGCACCTGCTACTTCATCAGAAACCAACATCATGGTTATGGGTCAAACCGCATAAAATCCTTGTCATCAAAGTCCATTTGCTAGGCCACACACTGTCAGAATCACAGTTGGTCACAAGAATTACAGGGTATCTCTATCCTCGGATCTTCGTTCATCAGGGTTTTGGGTTAACCACATCTTCAGTGGCTCTTCATATTCCACAAAGGCTTCGCACGAGGGAACTTTAAGCAATGGGGACCATTGCTTCTTAAGGAGGGAGGAATGATCCGAATGGAAAATGGCATCAACCCATGGTACTCATCCACCCATATTATTCATCGACCCATGGAATTTACCCATGGTATTGTAAATGGCATCTGCCCATGGTATTGTAAAATCCACCCATATTATTCATCGATGCATGGAATTTACCTATGGTATTGTAAATGGCATCCACCCATGGTATTGTAAAATCCACCCATGGTATTCATTCACCCATGGAATTGACCCGTGGTATTGTAACTAAAAAATACTATAAGTAACAAGTCACATTTTGTAAAAGGAGATTTTCTGCCACAATGTAGCATTTACAGTTCAGAGGCATGTAGCCACCACATCTCTTCTCAAGGATAAGCTACCATCGCCCTAGCTGGTTTATTTCCATTACTATTTTAAATAAAAGTTTCTTTGTGGTTTTGTTTATTGGGAATTCTCCTATTTTTTTCTGGCAATGCAAGTTTTCAGATCTTGGGGGTCTCTCCTCCCAAGATCCATTTCAATCTTTTAGATCTTGGGGGCCTCCCCCCAAGATCCGGATCACTTCGCTTTTGGAAATGCGCAGTGCTAGCTGGGCAAGGCACGGTCTGGGTCAAGGCAGCCTAGGTTGGTCGATGGATCCGGATCACTTCGCTTTTGGAAATGCGCAGTGCTAGCTGGGCAAGGCACGGTCTGGGTCAAGGCAGCCTAGGTTGGTCGATGGATGCCTAAAAACATGAGAAGTCTGAATGCATGATGAGATGAGTGCAAATAAGAGTGAATGATCATACATGAAAACAGCAAGTGCAGGATTCAGAAAATGGGAAAGCATGCATGTGTGTGAAGTGAGTCACTGCAACGACGACCATTTGTGCAAAACAATGTCATGAATGTGACAACAATGAGATGTGAACGAAAACTAAAACGATGCTTCTACAAGCTAACATACATCAAAGCGACAGTAAGCACTCACTGAAATCAAGCAGACAACACTTACACAAAGTGAAACACAAAAAGTGATAGAAACGCAGCACGAGACATGAAAAGCAGGCTTACCCTGAAACAACTGAGTTGAATGTGACAACGACTCCTATATGAAATGTGGGATGTTAGAGATACAAGTTTGATGTGAGGAATGAGCTCTGCAACATCCGGTTGATGAGTTTTGATAAAATCAAGGTTATGAAGTAAAGATAGATCCCTAAATCAAGGGATGCCTTTGCATGTTTCCTTGGGAGGAGCAGTCCATGCATGCAAATAAGTTTTTCTCGGTCTCGGAGGGAACCGGTCAACCTGAAGGCACATGCATCGGTCTAGGATCCTAGGATGAAAATCTACATAGTTTCTGGGCTGAGAAGAGATGGTTATCACTGAGGGATTGTGCTTTTTGGGAGGAACAGGTGACCATCTCCCAATATTGCGCAATTTCTGGGCTAAACAGCTGTCTTGGGTCAGACCGCAAATTTCTCAAGGAAGCCTCTCTGAATGTATCTCACAATTTCTGAGCTGAGCAGCTGTCCTAGGTCAGACCTCACAATTTTCTCAAGGAAGCCTATTTGATCGTATCTCGCAATTTCTGAGCTAAGCAGTTGTCTTGTGTCAAACCTCGCAATTTTCTCAAGGAAGCCTATCTGACTATATTGAGCAATTTCTGAGACCAGCGGGCTACCTGGCTGGATTTGCATAATTTATACTCGTTTTTGGGCTGGATGTCCCAGAGGGATTGCACAATTTTTGGGAGCAGCAAGTGACTGCTGCCCAGAATTTCGCAATTTTTGGGTTGAGTAGTTGTCTTGGGATGAATTGCGCAATTTTTGAGAGGAATATTGTCATGAAGAATTGTGCAATTCCAAAGCCTAGCTAGGTGTCCAGCTTGGTTTACGCAATTTCTGGAGGCAAGGCTAGTTCCCCTCTAGAATTGCGCAATTCCTAGAGGGAGTTCCTCGACCAGCAACTGACACTAAGTCCTGAAAGAAGCCTATGAAGGGGGTGGAACAAACTTCCATGCACAAGTTGAAAAGACTCTATGAAACAACTAAAGCTGATGTGCTTGATAGCGCAAGACATGCTGCTGAGGATGGTCGGTAGGGAGGCTCCAAAATGAAGCTAAGGAGAAATTTTGGAGGGTGGTTGTAGTCGCTACAATGCAAACCTAAATTCATATTCAAGGGGGGGGGGGGTGGCAATCTTATGGAATAACAATAGTCTCTTCATTTCCATATAGAGGTTTACTCAATGTTAGCTTTATCTTTGTGTCTACTCTAGCTCCCACAACTACATTCATATTGAGTGAGGGCAAGGCCTTGATTTCAAGGCTAGGAGTGGATTACCATATGCTTCTATTACTCTTGTAGGATGCTCAATAATAGTGATTGTTGGATTCTCATTTATTTGGAACATTAATGAAGGGTTTGGTTCCAGTTCACTATCTTCACTAACACTAGGGGTAATAATTTTTCTAAAATTCCTAATGTATGTTGGAGATGTAATATCTTTGGGGGTGCTAATGTCTTTGAAGGTAGTAATATATTTTATGGTACTAATAGGCTTAGGGGTAGTAATTTCCTTGAGGGATTTTGTATCCCTAGGGTAATACCCTCAAAGAGACTCTTGACTTAGGAAACCATTTTATGAGGGAATCACAAGGTCCATCTAGGTCATAAGACATGCATTCTCTTGACCCAAATTCATTCAATAACGCTAGGTTACCTTTGATAGTGGCATTATAAATTCATGATTAATCAAAATTAATGAATCACAACATTCAACGTTGTTGTGAGGAAAATCCTCCTACAAATAGATATGTTCCTCTACATATCTACTCAAAATCCATGACAAAATGGGTATAGACCATTCACATTTTTTCTCTAGATATAATCTCCTAATATCTTCATTAAACAAGAAATTATAATGAGAGGATGATTGATAAACTTTATTTCTAAAGTACGATGTTTATCGTATTGATTTTCGATGTAGAAGTTATTTCACCAAACTCGATTAAGATATTTCTTCTACTCTAAGCACTTACATCCTACACACATGACAACAATAAATCTTGATGATCCTATTCCAAGAAAATATATGATTAGTGATACACTATGTCCAACCTAGAATACTCTAGATAACCTAGATCCGTTAACCACCTATAATGAAAAATATGATAAAGGATAAAGGAGAAACAAAATGTTGATATAAATCAATACTATCAGTACTACCTTTCTGGTGGGTAGGGAGTGATAAAGCTACTAAATTTGGTCTCCTATGGTATAAAATTGGTACCTCAAGTAGTTAATGGAGTGGATGTCTCAAGAAAACTAATAAGGTGGTAAATAAGGATATAATAGATGCCCCCTAATTTCCGAGTTCAGAAGAGAAACTGATCACCAAAACACATTATGATATTATAACTCTTATGATGGGAGAAAGAAGGAACCAAAGAGTAAGAAGCTAGTCAATATCTAAAAAAGCCCATAAATCAATCATATAAATCATCCTAGAGGCAAGCATACCCATGCTTTGTATGAAAAATAAAATGGACACCAATTATTAAGGTTATATATTTCCATGTACCAATAGTATGATTTAGTACCTAGAGACAAGGCCCAATCATACTTATCCCTATTTGGATTAGTACTTTCCTCTAAGTTAAGGTCCAAAAACCTTGGTAATTGATGGGATTTGAAAAAGTGTTGTGAAGGATTTTGCATATTTTAGGTTTTATTTTAATGTGATTATTTTATTTAGGAATCTGAAAGTGTTCTTCAAGTAAACCTTCCAACATTCATTCATGAACTTTAATTCAATGTATGAGACAATGCATTCAAATTGATATGAAGATATCATTTCAACTAAATATATGTAAATTAAAGAAAAGACTATCATTATCGATGTTTAACTTCAAAAAGAGAAGAGAACAAAATTCACTAATTATGGATTATTCTAACCCATTAAAGATTCTATAAAATACACAGCTGACATCAAAATAAAGGGATATAAGTCTTGAGTATATAATCAACAACATAAAAAATATTCCTTACTTGGAGCATCAATCATTATCAACATTTATAAAGTTCCAACAAAAAATTAAAGCTCAAATGTGGCTCCATCATAGCTTCTAAATTAATCAAAATAGTTTGTTACAATTTGGAAAATCTGCAATCCAACACCCCTTTTCCATCCTTGGGGTTCCATTTTTATACTAATCAATTTCAAAAAATAAATGAAGTAAAAGATCATTATTATTCATTACTAGTCCAACTTTATTACTAATTATATGAAGTAATCCATTTTTATTACTAATCAATGAAGTAATCCATTTTTATTACTAATCCATTTCATCCCTTGGGGTTGCTTCCTGGTGTATATCTTATTCTTTTGCCAAGTTCCAAGTGCTTTAAAAGAACAAATCCATCAATACCATACAAATTGATTGGGTTCTAAATATAAATATGCAATGCGTACCTTCCGTGAGTGTTGCACATCATGCAGATTGTAGAGCCTTGAACCTGTATCTTCCCACACACCTCTCAGCCTCCTTTTCCCACTCATTTCATCCATCAAACTAATTAAATCATTGTATTTTAGGGTCTTTTACATGATTTTCTAACTATGTTAAGTGACTGTTGTTTGGTTTAGAATTTTGGTTCAGAGTGATGCGTTTCTGCAGCCCACACAGGTTTCCGCAGCTGATCCAGGTTTACGCAGCTCGCACAGGATTCCGCAGCTGTTTTATTAAACGATATGTTGCAGGTGTCCTCTAAGAAGATGAGCCACATGGGCAAGTTCCAGGGGTCGAGGACATGGTACGTGTCCCTCCAGATCACCCAGAACAGCCGTAAAAGCCTGCGGTCAATGAGGAGGCAAATACCGGTCAACAGAAGTGTCCAGCGGTGGCACGGCTCTGCGTTGCTCTGTTTTTGGGCACGTGAAGCTAGGTGGCATCGTCCTCAGCCATGGAGACAATCTAGAAGCACGAACCCAACAGCCATATTACCCGGATTGAATGAGCACGATGACAGTTACCTAGATCCGAGGACGCAGAGGATTCACGTGTTTTAAACAGCTGGTTGAATAGCATAGATTTCGTTCAAGTAGTTTGTTTTTTCTCCTTATAAATAAAGCGTCCTTGAACGTTGTAGAGTTAGTCGTTGGATAATCATTTTGTATGTAATTTTGAGCTCCCCACTGTACTTTACATTTGTTGTTAATACATGAGAAGACTGTTTGACATTTAAGCGTATAACTGCTCTTTGAACCGGCTGAAGTAGGCAGAGGGCCCCTATTTGCTGAAGCCTTGTATAGTAACTTTTAATTTCTAGCATTTCTTTTCTTGTTTCATGTATAATAGCTGTACAGATGTCTTTTCGATTTGCTGCATTTTTATTTCTTTTCAACATGTATATTAGTTGTACATAAACTTTGAATTCTGTTGATTTACATTTCTGCACTTTTATGTTCATGACTGATCAGTGTGTTATGCAGGTTTCTTAGGCAAGCCCGGGACAGTTTTCTTTCTTTTCTTTTCATAACTAGTGGCATGCGTGATCGTCTTGTCTATGTTGCTGACATTCATTGTTTTGCAGTTTTGATTTTCCTTACTGTCATCTCTTTAACTTGCACATTTACTTTCTGCTCTTAGATATCAAGTTGTTCATCTATTTATGGTTCCTTTTTCATAATCAAATAACTTTATTGGGAGCCAAAATATCACTTAGTATAACTTGATTTAGTTTACTTTAGAACTCACATTACTTGACTTATTCATAACTGTTTCTCACATGATAAATTCAGCTGAAAGGCAAGAGGTTAAGAGAAAGTTAAAGTGTTGTGACTAGTCTCTTTTATGTAGTTTCACTTGGATTTCACATTGCTTAACATTTCATGATGTCTTTTCATAGAGAAGATTAAGATTGAAGAGTTGAAATAGTGTGAGATAGTTGTTCTTACTTTTAGTAGGATTTAATATAGATTTCATTTTCATTTTCATTCAGCAACAGAGATACTGGGCCGATGTCATTAGTCCTTTATTTGATGTCTTTATTTTTCTTCAAAAGTTGATTTCATTGCAGTTGTTGTTCAAGCTTTCTTGTAGAATACTCTTTAAGTTTTGAGAAATCATTTAGAGATCACCACAATCATCCACATTTCACTTGCTTTATTACTTCCACCATATCACAGTAGGAAAGATACAATTGAAAACAAACTTAAAAAGCTAAAAACGACAAAAGACTAAGAAAATGGTTATCTAAGTACATATAGTACACCTCACTTCATCAGCTTACGAGCCCCGGGTTGACATTTAAAAGTTGCAATTTAGACATCACTAAATTGACCAAACATTTTGGCGCCGTTGCCGGGGAAGTGAAATTAGGTAGCCAAATTCTTAAAAAAAAAAACAAGAAAATTTCAAGGAAGGAAATTGATAACATCTCAAAGTATGCTCTCCTCTTGCACTTAATGTGATCTAGAGGATCAGAAAAGAGAAAGTTATTGGTTTAATAATTTCTTGAGTATGCTCTCTTCTTGCACCTAGAGTGACCTGGAAGATCAGAAAGAGAATTATTAGCCCGACTTGAAGAAAAAAAAAATGACATGCATAGAGCAAGAGATTCTAGGAGAAGGTTTTTAGCTAGAGCCAAAAGTTCAATTTTTACAACTCCATCTACTTCAAGGAATAGACAAGAGACACCTCCATCATCTCCAACTTACACTCCTAGCCCTAGGATTCCTGGAATTCAAGAGGCAGGAGTCGACTCTCCCATACCTTCCATCGAATCTGAATTAGAAAGAGATCCTTTCCTTCCTTCTACAGAGAGACAAATTGTAATTGAAGAAGTAGAATCACCTGAAGAAGAGGGAGAAATTCCTTCTCGTACACCCTTAGTAGAAGAACCAGAAGACTCTGAAGTCTCCAGGGAAACTACCATGACAGAGGAAGGAGCAACTGGATTTGGTAGAGGTAGAGGTAGAGGAGGAGGAGGAAACAATGGAGGAGGTAGAGGTAACATTGGAGGAAATAGGGATGGGGATAACTCATTCGGGTTTCCTATAGTTGATGAGGACTCCCGAGCCACAATGAAAAACATTTCACCATCTGTCCTCCCAAACTTCCATGGGTTTAGGAATGAGGACCCTGAAACATTTCTATTTGAGTTTGAGGTAGTGTGTCGAACTTATGATTATCTGGATGACTCCCAAAAACTCAAACTGTTTCCTTCAACATTGAAAGGAGCAGCCTTGAAATGGTTCATGGGATTACTCACTCAATCCATTAGGTCTTGGAATGATATGAAACAGGCATTTTTGGATAGGTACCTGGACTATTGTATGCCCACCAATCACAAGGATGAGGTATTGAAAATGATGCAAAAAGAAGATGAAAACTTGGAGGAGTTACTTGAAAGATTTCAATATAATCTGAAAAGAGCAAAAATGAGTAACTTGGATGAGGAGACGTTGAAAGCCCTTTTACTAAAAGCCATTAGAGATGAATGGATAGATCTTTTGAATATGATGGGAAAAGGAGATGTATCTCAACTTCCACTTTCTGATATAGCAGAATTATGTGTCCATCTCTCAAGGGGGAAATCCAAAACTCAAAAAGGGCCTAGAGATCCTTCTCTCATCAGAGCAAATAAATCTGCAACTGGATCGGTAAGTAGGGCTGAGATTGGCAACATGCTTGATGAATTCAAAACTGATATCTTAGGGAGTCTCAGTGAGCAACTAGACACCCTTAAGATTCACAATAAGCAGAAAGCAGAAGCTGAGGCTTTGGCCATCTTTTGCCCAAAGTGTAGGAAGAAACATGCTCTAAGGGAATGTCCCTTGGATGCAAAAGTTGTAGAAACATGTGTAATTTGTTCAGAGAACCATGAGACCAAGGATTGTCCTTCAATTCCTGGGCTCAAAGCTGTCTTTCAAGAAGATCCAAATACAATCGAATCTCTATGTTTTCTTGCAAGGAGACCTTGGCAGGGGCAACAAAATCAAGGGTTTAACAACTCTATGAATTTTCAACCCCAACCAAATTGGAATCCTTGGCAACAACCTTGGTCCCAACCTCAAAATCCTTTTCAATCTTGGGTACAAGGTATGCAAAATCCTTATGGGAGATTTGCTCAATTTTACCAATATCCTCCATCTTTTCAAAACCAACAAGCCCCACAACTTCCAAATCAAAATCCACAACTATCATTGCCATTTCCACAACAACAACAACCTTCTCAACAGAATCCAAATTCTCAACTCTTGCTTCCATTCCAACAGAAGTCAAATCAACTTCCTTCTCAGCCATTGCCCAACCCCAATAATAAAAACCCTCAAAATGCCTACATGATGGAAGGTCAACAATTTCCTACCTATATGATTGTTCCTCTCAATGAAGTACAACTCAGATCAGGTAGAGTCTTAGATAAACCTTCTATAAATGCTCAAAAGCAAAGCATTTTTGAGGAAGAGTCTCTTGAAGCCAATAAGGGTTCTGAAGCATCTCTTCAAAACCCAAACACTCAAAAAGAAAAAGAAAAAGAATTAACCCCCACAACTCCCATAATTGAGCAACCTGCATCCTTATCCACACCTCCTTTTCCTGAAAGATTACAAATTGATAAAGGAGTGAAAAAAACAAATTTGGTTGCCTGACTATAATTTTCTAGATGAATTGAAGAATGTCTGTATCAAGATTCCCTTGTTACAAGCCATTAAACAGATTCCTATTCTAGCAAAAACAATAAAAGAGTTTAGTCTTAAAAGACCAAGAAGGAAACCAAGAGATACCAAAAGGATCCACCTGGTAGGGAAAATTGCAGATATCATGATGGGAAAAATTGCTATGCGGAAATATGTAGATCCCGGTAGTCCAATTGTCAAAACACATATCAATGGGGTAGAAATACCAAATACTTTGATTGATTTAGGGGCTGTTATCAACATCATGAGTAGACAGACTATGGAACAGCTAAAACTTCCTAATCTTCTTTTTACACCTACTTTATTGCAACTTGCAGATCGATCAATTATTAAACTAGATGGTGTATTAGAAGACATTCCAGTCTCCCTAGACTCTTGGGAATATCCAGTGGATTTCATGATTTTAACTCCAAAGAGTAATCTAGGAGGACATCCTCTTATTTTAGGAAGACCTTGGCTAGCCACAGTTGATGCTTTCATAAGTTGTGGGTCTGGGGATATGTATATTTCTGATGGTAATTCGACAAAGAAGTTCAATCTGTATCCTCCAGCAAAAGCAATTACAGAAATATGGGATAATGGGTGGGTTGATGATGAAGATACTATACAACCTGTCTTTACCATTTCTGAGATTAGTGAAGATAGTCAAATTCTGAACACATTAGAAAATTTTGAACCATCTTCAGAATATGACCACACACAATTTCAGTTGGATTCTGACATTGAGTATCTATCATCTAGACAATCTTTTCTCTATGGAAGAGTTTGGTAGTTCTGCCATTGAGATTTTTCCAGGAAAAACATTGAATATCAACAAAAACTTGGAAAAATCACAACATGAAGGGCTAACCAAAGTCTTGCAAAAACATTCCACTGCATTTGCATGGGAGTATACTGATATGAAAGGTATTGACCCGAAGACTTACATTCATCACATCTACATTGAGGAAAACAGTAGACCAATCAGACAGCCTCAAAGAAGGATGAATCCAAACCTTAGGGAAATAGTGAAAGAAGAGCTCCAAAAGTTACTAAATGTAAACTTCATTTACCCCATTTCAGATAGCCGGTGGGTTTCTCCTTTGGTTATAGTACCTAAAAAGAATGGTAAATGGAGGGTTTGCATTGATTATATGGAATTGAACAAAGCAACTTTGAAGGATCACTTTCCTTTACCCTTTATTGATCAAGTATTAGATACTTTAGTAGGAAAAAAGTATTTCTCATTTCTGGATGGTTTTAGTGGTTACAATCAGATTCAGGTAGCACCTGAAGATCAGGACAAGACCACATTTACCTGTCCATGGGGAACTTTTGCTTACCGAGTACTTCCTTTTGGATTATGTAATTTACCCGCAACATTTCAAAGGGCAGTATTAGGAATCTTTTCTGATCTAATTCATGATTGTGTAGAGGTCTATATGGATGATTTTACAGTTTATGGTAATTCATTTGAAGAGGCATTAGAAAATTTGGAAAAAGTCCTTATAAGGTGTAAAGAAACAAATCTTTCATTAAGTCATGAAAAATGCTTTATGATGTTTACTGAAGGGATTGTTTTAGGACATCATATTTCAGGAGATGGAATTAAAGTTGATAGATCAAAAGTTGAAGTCATCTCCAAGTTACCTATTCCAAATTGTCAAAAAGTTGTTAGAAGTTTTCTTGGATTTACTGGATATTATAGAAGATTTATTGAAAACTTCACTAAGATAGCATCTCCGTTTTTCAAATTTCTTACAAAAGACTGTGAATTCAATTGGGATCCTGACTGTCAATCTGCATTTGAAACTTTAAAAACAAGAATATCTGAAGCACCCATTTTGAGAGGACCAAATTGGAAACTTCCTTTCCATATTTCTACAGATGCTTCAGATACAGCTCTAGGAGCTGTGTTGGGTCAAAAGGATTTAATTCCTTATGCCATTTACTACACCAGTAAAAATTTGACTCCCACTGAGTTAAATTATACTGTGACTGAAAAAGAGTTCTTAGGCGTTGTTCATGCAATCAATAAGTTTAGACATTATATAACCGGCTATGAAACTTTTGTCCATACTGATCATTCTGCAATTAGATATCTCATGAACAAACCTGTTACTAATGGCAAAGTTACAAGATGGCTTTTACTTTTACAAGAATTCAATAGTACTGTGTTAGATAGACCAGGGAAACAAAATACAGTAGCTGATTTCTTGTCTAGAATCCAAAATACTAATGAAGATTCTCCTGTAGAGGATAAGTTTCCAGATGAATATTTGTTTGCAGTAACTACTAAAACTCCTTGGTATGCAGACATTGCTAACTATTTGGTTACAGGGAAGCTACCTCCACACTTATTTCCTAATGAGAAAAGGAAAATCATTCAGGAAAGTTCAAAGTATTCATGGATTTCTAATGAATTGTTCAAAACAGGGCTAGATTGTGTGATCAGAAGATGTGTTCGGGAAGATGAAATGCCTGACATCCTTAAGGCATGTCATGATGAACCGTGCGGTGGACACTTTGCTGACAAGAGGACTGCCTATAAAATCCTTTCTTTAGGATATTATTGGCCTTCTCTCTTCAAAGATGCAAAACAATATGTTAGAAGGTGTGACAGCTGCCAAAGAGTTGGGAGACCAACTCTTTCAAATGAAATGCCATTACAGGCACAGGTACTCATCGAACCCTTTGAAAAATGGGCTTTAGATTTCATTGGACCTATCAATCCACCATCTAAACAAAAGAAGTATATATTGGTTTGCACTGATTATGTTACTAAATGGGTAGAAGCCAAGGCATTGCCTTCTGCCACTGAAAATTCAGTTGTTCAAATTCTTTTTGAGGATATTTTTACTCGTTTTGGTGTCCCAAGAGAAATTGTGTCAGATCAGGGAAGTCAATTTACATCTAACTTGATGGAAAAGCTGATGGAAGAATACAAAATCAAGCACAGAAAATCTACTCCATACCATCCGCAAGCAAATGGTCAAGTGGAATCCACAAATAAAGTTCTTGAGAGCATCATCACCAAAACTGTTCATCTCCATAGAAGAGATTGGGTAGAAAGGCTTCCTGAAGCCTTATGGGCCTATAGAACTACATGGAAGAACACAACAGGACATTCTCCCTATGAACTTGTTTATGGGAAAGAAGTCTTGCTCCCCATTGAGTTTCAAGTCAAGACCTTCAAGATGGCAGTTCAGTTGGGGATGAATCTATCAGAAGCCCAAAAGCACAGAATGGAGCAGCTGAATGAGCTAGATGAAATAAGACAAGATGCAATTTTAAGGACTGATCTAGTTCAGCACCAAAGAACTAAGTGGCATGACAGATATATCAAGGAGAGAAAGTTTCAAAAAGGAGATTGGGCGTTACTTTTTGATTCCAAGTTTAAAGACTTCAAAGGAAAATTTCAAACTCATTGGCTTGGACCATATGAGATTGATGAACTCTTTAGCAATGGAGCAGTTCGAGTCAAGACTATTGATGAGTTTCAAACTCCTCTCATTGTGAATGGCCACCGATTGAAAATTTATCATAAGCCACTCTCAAAAGAGGACTTTGTCAAAATATTTCAAGAAAATTCTGCAATAAGGCTGGTGGAGAAGAATTCTTCTCCTCCATCAGCCTAGTCTTTGTTTCTTTCAGTTAAAAAAAAAAAAAAAAAAATCTTTTGTATAAGCCTGAAAACCAATCATAGATTGGCAGTCTTATACAGAAAATGTAGAGTGAAAATCAGGGACACCTGACACTCTATATTTTCCAAAAAAAAAAATCTCTCTTCCTCTCCATTTTCACTCCACTTGTCATTTCCATCTTCACCTCCACCTCATCTTCATCTCCATTCCACTTCACTCCACTACACTTCCATCTCATTCCACTAATTTCATTCCATTCCATCAATAAAAGTCCCTCTCAGGACTATTTCATTCAATTAGTTCTTTTTCTAACTATTTTGTGCAGTTAAAGGGGTGTTGTCTCAGTTTCCGCAGCTAACACCAGTTTCCGCAGCTCGAAACGATTTCCGCAACCAGCATTACTCTGTCTCTACAGCCAGCAACACTCTGTTTTCAAAAAAAATTACAGTCAAAGGTTAGCATCATCATCACCAAAGGCAGCAAAGATATGAGTCATCTGCAAGATCAAAAAGCAATAATGGGTCAGAAGCCTTAATCAACAAGTGGCAAACTTCCAAAGGTATGATCAAAATCTCTACCAAATAACAATTTAATGTCATTGTATGCATAGTTATTAGATCATGGAAATTCCACTAAATACAATGATTTGATACGACAAGATTCATATCACTCCTCTCCCATGATGATAATCCATCCACCTCATTCCTTTCTAACGGTCCCATAATCACTCTTAGTTCAAACTCGAAATGGGGCTGCTCTTTCATTTATTAGCCGTACGTAGAGGAAGTGACCTACTGTACTACGGCTCTCCTCCACCATGATTTCCGCAGCCAACGCTGAGACGTGGCATAAACCAACCGATTTGAAAGGACTCAGCCATTATACTGCCCAGTTATCACTTCACTCCCGCATGCATTTGATACCAAACCCGTGACTGTTGTTTACCTCGTGCTCATACCATTCTCTGCTCTCTCCATTTCCGCTGCAACCTCCATAGCTCTGCTCTAAACCCTGATTACAGTCACTGCATACGCTTCGTATTTCGATTACGGCCACTCCATTTCCCTTAAGCATCCCGTAATCAGCTCGTTTTCCCTCTAACGTCCACACGCAGTAAAATTCTCAGCCGGGGTTGAAAGCCGAGAATGGGAAAGTTACTCAGAGCTGAACCTGAGGGCCCGAAATATCTAGAGGGGTATCCGCAGACAAAGGAGTCATTGAAGAAGGCGAAGTGGCTGAAATTTATCCAAAAATTCAGAGGTTATAATAAGGAAGTCACTAAAGCTTTTGCTCGGTCCTTTAATGGACACGTAGTGGAGGTAGGGGATTTGAAATTTACAATAACAGAGGCCACAATAGCAGCAACAACCAGTTTACCACAGCAGGGAGACAGATGGTTTAAAAACAGAGGTCTGGATGATCAAGGATGGAAAGACATGCTCAAGAACCCAGGTATGGATACTTCCATATTTACCAAAGGAATTCCTGTGAATATAATCAAAGAAGAATGGTCTACGCTGTTATTACTTGTTCAGAAGTTTATTACATGTGAGGGTAGGTTTGGCACTATGTACATGTATCATGCAAGGATTATGATGAATTTTATGGAAGGCCATGCCCTTAATTTACCTTACTTTCTGTTAGCAAGCCTCAAGAAAATGAGCTCTACTGTTCAGAAACATGTAGGCCATATTGAATCCCACCTTTACCATCACGGGCTCATTAGAATTCTCATTGAAGATCAATTGAAAAATAATAATGATACTTGGGAAAAGTTTTTAATCAGAAATCACTTCCAAGAAGTGACTGAAGCCTCTGCCAGTAGTTCCCCAAAAATTCCAAAAAGAAGTAGGAGGAAAGAAAGAAGTGTTACAACTCAGGACTCCCCTACAAAAGACACTCAGGAAACTGTTCAGGAAGAAGAAGAGGAGGGAGCTAGAAATAAGAAGCAGAAAAAGGACAAAGGTAAAATAACTGTCCAAGATACATATCCATCCCCTGAACCATCTATAGACGAAGAGTCTCAAACCCTGGCAGAGAGGTTAGCACACCTTCAAGTTGTTGCCTCAGCAAAGAAACAAAAAGAAAAACAGAGTGCCCAGAAAGTAATCACTAGTCCATATGTGAGAAGAAGCAGTAGGCTCAAAGGAAAGAAGAAAGTGACCCAAGAAAAACAATCACATTTCATTGACTTAGGTGAAGGAACACCTGAAAAAGGTCCAGCTCAGCAAGACATAGAGGCAAGTCCTCCACGTGAGGAAAGTCCTTTTCAGCAGGAAAGAGAAAACAATCCTCCTTTATCAGAATTTGAGTTCAGGCCGAGAAAAACACCTGAGGTAGATTCCACCCAGCAAGAAGCCTATAACTACTTAGAGTCCTTGGAACAATCAGCTGCAGGACCAAGCACTACCTTGCCACTTGATGCACAGGTGCAATCTTTAAAACAGGAAGTGTTTGAGCTAGAAGTCCTAAACAGGCACATTAAACAAGAAAATGAAGCATTAAAAGAGCAAAGTAAAGTGGACAAGATTGTCCATGACAATACCATGCTTCACTTAGGACTGTGGCAGAAGAAGAATAGAAAGTTGAAGAAAAAGTGTAAGAAGCTGAGCAGGGCATTGATTAATTTGAAGTTCAGGTGTCTAGTTAAGAAACCAAGGACAATTTTGGCATCAAGGAGAAAGAGAAGAAGGCTGGATGTTCTTGCAGAAGCATCAGAGCACATGGATTGAGGAAAAGAACTAAGTTTTGGTTGCATGAGGACATGCAACACCTTCACAGTGGGGGTATGTAGAGCCTTGAACCTGTATCTTCCCATACACCTCTCAGCCTCCTTTTCCCACTCATTTCATCCATCAAACTGATTAAATCATTGTATTTTAGGGTCTTTTACATGATTTTCTAACTATGTTAAGTGACTGTTGTTTGGTTTAGAATTTTGGTTCAGAGTGCTGCGTTTCCGCAGCCCACACAGGTTTCCGCAGCTGATCCAGGTTTCCGCAGCTCGCACAGGATTCCGCAGTTGTTTTATTAAACGATATGTTGCAGGTGTCCTCTGAGAAGATGAGCCACATGGGCAAGTTCCAGGGGTCGAGGACATGGTACATGTCCCTCCAGAACACCCAAAACAGCCATAAAAGTCCGCGGTCAACGAGGAGGCAAATACTGGTCAACAGAAGTGTCCAGCGGTGGCACGACTCTGCGTTGCTCTGTTTTTAGGCACGTGAAGCTAGGTGGCATCGTCCTCAGCCACGGAGACAATCTAGAAGCACGAATCCAACAGCCATATTACCCGGATTGAATGAGCACAATGACAGTTACCTAGATCCGAGGACGCAGAGGATTCACGTGTTTTAAACAGCTGGTTGAATAGCATAGATTTCGTTCAAGTAGTTTGTTTTTTATCCTTATAAATAAAGCGTCCTTGAACGTTGTAGAGTTAGTCGTTGGATAATCATTTTGTATGTAATTTTGAGCTCCCCACTGTACTTTACATTTGTTGTTAATACATGAGAAGACTGTTTGACATTTAAGCGTATAACTGCTCTTTGAACCGGTTGAAGTAGGCAGAGGGCCCCTGTTTGCTGAAGCCCTGTACAGTAAATTTTAATTTCCAGCATTTCTTTTCTTGTTTCATGTATAATAGTTGTACATATGTCTTTTCGATTTGCTGCATTTTTATTTCTTTTCAACATGTATATTAGCTGTACATAAACTTTGAATTCTGTTGATTTACATTTTTGCACTTTTATGTTCATGACTGATCAGTGTGTTATGCAGGTTTCTTAGGCAAGCCCGGGACAGTTTTCTTTCTTTTCTTTTCATAACTAGTGGCATGCGTGATCGTCTTGTCTATGTTGCTGACATTCATTGTTTTGCAGTTTTGATTTTCCTTACTGTCATCTCTTTAACTTGCACATTTACTTTCTGCTCTTAGATATCAAGTTGTTCATCTATTTATGGTTCCTTTTTTGATAATCAAATAACTTTATTGGGAGCCAAAATATCACTTAGTATAACTTGATTTAGTTTACTTTAGAACTCACATTACTTGACTTATTCATAACTATTTCTCACATGATAAATTCAGCTGAAAGGAAAGAGGTTAAGAGAAAGTTAAAGTGTTGTGACTAGTCTCTTTTATGTAGTTTCACTTGGATTTCACATTGCTTAACATTTCATGATGTCTTTTCATAGAGAAGATTAAGATTGAAGAGTTGAAATAGTGTGAGATAGTTGTTCTTACTTTTAGTAGGATTTAATATAGATTTCATTTTCATTTTCATTCAGCAACAGAGATACTGGGCCGATGTCATTAGTCCTTTATTTGATGTCTTTATTTTTCTTCAAGAGTTGATTTCATTGCAGTTGTTGTTCAAGTTTTCTTGTAGAATACTCTTTAAGTTTTGAGAAATCATTTAGAGATCACCACAATCATCCACATTTCACTTGCTTTATTACTTCCACCATATCACAGTACGAAAGATACAATTGAAAACAAACTTAAAAAGCTAAAAACGACAAAAGACTAAGAAAATGGTTATCTAAGTACATATAGTACACCTCACTTCATCAGCTTACGAGCCCCGGGTTGACATTTAAAAGTTGCAATTTAGACATCACTAAATTGACCAAACACAGATCAAAGAACTACTCCAGCTGTAGTATCCACATTACCGGATCCTTGCCAGCAAACTTCCTCATATCAAGCTTTGAAATGTGGTGGGTCATAGACCCAACATTGGAGTCTCTAAAATCACAATTCATATTCCTCTTTTCCTCATCAAGATTTTCATGGAGTACCTTGTCACTACTAGGAAGACTTTCTTGCAGCAACTTTGTTAACCCTTCCAAATTGACATTCATTGCATCCATGTCTACTTTAAAAACTCTTATGTCTGCTTTTAAACCATCCTTTAAACCTTCCATGTTTTCTTTTAAACCATCCAAATCATTTTTGGTTGCTCTTTATGAGAGTGAAATTTGTTGCACTTGGTCCCATAATTTTGATATATCATGTTACATTTCTTCCTCTTCTTCATGCATCATAGTATAGCTTTTTATTCGCTTACTAGGTGTATCCATTTTTTATACGAGGCATATTGGAAGCAAATAATGATATGTATGCTTCACTATGCCCTTGAATAACTTCAAACTGATTTTTCAAACAAAAGTTGGGGAAATTTAAAAATGCACACCTTTTATAAGTTTGACTTTGAGCTTGCTGATAAGGCTTAAATTCGAACTATTGTATCTTGTGATTTCAGCATCCCAAGGTCATAAATTTTGTCCTGAGGTAGCCTGTCTCTTCTTTCCAACCCCACTAGTTAGACCAATATTGCATTATTCAATATGAAGTTGTGTGAAATCTCCCATGATGACCTGATTATGAACTGGTTCAGGAGAGAAAACTTATACGGTATGCCATGTGTCATTGTTCTATCCTTCGACCCTCAAAAATGATACAAAATATGTTATAAATTGTGTTCTTTCTGTCACTTTTTATTAAATTCAAATATGATGCTCGAAGATAAATTTATGATGATTTTCCCCAGAACACATGTTTGAGATTGAATTCTAGAGCAACCAAAAACCCTAACTTTCTTGGACCATATCTCTGAAAATATAGCAAACCAATATCTGAAATTTTTACACAAAATTCACTAACATTTTTACTCCACGTGGTAAGTTTTTTAACTTTTGAAGCCTCACAAAAAACAAATATAGCGAAAATATCAACATGGCTTGTTTGAAGCAATGAAACCCTAAGATCCAAAGCTTTGATACCAAATGTTATGTAACCAAATCAAAAAAACAAAAGAAAAGAGAGATCAACAACTTGAAAATGACCCTCTTCAAGGGGGAAACCTTCTTTTTCATCGCATAAATGAAAAATTACTGAATGATTCAAATGACAAGACGTCCTTGGTATACATAGGAGTCTAAGGGGTCAAAATAGAATTAGGTCCTACATAACAATAATAATGTAAGAGCACAACAATAAAAATAGTGGGATTTTATGGTGTACAACAATACCAATATGGGAGCTAGACTAGTATTATAGGGACCTAACAATATATTGTTGGACACTCCTTTAAATATAAACTCTTAATTTTCTTGACCAACCCAAAATCCTAGCCTTTATGCCTTATCATTCCTCTCATATCATTAAGAAGCACTGGAAATTGAAAAAAAAACAAATAATTTTAATCATGAGGATGGTTACAAACATATCCAATTTTGGAAGCTCACCATCTAACACCTTAATTAGTATCCCTTTGATGTTTTAAAGTTTTAACATTTAATTGGATGTTTTAGGTTTAATTGGCCTTCATATACTTGTCGACCCCCTTTAAATATAACATCTCATTTGACCCACCTCATCACCTTTATGATTGTGTTTTCCTTATAGTCAAATCTTCTGGTTCAAACAAAAAATTGTATATTTATTATTTCATTAAAAAAATTAAAAGCATTCATATAGATAGCATAAATGTTTAGTAAAAACCATTGTCTAGATATGCCTCTCTTAACATAGTAGAATATCTAGGTTAAAAATAAACAACATTAATACAACTAATCAAATAGGATCATCACCAAAATCTCTGGCCTATTTCAGTGTAAGGCAACATAGCAAAGATATAAAAGAACTAGCAAATAAAAGATATAAATTTTGGTAGAACCTCCATGTCCTATAACTCCTTACTAATTAAGATATGTTCTAGCAACCCTATTTCTTCTTTGGAGAGGGAATCAACAACTTGGTTGAAATCACTATGGAAGTGCAAAATGGAAATGTCTACATACACTTCCTTGAGTCCCTAATCCATTATTGCCACAATTCTAAAGCCTAGTTGTTAAGTTGCGTCTCCTCCTGAAAGGTATTTACCTCCTCTCAAGAAAATTTAGAAGTAACCAAGCAATTTATCAATTCAACATGACTATTTTTGTCTCCGATCCCATGCTTTAATTGATAATACTTCTTTTCATTGAAAAACATAATAGCTTCTACACTACTTTTGAAGCTTTCCCTTTGGTTGGCATCATCAAAAATATCCCCATGTTTTATGAATAAAGGATGAATACCTTAAGACCATAATTGATTTTCATTTGTTTTATTTTGGCTCCTAAAAGGTTCATATCTTATGAGATACAAAGGATGACCATCCTTTCTTGTCTTTAAAAATTGCATTATTATGCTGCACACATAATCCCCATATAACATAACAAGGAAGATCTTTGAAATATTTTAGAGAGGGATTAGACAACCAATCTTTAAAATAGAGTGTGAATATATATGTTTATTCCCCAACCTTTAATAGTTAAAGGATTATAGTAGCGCTTGCTAGACCACCTTCGCAAATGAATAATGAAGAGATATTGTAATGTCCCATTTTATCCTATCCTCTCTTGTTATGTAAACAAAAATAAAAAAACTATATGTTAGAATAAAAATAACCTATTGACGCATGGTATTCAATTCCCTTAATCTTTAATTCCTCCCTAATAGTTATTAAATTATTTTTATGACTATCAATATGAATTAGTTTTAAGTTTTATTTTAATCAATAACTATTTATTTAATGAATTAGTTGTTTTAATGATTTTTGGTAAGAGTTTCATGATGTTCTAAATAAAAAAGCAAGTTATGTGAACCCAACTCTTGTTGCTATACTCAACACTCTTCTTTACATTAATAATATTGTTCTAATGGTGACTAGTATTTATGATATTGATAAGAAACTAAAAATTATAATTATTTTTTATCTAGTGTGAGTACCATTGTTAACTCTAACAAAATGCAGGTTATGATAATTAAATCCAAAAATCACTTATGCTAAATTGATGTATAACAACTTGTAGGAAATGACTTCATACAAATATCTTAAAAACCATTTTCATCATAAGATTAACAAGAACTATAACATTGATAAAATGATAATTGAAAGGTAGAAAGTTTATCATGGACTTGAAAATAATGGTAAATCAATGGACCTTTAGCTATTGGGTAAGAAGAAACCCCTCTTTAAGATTCTATGCACTCATATGATTAGTTCTAAAATTTGGAGTTGCATCATCACTAGAGTATCCTGGAGACATATTGACGAAATCCAAAAGTGTTTTATAACTTATAATTTCAAAACCAAAGGTAATACGCCCCATCATATCCTAAGCACAACTACAACTAGGTACCTAATATACAAGAATAAGATAATGTGGAAAAGAAGAGACTTCTTAAGATTGCTTCGAATTCAAGTTAAAACCATCTACTACTATAGAGGGATTGGCATTAAGAGGGGTTAGCATAAAGATGCCAAGTCTGGGCCAAAAGAGGAAGTCACTTTACATAATAACAATAATGGTAAAATTATTGTGAAATATTATTACATTTAAATTTAAGGAGAAATTGATGTGTGATAAAAAAAATTAAAAGGTAAAAGACAATTAAAATAATATAAAGAGACAATGAATCTCAATCTAGAAGGTTAATTTATATTTTTGTTTTGACTAGCTTAAAGAAGAAAATCAACATTATTAAAATTGGAACAAACTCTGATGAGCTTCATAGTCAAACAAGGCATTGAAAAATTCTTGGAACATAGTGAGTTGAAGGAATTAGTCATTTACGTGACACTAAAAGAGTTGAAAATGAAAAGAACGCTCTTAAAACTTTATGTATGCCCACATTAAATCATAGTCTTAAAATATGTTATGATATAGAGCTCCCTAACATTTTAACTTATCAAAACTATAATTTAAAAAAAAATTCTTTTAAAAAAAATTAAAAAGATAAAAATAAAATTATGAATCAAATTGATAATTGCTTATTGTTAATTAGATTTATTCATAATAGTTTTGGAAAAATGATTGGAATAATTGGTTATACTCTAAATAGAGAAGAAGAATTATTGGAATCCTCATCATAAAAATGAAAAGTCCTCTCCTAGAATTTTCCATATGCTCACTTTAAATCACAATCTTAAAATATGTTACTATGCCCACATTAAATCAGATTCTTAACTTTTCAATTCGTCAAAACTATAATTTAAAAGGGTTTCTTTTAAACTTTTAAAAGACAACAAATAAAACTATAAATCAAAATAAATAATGCGTTACTTTCATCATCAAAACTATAATTTAAAAGGTTTATTTTAAATTTTTTTAAATAAAAAATAAAATTGTAAATCAAAATAAATAATGCGTTACCATCAATTGGATTTATTCTTATGGTTAGGAAAAATTATTAGAATAATTAAATTTATTCCAGCTAGTTAGAAGAATTATTAGAATCTTTCGCACCCAATTAAATGAGATGATGATATTAATTTCAAATTTAATTTCTAAAAGTAGTGCTGAGCCAACCAGACTGCACAGTTAACCCTCTTCTTACTGAAAAAAGGTTAACTCTCTTCGACACCTCATCGCCAGAAAAATCATCCACAAGAGAATAACCTAAACAAAATTCAGACATGAAGGATATAATATTAGAAGAAAATAATGGCCGCCTCAGTAAAATCGAGAGGCGAAGAAGGGGATGACTGAGCTGATGAGGGCGGCGATTAAAGAGGGAACGACGGCCATTGAAGCAGAGCCTGCCTCCATTGAAGGACTGGGAGATGGTGCAGACACATCTGTTGCTCTTGCTGCTGCTGCTCCCACCATTATCAACACAACGACAAAGAGAGCTGCAGATGCGTAGTTACTGGTGCCTGCCATTCTTGCTCACGGCACACAACACGCCTGTTACTGCTAATTGATGTGGAAAACCCGAAATCTTAAGTACAATCCCTGTGAGCAAATCAAAATCTCAACCAAATGCGAACCAGTAATTTTCGGAGTCGTCTAGAGTCAAAAGTGGCCAAAATCTAGCGGAAAATTTTCAAAATTTTTGTAGAGACAGTGTTTGAATCTTGTTTTTGATGGTGAAAATAAATTCAGTACCATCAAAAATATCTAAGATGTCTAAAATTTTGATATTTAACAATTATAGCTTGGATTTACAAAAAATTTTGCCTTTTTTCTAAATATAACCGGAATTTCCATAACTAGGCAATTTCTCCGGCTAATTAAACTAAGGCGTAATCTTCTCTCTTTGAGATTTGAACACTGTGAGATGTGATATCACAGAATTTACACAAATCAAGGCTTGAGATTTGAACACTCTGAGATGTGATATCACAAATAATTTACACAAATCAAGGTTGGGGAGTCGCGTGTCAAAAATAGTTGGAATTTGAGAAAAAAAAAAAATTGGGTGAAAATAGATTCAACACCATAAAAAAAGTCTAAAACACCAAAAATGTTGAAATTTAACAACTATAACTTAGATTTACAAAAATCCTTTCTGAATTTTTTCTAAATATGACCAAAATTTCGGGAACTTTCCAATCAATTCCTCCGGCTACTTAGACTACGGCTTTATAATCGTTCCTGCCTAATTTCTTTAATAATATTATTTTATTTCGAACGCGTGATTTGTGGGTTGGCGGCAGTTAGGGAGACAGCATGGCCATGCGTGGGTGTTGACAGGATACGCGCTTTGTTTTGGTCATCTTTCGGTACTTTTGGTTGAACCATTCCTCTCCACGTGGCAACAAATAATTCGGTAACAGCGTTGGCAAGAAAGCAAGTTAGGGCACGGCATGTAACGTAAAGTCCATTCACATATATCCAGGCCTTTAAGTTGTGTTACACAAGCACGTCCGTCCACGCTTTTATCGCTCTCCTTGCGGAAAATTGTGGCTTCATCACATGGAAATTTTCAAACCCGTATTTTCAATAAAAATTTCATTTGAATATTTTGGATTTGTTCATATTCTAACGTGAAAGTCCGTCGCATGCAAATTTTCAAAGACGATACTAGAATTCTCTTCAATTTGAAATCAAATAAAAACTCAAGTTCCTTGACTTATAATTCTAGAAATCTTGAATTCGCCTAAAAGTATTGTAGATTAACTTACTATTAAGTCCCTATCAAATACCTCAATTTTGAAATCATTTTCGCATCTCATAAGGCGGTGTTTAAATACTAAAAATGTTGGTTAATTAATTAATTAATTATAAACAATTAAATTAGCTATAAATAATCTCCCGATGGGGTGTAAATGTGAATGTAACAAGGGTTTTGGAGGCAGCTTGCCACCCCTAGTACAGACTTAGCATTTAAGGAGGGGGCTTACCCTCACATGTACGTGCATGTAGTGTTTCAGTTCACAATGGTTTTATTAAACGACTTCAATGGGCATTGAGACCTTTCTTGGTGAGTGGAGAGGAGCCAAGGGAAGGTCCTTGGCCTTTGCATTGTGGGTTGTAGTGGGAGTTGAAAGTTTGAGAGGAGGTCGTGTTGGTCAGTGTTAATGGAGGTTAAATGCTCTAGACTCCTGGGATGCTTGGTCGTGTGCATGGTCGTTGGGAGGTTGCTTTCCAGAAGGATTGTCGAGGGCGTCTAGTTTCATGTGTGGTGCGAATTCTCAGGTTTTTCTCTATTATACTTAGTCTCCTTTCAACGGTTCGTCGTGCCTGGGTCTGTGATTCTAGGGCATAAATCCCTGTGTATAAAATTTAAATTCTAGTACGTGGCTTCAATTTGGGGTGGTTTGTTAATTTGTTATTGGGTATTGTTCTAGGCCCCCGTTAAGGCTCACGTTGGGGAATGTGAGTCTAGTTCAAAGTGAATTATGGGGGCTCTATGGTGTTAGGTCTTTTCCTTGGCTATATAAGATTTGGTTGGCAAAGCATGGTGTCTAGTCACACATTTCTGGGTTTCGAGGTCTTCTGGTCTTTACATTGTTGCTCTCTTGTTCAATGGTCAATGGTGAAAGGGTCTTGGTCGAGGAAGTTGTATCCTTTGTCTCAATTGTTGGGTCGTCTGTAGAGTCTAGGGCAAGTGTCTGGCCCTCTTTGTGATGAACTTGTCTGTTGGTACCCCAGTCATGTAGGAGGTGGGTCTTATTTGTTCTCTTGTTTTTTGGCAGGTAGAGGTAATCATAGCAAATGCAATAAGTGCACCCCCTCGGGTCTCAACTATGTCGTCGAGACAAAGAATGAGGTGTCGACAGGAGGGCGTGGCAAAGCCCAGTAGGGGAAACAAGGCACTAGACTCTTTTCTCATGATTCAACTACCACCTATTTCAATTTTGTCTCGCCAAACACTCAGAGGGAAATTCACAAGCTTGAGACCCAAGCAAGGGCTAAAAGACAATATCTCTTAGATTCTAAGCTCATGGAGGATATATCGACTTAGGTTCCTGACCCTGGGCATGCCAGGGGTAGGAAGAAGAAATACTTAAATTTTGTGGCTCTTCATTGGCAAATAAAGACCATGTTAGTGCTAGTATTGGAGGATAAGTAAGCAGTATAATGTTTTTGCATCCCTAGAAGACATCAAGAGGATGCCCATAAATCAGTTGTTTTGCTTATGCAAGATTGACTCTCACTTGGCGCATGTGGAATGCCATATTGTCTATGAATCAAATGGTGTGGGGGGGGGGATTTCATGGATCCTCTTAGAGCTATTGATAGTCGTAAAAATAATTTAAAAACTAGTACGGAGGAATTAGCAAAAAAAATAAATGGACTAAGAATATAATGAATTATTCATATTGATAGTTGTACAAAGAATTTAAAAACTACTAGGGGGGAATTAGGGATAAGAAATAGATGGACTAAGACTAAGAAAATGGAAAATGGGAAAAAGAAGGAATACAAAATGAAACTAAATTGTTAATAAAATAGTAATAAATTGATTGTAAGGAAAGCATGATCATAAAGGAGATGAGTGGGGTCAAATAAGAGGATAGATCTAAAGGGGGCTAGAAAAAATCATGGAAAAATAAGAAGGTCAATTAAACCTAAAATATTGAATGAAAATGTTAAAAATTAAACATCAAAGAGCTACTAATTAAGTTGTCGGGTGATGGAATTGCAAGATTTGTTGAGTTTGTAACCATCCACATGATTAAAATTGTTGGGGTGTTTTTTAATTTCTAATGCTCTCTAAATGATATGAGAGGAATGATAGAGTGCAAAGAATAGGATTTTGGTTTTATTAGAGAAATTAAGTGTTTAGCTTTAAATAAGTATCCAAGATAACTGACTTTGCAATGTGATTGTGGGTAGTTGTTGTAATATGCTCTTTAAGACAAGATTTGAAAGATATCTCAAATTTCCTATGGAAGATTTTGCATAGAAGCAAGGTATTTGGTAAACACCTTAGCCCATCATGAGGTCAAATATTTCCATAGCGTTTATGAAAATTATTTCAGGATTTTACAGGGTTTGAAGAGGCTTTTGATAATATTTTTTGCCAAATTCTTTTTTATATGTGATTAGTTGTACCCTAGATAAAAGGAATAAATTTTTCGGCTAGGGTTAAGGTTGGGGGAGTAGGATTTTTTAGACTTAGAAGTGGAAATGCAGGTTACATGGAAGGATTTATTTACTTGAGAGATGAACCTTAAGGTGACTTTAAATCCATTCCTTTCCTTAATAATAACTCCAATATCATTATCTTAAAAGTTGATAAAATCACTAGGAAATCACTTTTCCCTCCAGCAAATCGACATGGCCTCTTTTTTGTAACTCACACTCCTATTTGCAACTCGCATTGGCTAAGTGGACTACGTCGTTTTGCTACTGGGGAACTCGCACTCCCTCCGGAAACCCCCTTCAGAACTCACACTATCTGTTGCTACTCACTAAGACAACTCGCACTGCCTCCATCGACCTCATCTATTGGAAATATTAGCCTCCCTTCTTAACACTGGAATGCTAGAAACCTCTTGAGAATTTATTCGAAAATTCTTCTGGAAACCTTGTTGTTGGAATCTCTCTAGTTGGAATTGTACCTTGCTATCTAACCCTGGTTAATTCACACTGCCTCCCTCTGAACTCTCATGTCTCAATTGTGTCTACAAAACCCCAATTGATTTTCTCTTATGATCTTTTATTGGACTCTCAATGGCCATGGTCACATCCCAATCAATGGTTAAGATCATATTGACTCCATCAAATTACGTTTTCGAAAGTTTCTTGAGAAAATTTAATTTTCCTCAATTAACCTGATTTAATTAACTAGTTTTCCTAAGTTAGAGTCGATGAATATTTAATTATTGGTTAATCAATCTAATTGAGGTGTTTCCAAGGCATTTCTTGTGAAATATTTTCTAGGTTATGGAGATCTTGTGTTTCTTGGCCTCATAGACACCATAGAGACTAGAACACTTGTCTCCTGCTACGAAAAACTAAGACTCCCTCTTAGTGAGAAATATGTTCTCCACTACTCCCAGCTTATCCCTAAAGAAGAAAACTTTTCCTTACCCAAGGCCTTCATGATTATATATGCAACCTACTGATTTGTGGGAACAAGTTGTAGTCGAACTGATCCAAACTATACACAATCTCTAATGAAGTGGTATCTTATGTCGATATGCTTCAACCTATCATGAAGCACTAGATTCTTAGAGAGCCTGATGCAACTCTGATTATCATAGTATATGCTGGTTGAATCCATATGCTAACCAAACAAACCCATTAGCATCTTCCAAATCCAAATAGCTTTGCATGTGGCCATGCTTCCTGCCATGTATATTGCCTCTATAGAACTCAATGCCACATACTTTTACTTATTTCTGCACCAAGAGACAACCCCTGGTCCAAGGTTAAAGAAAAACCATGAGGTCATTTTCTGATCCACTGAATTGCTTATCTGGTCTGCATCCTTATATCCACATAAACTGACACCATCACCTCAAGCATACTGTAAACCATACTCAACTTGTTGACAAACCAAGATGTAGGCATATTAGGGTTGATTTTATTTCATGATAAATACTTGTGAGTGTTTGTTCACTTTTTATTATTATGTTTTGTTCTTCTTCATCAAGAAACTATCAAAATGTACATGAAGATGACAAATAAACAAAAAACACAAGATGTAGGCTCTCCAAGCCAGGGCCAAAACCCCATAAGGGGGAAAAACCCATAAAATTCCTCTTCTTATAGAATCAGATCAAAGTGAGATATCTAGGACCTAAGACCAAGGCCAAAACATCTACAAATACCCCAAGTCATCCCTCCTTAAGTCCTTTTTCTTGTTGGTCAAAGTCAACAAAGTTAAATCTGGTCAAATATCTAAATTTTAGCCAATCCTTGAAATTTTGGCCTCCCTGAAATATTGGTCTTGAAATCTCAGCCCTGCAGTAGCTGTAGAGAAACTCGCACATGTGAACGTATTAAAGCAGAAATGAAACTTTCTCTTTCCCTTGAATTCACTCTCTCTCTTTACTTGACTTTTTGCTAAAATTCCTCTTTCTCTTGCACACAAATTGAGTGATGGATACTTACCAAATGAGGTCAAACATATCTTATATTTATACACTTTCCAAGAGGTCGAATAGGTGCCTCTTCTAGGTCAACTTGTCCAAGAGGACCAACTTGGTCTTGTGGAGGACAAATTTGTCTTTTGACTCATTATAAAAATTTCTTTATTTTCTTACATGAATCCAAATGGCACTGTTACCCACTACTTGTGGGTGACACCCATAGGAGAAATTTTCTCCTAGATGTTCCTCATCCGGCAGCTAGTAACCACCAAATAGCTAGATGTGACACCATCTTCACCACCGAAGCCATCCATTATGCTTCCTCGCTCATATGTTATGATCGTATGTTTGAAGGTGGGCCTTGCAACATTGAATGTATGGCTTTCATTATGTAGTTGGGCATTTTTGCTTACTTATCAAGGACACTTTTGCGCATGGACTAGTGGGGGGATTCGGCAAAAATAATGGACTTGGATTTTACTCTTGTCCCCTTGTCCAATTTGGTGGTTAACATTATATCCTAGTATCGTGGGATCTCCTTTATTGGCTACTAGATTTAGGAGTGCCACTATGTGGGAAATATTGATCTTGCTTGAGTGGTCCCACTTTCCAACACCATATACATTAGTCCCCTTCGATCATTCTAATCCTTTTTCATATATTTTCCATCTGGGTCCATATCTGTCCATTGGGTCCACAAGGAGTTAGCCTTCCCCCTCCCTTTTTCCACACTTTGGGTTGGTCCTAAAATGATGCCCTGGAGGTTGATGCAACTAAAAAGAAATTAAAAAGCATAATTTGCCCACTCTCAATAGTAAATGTACCATAAAATTAAAAATATGTTCGGGACATACAAATTTAGCACATCGGGAAAATCCAAACATAAGCTCTACCCCCATCATTATGGCCATCACCCTGGTTCCTAAGGCCCCCTATATTGAACCCTTGCATCATTAAGGAGCCCATGATTGTCCCAACCCCTGGTGGGAAATGAATTGCCCAACCTTAAGGGGGTATCCACTACTATATCTTACACATCATGCTCTCATTCCCTGGAGTCTCGAACAGTTATAAAAGAAAAACCAATAAAAGGAAAAAGACATATGAAGAAGGGTGGAAAAACAAATGTTGGGGTAGATCATGTACGATGATTACTCCCTTATATATTCATACACCCAAATGTGGGCTTCCCTTATCATAACTACCCGTGTACTATGGCATGTGGCTTGGAGCTTTCCGTTGATTCCCCACTATGTTCCATCATTATATCACATGACACCTGTCACTTGATGGATGCACCATGGACCTGTCACTCCCTCAAAGGCTGAAACCACCTAATAGATTCCTTGGTTAACCTCCTTCTTGAACTTGGAGACACGTGTACACTTTAAATCCCATTGAAAGGGAATGGAACTATGAAGTGCCCACTTGGTTCCATGATTGGTAAGCTCCTTTGCTAAATTACACTAATGATTTGTTATATTGGAAGGTGAGGAGAAGCATTGAATCTTATATATGATTGCAAGTGGGCCTTCATCTTGCGGTTGGTCTCCCTATACGAGGTCCAAGCCCCCCAGAGGGTTATATTGGAATTTGTAGGGTGTGTGTTGAGAACCATGGGCCTCCACTATAGCAAAGAGCAGATAGCCATGCCATGGGATCCTTCAGTACCATTCATTTCTCACTTGTGTTCCACCTATTAGATGATGATGATGCACTTGGACCACCTTTCCCAACCAACTACACACTTACACCACACATTTGTCAGTTAATCTAGGGCCTAGATGGGGTTCTGCCTCACCATGGGAGGCAAAGGGAGAGCTTGCATCATTATTTCAGCCCTTACAGAAGGGATACATGCTTATTCGATCCATTTGGAAACCCATGAGGATGTTTTTGTGCCCTCATAGCCACTTAGGATCACCAAAGGTCATTTGGTTGGAGATCAAAGGGCCACCCCCTTTGTCACTATATTTGGAGCCCTTTCGCTCATTTTGGCACATATTTGACTCTACTAGGCCTTCCAATGTCCCTCCTAGCTATTTATCTATTTAAAAGAACAATGACAAATTCATTGGAAATGAAGGATTTGGGTGCTGCAAAAATCACAAATTAACATTGTCTCGGAGTGATTACATAGAAAAGGTTTCGGAAATATTTAGTATGCAAAATGAAAAGCGAATTAGAACACCTTTGGCTATCCATTTCAAACTAAGTAAGGAGATGTGTCCCAAGACCCAGGAAGAGATGGATTATATGTGTAAAGTTCCATATGCATCAGTAGTTGGAAGTTTAATGTATGCAGTGATTTTCACAAGGTTTGATATTGCAAATGTTGTGGGAGTTGTAAGAAAGTATATAAACAATCCAGGAAAAGAGAATTGGATGGTAGTGAAGTTGATTCTCAGGTATTTGAGAGGTACCACAAATCAAGCATTATGCTTTGGTGGTTCAAATATTACTCTATAGGGATATGTTGATGCAGATATGGCAGGTGATAGAGATAACATGAGGAGAACCATAGGGTATGTGTTTATTGTAGGTGGAACAACTGTCAGTTGGGTTTCAAAATTGCAAAACATTGTTGCACTTTCAACAATAGAAGCAGAGTATGTTGTTGCTACAAAGGCTAGTAAAGAAATGATTTGGTTACAAATGTTTATGGATGAACTTGGCAAGAAGCAGGAGATGGGAAGGTTATACAATGACAGCCAGAGTGTCATTCATCTTGCAAAGAACTCAACTTTTCATTCCAATACTAAACATATACATCTCAAGTACCATTTCATACTGTCAGTGTTGGAAGATGGATAGTTGAAGCTAGAAAAGATACACCCTAGCAATAATCTTGCAGATATGTTAACCAAAGTTGTAACTAGGGAGAAACTGAGATTCTGCTTAGTTTCGATTGGTCTTCAAGTATGATGGTGAAGATGAGAAACAACCAAGTACTGTTGGGTATATGAACAAAGTCCCACATTGACTAGAAGTGGGAAGGATCATGGGTATATAAGGATGGACAAATATCTCCATTGGTATGAGGCCTTTTGGGGTAAAGCCCAAAAACAAATCCATGAGGGCTTAGGCCCAAAGTGGACAATATCATACCATTGTGGAGATATGTGGTGTCCAGAGTCCTTACAAGTGGTATCAGAGCCAAGTTTGAAGTTCGAAGTTAGCCAAGAATCCTCGGAATGTCGAACGAAGGTGGTGAGCCCCAGTAATATCACAATGGGATCCGTGGATGAGCTCGGTTAGAGCAAGCTCTCGAGACAGGTGGTGCTCCATGTAAGGCGTGTGCTTCCAACGCATTGGAGCGAAGAATCCTGGTTGGTAGAGAGTGGACAGATGGATAATCGTTTGAGGGGAGGCTCGATGGTCCTTTGTTCAAGGGGAGGATTGTTGGGTATACGAACAAAGTCCCACATTGACTAGGATTGGGAAGGATCATGGGTATATAAGGATGGACAAATATCTCCATTGGTATGAGGCCTTTTGGGGTAAAGCCCAAAAACAAATCCATGAGGGCTTAGGCCCAAAGTGGACAATATCATACCATTGTGGAGATATGTGGTGTCCAGAGTCCTTACAAGTCCAAGTGGAGTCATTGTCCATCAAGTGAAGCAATGATGGAGTTTATATAATCAGTGTCCAAGTGGGAGATTGTTGGGTATGGAGCTTTATTATCTTCTTGATTCAGAGGTCTCATCTGCGTTAGACCCAAGTTCCTAAACAGGGAAGTAATTTCGTCCATATGATAGCCGTCAGAGGGGTCCAGGGGGGTGATGACTACTTTTAATGAGCTCCCCCCTAGCAGGGGTACGGGGGCAGCGCCCCTGAAGCTAAAAATGGATGAAAATTTTCCTTGTAAAATATTGTAATTTTGTAGTCAATCTTGGTCATTCCGTAGGCAGATGATCTGATGGTAGAAGTTATGTTAATTTATGGTTTTTTTCCGAGAAGCCAATCCTCGGTTTATATGGGGGAATTGTATTACAACTATGTATTATTATATTGAGCGAGAGAGAGAGAGAGGAGGTTGTGTGAGAGTGAAGAGGAAATTACAGTGAATTTGTGGTTATTTGTATCTCTTCATTTTGCTTGATAATATAAAAGGAAGGGTTGGTTGTTTCTCGTGGATGTAGCAAAAATTGGGTGAACCCCTTATATCTGTGTCTCTCTTGTTTTATGCGTTTTTGTATTTGTGTTTCCGTAATATTTTATGTATTTCATTGCTCCATAAATTAATTTCTAACACATTGTTGGAGTCTCTTTGGCCATAACTGTGCCTTTCTATCTGAAACTGGCCAATTTGCACCACCTCCCTCTGAACTCTCATGTCTCAATTGTGTTACTAAAACCCCAATCGATTTTCTCTTATAATATTCTATTAGACTCTCAACATCCATGATCACATCTCAATCGATGGCTAAGATCATATTGACTCCATCAAATTACTTTTTTCGAAGTCTCTAGAGCAAATTTAATTTTCCCCGGTTAATCTAATTTAATTAATAAGTTTTCTTAAGTTAGACTTCGGGAATATTAAATTATTGGCTAATTAATCTAATTAAGGTGTTTATAAGGTGTTTCTTGTGAAGCCTTTTCTAGGTTATGGAGATATTTTGTTCCTTAGCCTTATAGACACCATAGTGTAAAAAATCATGTAGATTCACAAGCTCGTGCAATGTACTAAAGCACATAACAAGAATCTACTTCTACTTTCAACTAGCGGAATCTAGTAGATCGATGAAAATAATATGAACAAGAAGAAGATAAATCAATGGCACATAACACAATATGTATCTGGGGAAATCCACTACTCAAAACCCCGCTATCTGTATTGCATATATCAGAAATATGAGTGAAGATACAAAGCTTGTTCTCACTAGAACAATTCTGCACAAGTATGCTCAACTCTCTTAGCTCACAAGCTAGCTCAAGCCAAATCCTTAGCCTATTCAACAGCTCTCCAAGCCCCTAATCTCTTGCGTAATTCCTAGGATGAATAGCCTATATTTAAAGGGAATTCATGCTTCCAAAACTGCACAATCCAAACATAGGTCCTTCTCTGATTGCATGCATGATCTATACAACTCAGTAAATCATACAACTGATAGTACATTGTCCCTGGAATTTAGTCTCAACTGGGTCTTTCTCAGAATTGACATGCATGAGTTTCTTGTGAGGGAATATTCAGTTAACTAGAGTGACACTTGTGGATGCACTAGTGCACCAACTGACTGTTAACTCTCTATTAGTTCCACAAACAATTTGGAACTAATTTGACTAAACACAACTCAGTAAACTAAGTTATCTAATTACAACTCACAATTAAACTCATCCTAGACCCCTAAAACTTAGGGAGACCATATACATGACTTCAAAAAGACTTCCAACTTGAAATTCATAAGCTAATTAAGTTAATTAAACTTAATTAATTATTTACAAGTTGCTATGAGAATATAATTCGATTTTAATTTTTAGTTTAATTCAAGGACAAATTAAACTGGAATTTCTTGTTGCCATTTCTCAGCACCCCCTCTCAACAGGAAAGGGATTATCAGCTACCTTGATCCTATCTCTGTAAAATTCAAATTTACATATCGACAATGCCTTTGTCAAAATGTCATCATCTTGCTCCTCCGTGAGAATATACTCTGACAATGTAATCCGCCTCAATACACAATCTCTGAGATGATGATATCAGATATCAATATGCTTAGATCGATCATGAAAAAGAGTTTAATACAACTCTGATTATTGCAGTAAATCACAGTTGGATCCATCTACTAACCAAACAAGCCAACCAGGATCTTCCTCATCCAGATGGCCTCACATGCTGCCTGAGTCGCAACCATGTACTCTGCCTCTGTCGAACTGAGTGCAATCGATATTTGTTTCCTATTGTACCAATAAATTGTCGCTGACTCAATACTAAAGATCCCTCTTGATGTGATCTTCCATTCGAATGGACTCCCTGACCAATCTGCATTGGTGAAGCCTTGAAGCTTCATTCCCTCTATCCATTTGTACTATAATCCATATTGAGAAGTGCCCCTGAGGTATCTCCACACATGCTTTGTTTCCTTCCAATACAGCTTGGTAAGCGTAACCATCACTTGACTAAGCCGGTTAACTGCATAGCACATATCTAGTCGTGTGTTCACCAAGTACATGAGTGAACCCACAAGATGCCTGTAAACAGTAGCTTCCACTACTTCCCCTAAAGTAACATCCTCCTTCCTCCAGTTACCTGCTAGAGGAATCGCCATGGGTTTGTTGCTCTCCATACGGAATCTCCTAAGTATCTCGTTGGCATACTTGCCCTGAGATAGAAACAACTCCCCATCTCCTTGCCATACCTCCATGCCAAGAAAGTAATGGATGAGCCCCATGTCCTTTATTTCAAACTCTCTTGCAAGGTCCTCCTTGTAATATTTGATCAGTTGATCATCACCTATCAGTACGAGATCATCAACATAAAGTACAATGATCAACAACTTACCTTCCACTATTATGTGGTACAGGTTCGCATCAGCTTCACTCTTCATGAAGCCCGACCTGGTGAAGTAGCTATCTATATTGGTGTACCAAGCACTTGGTGCTTGCTTCAACCCATACAACACTCTCTTGAGCCAGCACACATGCCACTCATGGTCAAAGGTCTCAAAACCTTCAGGTTTCTCTATGTACACCTCTTCCTCAATCATGCCATTAAGGAAGGATGTCTTCACATCGATCTAATGTATCTTCCAACCCATTTGTGTTGTTAGTGCCAATATAGATCTGATCGACGTGTACCTTGCAACAGGTGTTATGCTCTTAACTTGCAAAATGATACCCAAATACAGAATATGCGAAGAAAAGATACCCAGAACACAAAATAGCAATGATTTTATTATTCGGAGAGTAATGTTCACTTGCCTCTTCGAGGGGGAAACCTCCAATAGAGCAGAGCTCGACTACAAAATAAGACACGATGCTCCTCGCAGGGAGTCTCTATCCTTTATATATGACTCATACATGCAATACCACAGGCCAATACCGTGGGTTTTATTAATACCATCTATCTAATACTATGGCCCATTTGCAACTAACTGTGGTTTCGTCATTAATTGCGGATTAACCACTTACAATTATTAATATGGGCTTTATTGACTCTTGACTATGACGTGATCCCATTACATAAATAAGGGGGTTAGGGTGGGACCCTAACATGCCCTCCCCCTTAAGACTAGCCTTGTCCTCAAGGCTGAAGCTGCGGAAACTGCTGAAGAATAGTGGCTGGTTCCCAAGTTGCATCTTCCGGAGAGGTGTCTTTCCATTTGACGAGGACTTCCTTAATCATGCGGCCGTGTTGTGGTCACCAACAACCCCCCCCTTTTTGTTTGATATTAGCAATAACACCAAGCAAAGGGGGGACCCTGAACATAAAATCCAAAAAATATTTTTGTTAAAGTTTTTGTATTTTTCTCCCTAAAGCTTGATCGCATCGCGAAGAGAGAGTGAAGTGCTTCCTAAACGCGAAAATCAAAGCTGCGAAGAAGCGACGCAAAGTTCATCGCGTCGCATGCATTCAAAACGCTCTTAAAGAGAAAACCTTAAGGAACCACCGACCGCCGATATGCGACATCGCACATCGCAAGCGTCGCATGAAGCAGCATAAGCAATTGAATGAAATATGCGATATCCGCGATCTGCGATCTGCGATATCTGCGATCTGCGATAACACTTAATGACGTCGCAACCCTCGATACTACGATACCAATCACAGAAAAGACTCATCGCAAGAATTCTCCGACATACACAGTAGACCCAAAATTCAACGCACGCCTTAAGGGAAGTTAATGACCGCATGCTTGAGTATCCAGAGATGATTGCATCGCATTTATCGAAGAGTCAAGTCATGATGAATGTCAGAATTACGCGCTCATTAGAATTTAATTCTTTCATGTCAATCTTTTCATCATTTCCCTTCTTCTTTGCGTAAACTGCAAGACATGCGACTGATATAAATCTATATGCAGGAAACATCTAAGGAAAAGGGAAGAGCGCCAATAAGACAACAGAGAGAAGATGCCTCCGCAAATGGATGCCGCATGCAGCAGAACCGCGGATTCCAGAGTATCACCCAACAGGCACTGATGAAAATAGACTATCCAAGACTCAGAGTCAAGGGCGCACAAAAGCAGCGTGTTTACAAAAGATCCTGAAGCTCAGACTTGGTAAAGCAGAGAAAGAAGCGCAAGAGAAGGAAGACGCTCCAGAAAAGCCTGGAACAAAGAACGGAAACAATTCTCGAAACAGGGGATTGTCCATACAGCGCGACTCCTAACTCATTGAGTCATTCGCACGACTGGAAACCGAAATAGCAACAACAAAATCAGTTCGAAAAGAAATTGGGTTGTACTAAGTGTGCGCACAACGAATACACCCAGCCAGAGAAAGGTCTTCGAAAATATCTTCTAGTATGTCAGAAAGAGGTGCCAGCTCTTGTCATTTCTAATTATCAAGCTCGAACAAAAGGAAAGGACAACCAACCGACTCTTTCAGGGCGAACAGCGCATTGCTTACAGCACTAAAGAACAGATACAGAAACGGTTAGAAATTAGATTTGATTTTTAGAAATAAATTTGCTTTTAGTAAAAGGGCGGTCATTTGAAGCCGTTCCCTAAATTTGTGTAATTAAGATTAATTAGTTAGTAGTATTTAACCCTTCTCATGGCATTTGGAGAAGGGTCCGGAAATCTGTCAAAAAACTTATCCTCAGAACATGCACTTCTGCACCCTCGGAGGAGGTTTTTGATGAATGGATGGATCGAGATTTATTTATGTTTGCATTTTAATGTCTGTTACTGATGTTGCACTTCTGTACTCTTATCAGATATTAGAACAAGTAGAAATAAATCGTTATTGCTTGAAGTTTATTAGTGAAATCAGTCATAAATGGTACTTTTATCTCTTGGCTAATTTCTGCTTATATTCCTAAAGTGATATGCAGTTGAGTTCTTTATATGTTAATGTATGAATGTGTGTATTACCATTTGGCACTTCTGTACGGTGGAGTCATTTGTTTATGCTTGACATATGAATAACTAATTATGCGATATGTTGTTCACAACTGTTTTGCCTAACTTCTTATGCAGAATGGTTTATCTTCATTGATTTATATTCTTATAATAGCTGAATGATCTTTATTACCAGCTATTGTTCGAAATCTTTTTAGATCGCATAATAAGAGAAAATACCCCGGGTTAGCATAGACTAGATGTATTGTTTTTCCATTAGATTATAATAGCATAGAGTTAGATTAGAAGTTAGAATTAAATTAGCTTAAAAATACCCTTAGATCAATACCATCAAACTCTACACACACGCACACCCCTCACATTGGGAAACTGGTCCCATTACCCCCAGTCGGACCCGCTACTCCAAACGGGCAAGGAGCCGCCAACCAGGTTCCGGACCGGGTGGGTATCCCCCTTGTTGTCGACTCGATTTTGGGGCCCTCAACATTTCTGGCGCTAGAAGGAGGGCACGAGCTATGAATGGCACATAAATCAAAATCTAAACACCATTCTAAGAGCAAATCACCCTCACCAACTCCCCCGACTTCCCCGGCACGGTTAAATCCGGAACCAGAAGTCGCTCGGGTATCCACCGCTGCTATACACCCTAATACATCAGACCATCTTATCATTGATCCCCCTGAGATTCAAACTTTGATTCATAAACTCCAGGGATTCTCTATTTTTACTCAGAAGTCTGATAAATCTAAAGGCAACGCGACTTCGCAGTACAATCCTGCTTATCCCCTGACCAGATTGAAGAGTGAAAAGTTTGGCGTCCAGCCAACTGAAATTCCTCTCCCCACTAGGAAAAGAGCAAGGAAAGCACTCCCAGAGTCTGACAGAGAGACTCTCTCATCTACCTCGTCCATTTCAACTCCCTCACCGCGAAGTCAACCACCCACATCCTCACCTCAAATCACTCATCCATCTTCCACAACCCTTCCTCCGCAATCATCGAAGATCGTAAGATCTCCATCTTCTCAGCATCAAAGATCATCTTCTGCACTTGTATCAACTCGCAGCTCAACGATGGCCCAGTCTCCATGGAACAATCCGGGGGCGGTCTTAATGCCTCCACCCCTAAGCCCTATACCGGCCCATCCTGAGAAATGGCTGCCTAAGTTCAATCCAGAAGCAGGCATGTTAGCCGAAGAACATATCAATAATTTCATGCTTTCTGTTAATCTTAATGGAGTTACTAACTAAGACGCTATTGTCCGGCTTTTCCCTTATACAATGCAAGGAACAGCCGGGTCATGGTACTTTTCGTTACCTTCCGAATCCATCACAAGCTGGGACATTTTTCAAAGTCAGTTCCTCACCAAGTTTGGTGACGACAGGTCCACGGCGACATTGATCAATGACCTATCTAATCTGAAAGCTGAGGCTAGAGAACCCATTAAAGACTTTAACTTACGGTTCAATAAGATCCTCAATAAAATCCCCGCTGCTTCACAACCCAGCGAGGAAGTAAGATGTGAATGGTATATCACGGCCCTACCATCTAACTTGGCTATATTCGTAGATAGGGCAAGCAAGACAACCTTAGTTGAAAACTTAACTGAGGCGTTAGCAGTGGAAAAACGCGTGGTAGCCCTTGAAAAGAGATCCGCAATTGAAGAACGTAAATCTAAGAAGATCTCTTTCAAAGAAGACACCAAGAAGAAGCAAACGAAAGATCCTTTCGATATGGAAGGATTACAGAAGGTATTAAAGGCCATGTCAAATGAGATGATTGACATAAGAAAACAAGTGGCAGAAACGTCTTCAAGAAATCCTTTCAGGACTTTTAAAAGAAGCCCTCCCATGGAGACGAAGCCACCCAACGTTGTCTCAAACGTTGAATCTGAAGAAGAAGAAGAAGAGAATACCGTCGAGACACAGACCGACGATGAAGAAGTGGTGGAACTGTAAGGAATGTGGGATTTCATCCTCCCACAAGAAGAGGATCAAGAAGCGTTTTCGGTTAGCACACGAAGCAAAAATCAACTTGATCCTCCCCAAACTACCCCAAAAACAAAGGGCGCAAGCCCTGCAACAAAAGATAAGGTCGCAACAAAGAAAACAACTGCTAAAGCGACCCAATTTAGCCCAGTCCAATCGGACCAATCGCCTCCATCAAGAACACTGATAGTGTCGGATGAAATGGAGTACAACATCATCGATGACATGAAAAAGACCAGGGCTAATATCACTCTGTACGAGTTGAGCAAATTGAAGCATCAACAGAAAATAATGATGAAAGAACTGCATGTCGTGCCTACTACACCTTTACCTACAGCTGTAGCTTCCCACAATCTGGGAAGGCCTCCAACCAACGCGATCAATAAGATTGATCCAAATGACATCGCCTTGATTGGAGGAAGATCAAGATCTCATACTCCTTTTCTTCTCACATATGAAATCTTCAATAAAAATGTGCACAATTGCTTGATCGATTCTGGTGCTTCAACGAATATTTTACCCAGGTCAATATGTGCCAAATTGAAGGTGCAACCTCAAAAATCCGCAGTACGTATAGTTCAACTTGATCGATCCCAAGTCGAAGTGATTGTTGAACTTAATCAGGTGACCATAAGATTGTCGTCTAACCCAAAAGTGTGTCAGGTTATCGACATTCTAGTAGCTGATATCCCTGAGTTCTATGGATTGATTCTTAGCAGGGATTGGTCGGAGAAGCTCCACGGATATTTCTCAACCGACTGGTCGCACATGTGGTTACCATACAATGGTAAACCAAATCAGATAAAGGTTGAACGAGAGTTGCACCAAAAATACATAGTGACGGATTTGGAAGGAGAGAATGAAGCAATAGCATACAACAGCAGCATCATAGGCAACTACTCGATAGATTCTTTCCTCAGAAACTTCAATGCTCACATATCACCTTACTTGGAGAATTCAGTTTTGTCCCAAGTAGAAAACTTTTCCCAAACTGATGACTCAAAATGTTTTAGTTTTTTAGATAATTCTGTAAATACGTCTTTATTTTGGAAATTATATTTTGATGGCTCTAAATCCAATGAGGGGACAGGAGCAGGATGCGTTCTGATTAGCCCGGACGGGAACAAGATTATGCTCACATGCAGACTTGAGTTCGATTGCACGAACAACACAACGGAGTACAAAGCCTTGGTTCAAGGCCTATACAAAGCAATCGGATTGAACGTTAAGTATCTTCAGGTCTTTGGAGATTCTGAGATCGTCGTAAAACAGGTACGTAACTCCATACATTGCCTGTCTAGTCATTTAAAGCACTATCAATCGTTAGTTCAAGATCTCACTGCACATTTCATAGCATTCAACATCTCGTCAATTCCAAGGATTCAAAACACGAGCGCAGACCTGTTAGCTAACGTAGCCTCTAGACTGATTCCCTCCGAAGATTTTAGCCCAGATAGATTCTCGATAGAATTAATTTTTAAACCGTCCATCCCTGACAACATCACCAACTAGAGAGTGTTCAATGACGATCCAGACATCGTAAGTTTCCTCACCTCTGAAGGATCCTACTCAAACCAGATAATTGACGAAGACTGTCATGATCACCAAATACAACAAAGTAGCGCTGATAATGCTATACCCATATCGGTGGTCAAATTAGAAGACTTATATGATCTGAAAAGTCAGTTCAAAAGGTCGGCTAATGCCAAGCTTTACAATTCAACTCTGAACTACGAATCAGTCAACCTAGGAACCGACGAGAAGCCGCAAAACGTTAATCTAGGCCAGGGCCTAGCCCCTGAAGAAAAATCAGCATATATCCGCCTTCTGAGAAAGTACAAAAACTTTTTTTCCTGGAATTACGATGAGCTGAAGACTTACAACACTTCTATCATTCAGTACACTATCCCTATGATTGACAATGAGAAACCTGTCCAGCAGAAGCTCAGAAAAATCCACCCCAACTTGGAAAATCAGATAAAGACTGAGCTGAATAAGTTGTTGAGAGCCAGAATAATCTTCCCGGTCAGACATTCCAAATGGGTATCCAATATGGTACCTGTTAGGAAGAAAAACGGAGATATTAGAATCTGTATCGACTTTTGGAATCTCAACAAAGCCTGCCAGAAAGACAATTTTCCCCTCCCACCTATGGAGCAAATATTACAGGCAGTAGCAGGTTCAGAGTTAATGTCTTTTTTGGATGGATTTTCAGGATATAATCAAGTGCTGGTACACCCCGATGATCAGTTGAAAACCACCTTCCAAACTAAATGGGGTACCTACGCGTATCGGAAGATGCCATTCCGTCTAATCAATGCTGGCGCTACCTTTCAGAGAGCCATGGACATTGCATTTAAAGGTTTAGTCAACAAATCGGTAGTGATTTACCTGGACGATATAACGGTGTACTCCAAGAACCGAAACGACCATCTCAAAGATTTGAAACAAATCTTTCAAAGATGTTTAAGGTATGGGATCTCGCTTAACCCGAAAAAATCTTTTTTCGCATTAAGTGAAGGGAAATTGCTAGGATTCATAGTGTCAAAGTCTGGTATTCACATTGAACCCGACAGAATCAAAGAAATTTCCGAGATATCCATGCCCCATAACAAAAAGACCATGCAATCTTTCCTGGGACAGATCAATTTTGTAAAAAGGTTTGTCCCGGATTTTTCACGTATTATTTCTCCTTTACAGAAAATGATAAAAAAGAATTCAAACTTTAAATGGGGTCTAGACGAGCATGAAGCATTCAACTTAATTAAACAAGCCATCATCAACGCTCCATCTTTGGCAACCCCAAAATTTTCAGAACCTTTTATCTTATACACGTTTGCCTCAGAAAAATCCTATGCTGCGATTTTAACTCAAGCCAATCAAGAAAAGGTAGAAGCTCCAATCGCATTCTTTAGCTCGAACTTACAAGGTGCTGAACTCAATTATTCTGACGTAGAGAAACAGGCATATGCCGTTTTCAAAGCAATCAAATATTTCAGACCTTTCTTGCTAAAGGCCCATACCAAAGTCATAGTACCGTTTCCAGCGGTAAGAAACCTCCTGATACAGAAGGATGTGGGCGAGAAGAGAGCGAATTGGATCACCGCCTTACAAGAATACGACCTTGAGATCAAGCCGGCACACATCGTAAGAGGTCAAGGCTTCTGCAAGATGTTAGCTGGAGCATCGCAAATTCCTGAGAACTCGTCTGAAGAGGTACACACGTATGAGGTAAGCCTAAACGACGCAGAATCATTATATGCTAACACCATTTATTTTCTTAAGAATGGGTATGCTACATTTCACCTGGATCACACCAAGAAGAGAGCCCTGAGCTTGAAAGCTAAACAATACTAGCTCATAAATGATGTCCTGTTTAAAAGAAATTATGATTCTGTGCTTCTTAGATGTCTTGAGAAAACTGAAGCCGAAAAGGTTTTGCAGGAACTCCACGATGGACCAGCAGGTGGACACTATGCTAGAGAAGCCACCGCACATAAAATCTTACGTGCAGGATATTACTGGCCCACACTGTTCAAAGACTCATACAATCACGTAAGGAAATGCCAAGTCTGCCAGACTGCTGCAGGGAAACAAAAGAAGTCATCCATGCCACTGCAGCCGGTCAACATCGAGCAGCCTTTCAGTCAATGGGGTCTGGACATAATAGGTGAGATCGTTCCTCACTCTTCTAAACAGCATAGGTATATCCTCACAGCAACTGACTATTTTACCAAATGGGTAGAGGCAGTTCCTCTCAAGACAGTTAATTCTGAAAACATTATTGAATTCATAGATCAGTTTATCATCACTAGGTTTGGATTGCCAACGGCCTTAATTTTTTATAATGCATCGTATTTTTCTGGAAATACCATGACTGAGTTTGCGCTCAAAAGAGGGTTCAAATTGAAGTATTCTGCCAACTACTATCCGCAAGGTAATGGGTTGGCTGAATCGACAAACAAAAACCTAATCAGGATTATTAAAAAGACAGTCGACCAAAACCAAAAGAATTGGCACAAAGCACTGGTAAACGCCTTATGGGCAGATAGAATTACAAAGAAAGCTTCTATCGGCACTTCTCCCTTTAATTTAGTTTACAGGAGAGAAGCAGTTCTTCCTACTCACTTAGTCATTCCCTCTTTGTCCTTAGTACAATACATTGATGAAGTACCTACTTCCTCCTTACAATTAAGACAAATGGAAATAATCGAACTGGAAGAACAACGAGAACAGGCTAAGAAAACCCATGCTCACCACCAGGCGCTAATAAAATCCTCTTTCGACTCAAACATCATGACCAGAAAAAACTTTCAGATGGGAGATTTAGTTTTAAAATGGGATAAGGCACATGAAGAAAAGGGCAAACATACTAAATTCCAGAAGCTGTGGCTTGGTCCTTTTCAGATTGTAGAAGTCATAGGCCCGTTGACTTTTGTGTTGTAGGACTTAACAGGCAGAAGAGATTCTCTGCCTGTGAATGGACAAATTCTCAAAATGTATTTTCCTTAGAAGAGAATTCTTCTAATTTTTGTAGGATAGATTTATTTTTTCGTTTTATTTTGATTTTGTTTTTCTCTTTTTTATGAATAAAACCGGTTGTAAATGATCATTTAAAAAGGATTCATGAAAAGAGCACGCCAATTCTCTATCAGATCTTGATTTCGCTTGTACAAATAGCAAAATTTTTGAAAAATCTGAATTTTATTATTAACAAATAGAGTTAACTTCACCTTGATTACGATATTAGTTTCAACCTCAAAAAACTTTGACGAAAGCAACCTTTGGTAAAGAATTGTTTTGTATCAGCACAATGAAAGGTATCATCAATAATAAAATGGGTATTCTCTGCAAAACTGTTGTTTTCAAAAAACTCTATTATTGTCGTCCAGAGCTTTCTTAAGGAAAAACATTGACTTCCTCCCTGCTAAAAGGGAATTGCAGCATTCAGAGAAATAATCCAAGCAAAACACTATATCTCAAAGAATAAGAGGTCTCATCACGAGCCGGCTTATCACAATCACAGATATTATAACTTGCTGACTTTGCCAATACTGTCTATCAAAACAGGGCAACGACTTAAGATTGTTGCAATCAAAAGACAAGAGGTCTCATCACGAGCCGGCTTGTTCAGCAAAAGTGTAAATCAAGTGAGTGACTGTGTCATAATTTGGCCACCAAACCAAGACATTGTTCTTTAGAGAATTAAAAAAGGAAAAGTGTGTCAAAAAGGATTTTTCTCTGGACTGTTGCGAGTAACCTCAAGCAGGAAAAAGGATCATTGCTAGATAAAATGGTAACCCTGTCGAGGCTATGGATGCTTGCGGGCAACAGAGGCTCTACCTACGACAAATGAGCATACTTTTAAGCCGGTATGCAGAGAAGACCTTATTTTATCTTTAATCAAGACCAAGTAATGTCTGGTGCGAATGCAAAAAAAAAAAAAAAAATCCTGAGGAAGCAAGAAATTGGGATGAAAAAGGTTGAGACAAAGTATCGTTGACGAGGTGAGGGGTAATCTACTCTATCTGTTCATAACAAAATTTAGACATATAAGAATTTTGTTGTTTCGGAAGTGAACGGTCAATAGAAAAGCAGAGATAACTGGTTCTTCACAGTGAATCGCCATTGTTGTGGTCACCAACAACCCCCCCTCTTTGTTTGATATTAGCAATAACACCAAGCAAAGGGGGGACCCTGAACATAAAATCCAAAAAATATTTTTGTTAAAGTTTTTGTATTTTTCTCCCTAAAGCTTGATCGCATCGCGAAGAGAGAGTGAAGCGCTTCCTAAACGCGAAAAGCAAAGCTGCGAAGAAGCGACGCGAAGTTCATCACATCGCATGCATTCAAAACGCTCTTAAAGAGAAAACCTTAAGGAACCACCGACCGCCGATATGCGACATCGCACATCGCAAGCGTCGCATGAAGCAACATAAGCAATTGAATGAAATATGCGATATCCGCGATCTGCGATCTGCGATATCCGCGATCTGCGATATCTGCGATCTGCGATAACACTTAATGACGTCGCAACCCTCGATACTACGATACCAATCGCAGAAAAGACTCATCGCAAGAATTCTCCGACATACACGGTAGACCCAAAATTGAACGCATGCCTTAAGGGAAATTAATGACCGCATGCTTGAGTATCCAGAGATGATTGCATCGCATTTATCGAAGAGTCAAGTCATGATGAATGTCAGAATTACACGTTCATTAGAATTTAATGCTTTCATGTCAATCTTTTCATCATTTCCCTTCTTCTTTGCGTAAACTGCAAGACATGCGACTGATATAAATCTATATGCAGGGAACATCTAAGGAAAAGGGAAGAGCGCCAATAAGACAACAGAGAGAAGATGCCTCTGCAAATGGATGTCGCATGCAGCAGAACCGCGGATTCCAGAGTATCACCCAACAGGCACTGATGAAAATAGACTATCCAAGACTCAGAGTCAAGGGCGCACAAAAGCAGCGTGTTTACAAAAGATCCTGAAGCTCAGACTTGGTAAAGCAGAGAAAGAAGCGCAAGAGAAGGAAGACGCTCCAGAAAAGCCTGGAACAAAGAACGGAAACAATTCTCGAAACAGGGGATTGTCCATACAGCGCGACTCCTAACTCATTGAGTCATTCGCACGACTGGAAACCGAAATAGCAACAGCAAAATCAGTTCGAAAAGAAATTGGGTTGTACTAAGTGTGCGCACAGCGAATACACCCAGCCAGAGAAAGGTCTTCGAAAATATCTTCTAGTCTGTCAGAAAGAGGTGCCAGCTCTTGTCATTTCTAATTATCAAGCTCGAACAAAAGGAAAGGACAACCAGCCGACTCTTTCAGGGCGAACAGCGCATTGCTTACAGCACTAAAGAACAGATACAGAAACGGTTAGAAATTAGATTTGATTTTTAGAAATAAATTTGCTTTTAGTAAAAGGGCAGTCATTTGAAGTCGTTCCCTAAATTTGTGTGACTAAGATTAATTAGTTAGTAGTATTTAACCCTTCTCATGGCATTTGGAGAAGGGTCCGGAAATCTGTCAAAAAACTTATCCTCAGAACATGCACTTCTGCACCCTCGGAGGAGGTTTTTGATGAATGGATGGATCGAGATTTATTTATGTTTGCATTTTAATGTCTGTTACTGATGTTGCACTTTTGTACTCTTAGCAGATATTAGAACAAGTAGAAATAAATCGTTATTGCTTGAAGTTTATTAGTGAAATCAGTCATAAATGGTACTTTTATCTCTTTGCTAATTTTTGCTTATATTCCTAAAGTGATATGCAGCTGAGTTCTTTATATGTTAATGTATGAATGTGTGTATTACCATTTGGCACTTCTGTACGGTGGAGTCATTTGTTTATGCTTGACATATGAATAACTAATTATGCGATATGCTGTTCACAACTGTTTTGCCTAACTTCTTATGCAGAATGGTTTATCTTCATTGATTTATATTCTTATAATAGCTGAATGATCTTTATTACCAGCTATTGTTCGAAATCTTTTTAGATCGCATAATAAGAGAAAATACCCCGGGTTAGCATAGACTAGATGTATTGTTTTTCCATTAGATTATAATAGCATAGAGTTAGATTAGAAGTTAGAATTAAATTAGCTTAAAAATACCCTTAGATCAATACCATCAAATTCTACACACACGCACACCCCTCACATTGGGAAACTGGTCCCATTACCCCCAGTCAGACCCGCTACTCCAAACGGGCAAGGAGCCGCCAACCAGGTTCCGGACCGGGTGGGTATCCCCCTTGTTGTCGACCCGATTTCGGGGCCCTCAACAGGCCGCGCAGTTGCTTGTCTCATGTGTCTAGGACCTGTTCGGGTTGAATCCAGATGGACCCTTCTTCGTCCAATTCAGGTAGACTGGTCTGAATTCTGCAATTGTTCCCAATCACTTTCTTGAGGCATGAGACATGGAAAACTGTATGGATTTTTGCAGTAGGTGGCAAGGCCAACTTGTAGGCCACTTCTCCAATGCGCTGAAGTACTTGATATGGTCCGTAGAATTTGGGAGAGAGTTTCTGACACCCCTTGTCTTTGAGTGATGTTTGCTTATATGGTTGGAGCCGTAAAAACACCTGATCCCCTTCTTGAAATTGGCACTCTGAGCAATGCTGGTCTACCTGTTGCTTCATGCGGTTCTGAGCTTGATGAATATTCTCTCGAAGATGGGCGAGCATGGTTGTGCGGTGTTGTAGGAGTTGATCCACTGCTTGTACTTTTGAGCATCCCTTGAGATACGATGTAGGTGAAGGCGGGAGTTGACCATATACTGCTTCATAGGGAGTCATTTTGGTGGTGGCATTGGTGTTATACCACCATTCAGCTAGAGGTAGCCACTGTACCCAAAGGTGTTGCTTTTCTGAAGTGAAACACCTAAGGTAGGTTTCTAGACATTTGTTGACGGCTTCGGTTTGACCATCTGTTTGCGGATGATAGGAAGTACTGAGTTTTAGTTGAGTGCCTTGTATTATGAAGAGTTCCTGCCAAAAATTACTGGTGAAGATCGGGTCACGGTCGGACACAATAGAAGTGGGCATGCCATGCAATTTGAAGATCTGATCCATGAAAGATTGAGCAAATAAAGTTGGTGTAAATGGGTGGGGTAGGGCGCAGAAATGAGCATACTTCGACAATCGGTCCACAACCACCATGATGACTGACTTGTTCCCTGACTTTGGAAGACCAGACTGCACAGTTAACCCTCTTCTTACTAAAAAAAGGTTAACTCTCTTCGACACCTCATCGCCAGAAAAATCATCCACAAGAGAATAACCTAAACAAAATCCAGACATGAAGGATATAATATTAGAAGAAAATAATGGCCGCCTCAGTAAAATCGAGAGGCGAAGAAGGGGATGATTGAGCTGATGAGGGCGGCGATTAAAGAGGGAACGACGGCCATTGAAGCAGAGCCTGCCTCCATTGAAGGACTAGGAGATGGTGCAGACACATCTGTTTCTCTTGCTGCTGCTGTTGCTCCCACCATTATCAACACAACGACAAAGAGAGCTGCAGAGGCGTAGTTACTGGTGCCTGCCATTCTTGCTCACGGAACACAACACTCCTGTCACTGCTAATTGATGTGGAAAACCCGAAATCTTAAGTACAATCCCTTCGAGCAAATCAAAATCTCAAACAAATGCGAAGCAGTAATTTTCGGAGTCGTCTACCGAGGTAGAGCCAAATGTGGTCAAAATCCAGGCAGGAAAATTTCAAAATTTTTTGTAGAGGCAGTATCTGAATCTTGTTTTTACAGTGGAAATAGAGTCAGTACCATCAAAAATATCTAGGACACCTAAAATTTTGAAATTTAAAAACTATAATTTGGATTTACAAAAATCTTTTCCTTTTTCTAAATATAACCGGAATTTCCATAACTTTCCGGGGAATTTCTCCGGCTAGTTAGACTATGGGGTAATCTTCTCTCTTTGAGATTTGAACACTCTGAGTGTGATATCACAGAATTTACACAAATCAAGGCTGGGGAGTAGGGTGTATTTATAATTGGAGTCATCTAGCGAAGCCCAGGAACTCCCAAGAGGCCAAAAGTGGTTGGAATTTAAGAAAAAAAAATAAAAATAAAAAAATTGGATGAAAATAGATTCAACACCATAAAAAAACGTGTAAGACACCTAAAATTTTAAAGTTTAACAACTATAACTTGAATTTACAAAAATCATTTCCGAAATTTTTCTAAACATGACCGAAATTTCCATAACTTTCCAATCAATTCCTCCCGCGTTCCCGCCTAATTTCTTTAATAATATTATTTTATTTTGAACGCGTGATTTGTGGGTTGGCGGCAGCTAGGGAGACAGCATGGCCATGCATGGGTGTTGACAGGATACGCGCTTTGTTTTGGTCATCTTTCGATACTTTTGGTTGAACCATTCCTCTCCACGTGGTAATTCGGTAATAGCGTTTGCAAGAAAGCAAGTTAGGGCACGGCATGTAACGCAAAATCCATTCACATAAGGCCTTATATCCAAGCCTTTAAGTTGGGTTACACAAGCACGTCTATCCACGCTTTTATCTCTATCCTTGCGGAAAATTCTGCCCTCATCACATGGAAAATTTCAAACCCGTATTTTCAATAAAAATTTCATATGAATATTTGGGATTTGTTCATATTCTAATGTGAAAGTCGGTCGCATGCAAATTTTCAAAGACGATACTAGAATTCTCTTCAATTTGAAAGAAGAAAAAACTCAAGTTCATTGACTTATAATTCTAGAAATCTTGAATTCGCCTAAAAGTATTGTAGATTAACTTACTATTAAGTCCCTATCAAATACCTCAATTTTGAAATCATTTTTGCATCTCATAAGGCGGTGTTTAAATACTAAAAATGTTGGTTAAATAATTAATTAATTATAAACAAATAAATTAGCTATAAATAATCCCCTTATGGGGTGTAAATGTGAATGTAACAAGGGTTTTGGACGCAGCTTGCCACCCCTAGTACACACTTAGCATTTAAGGAAGGGGGCGCGGCTTACCCTCACACGCACGTGCATGTAGTGTTTCAGTTCGCAATGGTTTTATTAAACAATTTCAATGGCCATTAAGACCTTTCTTGGTGAGTGGAGAGGAGCCGAGGGAAAGTCCTTGGCCTTTGAGTTGTGGGTTGTAGTGGGAGTTGAAAGTTTGAGAGGAGGTCGTGTCAGTGAGTGTTAATGGAGGTTAAATGCTCTAGACTCCTTGGATTCTTGGTCTTGTGCATGGTCGTTGGGAGGTCACTTTCCAGATGGATTGTCGAGGGCGTCTCGTTTCATGTGTGGTGCGAATTCTCAGGGTTTTCTCTATTATACTTAGTCTCCTTTCAACGGTTCGTCGTGCCTAGGTCTGTGATTCTAGGGCATAAATCCATGTGTATAAAATTTAAATTCTGGTATGTTGCTTCAATTTGGGGTGGTTTGTCAATTTGTTATTAGGTATTGTTCTAGGCCCCCCCCCCCCGTTTAAGGCTTAAGTTGGGGAATGTGAGTCTAGTTCAAAGTGAATTATGGGGGCTCTATGGTGTTAGGTCTTTTCCCTAGCTAGATAAGATTTGGTTCACAGAGCATGGTGTCTCGTCACACATTTCTGGGTTTCGAGGTCTTTTGGTCTTTACGTTGTTGCTCTCTTGTTCAATGATCAATGGTGAAAGGGTATTTTTCGAGGAAGTTGTATCCTCTGTCTCAATTGTTGGGTCGTCTGTAGAGTCTAGGTCAAGTCTTTGACCCTCTTTGTGATGAACTAGTCTGTTGGTACCCCAATCATGTAGGAGGTGGGTCTTATTTGTTCTCTTCTTTTTTTGCAGGTAGAGGTAGTCATAACAAATGCAATAAGTGTGCCCCCTTGGGTCTCAACTATGTCGTCGAGACAAAGAATGAGGTGTCGACAGGAGGGCATTGCAAAACCTAGTAAGGGAAACGAGGCACTAGACTCTTTTCTCATGACTCAGCTACCACCTATTTCAAATTTGTCTCGCCAGACACTCGGAGGAAAATTCACAATCTTGAGACCCAAGCAGGGGCTAAAAGACAATATCTCTTAGATTCTAAGCTCATGGAGGATATATCGACTTAGGTTCCTGACCCTGGGCATACCAGGGGTAGGAAGAAGAATCACTTAAACCCTGTGGCTCTTCATTGGAAAATAAAGACCATGTTAGTGCTAGTCTTGAAGGATAAGCAAGCAGATAAGTATAATGTTTTTGCATCCCTAGAAGACATCAAGAGGATGCCCATAAATCAACAGTTTTGCTTAGATAAGATTGACTCTCACTTGGCGCATGTGGAATGCCATATTGTCTATGAATCAAATGGGGTGGGGGGGGATGGATTTGATGGATCCTCTTAGAGCTATTGATAGTTGTAAAAATAATTTAAAAACTATTATGGAGGAATTAGCAAAAAGAAATAAATGGACTAATACTATAGTGAATCGTTGATATTGATAGTTGTACAAAGAATTTAAAAACTACTAGGGAGGAATTAGGGATAAGAAATAGATGGACTAAGACTAAGAAAATGAAAAATGGGAAAAAGAAGGAATACAAAATGAAACTAAATTGTTAATAAAATAGTAATAAATTGATTGTAAGGAAAGCATGATCATAAAGGAGATGAGTGGGGTAAAATAAGAGGATAGATCTAAAAGGGGCTAGAAAAAATCATGGAAAAATAAAAAGGTCAATTAAACCTAAAAAAATAAATGAAAATCTTAAAAATAAAACATCAAAGAGCTACTAATTAAGTTGTCGGGTGATGGAATTGCAAGATTTGTTGAGTTTGTAACCATCCTCATGATTAAAATTATTGGGTGTTCTTCAATTTCTAATGCTTTCTAAATAATATGAGAGGAATGATAGAGCGCAAAGGATAGGATTTTGGTTTTATTAGAGAAATTAAGTCTTTAGATTTAAATAAGTGTCCAAGATAACTGACTTTGCAATGTGATTGTGGGTAGTGTTTGTAATATGCTCTTTAAGACAAGATTTGAAAGATATCTCAAATTTTCCTATGGAATATTTTGCATAGAAGCAAGGTATTTGGTAAACACCTTAGCCCATCATGAGGTCAAATATTTCCATAGCGGTTATGAAAATTATTTCAGGATTTTATAGGGTTTGAAGAGGCTTTTGATAATATTTTTTGCCAAATTCTTTTTTATATGTGATTTGTTGTACCCTAGATATAAGGAATAAATTTTTCGGCTAGGGTTAAGGTTGGGGGAGTAGGATTTTTTAGACTTAGAAGTGGAAATGCAGGTTACATGGAAGGATTTATTTACTTGAGAGATGAACCTTAAGGTGATTTTAAATCCATTCCTTTCCTTAATAATAACTCCAATATCATTATCTTAAAAGTTGATAAAATCACTAGGAAATCACTTTTCCCTCCAGCAAATCAACATGGCCTCTTTTTTGTAACTCACACTCCTATTTGCAACTCACATTGGCTAAGTGGACTACGTATTTTTGCTACGGGGGTACTCGCACTCCCTTCGGAAACCCCCTTCATAACTCGCACTATTTGTTGCTACTCACTATGACAACTCACACTGCCTCCATTGACCTCATCTATTGGAAATATTAGCCTCCCTTCTTAACACTGGAATGCTAGAAACCTCTTGAGAATTTCTTTGAAAATTCTTCTGGAAACCTTGTTATTGGAATCTCTCTAGTTGGAATTGTACCTTGCTATCTAACCGTGGTTAATTCACACTGCCTCCCTCTGAACTCTCATGTCTCAATTGTGTCTACAAAACCCCAATTGATTTTCTCTTATGATATTTTGTTGGACTCTAAATGGCCATGGTCACATCCTAATCGATGGTTAAGATCATATTGACTCCATCAAATTACGTTTTCGAAAGTTTCTTGAGAAAATTTAATTTTCCTCAATTAACCTGATTTAATTAATTAGTTTTCCTAAGTTAGAGTTGATGAATATTTACTTATTGGTTAATTAATCTAATTGAGGTGTTTCCAAGGCATTTCTTGTGAAATATTTTCTAGGTTGTGTAGATCTTGTGTTCCTTGGCCTCATAGACACCATAGAGACTAGAACACCTGTCTCCTGCTACCAAAAACTAAGACTCCCTCTTAGCGAGAAATATGTTCTCCACTACTCCCAGCTTATCCTTGAAGTAGAAAACTTTTCCTTACCCAAGGCCTTCATGAGTATATATGCAACCTACTGGTTTGTGGGAACATGTTGTAGTTGAACTAATCCAAACTATACACAATCTCTAATGAAGTGGTATATTACGTCGATATGCTTCAACCTATCATGAAGCACTAGATTCTTAGAGAGCCTGATGGAACTCTAATTATCTTAGTATATATGGGTTGAATCCGTATGCTAACCAAACAAACCCATTAGCATCTTCCAAATCCAAATAGCTTTGCATGTGGTCGTGCTTCCTACCATGTATATTACCTTTGTAGAACTCAGTGCCACATACTCCTACTTCTTTCTGCACCAAGAGACAACCCCTAGTCCAAGGCTAAAGAAAAACCATGAGGTGATTTTCTGATCCACTGAACTACTTATCTGGTCTACATCCTTATATCCACATAAACTGACACCATCACCTCAAGCATATTGTAAACCATACTCAACTTGTTGACAAACCAAGATGTAGGGATATTAGGGTTGATTTTATTTCATCATAAATACTTGTGAGTGTTTGTTCGCTTTTTATTATTATGTTATGTTCTTCTTCATCGAGAAACTATCAAAATGTACATCAAGATCACAAAGAATTAAAAAACACAAGATGTAGGCTCTCCAAGCCAGTGCCAAAACCCATAAAAATCCTCTTCTTATAGAATCAGATCAAAGTGTGATATCTAGGACCTAAGACCAAGGCCAAAACATCCACATTTGCCCAAGTCATCCCTCCAGTCCTTCTTCTTGTTGGTCAAAGTCAACAAAGTAAAAATCTGGTCAAATTTCTAAATTTTAGCCAATCCTTGAAATTTTGGCCTCCCTAAAATATTGGTCTTGAAATCTCAGCCATGCAGCAGCTGTAGAGAAACTCGCACATGTGAACATATTAGAGCAGAAATGAGACTTTCTCTTTCCCTTGAATTCACTCTCTCTCTTTACTTGACTTTTTGCTAAAATTCCTCTTTCTCTTGCACATAAATCAAATGATGGATACTTGCCAAATGAGGTCGAACATATCTTATATTTATACACTTTCCAAGAGGTCGAATAAGTGCCTCTTCTAGGTCAACTTGTCCAAGAGGAATGACTTGGTCTTGTGGAGGACAAATTTGACTTTTTAACTCATTATAAAATTTTCTTTCTTTTCTTACATGAATCCAAATGGGACTGTTACCCACTACTTGTGGGTGACACCCATAGGAGAAATTTTCTCCTAGATGTTCGTCAGTCGGCAGCTAGTAGCCACCAAGTAGCTCGATGTGACACCATATTCACCACCGAAGCCATCCATTATGCTTCCTCGCTCATATGTTATAATCGTATATTTGAAGGTGGGCCTTGCAACCTTGAAGCATGGATTTCATTATGTAGTTGGGCATTGTTGCTTACTTATCAAGGAAACTTTTGCACATGGACTAGTGGGGGGATTCGGCAAAAGGAATGGGCTTGGCTTTTACTCTTGTCCCCTTGTCCAATCTGGTGGTTAACATTATATCCTAGTCTCGTGGGATCTCCTTTATTGCCTACTAGATTTAGGAGTGCCACTATGTGGGAAATACCAATCTTGGTTGAGTGGTCCCACTTTCCAACACCATATACATTACTCCCCTCCGATCATTATAATCCTTTTTCATATATTTTCCTTCTGGGTCCATATCTGTCCATTGGGTCCACAAGGAGTTAGCCTTCCCCCTACCTCTGTCCACACTTTGGGTTGGTCCTAGAATGACGCCCCGAAGGTTGATGCAACTAAAAAGAAATCAAAAATCATAATTTGGCCACTCTTAATAGTAAATGTACCATAAAATGAAAAATATGGTTGGGACATACAAATTTAGCACGTCAAGAAAATCCAAACATAAGCTCTACCCCCATCATTATGGCCATCACCCTTGTTCCTAGGGTCCCCTATATTGAACCCTTGCATTATTACGGAGCCCATGATCGTCCCAACCCTTGGTGGGAAATGAATTTCCCAACCTTAAGGGGGTATCCACTACTATATCTTACACATCATGCTCTCATTCCCTGGAGTCTTGAGCAGTTATAAAAGAAAAATCAATAAAAGGAAAAAGGCATATGAAGAAGGGTGGAAAAACGAAGGTTGGGGTAAATCATGTACGACAATTACTCCCTTATACATTCATACCCAAATGTGGGCTTCCCCTATCATAACTACCCTTTTACTATGGCATGTGGCTTGGAGCTTTCCGTTGATTCCCCACTATGTTCCATCATTATATCACATGACACCTGTCACTTGATGAATGCATCATGGACCTGTCACTCCCTCAGAGGCTGAAACCACCTAATATATTCCTTGGTTAACCTCCTTCTTGAACTTGGAGACACATGTACACTTTAAAGCCCATTGAAAGGGAATGGCACTATGAAGTGCCCACTTGGTTCCATGATTTGTAAGATCCTTTGCTCAATTACACTAATGATTTGTTATATTGGAAGGTGAGGAGAAGCATTGAATCTTATATATGATTGCAAGTGGGCCTTCATCTTGGGGTTTGGTCTCCCTATATGAGGTCCAAGCCCCCAGAGCGTTATATTGGAATTTGTAGGGTGTGCATTGAGAACCATGGGCCTCCACTATAGCAGAGAGCAAATAGCCATGCGATGGGATCCTTCAGTACCATTCATTGCTCACTTGTGTTCCACCTATTTAATGATGATGATGCACTTGGACCACCTTTCCCAACCGACTACACACTTACACCACACATTTGTCAGTTAATCTAGGGCCTAGATGGGGTTGTGCCTCACCATGGGAGGAAAAGGAAGGGCTTGCATCATTGTTTCAGCCCTTATAGAAGGGATACAGGCTTATTCAATCCATTTGGAAACTCACGAGGATGTTTTTGTGTGATCCGGATTTAAACAAGAACGCAACAAATTACACAGATAACCATATACACAAAGATGCAGCGGAAATAATACTTCATTTCATTAATGGAAAATACTGAAATATGCTTACAAACAGAAATGGCAATAAACTAGCTAGGGCGATGGTAGCTTATCTCTGAGAAGAGATGTGATGGCTACATGCCTCTGAACTGTTCTGAACTGTATTACAATGAGGCTCGAAGGCCTATTTATTGTTGAGAAACAATGGAAAACCCTTCACATACCGAAACCTAACCCTAGAAGATGAAACGCCAAATTGTGGGCCCCGTTTGGGTAAATTGGTACATCAATTTCCCGGGGTCGTAACTTTGGCATACGATCTCCGTTTGACGCGTACGATAGCTCGTTAGAAAGATCTATCCGAGTACTACCACTTTGGGGGACAACCTAGGGCTCGATCGCCCCAGAATTCCAAAAAAACGTCGTTTAGGGCCTCAAAACGGCTCCGAAAGTTCAGGACCCGAAAAACTGCTAAAAATAGTAAACTGTGCTACAATTAAGGAAACTGAAAATGCTGAGAAAGACAATGGTGGGGGTCCAGGTGGACCTGGCAGGTGGCCACCAATATCCACCTGGATCATTCCTCCCCCCTTAGGAAGCAATGGTCCCCATTGCGTTGAGCTCCTCCATGAGATGAGGAAACCTCTGCTGAACTTGTTCCCTGGTGAGCCACTTGCCCTGCTGAAGGAGTTGGCCTACTTTGACAACTCGATATAGTTGGATATGCTGTTGGCGAGTGTTCTTGATCTGTGTGTCCATGATCCGATCAGTTGCAGCTTGTTCCATGCAATCTGGATTTAATTCTGTGGGTTTGAGCTGTTCTGCAATGTCGGATGTGTCTAGCAATGGTGGAAAGTATGGCCGAAGGCGGTCCACATTGAACACTGGGTGCAGGCCAAGGAATGGGGGAATGCTGAGCTCAAATGCATTGTCTCCCATAGCCTTAGTAATGGTGTAAGGACCATATCGAAGTGGTCTCAATTTCCGATAGGCTCCAGTAAGGCGTTACTTTTGCAAATGCAACCAGACTTTGTCGCCCACCTGAAACTTGTGTGGCACCCGGTGTTGATCATGTCGCTGCTTGTACTTGGCATTTGATTTCTCAAGAATGTCATGGACCTGCTGGCGAATATGTTGGATGCGCTCAATGAAGCTGGTGGCCTTATCTGTTTCGGACTGGACATGAGCTGAATTCATGTGAGTAGCTGCAAGTGGCATGGCCACATCAATGGGGCATAGTGGCTGGAATCCTAAACCCACCTGAAAAGGGCTATGGCCAGTGGAGCTGTGAAGAGCTCGGTTGTAGCTGTGCTGAACATAGGGGAGGCTCTCGTCCCATGTGCGTGGATGCTTTGAGTTATACATGCACAGAATGTGCACAATCATCCTGTTGACAACCTCTGTCTGGCCATCAGTTTGAGGATGGAAGGCTGTGGACTTCGTGAGTTTGGTGTCCAGCATTGACCAGAGACTGGACCAAAATGTGCTGAGAAACCGACTATCCCGATCTGAGATGATAGACTGTGGGATCCCAAAGTGCACCCACACTCGTTCAAAGAAGAGTTTAGCAGTGGCTTCTGCTGTGATATTCTTCTTGCAGGCCATCATAATGGCCATCTTTGAGAACCTGTCGACGACCACAAAAACACAGTCATTTCCATGCTTAGTGGAAGGAAGGCCTGACATGTAATCCATGGAGATGGATTCCCAAGGTCGACTAGGGGTAGGCAACGGGGTATAGAGGCCTTGCTTCTTAATGGTCGGTTTGGCAATGGCACAGGCAGTACATGATCGGATGTACTTCCCAACATCCTGTCGAAGATTCGGCCAATAGAAATAGTTTTGCAGTACTGCCACTGTTTTCTCGACCCCGAAATGTAATGCTTCCATTGTCAGCAGGCCTGTACAATGGAATACATCTCTTTATCATAAGTGGGGTACTTCCGGACTGTGTCTGAAAGTGTTTCACTGTGATATGCCACTGGATGTCCATGTTGAGTAAGGACTGCCCCAATAGCATAGTCAGAGGCATCTGTCTCGACCTCAAATGGTTGTTGTAAATCTGGTAACGCGAGCACTGGTGCCGTGCAGAGGCGATCCTTCAACTCCCTGAATGACTTCTGTTGAGATTCAGACCAAAAGAATTTTGCTTTCGCCCCGCCCTTGGTGACTTGACTCAAGGGCCAAGAAATATGAGAAAATCCCAACACAAACCTGCGGTAGAAGTTGGCAAGACCTAGAAAGCTGCGGAGCTCTGTTAGAGTGGTTGGAGAGGGCCAATCCCGAATGACTTGGACCTTGGCTGGATCGACATGCACCCCCTGTTCATCAATGATGTATCCCAGATACTGAACCCCGGTCATGCCAAAAGTGCATTTCTCCAAATTGGCACATAGCTTGTGTTGCCGCAGCGTTTGGAGAACCTGTCGGATGTGGTGGAGGTGCTCTTCCCAACTCTGGCTGAAGATCAGAATGTCATCCAAGTATACTACTACAAAGGAGTTGGTGAATGGCCGCAAGATGTCATCCATTAGCCTCATAAAGGTTGCAGGAGCATTCGTCAATCCGAAAGGCATGACCAACCATTCGAAGAGGCCCTCCTTGGATTTGAAGGCAGTCTTCCACACATCTGAGGGTTCAATTGGTACCTGGTGGTATCCTGACTTCAGATCGATCTTGCTGAAATATTTCACCCCCTTTAGTTGGTCTAGGAGGTCATCAATCCGCGGGATCGGGTACCTATTACGGACAGTGATCTTGTTCAGCGCCCGATAGTCAATACAGAGTCTCCACGTCCCATCCTTCTTCTGTACCAACACTATCGGGCTCCCACAGGGCGAAGAACTCGGACGGATGTGACCTTTCTGCAGGAGCTCCTGAATCTGTCTCTTGATTTCATTGTTCTCCAGAACGGAGCGCCGATAAATTGGTCCATTGGGTAGCGGCGCACCTGGGGTCAGATCGATGGAGTGCTTGACTTGACAGTGCAGAGGAACCCCTGCCGGGGAGGTGAATATGTCTTCGTACTCCTCCACAATCTTGTCCATCTGTAGCTGCCGTGCAGAGGAACCCCGTTTGGAGGCCACGGCCACTGTCTTCTTCTCCCCTTGAGGGCGTATCATCAGGAAAACAAATTTCCTGGTTTTGGAAATGATCTTACTGCATTGTTTTGCAGTAATCAAAGAGATGGCGGCAGGTGGTGCTACCTCTGGTATCCTGAACAACTTATTTCCCAATGTAATAATAACAGCACGGGGCCTTGATTCATACACAGCATGTCGCTTCCACAAGTATGGTTGTCCTAGTAATACATCACAAACTTCAAGGGGAGCAATGTCACACAATACCTCATCCGTGAAGGGCTTGATGTTGTATGGAAGGGGACACTGCTGGCTCACGCGAAGATCTCGCCCTTGGTGAAGCCACCCAATGGTGTATGGTTGTGGATGTGCTGTGGTCGGTAAGCCCAACCGCTTCACGACCTCTGCCGAAATGAGGTTCTTTTGACTCCTGCTATCAACAATGAACTGTATCGGGGAGCCCTTTACCCACATCTAGGAGTGGAAGAGACGCTCCTCCTCCTCTGGATCTTCGGGTTCATTTTTCTGGATCTTTGCGGTAGCAACAGTGGCGCTGGGATCCGCATCAATGATCTGCTTCCCTTTTTCATACCCCTTATCGGGTTCTGACTCAGAGTCGGAACATGCATCTGATTCTGAAACCTTTAGCTCAGCCACCAGTGACTGCTTGGCCCGACACTCACTTGTGTTGTGAGTGGAGCTCTTATGGAACTCGCACCATTTTCCAGTGTCCTTTCTCGGCTTCGCGGCGTTGCTCTTTGCTTGCAGCTTCGGCTGGTTGTCTTGGGCTGTCCCGCCTTGGCTTTGTCCTTTGTTCTGTGGTTTAGGGGCACCTTTCCCCTGCTTTGGATTCGCAGATCCAAAGTCTCGCTTCTTTTGTTTAAACTTCTGCTCGACCTTGACAGCATACCGGTATGCTGCGCCGAGCGAGGGGATGTTTAAGAACTGTATTTCTTCCTGGATGTACTTGTGCAGGCAGCCACGGTATTTGAGTATCAAATGTTGCTCCGAATCCTTGATACCCAACTTTGTGCGAAGGGTATGGAAAAGAAGGGTGAACTCCGGCACGTCGTGGTCCCTTCCCTGCCGCAGCATGGTCCACTTTATGTATTCATCCTCATAGCTTCCGACAGGGTAGTACTGCTCCTTGATGGCATCCCGGAACGAATCCCAGGTGGGTGCGGCTGAAAATAGTGAGCCAGTACTTTCATCCTTCTGCTCGCAGTAGGTTTCCCACCAGTCCTTGACGTGGGGGGCTGCTTTGAGAAGAGCAAAAACAATCTTTTCCCGACTCGAAAATTCATGAACAGAAAAATAACCCTCTAGCAGATTTAACCATTTATCTACGGCATCGGCGTCTATCTGACCCTCGAATATGGGGATTTCAAAATTAACTTGTACCTTAAAGGGTGTGGCATTTCCAGAGGAGCTACTGGAAGCCGATGCGCCGCTTCTGGGTAGCCGCTGAAGGATCTGCGCAAAGCTGTCCATCATCGCGTTCCGTTGTCGCTCGAGCGCTTCTTCGAGCAAGATTTTGATGGGATCTCCTGCCCCCTCGTCTTTCTTCTCGTCCGCCATGGGAGGCCGTCGGGATTTGCGAGGCTGGTCTTGCAAAGGTTCAACCAGTTCAAGCCCTAACTCCTTATATCCCGACCTTGTTGGGGACATGCAAAGAAAAACAGAGAAAAAGCAGACCGCTTTGATACCACTGATCTAGATTTAAACAGGAACGCAACAAATTACAGAGATAACCATATACACAAAGATGCAGCGGAAATAATACTTCATTTCATTAATGGAAAATACTGAAATATGCTTACAAACAGAAATGGCAATAAACTAGCTAGGGCGATGGTAGCTTATCTCTGAGAAGAGATGTGATGGCTACATGCCTCTGAACTGTTCTGAACTGTATTACAATGAGGCTCGAAGGCCTATTTATTGTTGAGAAACAATGGAAAACCCTTCACATACCGAAACCTAACCCTAGAAGATGAAACGCCAAATTGTGGGCCCCGTTTGGGTAAATTGGTACATCAATTTCCCGGGGTCGTAACTTTGGCATACGATCTCCGTTTGACGCGTACGATAGCTCGTTAGAAAGATCTATCCGAGTACTACCACTTTGGGGGACAACATAGGGCTTGATTGCCCCAGAATTCCAAAAAAACGTCGTTTAGGGCCTCAAAACGGCTCCGGAAGTTCAGGACCCGAAAAACTGCTAAAAATAGTAAACTGTGCTACAATTAAGGAAACTGAAAATGCTGAGAAAGACAATGGTGGGGGTCCAGGTGGACCTGGCAGGTGGCCACCAATATCCACCTGGATCATTGTGCCCCTAGAACCACTTGGGATCACCACAGGTCATTTGGTTGGAGATCAAAGGGCCACCCCCTTTGTCACTATATTTGGAGCCCTTTCGCTCATTTTGGCACATATTTGACTCTACTAGGCCTTCCAATGGCCCTCCTAGCTATTTATCTATTTAAAAGAAAAATGACAAATTCATTGGTAATGAAGGATTTGGGTGCTGCAAAAATCACAAATTAACATTGTCTCGGAGTGATTACATAGAAAATGTGTCAGAAAGATTTAATATTCAAAATGAAAAACCAGTTAGTATGCCTTTGGCTATCCATTTCAAACTAAGTAAGGAGATGTGTCCCAAGACCCACGAAGAGATGGATTATATGTGTAAAGTTCCATATGCATCAGCAATTGGAAGTTTAATGTATGCAATGGTTTGCACAAGGTTTGATATTGAACATGCAGTGGGAGTTGTAAGAAAGTATATAAACAATCCACGAAAAGAGAATTGGATGGCAGTGAAGTTGATTCTCAGATATTTGAGAGGTACCACAAATCAAGCATTATGCTTTGGTGGTTCAAATATTACTCTATAGGGATATATTGATGCAAATATGGTAGGTGATAGAGATAACATGAGGAGAACCATAGGGTATGTGTTTACTATAAGTGGAACAACTGTCAGTTGGGTTTCAAAATTTCAAAACATTATTACACTTTCAACAATAGAAGCAGAGTATGCCGCTGCTACAGAGGCTAGTAAAGAAATGATTTGGTTACAAATGTTTATGGATGAACTTGGCAAGAAGCAAGAGATGGGAAGGTTATACAGTGACAGCCAGAGTGTCATTCATCTTGAAAAGAACTCAACTTTTCATTCCAATACTAAACATATACATCTCAAGTACCATTTCATACGGTCAATGTTGGAAGATGGACAGTTGAAGCTAGAAAAGATACACACTAGCAAGAGTCTTGCAGATGTGTTAACCAAAGTTGTAACTAGGGAGAAACTTAGATGCTGCTCAGTTTCGATTGGTCTTCAAGAATTATGGTGAAGATGAGAAACAACCAGGTCCAAGTGGAGTCATTGTCCATCAAGTGAAGCAACGATGGAGTTTATATAATCAGTCTCCAAGTGGGAGATTGTTGGGTGTGGAGCTTTATTATCTTCTTGATTCAGAGGTCTCATCCACGTTAGACCCAAGTTCCTAAACAGGGCAGTAATTTCTTCCATATGATAGCCGACAGAGGGATCCAGGGGGTGATGACTACTTTTAATGATCTCCCCCCCTAATAGGGGATCGGGAGCAGCGCCCATGAAGCTAAAAATGGATAAAAAAATTCCTTGTAAAATATTGTAATTTCGTACTCAATATTGGTCATTCCATAGGTAGATGATCTGATGGTAGAAGTTATGTTAATTTATGGTTTTTTCCTAGAAGGAAACCCTCGGTTTATATGAGGGAATTGTATTACAACTATGTATTATTATTCTGAGCGAGAGAGAGAGAGAGAGGAGGAGCTTGTGTGAGAGCGAAAAGGAAATTACAGTGAATTTGTGGTTAGTTGTATCTCTTCATTTTACTTGATAATATAAAAGGAAGGACTGGTTGTTTCTCCGTGGATGTAGCACAAATTGGGTGAACTGCTTATATCTATGTCTCTCTTGTTTTATGCATTTTTGTGTTTGTGTTTCTGCAATATTTCATGTATTTCATTGCTCCATAAATTAATTTCTAACACATTGTTGGAGTCTCTTTGGCCATAACTGCGCCTTGCTATCTGCAACTGGCCAATTTGCACCACCTCCCTCTGAACTCTCATGTCTAAATGTGTCACTAAAACCCTAATCGATTTTCTCTTATAATATTCTATTAGACTCTCAACAGCCATGATCACATCTCAATCGATGGCTAAGATCATATTGACTCCATCAAATTACTTTTTTGGAAGTCTCTACAGAAAATTTAATTTTCCTCAATTAATCTAATTTAATTAATAAGTTTTCTTAAGTTAGACTTTGAGAATATTAAAATATTGGCTAATTAATCTAATTAAGGTGTTTCTTATGAAACCTTTTCTAGGTTATGGAGATATTGTGTTCCTTAGCCTTATAGGCACCATAGTGTAGAAAATCATGTATATTCGCAAGCTCATGCAATGTACTAAAGCAGAGAACAAGAATCTACTTCTACTTTCAACTAGCGAAATCCAGTAGATCGATGAAAATTATATGAACAAGAAGAAGTTAAATCAACAGCACATAACACAATATGTATATGGAGAAATCCACTGCTCAAAAACCCGCTATCTGTATTGCATATATCATAAATATGAGTGAAGATACAAAGCTTTTTCTCACTAGAACAATTCTGAACAAGTATGCTCAACTCTCTTAGCTCACAAGCTAGCTCGAGCCGAATCCTTAGCCTATTCAACAGTTATCCAAGCCCCTAATCTCTTACATAATTCCTAGGATGAATAGCCTCTATTTAAGGGGAATTCATGCTTCCAAAACTACACAATCCAAACATAAGTCCTTCTTTGATTGCATGCATGATCTATACAACTTAGTAAATCATACAACTGATAGTACATTGTCCCTGCACTCTAGTCTCAACTGGGTCTTTCTCAAAATCGACATGCATGAGTTTCTGATGAGGGAATCTTTAGTTAACTAGAGTGACACTTGTGGATGCACTAGTGCACCAACTGACTGTTAACTCTCTATTAGTTCCACAAACAATTTGGAACTAATTTAACTAAACATAACTCAGTAAACTGAGTTATCTAATTACAACTCACAATTAAACTCATCCTGGACCCCTAAAACTTAGGGAGAACATATACATGACTTCAAAAAGACTTCCAACTTGAAATTCCTAAGCTAATTAAGTTAATTAAACTTAATTAACTATTTACAAGTTTCTATGAGAATAGAATTCGATTTTAACTTTTAGTTTGATTCAAGGACAAATTAAACTGGAATTTCTTGTTTCCATTTCTCAACTCTCCCTCTCAACAAGAAAGGGATTATCAGCTATCCTAATCCTGTCTCTGTAAAATTAAAATTTACATATTGACAATGCCTTTGCCAAAATGTCAGCATCTTTCTCCTCCATGAGAATATACTCTAACAAGGTAATCCGCCTCAATACACAATCTCTAATATGATGATATCAAATATCAATATGCTTAGATCGATCATGAAAGAGAGTTTGATACAACTCCGATTATCGCAGTAAATCACAATTGGATCCATCTACTAACCGAAAAAACCAACCAGGATCTTCCTCATCCAAATGGCCTCACATGCTACCTGACTCGTAGCCATGTACTCTGCCTCTACTGAACTGAGTGCAATCGAACTTTGTTTCCTATTGTACCAATAAATTGTCACTGACCCAATACTGAAGATCCCTCCTGATGTGATCTTCCATTCGAATGGACTCCCTGGCCAATCTGCATCGGTGAAGCCTTGAAGCTTCATTCCATTTGTCCATTTGTACCATAATCCATATTGAGAAGTGCCCCTGAGGTATCTCAACACATGCTTTGTTTCCTTCCAATATAGCTTGGTAGGCATAACCATCGCTTGACTAAGCTAGTTAACTACATAGCACATATCCAGTCATGTGTTCACCAAGTACATGAGTGAACCCAAAAGATGCCTGTAAACAGTAGCTTCCACTACTTCCCCTGAAGTAACATCCTCCTTCCTCCAGTTACCTGCTAGAGGAATCTCCATGGGTTTGTTGCTCTCCATACAGAATCTCATGAGTATCTCATTGGCATACTTGCCCTAAGATAGAAACAACTCCCCATATCCTTGCCTCCATGCCAAGAAAGCAATGCATGAGCCCCATGTCCTTTATTTAAAACTCTCTTGTAAGGTCCTCCTTGCAAGATTTGATCAGTTGATCATCACCTGTCAGTATGAGATCATCAACATAAATTACAATGATCAACAACTTACCTTCTACTACTAAGTGGTACAGGTTTGCATCCACTTCACTCTTCATGAAGCCCAACTTGGTGAAGTAGCTATCTATCTTGGTGTACCAAGCACTTGGAGCTTACTTCAACCCATACAATGCTCTCTTGAGCCAGCACACATGTGACTCATTGTCAAAGGTCTCAAAACCTTCAGGTTTCTCTATATACACCTCTTCCTCAATGATGCCATTATGGAAGGATGTCTTCACATCAATCTGATGTATCTTCCAACCATTTGTGTTGTTAGTGCCAATATAGATTTGATCGACGAGTACCTTGCAACAAGAGTAAAGTTTTCATCATAGTCAATCCCCTCTAACTGTGAAAAGCCACAGGCCACAAATCTAGCCTTATGCTTTTCCACACTACCATCTGCAGCTTTCTTTGCCTTGTAAAGCCAACGAGATCTCACCACTGACTTGTCCTCCAGTATCGGGACTACATCCCAAACATTGTTACAAACTATGGAGTCATACTCCTCCACCATGGCATCAACTCAACCAGCTGTTGCACTGCTTCCTTAAAGGAATATGGCTTTGTCGCAACAAATTCGCCCATAAGATCCATGTATCCATTGTACCTCTTAGGTGACCTCCTCTGCATGCGCTGAGAAGTGGGTGCTCCCACATTCTCCTGTGCATCATCCAATAATATGTCAACCTCTCTGGTGCGCTTTCTTCCCTCCCTGGAATACTCTGCCTGAGTGGATGTCTCCACTCTCGAATCCTCCACATGTGGCTACTCCACATAAATCTGAGGCTCCTCAATCTTAGGAGCTAAAATATCTCCATCCGCATGTAGATCAAGCTCCCTCTCAAAGGAAACTCGCATGGCCTTTCCCTCATCGAATCTGACATCCCAACAAACCATTGTCATCCTGTTGGTTGGAAAGTACACCCGATAGTTGTGAGGTGTATCAGTGTGCCCCACAAATATCCCCAACTTTGATGTCAGTTAAAGCTTCTTCCATGCATCTTTGGTCACACAAAAATATACCGATGACCCAAAAATCCTGAAGTGACCAACAAATGGCCTCTTACCGAAATAAGCTTCCTTTGGTGTCTTCATCTCACGTATCCGATGTGGGCTATGGTTCTGAACATAAACCATTGTGTTGCATGCCTCAACATCACCCTCGCTGCCCCTACTATGCTTATGTTCTTCCTCTCATCCACCCCATTTTTCTGAGGGTTATGGGGTGTCGTCAACTCCCATTTAATCCTTTCCGTTGCACAGAAGTTCTTAAACTTGTTTGAGACCTACTCACCACTGTTATCACTCTATAGAGTTTTAACCTTCTTGCCTGACTCTTTCTCCACCAATGCTTTAAACTTACAAAACTTTGTGAAAGTTTGATCCTTTTTCTGCATTAAAAATATCCAGCCACTGCTCAAAACATTGTTATCTGTATCGCATATATCCAAAATATGAGTGAATATAAGAAGCTTGTTCTCACTAGAAAAATTTTGCACAAGTATGCTCAACTCTCTTAGATCACAAGCTAGCTCAAGACAAATCCTTAGTCTATTCAATAACTCTCCAAGCCCCTAATCTCTTATGTAATTCCTAGGATGAATATCCCATATTTAAAGGGAATTCATGCTTCCAAAATCACACAATCCAAACATATATCCTTCTTTAATTGCATGCATGATCTATACAACTCAGTAAATCGTACAATTGATAGTACATTGTCCTTGCACTCTAGTCTCAACTGGATCTTTCTCAAAATCGACATGCATGAGTTTTTGATGAGGGAATCCTCAATTAAATAGAGTGGCACTTGTTGATGCACTAGTGTACCAACTGACTGTTAACTCTCTATTAGTTCCACAAACAATTTGGAACTAATTTAACTGAACATAACTCAATAAACTAAGTTATCTAATTACAACTCACAATTAAACTCATCCTGGACCCATAAAACTTAGGGAGAACATATACATGACTTTAGAAAGACTTCCAACTCAAAATTCCTAAGCTAATTAAGTTAATTAAACTTATTTCACTATTTACAAGTTGCTATGATAATAGAATTCGATTTTAATTCTCAATTTAATTCAAGGACAAATTAAACTAGAATTTCTTGTTGCCATTTCTCAACACATAGAGACTAGAACACCTATCTCTTGCTACAAAAAACTAACAGAGGATGGTTACAAACTTAACCAATTTTGAAGCCCAACATCGAATTCCTTAATTAGTAGCTCTTTGATGTTTTATTTTCTAACATTTTGATTGGGATTTTAGGTTTAATTGGCCTTCATATTTTTCTTGACCCACTTTATATCTATCAGCTCATTTTACCCCCCTCATCTTTTTTATGATCATGCTTTCCTTATAGTCAATGTTTATTTCAAATAAAAAATTGTGTATTTGTTATTTTATTAAAAGAAGTCAAAGTATATATATATATATAGCTAGCATAAATGTTTACTAAACATCATTGTCTAGTTATGTGTATTTTAACACAGTAAAATACTTATGTCATAATTTACCAATAATAATACAACTAATCAAGGAGGATCATCACCAAAATCTTTGACTTGATTAAGTATAAGGAAACATAACAAACATATAAAAGAACTAGCAAATATAAGATGTAAATGAACTAGGATGTAGCTAGGGCTACCAGCCTACTCTATGTCTTTTTCTACCTTCCATTCTACTAGAGAATCCTTTATATATGGAACAACCTCCTGGATTTATACAAATAGACTCCAGCCTTGTTTCGGCTTAAGAAATCCCTTTATGGTTTCAAGCAAGACCCTTGGGCTTGGTATGCCAAAATAGATAGCTTTCTTTTAGATACTAGCTTTTCTAGGTGTCATTCTAACAATACTATCTACACCAAGAAAGTGGGTATGTCTCTTATCATTCTTGTTCTTTATATTGATGATCTTATCCTTACTAGTAGTGATACCAACCTTATAAACCATGTGAAGTCCAGCCTTAAAAAGCAATTTGAAATGACAAACTTAGGACACTTGCATTATTTTCTTGATCTTCAAGTCTTGTAATCCAAAGAAGGTATTTCCCTTTCCCATTCCAAGTATGTCTGTGATCTTCTACACCACTTTCACATGGAAGATTGTAAGCTAGCCCCTTCTCCCTTTCAGTCTAGAGCCAAAATTTCAATCACTTGTACTTCCCCTAAAGTTGATGCTACCTTATGCCATCATCTTGTTGGAAAAATTTTGTATCTGACCCATACTCATCCTAACCTTTCCTCTGTTGTTGGCCTTGTTTCTCATTTTATGAAAAACCCACATGAAATTAATTGGAAAGTAGCTAAAAGAATACTTCATTATGTTCGAGATACAGTTCAGTTTGGGATTCATTATAGTGCAGAAGCATCTCCTCTATTGGTTGGTTTAACTTATTTTGATTGGGCTAGTGACCCTGATGATCGGAAGTCTACTATAGGTTATGTCTTCACTCTTGGTTCTGAACCTATTACATGGGCTTGCAAGAAACAAAGTGTCATTTCTCTTTCTTCAGGAGAAGCAGAGTATCATGGCATCATTGAAGCTAGTAAGGAAACCATGTGGCTTTGTCAAATCCTATAAGAGTTTGGTTTTCAGTAGCAGCATCTGACTACACTTTGGTGTGATAATCAAAGTGCTATTCAACCATGCAAAGATCCAGTCCAACATCAGTGCAACAAACACCTTGAAATACACATTCACTTCATTAGAAAGCTCATTCATGACCATGTTCTTGAAGTGCAATATTGTTCAATCGATGATCAAGTTGCAGACATCTTTACAAAGGCTCTCACAAAGGCAAAGTTTACTAAACTTTGATTTATGGTTGGAGTTCAAGAAGTTGTCACTAAGGGGGGATAGGCTCTAATGTCTCCTTCCTTCTCCTATTGTGTCATCTTTGTACATCCTTCAATCCTATCCCAAGTTGTTCTCAATGGGGGATGTTAGGATATTCCGACACATAGGAAATAATTAAGTATAATTTGGTCTAGTGTATAGTTAGGTAAAGTGTGTTTCTTTAGTATGTACATTTTGTAACTTACAATCTGACGGTCACGATATGTTCTAGACATGAAGTGATCCAATGGTTCATTCTCTCCTCGGTATTACCAACACGTGATCCATGGCTTAACACTCGATTGGTCCATGATCTCTATTTAAAGATCATGGAGGGTTATTTGGTATGTGACCGTTCATGAGAGAATATTACGTAAATTTTCTTCCTTTTATATTAATAAATTACCTGAAGTGGTCGCGTTGGCTCAAGGTGGACTCTTTCCCCCTTTGAGGGTTTTAACCACGTCAAGAATACTAGTGTATTGATATGTGATCTGTTTGTGAGCGGTGTCCTTTGGCGTTCTATCTAAGGAACTTACCTTGTACATTCCTACATACAAAGCATACATTTGTTTTACCCTTACCAACTACTTAACCAATTGTCTCACATCAATATTTGTTCGCTAAACCTAACCCCATGTTTGATTCTTTAAAGGAGATTTTAGTTTCCATATATGTTGCTACCACTGGATCCTATCACCTATTGCAAACCCAAGGTTTTTCACATTGTCACCTAATTTCACCAAGGGTAACATTGAGTACCATTATAGCATTATTCTAGGTCCATACTAGTTCAGCATCAAAATCATACAAGGACATTGCAATATGATTCAACAGACAAACATAGGTTTTCCATTCCACAACTAACTCGCCTTGAATCCCTAAGTCCCTAGCAAATATCCAATTCTACAACCAACCTGTTATGCTCTTGACCTGTAAGAAGATACCATAATACCAAATATGCAAAGAAATATACCCAAAACATAGAACAATAAGAAATAATAGCCATGTATTTTATTATTCATAAAGGAAAGCAATGTTCACTTGCCTCTTCAAGGGGGAAACCTCCAATAGAGCTGGGCTCAATTACAAAATAAGACACGACGCTCCTCAAGGGGAGTCTCTATCCTTTATATAGGATTCATACATGCAATACCATGGGTCAGTACCATGGTTCTTATCAATACCATACCGTGGCCCATTTGCAACTAACTGTGGTCCCTTTTTTAAATGTGGGTGAACCACTTACAATTATTAATATGGGCTTTATTGAATCTTTAACTAACTATAACTATGATTTGACCCTATTACATAAATAAGGGGGTTAGGGTTGGACCCTAACATGCCCTTCCCCATAAAAATAGCCTTTTCCTCAAGGCTGAAGCTGCGGAAACTACTGACGAATAGTGGCTAGTTCCCAGGTCGTGTCTTCTAGAGAGGTGTCTTTCCACTTGACGAGGACTTCCTTGATCATGTGGCCACGCAAGTGCCATTCTCGCGTGTCAAGAACTTGTTCAGGTTGGAGCCATATTGAAGCTTCTTCATCCAATTCTGGTACACTGGTTTAAATTATGCAATGGTTCCCAACCACTTTCTTGAGGCATGAGACATGGAAGACGAGATGGATTTTTGCAATGGGTGGCAAGGCTAGCTTGTAGACTACTTCTCCGATGCGCCGAAGTATTTGATACAGTCCATAGAATTTTGGAGATAATTTCTGACAACCCTTGTCTTTGAGTGATGTTTGCTCATATGGTTGCAGCCTCAAGAATACCTAATCCCCTTCTTGAAATTTTCACTCTAAACGATGTTGGTCTGCCTATTGCTTCATGTGAATTTGATTTTATGGAGATTCTCTTTGAGGTGGGCAAGCATGGTTGCACGGTTTTGTAGGAGTTTATCCACTACTTGTACCTTCGAGCATCCCTAGATATAACAAGTAGGTGAAGGAGGGAGTTGACCATAAACTGCTTCATATGGAATCATCTTGGTGGTGGCATGATAGTTAGTATTATACCACCATTTAGCTAGAGGTAACCACTGTACCCATAGATGTTGCTTTTTTGAAGTGAAACACCTGAGGTAGGTCTCTAGACATTTGTTGACTGCTTCAGTTTTACCATCAGTTTGGGGATGATAGGAAGTATTAAGTTGCAGTTGGGTACCTTGTAGCCTGAATAGTTCCTGCCAAAAGTTACTGGTGAAGATCGGGTCACGATCAGACACAATGGAAGTGGGCATGCCAGAACGGGTGTAAAAGGGTGGGGTGGGGCGCAAAAATGAGCATACTTAGAAGTATGTCCACAACCACCATGATGATTGACTTGTTGCGTGACTTCAGAAGACCAGTAATGAAATCCATAGAAACCTCTGTCCAGATTAAGGCAGGGATGGGCAATGGCTATAAGGTGCCTGGGATTTGATTGTTTCTCCTTTTTGGTGCTGACACACATCACACTCTGCTACAAAAGTAAGAATGTCCTTTTTCATTCCTGTCCAAAAGAATGAACGTTGAGTGCGAGCATAGGTCTTCTGAAAGCCTAAATGGCCTGCAGTGTGAGATGAGTGCAACTCTTCCAAAATGCGACTTTTGAGGGTAGATGTTGGTGACATCACTACTTTGTCCTTATAGCGAAGAATCTCATCCTGCCAAGAGTAGCTCGTTGTGGAATTTGGATCTACCTGCAATTTATTAATGAGTTGGGAGAGCAAAGGATGTGAAAACCATTCCTAGCTAGCCTCTTCAATCCACTCTAGAATGGGAAGATAGATTCCTAGCAGGGTGCTTTCCTCTTCAAATTGGCATGACAAGTCATCCGCTATGACATTTGCGCGCCCTTTCTTGTAAATTATCTCATAATCATATCCCACCATTTTGGCTAGCCATTTATTTTGTTATGGCAAGGATAGGCGTTGCTCCAAAAAATATTTAAGGCTTTGATGGTCTGTGCAGATTTGGAAACGCCGCCCCAATAAATATGGTCGCCAGGTATTCACTGCATGTAAGATGTCCATCTTCTCCTTCTCATAGGTAGATTGTCCCAGATTTTTCCCACTTAGTTGCTGGCTAGTGAAGGCCAAGGGTCCACCTTCCTGCATTAAAAAAGCCCCAATACCTGTACTTGAAGCATCACATTCAATCACAAAAGATTTGGTGAAGTCGGGTAGTGCCAATACGGGAGTGGAACACATGGCATGTTTGAGAGCTATAAATGCCTGTTGTGCTTCATCATTCTAGAGGAATGAATTTTTCTTGAGAAGGTGAGTGAGGGGTCTAGCAATGCGACCATAATTGCATACAAATTTGCGATAATAGCTTGTGAGACCTAAAAATCCTCTCAAAGTCTTCAAGATCGTTGGGTGAGGCCAACCCTGCATTGCCTGGATCTTTTTGGGATCCACCCTGACACCTTCACGCCCCATAATGTGGCCCAAATACTCAACTTCTTCCATGCCAAAAGAGCACTTGGACAATTTGACAAATAATTTATGCTTCTGGAGCAGTTGCAAGAGCAGATCTACATGCTGAAGATGTTTTTTCCAGGTGAGGCTATAGATGAGGATGTCATCAAAGAAAACAAGGACAATTTTTCTGAGATATGGTTTGAGTAGGTGATTCATGAGGCTCTCAAAAGTGGATGGGACATTACAGAGACCAAATGGCATGACCAAGAATTCATAATGGCCTTCATTAATTCAGAAAGTAGTCTTTGGGATGTCTTCTTCTTTCATGAGAATTTGGTGATAGCCCGAGAAAAGGTGGAGCTTAGTAAAGAATTGAGCCCCATTTAGTTCATCCAGAAAATCATCAACAACCGGGATGGGAAATTTATCTTTGACTGTCAGCTTGTTGAGGGCCCTGAAGTTTGGACACATACGCCATTCCCCATCTTTCTTGAGCACCATGACCACAGGCGATGAATAAGGACTAATGCTAGGATGAATGACACTGGCTTCCAGGAGTTCCTTGATGATTTTTTCAATTTCATTCTTTTGGGTGAAAGGATATCTATATGGGCACACATTTGGTGGTTGTGCCCCTGGGACCAAAGTAATGCTATGATCATGTTCCCCTCTTGAGGATGGAAGCCCATGAGGCTTGTCAAAGACCTGTTGATGGTCGTTTAAGACCTGTTGCATCTCAGGATGAATATGAAGAGAAGTGTGTTCGAAGGCCTGGATGGAATTAAATTGGGCTATAACTCCATGGTGGCCATTTTTTAACAATTTTTCCATCATATGCGAGCTGATGATAGAAGGAGCACCTACCTGGAGTCCGCGGAGGGTATGCGTGTGGTCATTCTACTTAAAGCTCATATATAACTCCTGTAAATCCATTGTGATTGGGTAGAGTGTGCAGAGCCATTCAGCACCCAAGAAAATGTCACACCCACCCATGTTGATGGAAACATGTTGGTCTTTAGGTGATAAGACCCCATTTGAAGTTTGACATTTTCACAGTGCCTTCACATTTCATTGTCCCCCCATCAACAATCTAGACCTGGAAATTAGAGACTACTCTAACAAAACAATGCACTACTTCATCGACTCTTTGATGGATAAAGTTATGTGTATTGCCACTATCAAGCAAGACTACTACAGGGCGATGCTTAATAAAACCTCTGATTTTGAGAATTTGGGGAGAATAAATTCCTGCCAAAGCATGAAGTGAGATAACTGGTTCTTCAGGTGTAGTTGGGAGCTCATTGTCTGGCTGGTTGTCCTCATCTTCCTCCTCTGGTCCCTCAAAGGGTGGGGCCTCCTCAGATGAACTGTGATCAATAGCATCAATTTGAAAGAATTTGGGTTCCTTGCATTTATGTCCCAGGGAGTATTTCTTATCACAGTAGTAACACAATCCTTGCTTTCTTCTTTCCGCCATTTCCGCTGGTGACACCTTTTGAACCTTAAGTTTTTGGGCAGTGCTCGGAGCCTAGGTGGGGTGTCCCTTAGCTATGAAATTTGGACAAGTCGACTGAGCCACTAATGCTCATTCTACTTCTTGAGCTGTCTTGCAAGCTGCCGCCATGAGACTGGGTGGTGCATTCAGACATGGGCTTGTATGGCATCTTTGAGACCATTGATAAAACATTCCAAGTAGAATTCATCTGCTAGACCTCCTGCGCAGAAGGTTAATGCTTCAAAGGGTTTAATATATTCTTGCACTATGCCTGTCTGTCAGAGCTTAGTAAGACGACCCAAAAAGTTAGATTCATGGTCAAAGTGATTAGAAAGGGCTCTTGAGAATATCTGCCAAGTCATTGGCCTTACATAGCAGCGTTGATGCCACTGCCACCATTTCCATCTTTCTTGGTCCAAGTACAGGCTTCCCACACATAGCTTAGTCGCATCATCTTTGATGTGATTCAATGTGAAATGTTGCTCCATTTGTGCTAGCCATATGGCCGTATGAGAGCCATCAAATTTATACATGTCCAGTTTGGGTGGTCAAGGCTGGGACTGTTGGTAGTTTCCATAGAAGTGAAGAGAATGGCTAGACGTGCCCTCAAGGTTTTCATTAAAATCATATGCCTCCAATTGTTCCCCTGACTTTCCCTTGGTGATTGTGTCATTTAAGGACTGGATCTACTTCATTAATGCATCCAAATTTTGTTCAAGGGTGTCTATCTTCTCATTGGCCATAGCTTGAGCTCTGGTTTGTACCATGCACACACCCGGTGCACTTATCGTTACTGTGAAAAAAAATTGGGACCACCCAAAATTTTGACACTGACAAGTGAATGGTACCACCTTGCTCAGCCCTTTGACCTGATTCTTATGGGCTAAGTCTCCTATAAGCATATCGGGAGCGTCTCAGATTTTTTTATTTTATTTTTACTTTACTCCGAAAGGAGTTTTACTCCTCGCTTAGGAATACTGCAATAGCTGATTCCCAGAAAAGTCAATTTTGCCCAATGTCCTACGAGAATCACGCCCAGGTATAAGAGCCACACAATTAGTCAGATTTTTCAGTGAAACCCTCAACTACAGAGTATGAGTAGGAATGTGGCAGTGATCGAACCCCTGCTGCTAGATCTGAATGAAGGATCTGATTGTTGCGACTACTACAGAACCCAACCTGCTAGATCTGAATGGCGGATTTGGTAGATCTGAAAGGAAGATCTGATAGATATGAATGGAGGATCTGATAAATCTGAATGGCGGATCTGATTGTTGCAGTTGCGACAGAACCCAACCTGCTAGATTTGATCTGGCAAAAGTGATGCATGATCTAGAGAGAGACAAGGGAACTATGGTCTCAAGGAGTGTCAGGTGCTACAGATCGAAATATACATAAGGGTCTAACAATAGTACTCGGCCCAATATTTCAGGGCACTAACCAAGGAGGATCAACCGTACCCTTAGCCGTACAACCCGACTACCCTATCGTACACACGAGTAATCTCCCCGAGTGTTGTTCTCGGTGTACTGTAGCAGCAAGATGGCCGACGGTTTATCTATGGCGAGGTTTCAAGAGATCCTAGGGGGCTTCCGATATACCCAGAGGGTACTTGGAAGACAGTCCATGCGCGATTCTATTAAATGTGCTACTACCTGAAGGGGTACCCACAAGGGTTACAAGGGAGTTCAACAAGTGTGACCACCTCTTGTATTTCCTGCATGCATGCCTCCCCAAATCCACAGGTTTATGCGCTCAACGACAGATCCCGTGGTTTAAAGACGTCGAAACACGTCTCTAGCCAAAAAAAATTCTGCTAAAAATGGAGATCCCACCGGCCCTGGAAAGTGCTCTGATACCACTTGTTATGCTCTTGACCAGCGAGAAGTTACCAGAATACCAAATATGCGAAGAAATATACCCAGAACAAAGAATAATAAGAAATAACAGCATGTATTTTATTATTCAGAAAGGAAAGCAATGTTCACTGGCCTCTTCGAGGGGGCAACCTCCAATAGAGTTGGGCTCAATTACAAAATAAGACACGACGCTCCTCAAGGGGAGTTTCTATACTTTATATAGGATTCATACATGCAATACCATGGGTCAGTACTATGGTTATTATTAATACCATACCATGGCCCATTTGCAACTAACTGTGGTCCCTTCTTTAAATGCGGGTCAACCACTTACAATTATTAATATGGGCTTTATTGACTCTTTAACTAACTATAACTATGATTCGACCCTATTACATAAATAAGGGGGTTAGGGTTGGACCCTAACACAACCCACCAAACCTTGATTTCAACCAACATCTACCAACTTTGAGTAACCTCTTTTTAGATTTCATTATAGTGACTAGAATTTTAGATTGACTATAATGAAATCTAAAAAGAGGGTACTCAAATTAGGTGAGAAGTTTGAGTTGCTAGGCAGAGGAATTTCTCAGAGGGTTTCGAGATCCAAACTACAGGAGGAAAACTGTGATTTCCAGTTATAGGTGGTGGTAGTAGCAAGTAGATTTACACAATCCAGGAGGGAGTGCGAGTAACAATGCTAACAGCTGAACATGGAAGGAGGAGATATTTGTTTATTCCAAGTTGTGATTTTTGCAGAAAATGGCCTCAACAAGACTTCAAGATTAAGATTAAAGGTTAGATGGAGCCTCAAATTATTGTATCTAAAAATCCAGGATGACTTTCTTATTAGATGAGCATGGTTTGAAGACATACGTAGAGAGAGTTGTAGTCGTACTGATAAACCTGCAACAATTAGAGAACTACAATAAGAAGATGGCCAAGGAAAAACAGTTGATTCTCGATGGAGTTCAAGATCATGTAGTCTCACACATAGCTACTAAGAATATGACCAAATAAATGTGGGATGCTCTCATAGCACTCTACCAAAATCCTTCCAAGAATCAAAAGATGTTCTCGAAGGAGAAGCTGAGAACCACTAGGTTGGAGAAAGAAGAAGGAGTTACCCCCTACCTCACCAGGCTTCAGGACGTCTGGAATGAGCTTGCCGCGTTTGGAGATACACCTTAAGGTGTTGAGATGGTGTGTGTAGCTATCAACGGCTTCACCAAGGAGTGGGCTACCTTCATCCAAGGTATCACTGGATGAGATCAATTACCAGGTTGGGATTGATTGTGGGCAGATTTACGTAGAAGGATGTGCAACTTTCTCTAGTAAAAAATAGTCTCAGTAGCAGCAACAAAGGATTGAAGAGTGTGAAGGAGGAAAATTTAGCCCTTGCATTGAAGGGAAAGGAAAAGAAAGGTCTTAGTTAAGGACAAGGCTCACAAGGATGAGAAAAGAAGAAGGATTTGTCGAAGATCATATGCTTTAGGTGTGGTGAATTTCATCACTACAATACCTAGTGTCCTCAGAAGAAGAAGGATAAGAAGGAGAAGAAGGCGCACACGAAAAAATCGATAAAGATTAATCAATTGTCCTCTAGGTTGGAGGAGGAGTTACCCCCTACCTCACCAGGCTTCAAAATGTCTGGAATGATCTTGCCGCAGTTAGAGATACACCTCAAGGCGTTGAGCTAGTGTGTGTAGCTATCAACGGTTTCATTGAGTGGGCTACTTTCATCCAAGGTATCACTGGACGAGATCAAATACCAGGTTGGGATCAATTGTGGGAAGATTTCACGCGGGAGGATATGCAACTTTCTCTAGTAAAAAATGGTCTCAGTAGCAACAACAAAGGATTGAAGAGTGTGAAGGAGGAAAATGTAGCCCTTGCATGAACGGAAAGGCAAAGAAAGATCTTAGTCAAGGACAAGGCTCACAAGGAGGAGAAAAGAACAAGGATTTGTTGAAGATCAAATGCTTCAGGTGTGGTGAGATTGGTCACTATAGTACCTAGTTTCCTCAGAAGAAGAAGGATAAGAAGGAGAAGCAGGCGCAGGCAAAAATTTCAACAAAAATTAATCAATTGTCCTCCAGGTTGGAGGAAGACTTCAATTTGTATGAAGTTATACCTCCAGGAGGGTAGCATCAGACTAGTGTTTAGCATTAGACAAGTGTTTCCTCTGGGATCAATACCCTTGTTGTAGGGACCCACATTGATCAGTAGCAGATGGGTCAGTTATAGATAGTGCATCCAATTCTTGAGGGACAATTGCAGTAGTAGTTCCAGTCAGATGTTGAGGGGCGCAGAGCAGTTGCAGCGCCAACATACTCCGTGGACAGTGCAAATAATGGTAGCAGTAATTTTCTCAAGAGATAGTTATAGTTCATAAGACACAATCGATTCAGAGAGTTGTTCTCAGTTGCAGTAGTTGCAGTGACAACATGATATCATTTGCAGTGCAGTGAAAAGTTGGAAGTCGTATAGGTGGTACAATGCAGTGTCAGCAACAATGCAGATGCAAGGTGGTTCAACTACAAAGTGGCAGATGCATCAGAGTCGTGTAGTGGCTTGGTGGGCAGTGACAGTTTGCCATAATTGTCAGACATCAACAAAATGTATAGTAGGATGTTATGAGATCGTCTAGAACACCTTCCTCGCAAAGAGGGAGTGATATTTTTGTATGGTTGGGTGACATCAAATAGGTGTTCTAGTCTCGACTTTGGTCAAAGAGGCTTAGAAACATAATAACTCCAAAACCCAGAAAATTTTCAGTAGAAAACACCTAGAGGTAGCTCAATTAAGTTAATTAGTCAGTAATTAAATATTTCCTAAGTCTAACTTAGGAAAAATGATTAATTAACATGAATTAATTGATAAAGGTGAGATTTCTCTAGAAACTCACATGGATTGACTCAGCGATGATATTAGTCGTTGATGAGGATTTAATCATGGGGGTTGATGAGCCAACGAGCGATTATAAGAGGAAGTCAATGGGGTTGGAGGAAGAAACACTTGGAGATCAATTTCCTTAGCATATCAAGTTATTCATCAACAACATCTGAGCAGGGAAGAGAGGAGTTCAAGCCAATGGGGAAGCAGGGTTAGTGAGGGGTAGAGACAAAGATTCTAGAGGAGATTCCAATTCTAGAGAGTCAGTTGCAGGAGGGCCAAGTTTTCCTCAGTGAGGCTACATACGGACTATGCAGGCAACTTCAAAGGAGGAGTTTGATTCAGCTAGAGTGATGATTGATTTAGTTGTTGGAGGCCAAGAGAAATTCCAGAAGGCCTAGTGAGTCATTCTCAGAGGTTGAGTTAGGTTGGATGCCTTGATTAGAGCAGTGTCCAGGTAGTGCGAGTTTGGCCTACCCAAAGATAGGACACAAGTTGACACAGGGGTAATTCAAGTGGTTTGTTTGCGCCACTTTTGGAGTTGGATCGGTGACAAGTGAGAAAAAATTGTCACACTAAATTTTTGGCCAAATTATCTTGTAGAGGATTGCCATATTTTGGCATCGAGATTGTACTCAAAATTTCACTGCTGCAATGATAATAAAACCCTCATATGTTGCACCAGTTTTGCCGCATTGGGTTTTTTTTCTGGGGACAATTGTCCAAAAATAACTATTATAGTTTATGTGAGTGTGCTTTATATTTCTTAGTTCCTGTTTATTTTCCAGAACATTTTTATTTGTGAAACATTACAGTATGATTTATTTGTTGTTTGTTGTAGCAAATAAACTGCATAATTAATAAGTTAGAAGAATAAATTTCCAATTGCTGCAATTTAAGGAAATTTTCACATCAAGACCAACTATGCAATAAATTTTCAAAAAGTTTTAAAGAAAGAAGCAAGTTGTGTTAACCCAACTCTTGTTGATTAGTCAACATTCTTCTTTACACTAATCTAATAGTGAAGAGTCCCTATGATCTTGATAAGCAACTAAAAATTGTTACGGATTTTTGCTCTAATGAGTATCATTGTGAACACTAACAAAATGAAGGTTATGATAATTAAAACCAAAAAAATCACTTTTGCTAAATTCATAAATAACAACTTGTAGGAAGTGACTTCATACAAATACCTTGAAAACAATTTTCATCATAAGATTAACCATAACTATAACATTGAGAAAATGATAAATGGAAGCCCGAAAACTTATTATGGACTTGAAAATAATGGTAAATCAATGGACCTTTGGCAATGAGATAAGAAGAAACCCCTCTTTAGGATTCTCTACACTCATATGATCACATGGTTTTGAAATTTGGTGTTGCATCATTTCTAGAGAATCCTCGAGAAATATTGAAGAAATCCAAAAGTGTTTTATAACTTATAATCTTGAAATCAAAAGCAATACACCATATTCTATCCTACTACTAGTTACCTAATGTACGAGAATAAGATAATGTGGAAAAAAAACTTCTTAAGGTTGCTTCAAATTCTAGTTAAACCCATTTGCTATTCAACACAGGATAGCATAAAGATGCCAAGCCTAAACCAAATAATTGGAAAAAAAAAAAATGTCGCTTTACAAATTATGATAAAAATATTATTACATTTACATTTAAAAAAAATTAAAATGTAATATCAATCTTCTTAACTATTAAGATTGTAATTTAAAAATACTTCTTTTAAATAAATACTTACCTATTAAATTTAATATCAAACTTCATCTCACCAAATATTAATCATTATCATATACAATTAAAAAAAACATACACCACCACAAATCACACACCATTAAAAAAATATAAAACACCCCAATATAACTATATAAAATTCACCTCACCATTTTCGAGACTATCTATTTGAATTATATTTTTTTACTGCTTAAAGAATTGAGACATTTACCAATAATATGATACGATATAAAACCACAAAGAATTAAGATATTTACCAATGATACGTTACATTGCTATGATGCCACATGGAGGGAGAAGTATGAACAATCACATCTATAGCCATGGCAACCCTATAGATATTATAACGGTTATCTTTTTACAAATCTAACCAATAATATATTGATTTTACTATTTAAATTCATAAAAAAATAAAAACAACTTTTCCAAAAATCTATAATGTTTTTTTCCAAAATAAACTAAAACTTCAAAATCTTTAATTCATTTTCCGATAATAAAAAAAATTAATTCATTTTCAAAAAAAGAATTTCGTTATTACTTTAGTCCATTTTGGAAAAGTTCAAACCATCGAACTTGAGAGAAAATAAAAATAAAAATAAAAAACCCTAGAACAGATGCTCCTAAAACGATACGCCGGGAACTTGGAAGGCATTACTACAGACCTGATAGAAAACTTATCAAATATGAATAAAAATATTAAATTTAATTTGTAAAAGCAGTGCCCAGCCCGCCACTCACGCCCATTCGCACACTCAACCCTCTGCGACACTTCCAGAAAAATCATTTTGAAAATGGGTGGTCGGTCTCCAAAAATAAAATAAAGTAAGCAATATTTTGTTTGAAAAGATTTCACCCTTCCAATGGAAGAATTAAGAGATCCATAAATTGATTCCACTTGTGGGAACTTTAAACCGAAGAGTAGGTTTGCATTCATTCAATTAGAAAGTAGTACACAAATAATACCATACTATTCCAAATAACACGCTAACACAACAAAAACCCTAAAGAGGCCAATGCTATTGCAATCCGTTAAATTCTAGCATTTTGTTAAATCCAATCAATGTTATTTTCGACCTACAATAGGAGGGCCGTGAAATATCCCTTTATTTTGGAAATGCTTAAGCAAAGATGAATAAATACAGCACCTCGTACAAAATATTCTCTGTTCCGCAAAATAATTACCTCCACAAAATCCATAAAGGATATGATACGCTGCGAAGTTGGTGGAACAACAGAAAACAGGAGAAGAAGAGCGCAAAGGACATAAGTCATCTTCACTTGAACCAGAGACACAGAACAAGGTGGCGCGGACCCACAAACGACATCCACCCAGCTCAAGCGTCTACGACCACGAGAGCAGATGATGCCATGGAAGAAAACAAAGGCATCGAAGACATCTTTCGACTCAATCACCCTCACTGAGGGGGATTTGCATGATATCGGCGAAACGATGAGGGATGTCACCGCGGAGGCACTCCAACAATTTGAAGAACAACGACGGCTGGTATTAAGGGCTCTTCGAACATAGTTGCAGGAGTTGTAGGTTCACACCCCACAGGCTAGCACAATGTCCACCAGCCTCGCGATCGACACTTCGGTTGTTGAAGAAATGTTGCACACAAGGGTGACCAACATGATAGTGTTACCAGATGGGGCACTTACTACAAAGAAGGAGGCCGACAGGGCCACGATCAGCAGTTTGAAAGGGGTCGGATTAAATATAGTCGCACTCCCTCGGGAGACGCTTTATCTCTTGCAGGATGGTGTCACCGCGGAACTTCGAGCTAGGGAGAGTCGCGCTCTACAGGTGATGAGCAAGCAACACATCAACATTGAGTAGTTGGGCCTACAGCGCAATGAGGCAGTCGAGCAGAATCAACAAATTATGTAGGTGATAGAGGAAGCCTGCCAGATGGTCCCGGAGTTGGCCATTCAGGCAGAGGAACCGATGGAAGCGCACATCCGTAAATTGGCCACAGGGGTGCACGACACTCAAGTGGAGATGGTCAGGGTTCAGCTGGAGCAGAACTTGTAGATCGCAGAACTGCAATTGAAAGCTTAGCCTTCAACTCCACCGGAGATCAGGGAACAATGCAACACCGCTATTACAACAGCAATGGTGGCGGTTGACAGTGTAGTGACAAACTGCATGAAGTTGTTCGAACAGTCATTCGAGGTCCTAACTACCCTGTAGGAGGACCTAAACGTAGAGCGCCTAAAGACAGAGGCACGTGAGCTGCAACAGAAATACGATGAGGTAACAGGGACTGCACAGATGGTTGCCCTTAAACAAAGGCTTGCATGGATGTAGCAGGAAAAGGCGCTCAAAGAACAGGTGGATGCTGCTCGGCACAAAGAAGCGGTCTTAAAAGTGCGCCTACATCCATGGATCGATGAGGCTTATACAGTTACACCCTCCATTGAAGGAAAGCTCGTGCAACTGCAAGTAACTCAGTAAAGGATTCAGGGCAGCAGTGACGATCATCAAACAGCACGTGGAGGAAGTTCAGCAGGCAGCCGCTCAATGAGCTGCCAAAGTTGTACCGATCCAAATAGAGCTGGGAGGTCTTCGCGCTAAGATCTCCGCACCTACAGAGTGACTCGAGGGTGAGTCACGATGTTTGTGTTGGGGGCCTGTTGGATGCGGGATCCCCCAAGGGTATTTTTGGGGTTTAAAGCCCATATTTTGGTCCAACTTTGTAATCCTAATGTAAAGACTCTGTATTTTATGGTTGCGGAACACGTAGTTGTTAAAGAGTCATATGGTTGTCCACCCTTATTTTGATAATGTAATGTCAGTTGTAGAAGATCTACCCATGGTTCGCCGACCATGGGATTGTATAAATAAAGTGAAGCTCTAAGTAGTCAAAGGCATAATCAGATTGAAAAGAAGAACTGAATCATATCTTTGGAGTAGAAGTCTAAGTCTTGGGTCGTAGTGTAGGTAGAGGTTCTGCAGTTGAGTGCGTAGAGGCTTAGAAGTCTGCCGCTGAGTTTACGGACCCCTACAGCTGAGTGCGTGGGGTGGATTGAGTTTGTAACAGTTTGGAATTATCAATAAAGAGAAGTATTCTACATTTCGACATCTTTATTTCCTGTTTATGCATCTGTTATATTGAGTATGAATTTCACTTCCAATGCTTATATGATGCGCGAATGTGTATAATTGTATTAGTTAAGTGAACGTGAGTAAGAACATTTGTTTACACAAAGCTAACTAAGATCTATAACTAAGATAAGTAATATACTTAGCGCAGTTGGGAAAATATCACAGTTCACTGCTCTAGCAGCGCGAAAGTCCCTAAGCCGCAGGTTATGGCTGCGCGAAAGCCGACTGTTCCCTTTCGCGAAGGTCCAAAAGGGTGGAACTAAGAGCTAAGCAACCTGCACGAAGGCAGGTATAGTTGGAATAAACCGACATCACATCCAAATCAAGAGTGCAAAAACTTGATTCTAACATCCCCTCATATTGCTTCGGGTGAGACTTTAATCCGCACTCCGCAGGCTGATGCCGAAAGGCCCAGTGGTGTAGGGATTTGTTTAGCTAACTAACGTTGACCCTGGGTCAAGCCCTCACAAGCCAACAATATTACAGAACAATGGAACACATAAAATATATTGCAGAAATATAAATACAGAACATGCATAAAACAAGAGAGACATAGATATACATGGTTCACCCAATTTGGGCTACGTCCACAGGAAACAGCCAGTCCTTCCTTTTATATTATCTAGCAAACTGAAGAGATACAACCTACAGCAGATCCGTTGTAATTCCATCTTCGCTCTCACACAATCTCCTCTCTCTTTCTCACTTAGAATATAGATCTTCATAGACCCAATACAACTCCTTCATATATAGCAAAGGTTTGCCTTCTAGGGAAAAAAACCCTAAATTAAACATAACTTCTACCGCCACATCTCCACCTAATGAACGACCTAGATTGACTACGAAATTACAACATTTTACAAGGCAAATTTATATCTATTTTTAGCTTCGTGGGTGCTGCCCCCGATCCCCTACTGGGGGGGGGCTCCCAAGGATCGAAGTCGTGCCCCTTGGAGCCCCCTTGCAACGCAAATATTGCGGGTGGTGTTGCCGCCACATTACGAACTGAGGTTCAATGTGGCAATACCTATAAATGAAAAAGATAATCAGGCTCCACACCCAACAAATTGGGTCTTCAAATCCTGGATAATTTCTTTGTCATTTCCAACGAGTAGCATATCATCCACATAAAAGACCAAATAAATAACACGGTCACCAATTAATTTAAAATACACACAGTGATCTACCTTGCTTCTGGTGAAGCCAAGTCCTCATATAAATGTATCAAATTTCTGATACCACAGCCTTGGTGATTATTTTAACCCATACATAGACTTCTTTAACTTAAATACCAGTGCTTTCTTACCCTTCACCGCAAAACCTTCAGGTTGCATCATGTATATCTCTTCTTCCAGATCCCCATGAAGAAATATTGTCTTCACATCCATTTGTTCTACCTAAAAATCAAAAGCATTAGCAACAGATAAAAGTAATCTAATAGAAGCTACCTTGGCAACAGGAGAAAAAATATCACCAAAATCAATTCCCGACACCCGGGAATAACCTTTTTCTACCAACCAAGATTTGTATTTCTCCACCTTTCCTTCTGCATTTGTCTTCTTCTTGAACACCCATTTGCTGCCAATGGGTTTCCTTCAAGTCGACAACTCCACCATATCCCAAGCCTCATTTTTGTGCAAAGATGCCATTTCATCAACCATGGCTTCTTTCAAGAGTTTGCCATCCTCTGAATCTACTGCTTCCTTCATAGTTCTAGGATCATCATAAGTAATAGATAAAGAAAAATTTGAATAGAAAGTAGATGGACTATAGCTTTTTGGCTGCCTTCTTTCTCGAATTGATCTTCTCACACCCGGAGTTTGTGGCTCTTCATCTTCTAATTCCTCTTCTGCTATAGAGTCTGATTCTTCCTCCTTTAGCTCAAACTTTATCTTCTCAGGTTCCTTTGGTTGGACTTCATGTTTAATAACATATTTCACCTCTCTAAGGACCACATCTAGATTGTACACAACCTTCCTTGTTACTGGGTTCCAAAGCTTATAACCCTTTAAGCCGTCCTTATACCCAATAAAGATGCACTTTTCAGATTTAGTATCCAACTTTATTCTTTTCTCCTTTGGAACATGTACATATGCATCACATCCAAATACCCTCAGATGTGAAAGAGAGGGTTTTTTACCAGTCCATCCTCTTGTGGAGTCTTTTCCTCCAACGCTAATGAAGGTGATCCGTTGACCAGGTAACATGTTGTCTCCACCACCTCTGCCTAGAATTCCTGTCCTAACCCGACACCACTGACCATGCTTCTTGCCCTTTCCATCAACGTCTTGTTCATTCTTTCTGCGAGTCCATTTTTCTCAAGTGTGTATGGAGTAGTCTTCTGTCTTGCTATACCACACTTCTTACTGAATTCTCAAATTCCTTCTTGCAAAACTCTCCACTGTTATTTATCCTCGACACCTTTATCTTCTTCTCTGTCTAGTTTTCTACCAGAGCCTTAAATTCTTTAAACCTGTCAAAGACTTCTGATTTTTTCTTGAGGAAATATATCCATTTATTCCTTAAGAATTCATCTATAAATGGAGGAAAATGTATCCCTTGCATTGAAGGGAAAGGCAAAGAAAGGTCTTAGTCAAGGACAATGCTCACAAGGAGGAGAAAAGAAGAACGATTTGTTGAAGATTAGATGCTTCAGGTGTGGTGAGTTTGGTCACTATTGTACCTAGTGTCCTTAGAAGAAGAAGCATAAGAAGGAGAAGCAGGTGCACGTGACAAATTCGACAATGATTAATCAATTGTCCTCTGGGTTGGAGAAGGAGTTACTCCCTACCTCACCAGGCTTCAGGATGTCTGGAATGATCTTGCCGCAGTTGGAGATACACCTCAAGGCGTTGAGCTGGTGTGTGTAGCTATCAACGGTTTCACCGAGTGGGCTACTTTCATCCAAGGTATCACTGTACAAGATCAATTACCAGGTTGAGATCAATTGTGGGAAGCTTTCCCGCAGGAGGATATGCAACTTTCTCTAGTAAAAAATAGTATTAGTAGTAGCAACAGAGGATTGAAGAGTGTGAAGGAGGAAAATGTAGCCCTTGCATTGAAGGGAAAGGCAAAGAAAGGTCTTAGTCAAGGACAAGGCTCACACGTAGGAGAAAAGAAGAAGGATTTGTCGAAGATCAAATGCTTCAGGTGTGGTGAGTTTGGTCACTACAGTACCTAGTGTCCTAAGAGGAATAAAGATAAGAAGGAGAAGCAAGCACATGAAAAAACTTCGACAAAGATTAATCAATGGTCGTCCAAGTTGGAGGAAGAATTCAATTTGTATGAAGCTATACCTCTAGGAGGGTAGCATCAGACTAGTGTTTCTTATGGGATCAACACCCTTGTTGCAGGGACCCACATTGATCAGTCGTAGATAGATCAGTTATAGATAGTGCATCCAGTTCTTGAGGGACAGTTGCAGTAGTAGCTGCAGTCAGATGTTGAGGGGCGCAGAGCAGTGGCAGCGCCAACATACTCCGTGGATAGTGCAAAGAATGGTAGCAGTAATTTTCTCAGGAGATAATTATAGTTCATAGGACACAATTGATTCAGAGACTTGTTCTTACTTGCAGTAGTTGCAACAACAACATGATATCATTTGCAGTGCAGTGCAAAGTTGGTATTCGTATAGGTGGTACAATGCAGTGTCAACAACAATGCAGATGCAGGGTGGTTCAACTACAGAGTGGTAGATGAATCAGAGTCACATAGTGGCTTGGTGGGTAGTGGCCGTTTTCCATAATTGTCAGACATCAACAACATGTATGGGGGGATGTCATGAGGTCGTCTAGAACACCTTCCTCGCTAAGAGGGAGTGCTATTTTTGTATGGTTGGGTGACATCAAATAGGTGTTCCAGTCTCGACTTTGGTCAAATAGGCTTAGAAACATAAGAACTCCAAAACCCAAAAAAAGTTTCAGGAGAAAACACCTAGAGATAGCTCAATTAAGTTAATTAGTCAGTAATTAAATATTTCCTAAGTCTAACTTAGGAAAAATGATTAATTAACATAAATTAATTGAGAAAGGTGATATTTCTCTAGAAAATCACATGGATTGACTCAGAGATGATATTAGTCATTGATGAGGATTTAATCATGGTCATTGGTGAGCCAACGAGAGATTATAAGAGGAAGTCAATGGGGTTGGAAGAAGAAACACTTGAGAGATTGATTTCCTTGGTAGATAAAGTTATCCATCAACAACATGTGAGCAGGGAAGAGGAGTTCAAGCCAATGGGGAAGCAGGGTTAGTGAGGGGCAGAGACAAAGATTTTGGAGGAGATTCCAATTGCATAGAGTCAGTTGCAGTAGGGGCAAGTTTTCCTCAGTGAGGCTACATACGAACTGTGCAAACAACTTCAAAGGAGGAGTTTGATTCAGCTAGAGTGATGATTGAGTTAGTTGTTGGAGGTCAAGAGAAATTCCAGAAGGCGTAGTGAGTCATTCTCAAAGGTTGAGTTAGGTTGGATGCCTTGAGTAGAGCAGTGTCTAGGTAGTGCAAGTTTGGCTTGTGCAAAGACAGCACAAAGGTTGACACAAGGGTAATTCAAGTGATTTGTTTGTGCCACTTTTGGAGTTGGATCGGTGACAGGTGAGACAAAAATTGTCTCACTAAATTTTTGGCCAAATTTTCTTATAGAGGATCGCCAGATTTGGGCATTGAGATTGTACTCAAAATTTCACTGTTGCAATAATAATAAAACCCTCATATGTTGCACCGGTTTTCCCGCATTGGGTTTTTTCCGGGGACAATTGTCCAAAAACAACTATTATATTTTATGTGAGTGTGCTCTATATTTCTTAGTTCCTGTTTATTTTACAAAACGTTTTCATTTGTGAAATATTGCAGTATGATTTATTTGTTGTTTGTCGTAGCAAATAAATTGCATAATTAATAAGTTAGAAGAATAAATTTCCAATTGCTGCAATTTAAGGAAATTTTCACATCAAGACCAACTATGCAATATATTTTCAAAAAGTTTTAAAGAAAGAAGCAAGTTGTGTTAACGCAACTCTTGTTGATTAGTCAACATTCTTCTTTACACTAATCTAATAGTGAAGAGTCCCAATGATCTTGATAAGCAACTAAAAATTATTAAGGATTTTCGCTCTAATGAGTATCATTGTGAACACTAACAAAATGAAGGTTATGATAATTAAAACCAAAAAAATCACTTTTGCTAAATTCATGTATAACAACTTGTAGGAAGTGACTTCATACAAATACCTTGAAAACAATTTTCATTATAAGATTAACCATAACTATAACATTGAGAAAATGATAAATAGAAGGTAAAAAGCTTATTATAGATTTGAAAATAATATCAATGGACCTTTGACTATGAGATAAAAAAAAAAAACCCTCTTTAAGATTCTCTACACTCATATAATCACATGGTTTTGAAATTTGGTGTTGCATCATCTCTAAATTTTTTTTTTGAAAAAATCTGGAAGTATTTAATAACTTATAATCTTGAAATCAAAACCAATACACCTCAGAATAGATACTCGCTCCTAAAACGATACACCAGGAACTTGGAAGGCAGGCATTACTAGAGACCCGATAGAAAACTCATCAAATATGAATAAAAATATTAAATTTAATTTGTAAAAGCAGTGCCCAGCCCGCCAGTCACATCCATTCGCACACTCAACTTTCTGCGACACTTCTCGAAAAATCATTTTGAAAATGTGTCGTGAGTCTCGAAAAATAAAATAAAGCAAGCAACATTTTGTTGGAAAAGATTTGAACCTTCCAAAGGAGGAATTAAGAGATCCATAAATTGATTCCACTTGTGCGAACCTTAAACCGAAGAGGAGGTTCACATTCATTCCATTACAAAGTAGTACACAAATAATACCATACTGTTCCAAATAACACGCTAACACAACAGAAACCCTAAAGAGGCGAATGCTATTGCAATCTGTTAAATTCTAGCATTCTCTTAAATCCAATCAATGTTATTTTCGATCTACACTAGGAGGGCCGTGAAATATCCCTTTATTTCGGAAATGCGTAAGCAAAGAATAACAAATACAACACCACCTCGTACAAAATACCGTCTCTCTTCCACAAAAGAATAACCTCCACAAAATCCATAAAGGATATGATACATATCAAAAGAAACTAATATCCGCCTCCCTATGATTATGAAAAAAGGACCAAAAAGCAGCCGCAATAGATCTCAGTAAAATTGAGAGGCCTAGAAGGGGATTCTTGTGCATTTATAATCGTCTGTGCCTAATTTTCTAAATAATATTGTTTTTTCGGAACGAGTGATTTGTGGGTTGGCCACAGGTAGGGAGACAGCATGGCACTACGTGGGTGTGAACGGGATACCGCCATCTTTCGGTACTTTTGGTTGAGCCATTCTACTCCACGTGGCAACAAATAATTTGGTAAGCGCAATACTAAAGAAACAAGTTAGGGTACGGCATGTAAAGTATAGTCCATTCACATGATGCTTTATGGCCAAAACTTTAAGTCGGTCCACGGTTTGATCCTTCTCCTCTCGGAAAATTCTGCCTTATCACATGGAAAATTTCAAACCCCTATTTTCGATGAAAATTTCATTTGAATATTTGGGATTGTTCATATTCTAACTTCAAAGTCGGTCTCTTGAAAAAAAAATTATATAACTAAATTTAAAAGGTTTTGTTTTCTTAAGAACTTAAGATTCCAAATTAATAATAGCTACGAGGATATTAAAAACAAAGAATAGTCATCATTCTTTAGGATGCTCATAGGCTTCCGAAGAGGCTCTAACAATTCTGTTGAACTCTTTGCCGCAAAATATCTCATACATTTTGCTTTGGAAAAAAACTGTAGAGATTTATAATTATATGGAGACTCCAAAATTATATGTGACTGGCTGAACTGAAAAACTAGATGTTCTACTTATGCATTGAATAATATCTTGGAAGAAACATTAAGATTGATTACATTTTTTGATACTTTTTCATGCTCTCATATTTATAGGGAGCATAAAGGGGCTGCCGATAGCTTATCCAAAGAGGGTGCGCTCGAGAAGCCGGGCATTGGTTGATTAGAGAATACAATGGTGAAGCATTTTACCAATATTTTCATTGGCCATTCATGGACCTACAAGTTTAATTCATGTTAATGTTTTTCGAATATGCATTGTAGAGACACATACCATTTTTGTATGTTTATATTGACACACTGAACAATATGGATAACTGTATGGTAACTGTTTGGCTTACAGTATTTTTATTGCTGCCCCTGCGTGGAACAATGGAAACAATTTTGTTTATACATGACATGTTTATGAACAGCATATGGACCAGCATCAACATAATGTAATTTCCTTTTTTAATGAAATTACAATTTTTCATTATGGGAAAAAAAATGGTTGGTTCGGCCCACACTAAGGTGATTTTGATAACATAATTACTAGTGCAATGTGGTTTTTTAAATCACACACTAGTTTAACCAATATTTTAAATTAAAAAATTAATATAATCCAATTAAAATAGAAATTATAAAATTAAATATTTGTAAAAATATTAAATATTTGTAAAAAATTTATAATTTTATGTAAAGGTAGGATTTTAGCAATTATTTTTCTTGTCAATTACTATTAGTTTAACATGATCAATGCAATGGAATGCAATTAAAAATGTTTAACTTTAAAAAATAAATATTTATTTTTCAATATTATTAAAAATAATATTTTTTTAACATTGAACCATAATTTGAAGGTGGTATGTTAACATTTGAACAAGATAATGTCATCTCGATAACTAACTCACATATTTTACGCCATAATTTCTGATAATGTTATCTTGATAACTAATTCCGATATTTTATGCCATAATTTATGGATATAGTTGCAATATTCACACATTATTTTTAGATATTTATGTAGTAATTTTTTATTCTTAAGCTTTAAAGGAAGTAAATAACATATTTACTATTAGTTACTTTCCATCATAATTTAAACGAAACCCTTTCATAGAAAATGGATAGGAATAAGATGTAAATAAGTATATTTACTAAGAGCTACTTTTCACCATGGTTTATGTTTTCCTCAACACTTATGTAAGAGTAAAATTGTAAATGTGTATACTTAATAGTGGCTACTATCCACCAAAATTTATGCAATTCCATGTACTTGAACAAGCAATTAATGTATCCACTTCACATCTCAATTTAGTGATGTAGTTCTATGATTCCATTTTCCTATTAACCATTATTAATTTAATTAACATTGATGAATGTAGATTATAATTTTTTATGCAATTTTTTCCATTTGAATGATAATAACTAAATTACTTTGCAAAACATATTATTACTAAATATAATTCTTATAATAACCTAAAAACTTGAACCTAATTTCAATACTAACTAAAATTAATTATATTATTAATAATATTTATGTGTATTTGAGGATGAATTAAGCCTCATCCTTATTGTTAGCTCTGTTATATAAGGATGATTTTCTAAGGTCGGAAATGAGCTTGGTCCGCTTGGTTGTGCTCAAAAGAAGCTCATAATGGTCACTTTCTCCTTTTTCCTCTCCCCCGCCTATCCTTCCTCCATCTCTGTTCCCTCTATTTTTCCTCTAAACCTAGCAAAACCCCTTTTTATTTAAGCCCCGAGTGCAAAGGCCTAAACCCTCATAAAACCCTCCCATATGCCCTCGCACGCTTGCTAAAACCTTAATCGTTTCCCCGCCGTTGATTTCCTCCCACAGATCTAATGGCTCCCATTGCGCCCAATAAAGCAACTTGCGCGATCATTTCCCTACCGTTTGATCATCTCCACCGAGATCTGACAACATTTTCTCTCCCCGCACCCGTAACCCGATCGAACGTTAGCACGCGATGAGAGCAATTTTTCTCTCTCATTTGCCGCTATGTGTTGATTACTGAGTGGGATCGCACGCCCCCGTCCTTTTACCGCTTCATGCCCGAACGTGGTGCGAGAAATACCATTTACTGCCTAACCTATCCACCCGCCCGATAACTACAGCGCAACTTCATCGCCCGATCACCATTAGATCTGCCCGCCCAAGATCTAACGACCCAAAATCAACCCACTCCCACATCGTCTGACAGACTCCGCCAAGCCATCTCAGCCGTCTATTCTCCCGATCCAATGGTCATCCTTCCTTATCATCCCGACCGTCTGTTTGCCCATGCACCCCACGTCCCCCACTAGTCTATTTGCTCAACGAAGGGAGGTGACCAGCATGCCTATACCAGTCACAGTAAAGCCTCAACAACCATGTTTAACAGGCAGTATGGCGAAGGGAGAGAAAGGACAAGCATGATCATGTAACTGCTTTTACCAGTTATGGAGCTACACTGATACGAACACTCCAACTGCCTAAGAGGACAACACAGCACCTGAGTAAATCGGATTCACCCACTACAGCAAGCAAACGCAGTCAGAGACTCCATCAGGCAGTTAAATGCAGTTGGTGGTCAATTATGACCCCTCCATACCTAAACGGCCAAGTGCCTTTGTAATGAAACTCTATAAATACCCAGAAGAAAGATGTAATCAAGGTTGATGGTTGATGTTTTGATGTAAGGTTCAACTTCTGGAGACTGTGGATATTTTTCCACTTGCAGCGTCTCGTCTTCATTTTCAGCTAATACAAGCTTCTTTTGCTGTTAACTGCTCACTTTCCACTTTCTCTCTGTTCTAAGTTGTGCCTGATATGTTGTATTCTTGATCCTTAAGGTTTAGCACTAGAAAGCTGTCATCTTATCTATGTGTTAGATTGTTGAATGTATCATTGAATAGGTTATCCAGGTTTCTTTCTATCTAGTGTCAGAGAGTTGTCATCTTGTCTGTGCATTAGTAGAATAGATTTATAGGTTTCTTACTGGTTGCAACCGACCATCACATGGTCTTGTGCATCTGCTGGTGTGGTCAGTATTCTCCATATTCACTTTATCTCTAAACTGTGAGTAGTTGGTGGTCTAAAACCTTGTAGTTTGGGGGTGTTCACGCATGTATGGACTGAAACAAAGTAGAAGTGGTTATCTGGCTTGAACAAGCATCATTCCTTCCATTCATCCATTGCAACAATAAGTTGAATTTATATGTTACTAGGCATCTACAAGATACAACCTAGGAGAGTTTCTTGGAGTGATAACATAATTGGTGCCACTGACGAGGAGAGAAGATTGAAGCTCAGCTTCCTTGGGAGAATGACACAGATCCAACTTTGATGATAGAAAAATTTTGGACACATTCTCGGTTGTAATAACCTATTTGGTGACTCTACTGGAGGACCAACCTTTGGCGACTCCACATCACAGTTCTAGCTCAGTTTGTGAGGCATACTTCGAGAAATCCTCAAAAATCACCAACTGACCCAGTGCCTGACCCTGAGAAGACTGTCAAGCAAAGAAAAACATCATAGAAAGGAGCATTAGGATCAGGTAAGCCTAAAAAATCTTATGTATCTCTGCAAGAGAGGCTTGTAGTTGAGCATGTATATGTTGAGAGTATAGAGCCTAGTACTGTCAGTGAAGAAAAATTTCCAGAGATTCACAAAGCTCCTTGTTCAATAAGTTCCCCTTTGGATATCAGTCCAAAGAAAGCCTCCCTTATAGTATGTTATGAAACCAGCTCAAGAAAAGATAGAAAAGATAGATCAACGCATTATAATTCAACCTCTTTGAGGGGGCAACCTCCTTTACATTACATAAATGAACAATTCTTCGATGATACAAATGAAAAGACCTCCTTTCTATATATAGGAGTCTAAGGGGTCATAACGTAATCAAAGCCTACATAACAATAATAATGTAAGGGCACACTAATAACAATAGTGGGCTTCTATGGGGCACAATAGTAACAATATGGGCACTACATGGGTACATCAATATAATAAGTGGGTTATACTAATAACAATAAGGGGTTACACTAGTAGTATAGGGGCCTAACATAGTCCATCAGTTTCCTCTTGCCCTGTCATTCATTTCTCAGTCTTCTGTCACCCAAATGACCAGTACCCTTCCATCGACCCGAGTCATGGCAGGCCAACAAGCACCCACAAAGATGGAAAGAATCATAGCTGCTAGGTATGGATCACTAGTCCTTCTTGTTCCTTTGAATGCCATGCCTGCAGGAGAATATCATAAATACATGCCTAAGTTCACTGGTATAGAGTGAGTAACTGTTGAAGAACATCTTGAGACTTTTTATAGTTATGCTGATAACCTAGATATCAGTGACGATGATGTGTGGATGAGAGTATTTGTCCAAAGCCTTGATGGGGAGGCTAGAAAGTGGTTCAGAGAGCTGACCCCTAGGTCTATAGATAGATTGAAGCATTAGATGATGTGTTTTTGAAGCATTGGGGGGATAAGAAAGACTTGCTATATTACCATACTGAGTTTGGCAACCTCAAGAGGGAAAATGGGGAATCATTGTCTGATTTTAATAAAATATTTAATCGTATGTATAGCAAGACACCAGTGGAAGTAAAGCCTACCTACACCTCTACCAAAATCACCTATGCCAATGCTTTTGACTCTGAATCCTGCCTGCTATTGAGAGAAAGAAGATGTGCCACTCTAGTTGAAATTCAAGATGTAGTTTTAGAGGTGGAATCTAATATCATGGCTGCAGAGAAACTCAAAGGCCATGCTGATAGAAGAAGGCAGAGAGGTGAGGCTTCTTCTTCCTCTACTTCATCTTCAGAACCTAAATTAGATAAAATGACTAAAATGATAGAGTCATTGGCTACTGAAATATCCAAACTCAAGGTTGAGCAGAGTTCTAGGAAAGCAAGGCTTCCAAACACATTTGCTCCAAGAAATCCAAATCCATTCAGAAGAGCAAATGAACAATTGCAGATCATTCAGAGGGGTAAAGAAGCCGGTGAAGAACAAAGGGTTAAAGCTCCTTTCCAAAATGTAGTCATGGAGGAAGAATAGTTGGACGAAGAGGATGACATTCATTGCATGGAAGATAAGGGTAGTGTTGCCTTTTTGACATTGGCTGCCTATGAAGAATCATTACTCCAGGACCAGACCAGTCAAGAGTGGGATAGAGAAGCTATTCTGCAAACTGATGAACAACAAAGATATAATTTGAGGTCAAGAACAAGCAATGTCAAGGAGAATCCTGTCCAAAGAGTTGTTGTCCCAACAGAGCAACAAATTAACAAACAAAAAAGACCAGCAGTTGATCCTATCATCCTCAAAGCACCAGCTCAAGAGGTAAGAGGCCCTGACAAGTCCCCTTCCCCTTTCAGTTTTGAATCAGAAGTCCAGAAGTTAAAAATATATGTACCTCTGATAGAACTTGTAAAGAGTGAAGTCTTTAGAAAGCCTATCCTTGATGCCCTTGAGTTGAAAGCCACACAAGCCTCCGCCGACTATGTCAATTTGCAAGATGACAAACCTGCAGTTGTGCTTAGCCCAATGACTAAACCTGCTGATGATACTTCTCCATCATTTTATGTCTCCTTGACCATTCATGACAAAATCCTCCACAACTGTCTGCTGGACACAGGGGCCAGCCACAATCTGATGCCCAAGGCTGTCATGGAAGAGTTAGGCCTTGATATCACCAGACCATATCATGATTTATTCTCCTTTGATTCAAGGAAGGTGAAATGTCTAGGGTTGATCAAATATTTAGCTATCACCCTAACTCAGCTTCCCATGAAAAGCATGATGATGGACATTGTGGTAGCAGATGTTCCCCCTAAGTTTGGCATGCTGCTATCCAGAGGGTGGATTAAGAGGCTAGGGGGAACATTAAAAAATGATTTATCTTATGCCACTGTCCCAGTCTTTGGAGGAGAAAGAAGAAGACTGTACAGGGAAGCCCAACTGGCCTATATCATCAGTGATGAGAAGAACCCCACTAATCATCCTATTTACGCTGTGGACACTGATTTTGGAGCTTGCATCCTCCAAATTGAAGAATCTCAAAAGGCCTCAATGCAGATCAGGAAACCAGTAGGCCAGGCTATGGAAGAAGAGGGAACACAAGCTTGGGATATGTTCTTTGATGGAGCCTGTTCAAAAGAAACTGCAGGAGCAGGAGTGGTGCTGGTGTCTCCAAAACAAGAAAGCACACATCTGTCTTTCAAGCTGACTTTCCAGGTCACCAACAATATAGCAGAGTATGAGGCTCTGATATTGGGCTTAAACGTTGCCAAAGACAGAGGAATCAAAAATATAAAGGTGTTTGGAGACGCTAATCTCATCATCCACCAAGTGAACAAAACGTTCCAAGAAAGGCACCAAAGGCTGAAGGCATACAGAGATGAGGTATGGAGACAGAAAGAATATTTTGATATTTTTTGTATCTCATATATCCCTAGAGTAAAAAATCATCTTGTTGACTCCCTTGTTGTGTCTGCTAGCATGTTCATCCCTCCCATGCCCCCTAAATTGGTCTATGAAGTCCAGATAAAATATAGACCATCCTTGCCTGATAATGTCCAGCATTGGAAAGTTTTTGAGGATGATGATGAGGTAAATAGGTTTCTGCAAGTCATTGATGAATTCTCTGAAATGCAAATTGACCAAGAGAATGAAGCCTTGGAAGAAAATCCCCAGCCCCAGCTTAGAAACAAAATTGGCCATGACGACATTGTTCAGTTTCCTAGCAATTATATACCCAAAGGCCTAGTTCCCCTAGAGAAGCTGTTTGACCAGAATGATGTGCCTTATAAGGCTGCCCAAAAAGAAGATCAATCTGCAGTCCATAGGCATAACATAGGGAGTCCAGATCATCCCAAGTATATAAATTTGTCCACCCATTTGTCTACTACCCAAACTGCTGAATATTGCACCTTGATGAAGCAATTTGCTGATGTCTTTGCCTGGGAATACAGTGACCTTAAACCTTATGACAAATGGATCATCCAACATAAGATCCCCTTAGAGAAAGACACCATCCCTTTCAAGTAGAAACTGAGGCCCATAAATCCCTTACTCCTTCCTTTGATTGAAAAAGAAATCAAGAAGTTGTTGGCTGCCAAAATCATAGTCCCTTTGAGATATTCTAAGTGGGTAGCCAATTTGGTAGTGGTGAGAAAGAAAAGTGGAGAAATCAGGCTCTGCGTTGATTTCAGGAACCTGAACAAATGCTCTAAGAAAGACAACTATCCCCTACCAAAGATGGAGCATTTGCTGCAGAAAGTTTCAAGAGCCAGAGTGATGTCTTTCCTAGATGGATTTTTAGGATATAATCAGGTTGTTGTACATCCACATGACCAAGAAAAGACTGCATTCACCACTCCTTGGGGCACTTTTATGTATTCCAAGATGCCTTTTAGGCTGATGAATGCTGGAGCAACCTTTTAGAGAGCTATGGATATAGCATTTGTAGGAGAGAAGGATAAGTTTGTCCTTGTCTACCTAGATGATATAACAGTGTACTCCAATAGCCATCATGACCATTTGCAGCACCTGAAGAAAGTGTTTCTGAAGTGCAGAAGATTTGGGATATCAGTCAATCCTAAAAAGTCACAGTTTTCTTTAGAAGAAGGCAAGCTGTTAGGACACATTGTCTCTGCTGCAGGTGTCAAAATTGACCCAGAAAGAGTGAAAGAAATACAGTCCTTGTTTGTCCCAAGATCAAAAAAGGACATCCAATCCTTTCTGGGAAAAATAAATTTTGTAAGGAGGTTTATTCCTAATTTTGTAGAACTTGTAAAACACATCACCTCCATGCTAAAAAAGGGATCAGAAATCAAATGGACTGATGCAGCAAGAAGATCATTTGAAGCCATCAAAAGGGCCATTATGGAAGCTCCTACTTTGATCAGCCCAGACTATAGCAAGGAGTTCCATATATTTTCATTTGCTTCAGGTGACACCCTTGCAACAGTTTTATTGCAAACAGATGATGAAGGTTCAGAGCATCCAGTGGCATTCTTCAGCAAAACATTAAGGGATGTTGAACTAAGGTATGATATTATAGAAAAGCAGGCCTATGCTCTTATCAAATCTTTGAAATCTTTCAGAATATACATTCTGCATTCCAAGGTAATTGCATATGTGCCCTCTGCTTCAGTAAAAGATGTCCTAACGCAGCCAGATGTTGATGGAAGAAGGGCAAAATGGATTGCAAAGCTTATTGAATTCAACATAGAATTGAAGCCCACCAAGCTTGTCAGAGGTCAGGGCCTTGCCAGACTAATGGCTGAAGAAAATTGCAGGATGTTGGACATAAATTGGATAAGCACAATTTCAGAAGAAATAGTTGGACCAGGGCAGAACCAGTCATTGGCAAAAAATCTAGCTTCTTGTGAATGGTATTCTACAATAGCTCAATTTTCGCTGAAGCTAGAAGTCCCTTCAGGCCTTAGTTCAAGTCAAGCCAGGACTGTTAAGCTTAGAGCAGCCAAGTATTGCATTCATGAAAACTTGCTCTACTGGAGGGACCCCTCTGGAATTCTTTTGAGGTGTTTGGACAAAGAAAAATCCATGGAGGTCACGCATCAGTTTCATTCCAACATATGTGGAGGGCACCACTATTGGAAAACTACATCCCACAAGATTTTCAGAGCAGGGTATTATTGGCCCACTTTGTTTTCTAATGTATTTTCATTTGTAAAATCTTGTGACAAGTGTCAGAGATTTGAAGGAAAACAACAGTTGAAGTCCCTACCCTTAAAGCCTATACATGCTAATGGCCCTTTCCAGCAGTGGGGTTTGGATTTCATAGGAGAAATTAATCCACATTCCAATGGCCAGCACAAATGGATTTTAGTAGCCACTGACTACTTCACTAAATGGATTTGTTATAGACATTTTTGGGCACTACAACCCCAATCATAAATGTCCATAAACCAAGGGCTCTTAAGTCCCTAAAAGTGTTGTTCCAACCCCTAAAAGAACAAGGTCAGCTAATTACATCATCTCCTAGAAGTTCTCCATGAAAAACTACTCAGGACTAGTCAAAACAGGACCATCTCACCTGCTCCATGGTCAAAGTGCGTTGCATCCAACCTAAATGCACACGGGAGGTGCGATGCATACTAAAAATCCCTTCTATGGGGTGCGATGGGCGAGAGTGGACAAATGGCAGGGTCAATCTGCAAGGTGGAGGATCATGGAATCTTCCGAAAACTTCTCCTGTGACACTTGCCTCTGTGCATTCGCCCAGGGATGAGTAAGAGATCATCAATCTCCAAGTGGAATCAAGAACTATCAGAGAGAGGACACTAATCAAATCTCAAAATCTGACTCACCCCCCTTGCAAACATATATATATGGATCCCTCATCCCAGAGATCCAGAGGCTGGAATTTTGTATCTTGTAAGGAAGTGCTGCTGGTTTCTTGGTGTAAGATCATAGTGTTGGGTGATCTAAGATTTTCATGAGGTGAAGAAGGGCTTTCTTGGTGAGAGGATGACGCTGGGTCAGAACAATTGGTCGTAATCATCTTTGCTATTCTTCATTATTAATAAATCTACTCAAGTTTTCCTCCACATTATTGTATGGTTGATGATATATGCATTTGTGTGGTTAATATATATCTGGTCCTATATTGTTTATGATAGTAGATCTCTATTCTTGGATAGTGTTATGCTACTTTGATTCTACAGGTCCTCTTTGAAGCTGGGTAGACAAGGAAGCGAGTGGCAAAGATCTATCAGAAGGGAGAGGAATCAAGCAAGGAACCAAGCGCAAGACAGAGGTTGGTCTCCTTTGTTCCCCTCTTATCTACTTCTCATAAAGGAAAACGAAAGTGGTTTTAGTTTGTTTGTTTCTAAGGTAGCTACCAGCGTTAGTGGGACTAGCAGCTTTGCATAGACACTAGATTTCCCGATAACAAAATGGAAACTCCACTGGGGAGCGAATAGATTGTTTGTTTGTCTATATTTGTTTACTTTATAAACTTACAGATGGAGCCTGAAGTCAAGCCAGCTAGCCTTTGAATTGCATTTGCTATGCAAGTGCAAAGTAGATCAATGCTGCTTCAGTCTATCTCTGGGTTTTGTTTATGAACTGAAAAATCGATTTACAAGCTCTCTAATTTCCCTTGTGGTGGCTCTAGTAACCTCCTTAGATCTACCCCTGTGATTTATTTACTGATTATCACTTGCTCGGCCTAAATCCCTAAACTGTGCTGCAAACTGTGATCAAGAACTAGATCAAAAGTCTCGCACTGTACCATCGCACCCTCTCTTCAAGGATATCAGTCTGCATTGCACGTCTCGTGTGCTGTAGGTGGGATGCATACTGGAATCCCTGTGTAATAGGTGTGCTGATCAAAGAGGGCTAATTTTGCCTTCATACTTTGGTTTTTTCACTCTTTTCAACTCTATTTAGGAGTTTTGCTATCTGTAGTCAGTATACCTCTGTTGGAAACCCCCTTCCTTGCCATTATTCCACCTCTATTGTGCAAAGAACTGTAAATGTTTTTATGTATTGTGAGCCATTTTCAGTTATCTTTTACAAAGAAGTAGCGTAATTGAATTGTCGTTTCTTGATTTGAAAGTGTCGCAAGTGTCGTTTTCAGTCATAGAAGAGAATCCGATTGTTCTTGATAGTCGATTACACTGTTACTCTTGTATTTGATTTGAATTAATAGTTTTTCAAGTGTCGAAAGCAATTTTTCAATTCCAAATAACAAAGTGTCGTCATTGTCTTCATTTTGTCGTGAAAATAAACTTGTTAGTAATGTTGCTTTGAAAAATAATTCAGATTTGCGCTTAGCTTTATTTTTATCATTCACACATTAAGAAGGCTGAAAACAAATACATGCATGTGAATTTGCAGTTAGACTGTTTGTTGGTTTGATTTAGGACAGTGCATATAGTGTGTGCTCTCTGCTCTATGTTGAAAGAATATCATCTCTCTTTCCTTAGTAGCTAGGATTTTCATTGCAAAAGGAATATTAAACGATTGTTTATCATCTTAGATTGCATTTTAGGAATTGTATATCTACATCACGCAGTGAACCTGAAAGGAAAATTTATTAAGCAAGATCAACTGTAAAATAAATTTAATGAATCTAAAAACGCTTTGGAACCTAATGCACAACATTTAGAAGTCTAGGCTAGAGACGTATTCCGGTGTCGTAAAGCTTGGTAACTGTTGTTTTCATTGCTGGTTGGGTGATTCCTCCACTTTGAGACGATAAGTGCCAGTAGACTTGTGCTCCCACGTACCGTCGAGTATATATTGGGAGACCACAATAGGCTTTATCCTTTATCCATAGGAAGCTATGTCTGCGGCCTTATCGATCGCAATGCACTGAACACAGCATTCGGGAAGATTGACTTTCGTACCGTAAAAAGTATTCTGCAGTTTTGCAATTGGTTTGGTAATCCCTATGTCTAGATTTCCAGAGTAATCTCTTTCGTTCATTTTCAGACTCCTTAAAGGAAAAGGTCCATCTGAGCACTTGTCACTTCAAGCTCATTAAAAATTGAAGGCGACTAGAGTCATCTTTTGTTTTTTCTCGACTCTTAAAAATTGAAAAAACAAGTTGTGTCAAAGCATCTAAAATTTATTTTAATCGGAATAAACATCACCTTTCCTACGTTGGTCTTGGTTTGAGAAAAATGGAGTCCACCAACCAAGGATTTCCCCTTGGAGGAAATCCTAGTCCTTTCTCCTCTTGGGGAGATGTTGGTGCACCCCATATGGCCACATTGTCGCTTCAAGGATTGACAATCGACTTGCCCATATGGCTCTTCTCAACCTCTGTTGTTCTGAACACTGTGATTCCTGAACAATCAAGTCAGCAAATAAACGATACGAGAGTTACCCCCCAACCTTCTACTTCGTCCAATTCTCCCTCTCCTCTTTCCTCTTCGCTTGATGAAGCTGGTAAATCCAAAAATCAAGTAACTGAGAAGAAGAAGGAGAAGAAGAAGAAAGAGAAGAAGAAGAAGGAGCCAAAGGAAAAAAGGGGCAACCAGGCATCGTCTAGCGAAAATCCACACACTGCACTGTCTAGGCCTAAATCGCCATGTGTCATTTGCAAAGGAGACCACTATCATCGAGATTGTCCTTGCATCCCTTGGATCTTAAGGGATTGGTCTCCTCGTTTGCACAATCCGGTGTCATCAACCTCTGACGATCATGTTGAGAATACACCATCAACTAGTGAAAGTGAAGCCCCTGGACAAAAAGGAAAATGTAAATTTCCTTGCAAACTGTGTGAAGGCGATCATGTCGTCCACCGTTTTCCCTTCTTAGATGAGGCTAAAAGAGTTTTGGATGACCATCCGGTTTCACCGTTACGGTTTCCTCCTGGATATAAGAAACTCTTGCCGAGTCCATCACTAGTTGAAAATCTGGCTGACATGCCATTTTGGTCAGCTGAAGCGTCTATCATTGAAGATGAACCCTCTGAATCCACACCAGACGAAAGTCAAAAGGTCGAGGCGGCAGTTGACCCGATCTTGCCTTCAGAAGGTCCATCTTCAGATGATACAGTCACTGGAGAGAACAAGAACGACACCGTTCAAATTCTCTTCGTAAGCACAGACTCCGATGAACATGGGGGTAGTCTACCCGTTCCTTTACCGCAGGAAGGAAGTTCGTCAGAGTCATATCCGGCCGTCTATTCGGTCCCACCTCCAAGCAACCTAGTTGTTTCCTTCGATTGGAATCTACTAGGCAGACCCTACTTACCGGCTAGTGTACCATTTCGAATCATTGCTCAAATATATAGAATGGTCATGGTTGGTACCATCATAGATGAAGGGGCTTCTGTGAGTATCATTTCCTCAACTTCTTGGAAAGCGCTTGGTTCACATCGATTTTGCCTGGGATGAGAAATATAACAGGCTTTGACAAAAGAACTAGTCGACCGTTAGGGATCCTTCCCAATGTGCCGATAACATTGAGAAGGAAAACCGTTCACATGAACGTAATTGTAGTCCAAGGACCCCTGGATTATAATCTACTCCTTGGACATGACTATATTTATTGCATGGGAGCCATTGTCTCCTCACTCATTAGAGTAATGTGTTTTCTGCATGAAGGAAGAGTGGTCAAGCTCGTAGACCAGCTTTCATTCCCCAGTTCACACATAACAAATAGTCAAATACCATCCCTGAATGGTCTTTTCATGCAAGGAATGTCTCATCAATCCCCAGTCCGTCCACCTGATGAGCGTGAGTGATTCGGAGGACATGACTGAAACCCAGGGGGCATGCACCCTGGCCTGTTTCGACAGGAAAACCTTGGGTATAGGGTAGGTTTCCGCGAAGGATATATGACTGGTTTATGAGATTAGACTGGAATAATATTCCTTCGTCAAAGTTATGTGAGTGGAGCCAGTTGCGCCACTCACCTTTGTTTATTTCGGTAGACATCGCCGAGGAAGTGTTTTATCTGAACTGTGGATAGAACAATCTTTGGTAACCTGGAAATTTTTCGCTATACCTGAGGGCATGCAAACCTTTTGGCATGCAAGTGAAGAGCGACCATTTATTTTTTTAAATTTGTAGGTCCTCTAACCCTTTAAACTCATAGGATTGGTCATTTCCTAACTTGCATAAAGAAAGGATGCGGGGCAAAGCTTTGAAAAAATGCCATTTTAAATGAGACATCCTTATTATATGACTGGATCAAGCAGTTTTAACGCGGAATTCAAGCTCGTTAAAAAATAAACATAAGCAATGAGCAAACGTTCCCCCAGAGTTTAAGCTCATTAAAAAATGAACCAATTTCCGATAAATAACCATCGTGAATGCATTATCATCAGCCTTTTAAGCCTTGGTCGTGTTCTCATCATCGCCTCCACTCTGTATTGGTCGATCATTCACCTCCATTTGATTGTTTACCATTTTTGAGGAACAGCTGTGAAGAGTGATCCTATTAGCCATCCTTGTGACACTGCCATGATTGGAAGATTCCAAACCTTACATGGAATTAGCTGCTACCCGAATTTATCACTCGTTCCTCGAAAAATGAGTCTCCTTTAAGCTCTTTTCATCTGACTCGTAAAATATGAAAATATTGCCGAGCAATTGGCCTCTCCAGCTCGTTAAAGTGACCGGAAGTGCTATCCCTCCTTTAGATTTTAATCTTTTTGGACCTGAGGGATTATTACACAAAAAGATCGAGCGCTTGTTTTGTTCGGCTCGTTAAAATTACCGAAAATTCATCCCTTTTGTATTATTTTATACTTTTTCGGACTTAAGGGATTATATGACGAAAAAGTATTATTAGAGTTTTCTTTACGTCCCCTAAAATTAAAAAGGACCGAGTGATCTTTGTCGTTAAACTCGTTAAAACCGAATAACGACAAACTTGTCCATACAAACAAGAACTAGTTTCACTATCGCTAGGCTCGTTAAAACATAGCGATGGGTTTGCCCGAAGGGAAAATTATAGAACAAGCATATGTTATCCTCCTCAATCTTGACAAAAATAAAGAGGTACTGGTCAGCAATGACTGGGGAAAAATTGGGAAGAAAACTTGAAGAAACTTTATTGGTAGCAAGTCACTCTTGAACATGACACTTTCACTCCGCATCCAAGTCAGGTTGGGTTGTTCCTTTCACTGGTCATATCACCATTGGGCCGTTACACCATCCATATTTTGGGTTAACGCTACCAATCCATCATGTCAGTGTCGTCGATATGTTCAAGGGAAGTCGCTTAGAGAATTCACCTGTGTCTCATCCACTGCAATACATTTACGCTCCATTCTTTCATGACCGCCACCCTGAACCTTATGTCATCAGATCGTTTTCACCTCCATTAAAATCATTTGCTCCGTTCTGTGTCATTGATGTGGGATTCACTAAGGCCCTCCTATGATGGATCGCTTCTTTTCGACATCAGCTCATTATCCAAGAAGTCGATCTAGGAACAACCCTTTCAGTACTTTGAAGCTTGCATGCCTCAATGGCAAGTTTCTCACTTCCGGCGACAGGTTTACATCAATGGCCTTCGACCGAAAGATTTTGCGTGGTGTTCGACGCTAAGTCCCTTATTCACATCACGTGAATTGTACTGTAGTACCTTGAGGGTCATCATCATTATCGGTGATTCCTCTCACGCCTGTTAACAACTTACATCACTGGCTGGTAATTAGGCAATGTCCTTCCATGTTCGACCCCAGAACATCTCTCACATGGATCGACTTGTACTTTGAGTGAAGATCGAACGAAATTGAAGACCCCGGATCTAGTTTCATCCATCCGGGCTGCGATATATATTCAGGAAAATAAAGACATCAAATGTACATCATTACTGCACAGATAATCATCCAATCCAAGGGATGATGGCTCTACCAGAATCATCAATCTGCACTCAGACGATTGTCTGTCTTATGTACATAAAAATGAATTTATAAAGTTGAGCATGGGAATTCCTGCCTCAGCTGGATCATGAAAATATTATGAAGATAATGTATTGTATTGTATCTTATTATAGGTCGCCTTCCAGCTTGAAAAAACTTCGGATCCTCATGATAAAGCATTTCACCCGACATCAAAAGATTAACGACCTCATGCTTTAGGGGGCAACTGTTATAGACATTTTTTGGCACTAAAATACCAATCATAAATGTCCATAAACCAAGGGCTCTTAAGTCCCTAAAAGTGTTGTTCCAACCCCTAAAAGAACAAGGTCAGCTGATTACATCATCTCCTAGAAGTTCTCCATGAAAAACTACTTAGAACTGGTCAAAACTGGACCATCTCACTTGCTCCATGGTCAAAGTGCGTTGCATCCCACCTAAATGCACACAGGAGGTGTGATGCATACTGAAAAGCCCTTCTATGAGGTGAAATGGGTAAGAGTGGACAAATGGCGGCGTCAAACTGCAAGGTGGAGGATCATGGAATCTTCCAGAAACTTCTCCTGTGACACTTGCCTCTCTGCATTCACCCAAGGATGAGTAAGAGATCATCAATCTCCAAGTGGAATCAAGAACTATCAGAGAGAGGACACCAATCAAATCTCAAAAGCTAACTCACCCCCCTTGCAAACATCTATATATGGATCCCTCATCCCAGAGATCCAGAGGCTGGAATTTTGTATCTTGTAAGGAAGTGTTGCTGGTTTCTTGGTGTAAGATCATAGTGTTGGGTGATCTAAGCTTTTCATGAGGTGAAGAAGGGATTTATTGCTAAGAGGATGACGCTGGGTCAGAACAATTGGTTGTAATCCTCTTTGCTATTCTTGATTATTAATAAAGCTACTCAAGTTTTCCTCCACATTTTTGTATGGTTGATGATATATGCATTTGTGTGGTTAATATATATCTGGTCCTATATTGTTTATGATAGTAGATCTTTGTTCTTGGATAGTGTTATGCTGCTTTGATTCTACAGGTGCTCTTTGAAGCTGGGTAGACGAGGAAGCGAGTGGCAAAGATCTATCAGAAGGGAGAGGAATCAAGCAAGGAACCAAGCGCAAGACAGAGGTTGGTCTCCTTTGTTCCCCTCTTATCTACTTCTCATAAAGGAAAACGAAAGTGGTTTTAGTTTGTTTGTTTCTAAGGTAGCTACTAGCCTTAGTGGGACTAGCAGCTCTGCATAGACAATAGATTTCCTGATAACAGGATTGAGGCCATCCCTACTAGGAAAGTTGATCACCATGTGGTCATGAAATTTTTGACTGAAAACATTTTCACCAGGTTTGGCTGTCCACACAAATTAGTTACAGATAATGCAGCAGCCTTCAGGGCAAAATAATTGGTGGACATGTGTGACTCAATGGGCATTAAGCTAGTTCATTCCACCTCATACTACCCTCAAGGCAATGGCTTAGCAGAATCATCCAATAAGAGCTTGATAAGGATAATCAAGAAGCTGCTGGAAGACAACAAGAAGAACTGGGATTCCAAGCTCAAGTATGCATTGTGGGCTGACAGAGTGACTACCAAGAAATCCACAGGGAATTCTCCATTCAAGCTGGTATATGGCACTGAGGCTGTATTCCCAATTCAGTTAACCCTCCCTGTGGCAAAGTTCTTGCAGGAAGAGCAGAATGAAGAAGATGACATGGCAAAAAGAATCAACGACCTGGCTGAAGTGCATCAAATCAGAGATCAGTTAGTTGACAGGTCTACAGCACATCAGAAGAGAATCAAGGAAGCCTTTGACAAAAAGGAAAAGATAGATAGTTTTCAAGTTGGGGACTTGGTTCTTAAATGGGATGCACTCAAGGAGAAGAGAGGAAACCATGGGAAGTTTGATGCTCTGTGGACTGGGCCTTTTATCATTTCTCAGATCCAGGGGAACAATACTTTTAGGTTGCAAAGTGTGGAAGGAGAGACAGCTTTTGATGACCCAGTTAATGGGCGATTTTTGAAAATTTATATTGTTTAAGGTTTTCAGGCCTTAATGTTGTAAATACATTATTTTATCAGTTTTAGTGTAGACTTAATTTGACTCCATGACCAATGGAACACTAGGAAATTTTTTTGATCTGGTCTTGTAGGAAAGGCATTGGTCTACAGTTCTTGAGACCTCACAGGGAGGATCTCATTCCCAGAAGGAGCGAGTGTTAGCTCTGCTATATAAGGATGATTTTCTAAGGTCGGAAATGAGCTTGGTCGCTTGGTTGTGCTTAAAAGAAGCTCATAATGGTAACTTTCTCATTTTTCCTCTCCCCCACCTATCCTTCCTCCATCTCCATTTCCTCTATTTTCCCTCTATTTTTCCTCTAAACCTAACAAAACTCCATTTTATTTTAAGCCCCGAGTGCAAAGGCCTAAACCCTCATAAAACCCTCCCATACGCCCTCGCATGCTTGCTAAAACCTTAATCATTTCCCCGCCGTTGATTTCCTCCCACAGATCTAACGGCTCCCGTCGCGCCCGATAAAGTAACCTGCGCGATCATTTCCCTACCATCTAATCATCTCCGCCGAGCTCCAATGGCATTCACTCTTCTCGCACCCATAACCCGATCGAACGTTAGCGTAGATGAGAGCAGTTTTTATCTCTCATCTGCCGCTACGTGTCGATCACTGAGTGGGATCGCACGCCCCTGTCCTTTTACCACTTGATGCCCGAAGGCGGTGAGAGCAATACCGTTTACTGCCTAACCTATCCACCAGCCCAATAACTACCGCACAACTTCATCGCCTTATCACCATTAGATCTGGCCGCCCAAGATCTAACGGCCCAAAATCAACCTGCTCCCACATCATTCAACAGACTCCGCTGAGCCATCTCGGCCGTCTATTCTCCCGATCCAATGGTCATCCTTCCTTATCATCCCGACCGTCTGTTTGCCCATGCACCCCACGTCCCCCATTAGTTCGTTTGCCTGACAAAGGGATGTGACCAACATGCCTGTACTAGTCATAGTAAAGCCTCAACAACCATGTTTAATAGCAAGTATGGCTAAGGGAGAGAAAGGACAAGCACGATCCTGTAACTGCTTTTACCAGTTATGGAGCTACACTGATACAAACACTCCAACTGCCTAAGAGGACAACACAACACTTGAGTAGATCAGATTCACCCACTACAACAAGCAAATGCAGTCAAAGACTCCATCAGACAGTTAAATGCAGTTGGTGGTCAATTATGATCCCTCCATACTTAAACGGCCAAGTGCCTTTGTAATGAAACTCTATAAATACCTAGAAGAAAGATGTAATAAAGGTTGATGGTTGATGTTTTGACATAAGGTTCAACTTCTAGAGACTACGGATATTTTGCCACTTGCAGCGTCTTGTCTTCATTTTCAGCTAATACAAGTTTCTTTTAATGTTAATTGCTCACTTTCCACTTTCTCTCTATTCTAAGCTATGCCTGATATGTTGTATTCTTGATCCTTAAGGTTTAGCACTAGAAAGCTTTCATCCTATCTATGTGTTAGATTGTTGAATGTATCATTGAATAGGTTATCCAGGTTTCTTTCTATCCAGTATCAGAGAGATGTCATCCTGTCTGTGCATTAGTAGAATAGATTTACAGGCTTCTTACTGGTTGTAGCCGGCCATCACATGGTCTTGTGCATCTACTGGTGTGGTCAGTATTCCCCATATTCACCTTATCTCTAAACTGTGAGTAGTTGGTGGTCTAAAGCCTTGTAGTCTGGGGGTGTTTGTTATGAAACCAGCTCACAAAAAGATAGAAAAGATAGATCAACACCTTAGAATTCATCCTCTTCGAGGGGGCAACCTCCTTTACATTACACAAGTGAATGATTCTTTGATGATTCAAATGACAAATGCTCCTTTCTATATATAGGAGTCTAAGGAGTCTCAATATAACCTACCTAACAATAATAATATAAAGGCACAAAAATAACAATAGAGGGATTCTATGGGGAACAGTAATAACAATATGGGGACAATAGGGGCACAACAATATTAATAAGGGATACAACTACAATAGTTATAGAGTAAGCACTAGTATTATAGGGACCTAACATGCCCCTCTCCTTCAAAAAAGTGTTGTCCTGAATGCTTGAGTAGTCCTGGATGCTTCTGTATAAAATTATCATCCTCCCATGTGGAATCTTTAGCGGACAAGTTCTTCCACTTGATGAGATACTCCGAAATTGATCGATTTCGTAGCTGTTGAGTTCTTGTTTCTGTGACTGCTTCCGGTTCCAATATAATTTTTCCTTCCTCGTCAAGTTCTGGCAATATTGTTTGAACTAGGAGCTTTTCGCCTATAACCTTCTTTAAACATGAAACATGGAAAAATGGGTGCACTTGAGAAGCTGCAAGAAGCTCTAATTTTTATGCCATAGTACCAATCTTTTGCAACACCTTGTACGAACCATAATACTTTGGTGATAATTTATTATCCTTCTTAGCTTGCTTGAGGGACATTTTTTTATATGGTTGTAGCCATAGGAATACCCAATCACCTACATCAAAACTTCTTTTGCTGTGATGTTGATCTGCTTGTTGTTTCATTCTATTTTGCGCCGACACGAGGTTATCCTTTAAGAGTTGGAGGACTTGTTGTTGATGCTCGACGTGATGTTCCACTGCTTGAAGCTTAGAATTTTCTCTTAAATATGATGTGATGGAGGGTGGCTGATATCCATAAAGTGCCATAAATGGGGTCATTTTTTTTGTTGTATGGAAGGAAGTGTTATACCACCATTCAACCAGAGGCAACCATTTGACCCATTGTGCCTGTTTATCAGATACAAAGCAACGAAGATATCCTTTCAAACATTTGTTTACTACCTCAGTTTTCCCATCAGATTGAGGATGATAAGATGAGCTATGAGCTACCGAGATAAGAAAATAATTATGTCCAAAAGTTTCTAGTGAAAATGGGATCTCTGTCACTTAAAATAATCTTTGGGTTTCCATGTAACTTTTGAATTGTTTCCATAAATGCAGTAGAAATTGTACTGGCTTTAAATGGATGTGATAATGCACAAAAGTGTGCATACTTGGTAAGTCTGTCAACTACCACCATGATGAAACTCTTTCCCTCAAACTTGGGTAAACCTGTGATAAAATCCATTGAAACCTCCTCCCAACGTTGGCTTGGAATGGATAAAGGTTGTAATAGACCCGGGGTCTTAATTGTTTCAACTTTATTTTGTTGGAAAACCAAACATTCCGCCACAAACTTTTGAATATCCGATTTAAGACCATCCCAAAAAAATTCCTTCTTAACCTTGTGGTAAGTTTTTAAAAATCCTGAGTGCCCTCCTAAGGGAGAAGTGTGCAATTCCATAAGAATCTTTTGTTTGAGTTGGGAATTCTTACAGAGGTATAAGCGATCTTTGTACCATAACGAATCATTTTGCCAGCTAAATGTATCAGATGTACTGGAATATTTTTGTAACTTTCGAATAAGTGCCCACACTTCTTCATCATTCTTCCATTCGTACCTTGCTTCGTTTATCCAATCTGGTTGGATAATAGAAATGGTGCACAACAATGCTTCCACATCCTCATCCTTTCTTAAGAGTAAATCTACCACCACATTTTGCTTCCCTTTTTGTAGATGATTGCAAAGTCATGACCCAACATCTTTGTGACCCACTTTTGTTGCTCTTCAGAGGATAATCTTTGTTCTAAAAAGTATTTAAGGCTATCATGATTTGTTTTTACCTTGAAGTGTCTTCCCATTGGGTAGGGTTGCCATTTCTTAAGTGCATGTAGTATTTCCAACATTTCCTTCTCATAAATAGCTTTGTGTAAAAACTTTCCCTTGATTGGACAACTTTCAAAAGCAACGGGTCTTTCATCTTGCATTAAAACAGCACCAATTCCATTTCCTGAAGCATCACATTCCACAATAAAGGTTTTTGTGAAGTCTGGTATAGCTAAGACCGGTGCTTGGCACATTGCCTCTTTAAGATGTTCGAAGGCCTTTCTTGCTTCTGGAGTCCATGAAAATGCATCTTTTTTCAATAATGTTGTTAGAGGTGCTGCTATTCTCCCATAATTCTTAACAAACTTGTGATAATACCCTGTCAACACAAGAAATCCTCGCAGATGCTTTATGGATGTGGGGATTTTCCATTCCTTAATGGCTTTAATTTTGCTAGGGTTTACCTTAACTCCTTCATGAGATACAATATGACCCAGATATTCCACCTCTTGTACTCCAAAGAAACATTTGGAGCTTTTTGCATATAATTGTTTCTCCTCCAATAGTTGTAGCACCCTATCAACATGTTCAACATGATCCTTCCAAGACTTGATGTAGATTAGTATATCATCAAAAAATACTAACACAAATTTTCTAAGGAAGGGTTTGAAAATGGAATTCATCAAACCTTGAAATGTAGAAGGTGCATTGGTAAGGCCAAAAGGCATGACCAAAAATTCATAATGATCCTCATGAATTCTAAATGATGTTTTCAGAATGTCTTCAGTCTTCATTCTGATTTGATGATATCCTGAACGAAGATCCAACTTGGCGAAGTAAATTGATCCATGCAATTCATCTAGTAAACAATGTAAACTTTGAAACGGGAACTATAAACTCAAAACGAGAACTCTGGCCCAAAAACCCCAAAAAAACCACAAAAACAGTGCTCAAAACGAAAAGTGTGTATACTGGAACGATGTTTTTTTTTTTTAGGTGTCAATTTTGCGGTTGTTTTAAAAATGGCAGCGACTACGAAATTTTCTACGAAATTTTCCTGCAAAATATAGCTTCAGAAAAAAAGTGTTGATATTGGAATAATGATTTTTTTTTTAGGGGTCAATTTTCATACTTTTTAAACAATGCTAATAAAACCAATTTTTTATGTCTCAAACAAAGTTAACTTTTAAGGAAAAACACATTAATGTTTCTGGTAGAATATCATTTTTCTTTCTTAAGTATAAATTTAACATGTTTTCAACCACAAAACTAAAAAAACATGACATTATGAACAAATTATTTCACTGAATGAATTCAAAAGTCTTTATTTGTACACTGAATAAAAGAGACATTATATCTCTAATTTGATATTGCATTGTAGATATTTAAACAATAAGATTTATCATACTTAAGACATAATCCAACAACATAAAAATGCTTCATAACTTCTCATTTAACAAAATATGGAAAACATCCATTTTATTTGAAGATACGATGCATACATCAGTTATATAAACTGTCTTAAACAATTATTCAAAATCACTCATATTTTCTTGCACACCATCAGAATTCACATCTTCAGATGAGTGACTGGATGCTGACGAAGATGTTCCATATTCTTCTCTGTCATCAACTAGTGCCCCATCTGAGTCCACATGCATGCCCAAGATTCCAGGTTTCAAAAGTCTTCTAGATCTACGACTGGTTTCAGCAGAGTCCCATGTCAACACTGTTCCTTCTGGTAACAACCTTTTCAGAATCTCTGTCGTCTTGAAGCGAAGAGTTCCTCTCTTTGTTAAATTGAAGTCATAAACAAGTATGTCAACATCCTTCAATTGTAATATGTCTGTGCGGCGGCGATTTATATTTGTACCCTTTCTTTTTCTTTTTCCACCATTTTTTTTGTCAACTACCATCTCTGGCTTATACACACCATTGAATGGGTGTGTATTTGTGGCATACCAATGTACTTCAACACCTGTAACATCCTCATTTTCTGTAAAGACCTTTAAAACTTTAGCAACCCAAAATGGATAGCCATTAGCATCTCCATCTGCTAGCACTGCAATCATGCAACCCTCCTTAATATCCTGTACTGAACCCCTATAAAGGTCTTCCATGGCTTCACGTTGTGCACGAGATCTTCTGGAACCTATATACATCTCTCTTTCCTCTGCCTGTGAAGAATTAATAATACCCTGAGATTGTTGTTGTTCAACAATGTTTACTTCCTCATGTTCATTCGACACATTTTGTGGCCAAATAAATGGATTTTTCAAAGGTATATCTTCATTTATTGTTGTCGAAATGAGATCACTTTGATTATTGAAAAACGACTCCCACCAAACTGAATCAGCAATGTCAAAGTACTCATATGTATATCTAATACATTTTTTAATTTCTTCCAGGCAATCAGAATAATTTATAGCCCTGTTCTGTCTACGTGCATTCTGAACTTCACCAACTGATTGTAATGACAATATTTTTGATGCAAATATTGGATGATCTGGAATGAACTTCAAAAATTGCAATCCTGATGACGGTGCCCACTCTGTAGTAGTTGAATACTTCTTGCCCCATATTAGTGTTTTCCCATCAATTTTTTTGATACGAAATTGATGTTGGAAGCTAATGTCATTAAGTTGTTCAATGCATTTCCCCTCACCATATGATCCCAGAATAAACCTTCGCATGTCAACAGTTTCTTCCAACACTTTAAAAGCAGGCTCTGGCATGTATGATTTCTTAATACATTGAATTAGTGATGGCAAGCTCCCAACTTCCTTCCTCCTCAATGTGACTGAAAAACGACTGAACATCTGATCAATATGGTCATGAGTGTGCCCAACAAGAAGGAAACCAACCTTTACCTTTTGAAAAATTCTCAATTCAACAAGCATGTTCAGATACCCAAAAACAATCTGATTTTTGTTTTCACGGCAAGTGTTGTCCAATTGTAGATACAAAACTTCAGGAAGATTACCAGACCAATGAGAAATGACATCATGAATTATGGTTATGGTCAGATTTGCATCATTATGAATATTTGGAGCTGTGAAGTACACCCTTGGCAACATTTTCCCATTGAAGACCATACAACCGACCAAGTGAAACTGAATAAAATTTTCCTCTTGTAGATTTTTGGGTGTGCGAACAAAATGTGGTAAAAGTGTTTTCTTCTGGTCCATACCATCAATTATCAAACCCAAATATTTATTTGGATTATCATAACACTTCTTTCGATGCTTGTACAACTTCTTCCTTTCATTTGTTTGTTGTTCGCGATGCTCCTGAAGTTCTTTGACAATTAAATCTACACAACATAAAAGAAATTCATTAAGAAATATGTTTTCATAGTTGATGACTATACAATTTTAAAAGTAAAAGTTATGAACACTTACCTCTTTCTGAGCCTTCACATTTGTCCCTTTTTGATTTAAGAGAAGCACATGTACTGCAAATCCCCATCCTTGTCTTCTTAGGAATACGAACATTATTGAATTCTTTCTTCCATAGCTTCACAAAATATTGATATGTAATAAAGTGGCCCTGTCCCTCAGCACTTTCTGCATATTCTTTGTATAAGTTGTAGATTTCTCGTCTTGAAAAATTATCTGGAATATGTATTGTCTCTCTATTTGGCATACACTCTCCATGCTTTGAAAAGAAATCTTTCATCCATGACATTGCAGTATTTGATAATGGCCCAAACTGTCTTTTATAACGTACTTCTGAATAAAATGTGGGATCCTTTTCCAAATTTTCTTGAATTCTCGAGAGACGAAAATTCCCAAGTGAATGAAACATTTTGAAAGCTTTTCTACACAATAAAAAATTCCTAATATGATAATCATAACCTGACAATGTAGATTGCATGCAGCCAACTAAATATGAGTTTTGCATGCTTTTATTCATTGACAAATATCTCTTCCTGCTTTCTAATGCAAATGTGAAATCCATACGTTTCAAGCAATTTTTTTGGCAACATTCACTTGAAATGAGAGCGTTGATAGAACTTCTTCTCGTCAGATATTCTGCTCTACCCCTTGTATAACTAGAATAGCTTGCATTGATACGAAAAGGTCTACTCCTACTCCTTGATACAATATTTCTTGGCAACATCTCCATCATTGGATCTTCATTTTTATAAGGACTTTCATCATTAAGAGGAACGTTATCCACACTATGATCTGCTCTGATTTTCAAATTTTGACTGAGAGGATACCCTTCATCTTCCCCTTCTTCAGTGCTACTATCATAGTCCTTAGAATTCAGACTAAATGGAAAATCTGACTCGATGTTTAATGGATATTCTTCCTCATGTACATTATCAGTGCTGCTCTCATAGTCCATAGAATTAGGACTATGTTGAAAATGTGGCTGTTTACTTATTGAAGATGCTACATCCTGTCCTTTGTCACTGCTACCTTTATACTGATTAGAATTAGGACAAATTGCATCATCCTGTTCTTCATCACTGTTGCTCTCATAGTCCTTAGAATCAGGACTAAGAGGACATTGTGATACTCCAATGTTTTGAGAATCATCATCCTGCGCTTCATCACCGCTGCTCTCATAGTCCTTAGAATCAGGACTAAGAGGACATTGTGATACTCCAATCTTTTGAAAATCATCATCCCGTGCTTCATCACCGCTGCTCTCATAGTCCTTAGAATTAGGACTAAGAGGACATTGTGATAATCCAATCTTTTGAAAATCATCATCCCGTGCTTCATCACCGCTGCTCTCATAGTCCTTAGAATTAGGACTAAGAGGACATTGTGATACTCCAATCTTTTGAAAATCATCATCCCGCGCTTCATCACCGCTGCTCTCATAGTCCTTAGAATTAGGAGTAAGAGGACATTGTGATACTCCAATCTTTTGAAAATCATCATCCCGCGCTTCATCACCGCTGCTCTCATAGTCCATAGAATTAGGACTAAGAGGACATTGTGATACTCCAATCTTTTGAAAATTATCATCCCGCGCTTCATCACCGCTGCTCTCATAGTCCTTAGAATTAGGAGTAAGAGGACATTGTGATACTCCAATCTTTTGAAAATCATCATCCCGGGCTTCATCACCGCTGCTCTCATAGTCCATAGAATTAGGACTAAGAGGACATTGTGATACTCCAATCTTTTGAAAATTATCATCCCGCGCTTCATCACCGCTGCTCTCATAGTCCTTAGAATCAGGACTAACTGGACACTGTGACAATCCATACTTTTGAAATTCATCATCATGCTCATCATCACTGCTGCTCTCATAGTCCTTAGAATTAGGACTAAGTGGACACTTTGACACTCCATTATTTTGAAATTTTCCATCATGCACCTCAAAACTGCTGCTCTCATAGTCTTCAGAATTAGGACTAAGTGGACATCGTGACCCTCCATTCTTTTGAACTTCACCATCACATTCTTCAAAACTGCTACTCTCATAGTCCTCAGAATTAGGACTAAGTGGACATTGTGACACCTCATTCTTTTGAACTTCACCATCATGCTCCTCATCACCGCTGCTTTCATAGTCCTTAGAATTTGGACTAAGTGGAATCTGTGACTCTTTAAATTCTCCATCCCCTCTTTCATCAGTGTTGCTCTCGTAGTCCTTAGAATCGGGACTAAGTGGAAGAATTGACTTTCTATTCATAGTGGAAGGATTCCCACTATATTCATCAATATGAATAGAGTTGTTACGCGATGAAGATGTTGATGGTGTATAAACCGAAACTTCACCATCAGAGCAATCCATCACTTTCAAATAGAAAATGTTGAATGACACAAATGGAGTCTCCTGAGCGTATTATATAGCTTAAAGAATGAAATATTCCCTCCAAAATTATTCCCTCCAAAAATTTTCGCGAAAATATTTCCCTCCAAAAATTTTCGCGAAAATATTTCCCTCCAAAAATTTTCGCGAAAATATTTCCCTCCAAAAGTTTGTTAGATTTATTTACCTTTATTATTTTATTCTACAATTGATTGAAAAACATAAACTAATTTATTTTTATGAAATAAATCACTAAAATTCAAATTGTAAATCACAATCAGTTATACATTAATTATTCTAATAGTTAAAGTATATCATATTTACTTAACAATTTCTTTTTTTTCTAATTTTTATAATATATTCTCAAACATATTAATCCCACATTCAATCCGTTGTAAAACAACTCTACAATATTCTCTCTATACTAATGTAAAACAAATTATCCCACATTAATCGTATGGAAAAACATCTTCGTAATTTCACTTATATAATAAATTTCGCTATCACTATTACTCGCCTCACATCTAGGTTTTCTGAAATTCCTTGAAAGACTCGTGAATTTGTGGAGCAGCGATATTGCTATCAACAATATATACAACGAAGAATTGTCGCAATTGAAAGGCAAGTACAATTATTTTTTCGAAATTTTCATATTAAATTACGCTAATGAAAAATATATTTTTTTTTAAATTAAAAAATTTTCCAAGCCAAATTTTTTTTTTTATACCACATGGTGAATCGGTAACTGTGAATCGGCTGGGTGGGGCGGGCAGGCCGGGTGGGCTGGGCGGGCTGGGTGGGCCTGGCGGGCGGGCCGGTGGGCTGGGCTGGGCGGGCCGGGTGGGCTGGGCGGGCCGGGTGGGTTGGGCGGGCCGGGCGGGCGGGCCGGGTGGGCTGGGCGAGGCGGGCGGGCGGGCCGGGTGGGCGGGGGGTGGGCGGGCGGGGTGGGCGGGCGGGCCTGGTGGGCTGAGCGGGGCGGGCGGGCGGGGTGGGATGGGCGGGGCTGGGCGGGCGGGCGGGTGGGCTGGGCGGGGCGGGCGGGTGGGATGGGGGGCGGCGGGCGGGCGGGGCGGGGGGCGGGCGGGCCGGGTGGGCTGCGCGGGGCGGGGCGGGTGGGATGGGCGGGGCTGGGCGGGCGGGCGGGTGGGCTGGGCGGGGCGGGCGGGCGGGTGGGATGGGCGGGGCGGGCGCGGCTGGCCCCCGCCCACCCCGCCCATCCCACCCGCCCGCCCCGCCCGCCCACCCGCCCACCCCGGGGTGGGCGGCCCGGTGGGCGGGGCAGGGCGGGCGGGTGGGGATGGGCGGGGTGGCGGGTGGGATGGGCGGGGCGGGCGGGGTGGTCACCACCCCGCCCGCCCCGCCCATCCCACCCGCCACCCCGCCCATGACCACCCGCCCCCCCCGCCCATCCCACCCGCCCACCCCGCCCATCCCACCCGCCCGCCCCGCCCAGCCCCACCCGCCCGCCCCGCCCCGCCCACCCCGCCCATCCCCCCGCCCGCCCACCCCACCCGGCCCGCCCGCCCACCCGGCCCACCGGCCCCGCCCGGCCCCGCCCCCCGGCCCCACCCGGCCCACCCACCCGGCCGCCCCACCCGCCCACCCACCCCACCTGGCCCACCCGGCCCGCCCACCCGGCCCACCCGGCCCGCCCACCCGGCCCACCCAGCCCACCCACCCACCCGGCCCACCCGCCCACCCGGCCCGCCCACCGGCCGCCCCCGGCCCGCCCCACCCGGCCCCGCCCGGCCCCCCACCACCGGCCCGCCACCCGGCCCACCGGCCGGCCCACCCGGCCCACCCGGCCCACCCGGCCCGCCCGGCCCACCCACCCGGCCCGCCCCCACCCGGCGCCCACCCGGCTCGCCCACCGGCCCACCCGGCCCGGCGGCCGGCCCACCCGGCTGGCCCACCCGGCCCACCCGGGCCCGCCCGGCTCGCCCACCCGGCCCACCCGGCCCGTCCGGCCCGCCCACCTGGCCCCCTCGGCCCGCCCACCGGCCCGCCCGGCCCGCCCCCCACCCGGCCGCCCACCCGGCCCGCCCGGCCCGCCCACCCGGCCCGCCCACCGGCCCACCCCGGCCCGCCCGGCCCGCCCACCCGGCCCGCCCGGCCCACCCACCCGGCCGCCCGCCCGCACAGGGCCACCCCCGGGCCGCCCCGCTCCGCCCTCGGGTGGGGCGGGGCGGCCCGGGGGTGGCGCTGCGCGGCGGCGCGAATCGACGCCCGCCCTCGGGCGGGGCGGGGCGGCCCGGGGGTGGCCCTGTGCGGCGGCGGGGCGGGCGGGGCGGGCGGGCCGGGTGGGCCGGCCGGGTGGGCGGGTGGGCGGGCCGGGGTGGGCGCGGCCGGGCTGGGCCTGGTGGGGTGGGCGGGGCCGGGTGGGCGGGGGCGGGCGGGCGGGGGCGGGGTGGGATGGGCGGGTGGGATGGGCGGGGGGGGCGGGCGGGGGGGAATGGGGCGGGGGCGGGGTGGGATGGGGAGGGTGGGCGGGCGGGGGGGATGGGCGGGGTGGGCGGGCGGGGTGGGCGGGGCGGGGTGGGCGGCGGGGCGGGTGGGATGGGCGGGGCGGGCGGGGGGGATGGGCGGGGTGGGCGGGCCGGGTGGGCGGGGCGGGGTGGGGGGGCGGGCGGGGGGTGGGATGGGCGGGTGGGCTGGGCGGGGCGGGCGGGGTGGTCTGGACACCACGGCCGGCCCCCCGCCCAGCCACACCCGCCACCCGCCCATCCCACCCCCGCCCACCCCGGCCGCCCCACCCCGCCCATCCCCCCGCCGCCCCCACCCCGCCCATCCCACCCCGCCCCGCCCGCCCATCCCACCCGCCCCGCCCGCCCATCCCCCCCGCCCGGCCCCGCCCGCCCATCCCGCCCACCCGCGCCCGCCCACCCCACCCCGGCCCAGCCCGCCCCGCCCACCCGGCCCACCCGGCCCCGCCACCCGGCCCACCCGGCCCACCCCGCCCGCCCATCCACCCACCCGGCCCACCCGGCCCCGCCCACCCGGCCCACCCGGCCCGCCCGGCCCGCCCACCCGGCCGCCCGGCCACCCCGGCCCGCCCACCGGCCCACCCGGCCCACCCGGCCCGCCCCCGGCCCACCTGGCCCGCCCACCCGGCCCACCCGGCCCGCCCCGGCCGCCCCACCCGGCCCACCCGGCCCGCCCACCCGGCCCGCCCACCCGGCCCGCCCGGCCCGCCCACCCGGCCCGCCCACCCCGGCCCACCCGGCCGCACAGGGCCACCCCCGGGCCGCCCACCCGGGCCGCCCCCCGCCCAGCCCACCCCGCCCAGCCCCGCCTAGCAATTTTTTTTTTTACTGATTTATGTGTTTTTTTTTTAGGAAAATGGCATCAAGAAAAATTTCTGTGAATCTTTCTGGAGCAAGGAGTCTTAAAGGTGTATCTTCAAAAAGCGTTGGTGAACGAACTCCACCTGAGCTCATACCTACAAAAAACGTTGGTGAACGAACTCCACCTGAGCTCATACCTACAAATATGTCAACTGTTTTAAGTGATAAGAAGCTAATCTCAGATTGGAAAAGTTCAAAAGAGGTGAAATTTCCATCAAGAGCCTGGTATGTGAAAGAAAGAGAGAGCACAACTGTGAATATATATCTATACATTGATACACGCAATAATACTGAAAATTTGGAGGTGATGGGAAAAGTCATAGATATGTGTTCGGTACCAAACACTGAAGTTGTTTACGTACTTACAAAAACTGCCAAGTCACATGAAAGGATTAAATACCGACTATCATATTCATTATATGATAGGAGAGAGGTATCTACAAAGTTGTGTAAACAAATCGTAAATGATATGACACAAAACACGGTAAGTATTGTTATTTGTATTTTTATTTTGCGTTTTGAAAATGTCTCGCTATATTTTTTAACTTTGATTATATTAACATATGATATTTTGTTTGGCAGAATTTTGTTGAAAGCTGTTCAATTATGGTGGGAGGCATTCATTACATAGAGAATGATATCATGAACGTTGTCAGCCATTTTTACTCAGTGTCAGAGGAAGATATGCAAAACATGGAAAATGTAGTAATTGATGATGCTACAAAACTACATCCAAAGAATCAGAAAAAAAGGCCTCTGGTGGATAAATCTAGCAAGGGTAAACAAGTTACTTTTGAAGACGATGAAGTTGACAATGAAGCATATGTTGCCATTACTGAAGATGACATTGAAATTGTGGAAGGTCGTAAAAGACCAAAAGTAACAATGGCCAAGAATAGATCTCTTCAGAATGTTAAGACGAAAAAAAGTAGAGTTGAAGATCTTGAAGTAGTCATTACCAGCAGTCAAGAACCTAGTGAAACTTCAAAAGAAAGCAGAGAAATCATTACACCAGGAGCTGATTTAGGTGATGGCATTATCAAAACAAAACAAAATGCCATTCGACAGAATTTGACAAAGAGAAACCTAGTTGATGGTGGTCGTACATTTCAGTTAAATGTGACACAAACCTATAAGGCAAGTGAAGGACAATGCCAATATCAAGTCAGAAAGCCGCACCATCTGCATGTTCACAACTTGAAGACATTGATGAGGTACAATCCATATGCTCATGTGGTTAGTTATGTGCTTCTTGTTGATCCACTTCAAGTTCCCAACAAAGAAGCATTTGATAAGTCAAAATGTTTTGAATACAATTATTATGTGCTTGGGGGGAACCATTCTGTTGAAGCTCAAAGACAATTGATGGAGGAATATCCTAATAACCCACGTTTTGAAACGATGAAATGTATCATTTATGCTGGTTTAAATGAAACAGAAGCAAAGCTAGTGGCATGGGATCATAATTCAGATAATGAATATAGGATGTCTATGACTTTGGTCCAAAAGGTTAGATTTATTCATAGTGAATTCCTAGAAAAATGTGGTGGGGATAAGATCAATATTACTACAGATTTCCGAAAGGAATGTTGTATGGAAATAGGCTATCAAATTGAAGATAAAGGCAATTCAAAAAATGGAAAAGACAACAGATCTAGCGATTTATTCAGAGGTGTTGATAACATTTTCCAATTGGCATTTAGAACTGGAGATATTTGGAATTTGATTGATGACATTTTTAGCATGTGGGAAGACATTGGCATTAAAAACCAGAAGGTCAGAAAGTCTAAGCCATTGATATGTAGCAACAATAAATCAGCGCCTGAACTGAAGCAACTTCCAGACGATATGACCATCACGCCTTGGAGGGCGATGCAAGGAGTGAAAGATGAAAAAATTGTCAAAACAATATTATCTCGTGTGAAGTCGGGGGAATTATCATTGGAAGAAATGTCTGAAGAATTTCAAAAGTAAGTTTGCTGAATTATTTTTACTTATTTCCAGGATTATAGTTATCTTTTAACTAAAACATGTTATTGGTAGTATTTGTTATACATATCAGTATATTAACTTTTTCTTACTTTATCTATGCAGTCACAAAGTTTACATGAAAATTCAGGAACAAATGGTTAAATTGTTGAATGAAGATAGTTGGGATGATGTTGTACGCAACTATCCAGATTCAAGTTCTACATCAACATTGAAAGCTTTTTATCTTGCATTTAAAAAGGTAACTTGATTTATACATTCAGTTTTAATCATCTGTGTACTATTTTTAATTTAAATTAAAACTTACACATACATTTGTTTGTTTGGTAAAAGATGAAGAAAGAAGATAATGGAGCACCAGACAGTTTCAAGACTTTTATTGAAAAAATAAAGATTGAAAGACTGAGAAAGCAACGTATTAAGAATGTTGAACTTGATCCAACTCTTAATCATTTCATTTGGAATGGGCTAGACACTATTCAATATCAAGTAATACAAGGCGACTGTGAAGACATTGCGAAACTCATACCAAAAAGGGATTATGCCCTCGTTATTGCAGATATTCCCCATGGTTTCAATATTCCAAACATTTGCTATGATAATGACCCTTATACTTATCAAGCTTTTAATAAAGTGGTGGCGGGATTTAAGGAAGTGACGTCATCACCATTATGGAGATTTGTGACATTTCATTCAGACACACAGTTGGCAATGTTATTGTCAAGCTTCAAGGGGAAAACAAATTCAAGGATGCAGCTTACATGGTAAGATGTTTAAAGGTATATTTGATTAATGTTGAAAAATTAATTTATGTACAAGTTAATTGAAATTTTACTATTTTATGTTACAGGCAAAAGTCAAATCTTCTTGACAATGAAGATCAACAATTTATAAATGACTGTGAGTTCATTCATATTGATAGTTGGGCAAAAGATGATAGCCATATGTCTATGATTTTTAATCGGGTGGACAAAAAGAGTCATAGCCAAATACTGTCTTATGATGCTGTTGTGAGAAAACTAACATATGAAGACAAAGAAATGAAAGGAGAGATAGTTAACATTTATCAGAAACCACAATTATTGATTAACTATCTTATAGACATATGTTCAAATGAAGGAGATTGGGTTCTGGATTTATTTTCTGGCTCAGGTACGTTTTGCCACATGGAATTGAATTTCAATATGTTCTTTTTTTTAATTAATATGTCATTGTACTAATTTACTTCATTATTTTTTTGTGCTTGATAATTAGGTACAACACTAGCATGCTGCCTTCAAAAAGGAAGAAATTGCATTGCAATTGAGAAAGATCCATTACAATGCAATTTCATTCAGCAAAGAATTAATGCTCTCCAATTTCTTCCAGATGCAATGCAAGAAATTGGGTTGAAGAAAGGGGACTTTAGTGAATCACGTGTGGCAAAAAAGGCAAAGGAACCCCAACCACCATTACATGGAATGTATGGAAAGACACATATTGGGGGATTTGCAGACATGAAAGACCCATTAGAAGAGGAAAATGAGCAAAATGAAACAGAAAATATTGTGGAAGAGGACAATGATGAAACTCTAGAGGACGAAGAGTTTGGATTACGTGACATTCTTGATTAAATTTAAGTTATGCTTGTAACTCAAGCTTTGCAATGTTTTGACTTTGACATTTTATGAGAAGAATAAACACTCAATTAGGGTTGTTATACGTTCAATATTGGTAATATGTGATTTTTGCATTGATTTTTAAGTTAATCATTTTTTTTTGAAAAAAAAGTAGTTATTATTATCCTTTTGACATGAAATTCATAAAAAAAAACTATTATTTGACCATTTTTAGTTAATATTTTTGTATAAAATTTGTGATTTTGACATGTTAATTCTAGCAAAAAATTATCAAAACGTTTAGTTTTTTTGTTATATTTATGTTAAAAATGGTTATTTTTTATGTCCATTGTTAAAAAATGTTGTTTTTTAGAAACAATTATTTCATGTCGATTGAAAAATTAATTAAGGGGGTTGAAAAGATGTCTAAATATGTAGATTATCTAAAATTCAAACTATCGACTTTATAATTTAAAAACGCAAAACAATAAAAAGCCCACTAAAAAAAAAAAAAAATTAAGATAGAGAACAAGAAAATATGAATACAATGACGACTTCAAAAACTATCAAATTTAGAAAATAATTTTTTACATTTCACACACTAGAAAATTTAAAGTCAAAAAATAGGTCTTTTAAAAAAAGGGTGTGATGCAGAATACACACTTTTTAAAATCAGGATGAAAATCACTACCATTCACCGAGCCTCACCCACTTAATGCACATGAAAAAAATTAAAGTTCCAAAACGCATGTTCTTAAAAAAACATGTGTATTCTGCATCAACACTTTTGAAAATCGGGTCATTTTTTTGCCACCTCTACAAAAGAAACTAATCTGGAAGCATATGCCATATATGCCATGATCCATCCTTCTTGTGCACTAATACTACTGGAGCAGAGAAAGGAAGCATAATCTGGACACATATGCCATGATCCATCCTTCTTGTGCACTAATACTACTGGAGCAGAGAAAGAACTTTGACTAGGTTGAATTATACCAGCCTCTAACATTTCTGCAACCATACGTTCAATTTCACTCATTTGGGCATAGGGATATCTGTACGGCCTAATGTTTGGAGGAACACTTCCTAGAATCAGATGAATAGCATGATCATGATCACGAATAGGTTGGAGACCCTTGGGAATCTCAAATACCTTGGAGTGATTGTCCAAGAATTTTTGGAGATCTGGAGAAATAGATGATTTCGATGTGGAAACATCTAGCGAACATAATTGTGCAATTACACCTCCTTTTTCCTTTTTTAGAAGCTTTGTCATACTGTTAGAGCTGATTATCTTTCTCAATTTCCCTACAATACCCCTTAATTCAACTTCCTTTCCTTCAACAGAAAATTTCATGAAAAGTTCTTGAAAATTAAAAGCTATTGTACCCAAGGATTGTAGCCATTGGACTCCTAGTACAACATCAGCACCTCCCATTGGAATGGAAAGCATTGGGCTAGCCAATACATATTCTCCCATGTATAGCTTGATATTATGGTACTTTCCAGAGAAATTTATTGTTCCTCCATTTGCAGCCATCATTTGACACTCTGGTGCTGGATATAGGAAGTAATTCAATTCTTTTGCTACCTTACAATGAATAAAATTATGGGTACTTCCTGAATCAATCAACACTATACCTTTGTCTTCTTGATTTCTCCTTCTATCTTGATGGTTTGAGGAGTGGTAATTCTAGCCAATGCATTACAAGATATGGGCAGATTCATTTCTTCTTTATCTAGACTTTATTCCTGGAGTATATCCTCTTCTTTTTATCTTTCTTTCTCCTTTTCTTCTTCCTCTTCACAATCTATGTAGAATAATTTCTTCTCAGCACACTTATGACCTTTAGTGTATTTGCTATCACAACTGTAACAAAGCCCTTTTGCTCTTTTTTCTTCCAATTGTTGTGGTGTCAACCTTATAGGTTGTGGAAGACTAGGGGCAACAACACTTCCATCTTTATAGTTGTGAGTGGTATGCTTCCTGGTTGCCATAACTTTGCTTTCCATTTTTCTTGCTAACCTGAATGCCTTCTCTAATGATCAGGTTCCCAAAGGCGAACATCATGTTGGATGTTATCCTTTAAAGTCCCTATGAACACATCAATCCTATGCTCCTCTGGAATATTTTTTACCCTTATGTTCAATTTTTGGAACTCCTCGATGTGCTCCATTATTGAAACCTTTTGTTTGAGACTTATCAATTGGCTAAAAAAAGTGTTGCTTTTTGTATCCTCATAATGTGTTGTCAATTCTTCCGTAAAAATTGCCCAAGTGATAATTTGTTTACGAGAGCAAAGCCATTGATACCATACAAACTAATTTGGTTCCAAATATAAAGTTGCAATACGTACCTTTTGTGTGTTTTGCACATTATTGAGATTGGAAAATTGCTCCATATGTAATATCTGGTGGGCCTCAGTATTGCAACAATAATGCTGCAACTCCTAGGACTCCCTTCTTTAATTTTATCAACCCGGTAGTTCGTAACAAACTTGGAAGCTACGGTGCTGTATGCACAAGTACTAGCTCTTGCCGCAGCTGTCACTTGATCAGCTGGCACAAGTCCACTAGGGGCTTAAGCCAACTTCTATGAGCTCTTAGAATACGCTTTTTAACTGATGGATGAAAGCTAACTCAAAGGAAGCTAATCTACTTGCGAAAAGAAACTGAAAGCCAAAAAGAAACGCAAACCCTAGCAAACCCTAATTCTACCAACTAGTCCTACTGATGCAAAGGAGAGCATGCAAACTACTAAAAGAGATGCCATTACTTCTATGAAGGTAAAATACATGTGTCTAGACTACCTCTATCTGAAGAAAATATCTTTTTGTATTTTTGTTTAAGTTGTTGGAATTATCATGCATGTGCTTCTAACTATTTTTGACTGTGCAGAGGTGGATCAAGGAGGAGAAATGCTTGGGAAAGGTTGGGAAGGTTCAGAGAGGGTCTAAGGGGTCCCTAACACCCTTCCAGAGAGTCTCACAAAGTTTGGCTGCCAAGAAACCGTGTTTATGAGCTTCTACAGGAAGTCTGCAGGGGTTCTACAGGATGTTCAGGATTTCTACAGGATGTTCTGTAATTCTTCTACAGGATGTTTCGAAATGGGATTTTGGAGCATGGATGGAGGGAAAAAGATGGAGGAATGAGTATGGAGGTGAAATAGGGGTGTGAAGAGGTCTAGGACTTGGTGGATGAGGCTAAGGAGCGATTGGATTTGTTCAAGGATGGAGGAAGCGATGATGCACAAGAATGTAGGAATTAGGGCAAGGTGGGGAAAGTATGGCAAATGAAGGGTACGAATCATGGACTAAGGGTTGGAGTAGATTATCTGATGGATTATGAGTAGATAGAGAAGGATAATAGGTGCTCTGAAAGTTATTTTTCGAATTTAACAAATGAAGACTTGGAAAATCAAGAACCTAATTACCTTGACCTAATCTGACCTAGATAATAGCAAAAGAAATGGAACAGAAGTTTATTTGCACAAAATGAGATGAACTAACTATGAAACTAAGCAATCATAACCCTAAGCATGCATTCAAAACTGATATCAAGTTTGAAAACTAAGAATCCAACACTAATACTTGCATGGTGAAGCAAAACAACGTTTTTGTGGGCAGCAAGGTCACCTTTGTCGCAACTCACGATCCCACTCACGATCCCACTAAGGGAGAGGTAAGATCAAAGGTGCTTGAGCCCCTTTTTCCAAGGATACTTTATGTTATTAATCTATCCAAATCAATCTGAACATGAAAATCTACTTTAATCATCAAAAGCAACCTAAATAACACAACAAGTTTTAAATCTAAATAGCAGATTTTACTCTAAGAATGCAGCAAAGACACATGAAAGTAAACAAAGGAGGTACTGGGAGCTTGAGATGGGCCCAACCCCAAGAGCTACAGCCTCCTAAGAGAGATTTAGAGCTGGTGCAAAGCTGGATTCATCTTTATTGAGCAAGAAAAGAAGAGTTACATCAAAACTGTCCACAAGGGAAACTTGAAAATGAGCTGAAAGCAAAGCTAATCTATTGCTTAAAAATTGAACTACAAAATGACTAACTACTGGCTAACTACTAGCTGACCAAAATGAGGCCCTAAGCCTTCTTATTTATACAAATTGAGGACCCCAATAGTCCTCCTAAACTTTAGGGACTCGGCTGCCCAAGACCTGTAGTTAACAGCAGTCCTACTTGACTTGCTTGGCTGCCCTTGTGCTGATTGATTTGGTGGCCCTTGAACTCCGAGCTGATGGTGGAGAATTCGAGGTAAGGGCCCATAAATGAATGGAACACCTTCCTAAAAATACTCTCCACGAATTTGGCTGCCAAGTGCTCATTTCAACCATTGACTTTGTCTCCAAATTGACCAAAAAGGCTACACAAAGCACACATTAGACTTGTTGGCATAATGACTAACCCAATTCACTCTATTAGCATAAATATAATAAAAAACATGCAATAAACTAATGAGAATGGTGGATTAAGTCGAATTAGGTGGTTGAATGAGCCCAAATAATCATACGTTTTTGGGGCTCATCAATATCCATGTATCGGGATCCTTGCCATCAAACATCCTCATATCGATTTTTGGAATATGGTGGGTCTTTGATCCAACATTAGAGTCTATGAAATCATGATTAACATTTATTTTGTTCGCATCATGAGTTTCCTTTACTACCCTTTCACCATTAGTAAGTATTTCTTGTAGAAAATTTGTCAAATCTATGTTCAAATCTGCTATGCCTGTCTTCAAATCTATCTTCAGATCATCCATCTTAGCTTCCATGCCCTTTATCTTAGATTCCACGCCATTTATCTTAGCTTCTGTTAGCTTTTGTGAGAGTGACATTTGTTGCACTTGGTCTTGTAATTTTGATATATCATGTAGCATTTCTTCCTCTTCTTCATGAGTCATGCTAGAGATTTTAGGTTGCTTACTAGGTGTTTGCATTTTCTTTCCTCAGGGCACCAGTTGCCGATAATAATGCTCTAATATGCCCTTTGAATTCCTTCAAAATAATTTTTCAAACCAAGCTTAAGCAAAAATTTAAAAAAATCTACACGCCTTTTTTCACTTTGTAGGAGCTCGATATTGGCTCTCATGTATCTCTGTAATTTCAAATCATCTAGTTCTTAAATTGTGACCTGCAGTAGCCCTCTATGTCCTCTTTCCAATGCCACCAGTCTGATCCAAATTGGATTCTCCAAGGAAGAGTAATGCGAAATATCCCACAGTGACTTGATTATAGACTAGTTTAGTAGAGCGAATTTGTACAACATGCCACGTGTCCCTATTTAGACCTTTGGCTCTGAAAATATATACAAGAAACTATAGTTCGTCCTCTTTCTGTGCCTTCTTATGAAATTTCAATCCGATGCACAGAGAGAAAGTTATGACGATTTTCCCCGGGTCACTTGTTTGGAATGTAATTCAGGAGTCTCCAAAAAGATCGACTTTCTCAGATCATATTTCTGCAAATATAGCGCGAAAAGCTCTAAAATTCGAACCCGAGGTTCAGCGCGATTTCTTCTCAAATGGGGTTTTGTTTGGAGCAGCGAAACCCTAGAATCCAAAGCTCTGATACCAAATGTTATGAAACTAGCTCACAAAAAGATAGAAAATATAGATCAACACCTTAGAATTCAGCCTCTTCGAGGGGGCAACCTCATTTACATTACACAAATGAATGATTCTTTGATGATTCAAATGAAAAAACCTCCTTTCTATATATAGCAGTCTAAGGAGTCTCAATATAACCCATCCGACCTAACAATAATAATATAAAGGCTCAAAAATAACAATAGAGGGATTCTATGGGGCACAGTAATAGCAATATGGGGACAATAGGGGCACAAAAATATTAATAAGGGATACAACTACAATAGTAATGGGGTAATCACTAGTATTATAGGGACTTAACAGTGTTCACGCATGTTTGGAGTGAAACAAAGTAGAAGTGGTTATCTTGCTTGAACAAGCATCATTCTTTCCATTCATTCATTGTAATAATAAGTTGAATTTATATGTCACCAGGCATCTCCGAGCTACAACCTACGAGAGTTTCTTGGAGTGATAACACTTATTATTATGATTTTTTGGCACTTGTCGTAAATTAAAAAAATATTATTTTCTATAATTTACTTTGTAACATATTTTAATATTTTATTTATATTTTTTAACATTTAATTTATTTTTAAAATTTAATTAGCAATTACATTTAAAGATGTAAATCATGTCTATAAAAAAATATAAATATAAATAAATTCACATTTTTTGCTTTCTAATTTCACATATACATAATCCTTAGTTCATGTGTATCATCTAAGAGAAAATCTTAGGGATATGCAAAAGTTTATTACGGATTGAGCTCTTGATATGATAGTGATTTATATATTCTTAAATCCCATGTCATTATCAAGGGCACTTGACTACAAGCCCTCTCTTCTACATGTGGTATCTTCACATAATTAGGATTAATAGCATTGCATGGTGGGAAAATGCAATTGTTCAAATGAAAAACCACAAATATTGGAAACTATAGGGTTTCAATTCTACTTTAGAAAAAAATTTAAAAATAAATAAATAAAATAACAAGTTGTGCAAGATCCTTGTTACCCAAGTCATTGTGACCCATAAATCCAATCTTAACATCACCTATTATATTTTTCATATCAAAACTTTTGCATCTTTCTAATGTTGTTTTATGTCAGTAGATAGTTGTCATTGGTTTGGTTTATCTTTCTAGAGAAATCTCACCTTTCTCAATTAATTCCTATTAATTAATCACTTTTCCTAAGTTACACTTAGGAAATATTTAATTACTGACTAATTAACTTAATTGAGTCATCTCTGTAGAAATTCTCACTGTAGATTAACCTGATAATGCAATATAACTAAAGCAAAATACTTTAATCTACTTCTACAACCAATTTTGCAGAAGCTTAAAAAATTTGAGCAAGATCAAGCTGAACACATATAACCAGAAGAAGAATCAATGCACTTGAAACACAGAAGAATACTTAGGGGAAAGCCTCAACTAAAAACCCCACTATCTGTATTATCATACAAGGTGTAAATATTTCAGAATTACACAAAGCCTTAGCTCCCACAGCTAGCTAGCTTTCAGTACAATCCTCCTGGATGCTCATAGGGAATCAAAGCTTCTCACAAAGTTTCTCCTCTGCCCTCCAAGCCTCCTATTTCCTTGCGCAGTTTTCCCTGGGTGATTCAGTTGTTACCAAATTGTAACCCCGATCTCACACCCTGTAAAATTGCGCGATCCTCAAGGAACCTTGTTCCTTCTGCATGCATGAGTTTCCTTTATAGGAGAAAACATGAAACTGATAGTACACTGTCCCTGTCTTTAATCTCAACTACGTCTTTCTCAAAATAGACATGCATGAGTTACTAATGAGAGAATCTTTAGTTATCTGGAGTACACTGGCTGGATGCATGCATGCATTAACTGACTAAACTCACAATTAGTTCCTCAAACAGTTTGGAACTAATTTAACTGGACTTAACTCAGTAAACTGAGCTAACTAATTACAACTCAAATACAAATCAATCTTATCTCCTTAATTTAAGGGATAACTATTGCATGACTTCACAAAGACTTCTAACTTGAATTTCTCCAACTAATTAATCCATAATGAATTAATTAATTATTTCCAAGAAGCTGGTGAGACTAAATTCAAATTTTAATTTACAATTTTGATTCAAGGACAAATTAAAATTGGAATATTATGATTCTATTTTTGTCATTTCTTGTTGCTATTTTCAGCGCTCCCTCTCAACAAGAAAGGAATTCAACTCGATCTTGATCCTGAACCTTTGGAATGTTCCGCATGCAACACTTCTCTCTAATGTTTTTGCTCCAACAACTCCAAAAACAACAAAACATCCAACCTGAATCAATATGATGCATCTGTCATCAAAGTCTCTGACTGCTATTGCCTCTGTCGACTGAAAACTTTGCGCTTCTGCTGACTCAACCTGTCTGCATTGTTGTTGATCCTTATCTGTGCTCTTCAGTATCTGACTGCTCTAGCCTTTGTCACTTTGATCTCTGATTGCATCAATCCCACTGATTCCTCCCGCTACTATGTACTTTGGGTTCTCGTAGCAAGGTACGATCCATGAGATAAAACTTCTCAATGGACCTTGCCCAATTTCAGCTTTCTTGAGACTATCACTTCACATCACCCCACCTCACACCTGGAGGTATGGTTGCATGTGTTCCCTTTGCCCACTTGGCTCGAAATTTCCCCCTACTAGAGGTCTTTGCATGAGTGGATGCCTCCACTCGGTCTCCTCTCAGCATCTCCAATTGTGGCTCCTCCACAATTGTCTGAGACTTCTTCTGGGGTTGTATGTTGAGAGGTAATTTACTCTCCCTCTCCACCACCAAGTCTCTAACATTTTCCTTGCTCCTTAATGCTTTGCATGCATCTTGAACCTCAAGAGCATACAAGTTCTTAACTCGTGAACCAATTTGTTTCACCTGTCTCATGGTGATGTGTCTAAGGAAAACATTTCCCTTACTGAAGACAACATCATAGCCTTTGTCCTCCAACATCATGATCGATACCAAGTTCTTCTTTAGTCCATGCACATACTTCACATTTGTCAAGGTGATAGGAACTCCATGCTCCCTCTGAAAATCAACCGTGCCCACTCCTGAAACACTGTACTTTTCATCGTCACCCATCTCTATGCACATATTGAGGTCTTTCTCCTCTAGGGTATTGAATAAACTTTTATCTCAGGTCATGTGGAATGAGGCTCCAATGTCAAGATACCAACTACAACCCATCATCGATGACACCATGCATGTAATGAGGGTAAAGTCCATCTCGAACTAAGAGGCTAATGCCTCACCTTCAAATCCTTATGAGGATCCCTTCCTGGACTTATTCGATGGGAAATTAGTCACATAATGACCCATTTCGTGACAACTAAAGCATCTCACTTTAGACTTGTCAACCTTCTTCCCTCCATGAGAAGAATAGGAATTGGAATGAGAATCCTTCTCCTTCCCTTTCCTTGCCTTACTTGCTAAGGCCAGATTTTCTTTGTCATCCTTGGATTAAGAACCATCTCGTGTGCTCCTCTTGATCTCCTCCTGCATGAGATCAGACCACAGTTGTTTCTAATCTGGCAGTTTCTCCCTTCCATTCATAGATTCCTGGTAGCTATTCTAGCTCTTTGGAAGGCCAAATAAAGTGAAGCTCACTATATCATCATCAGCAGTAGTTATTTCCACACTACTAAGCTCATATCTGCAAGTGGTGAGCTTTTTCAGATATGTGGAAATAGTATCAACGTTCTCCATCTTGATTATTTGAAGCTTATCCTTAAGCACCAATTTCCTCTGGCCGCTATTGTTCTAGTAGAGGTCCTTCAATGTCTTCCACATTGAATATGGAGTATCCTTCCCATGGAGACTCGAGACAATATGCTCTTGAACTCCCTCGAGGATGATCTGTCTCGCCCTCACCACACACTTCTTCCACTCAGTCAACTCTCGTGCATTAGTTGAAGCTGGATTTTGGATTTCTTGATCAATGAAATCCTTCAAGCCATTGTCTTCTAATACAACCTCCATGCGATCTTTCCATGCTATGTAATTCGAGCTGCCTTCCAAGGCATACTCGAGTCTCAAGCCCTAGAACACCATTGACCAACCTGAAGTATGATATGAATTCGATTTGCACCTGCAACCCCAAACTTCAAACTTCGAATCCTCTTCTCAGTATACTGTTCACTGCTCTAATAAACTTGGCTCTGATACCATGTAGAAATTATGACTGTAGATTAACCTAATAATTCAATATAAATAAAGCAAAATACTTTAATCTACTTCTTCAATCAATTTTGCGGAAGCTTAAAAGATTTGAGCAAGATCAAGCTGAACACATATAACTAGAAGAAGAATCAATGCACATGAAACACAAAAGAATACTCAGGGGAAAGCCTCAGCTAAAAACCCCACTATCTGTATTATCATACAAGGTGGAAATATCTCAGAATTACACAAAGCCTTAGCTCCCACAGCTAGCCAGCTCTCAGTACAATCCTCTTGGATGCTCACAGGCAATCAAAGCTTCTCACAAAGCTTCTCCTCTGCCCTCCAAGCCTCCTATTTCCTTGCACAGTTTTCCCTGGGTGATCTAGTTGTTACCAAGTGTAACACTGATCTCACACCCTATAAAACTGTGCAATCCTCAAGGAACCTTGTTCCTTATGCATGCATGAGTTTCCTTTATAGGAGAAAATATGTAACTGATAATACATTGTCCCTATCTTTAATCTCAACTAGGTCTTTCTCATACTAGACATGCATGAGTTACTGATGAGACAATCTTCAGTTATCTGGAGTATACTAGTTGGATGCATGCATGCATTAATTGACTGAACTGACAATTAGTTCCTCAAATAGTTTGGAACTAATTTAACTGGACTTAACTCAGTAAACTGAGCTAACTAATTACAACTCAATCTTATCTCCTTAATTAAGGGATAATCTCCTTAATTTAAGGGATAACTATTGCATGACTTCACAAATACTTCTAACTTGAATTTATCCAATTAATTAATCCATAATGAATTAATTAATTATTTCCAAGCAGCTGGTGAGACTAAATTTGAATTTTAATTCAAGGACAAATTAAAATTGGAATATTCTGGATTCTATTTTTATCATTTCTTGTTGATATTTTCAACAATCTCTAGATGTTTTCTCCTAAAACAAATATGGGTTATGGAGTTCTTGTGTTTCTAAGCCTCTCTTACCAAAGTTGAGACTAGAAAACATGTATGATGCTACCCAGCTATAAAAAACTAACACTCCCTTTTAGTGAGGAAGTTGTTCTAGATGATCTCATAACATCCTCCCATACATGCTTTTGATGTCTAGCAATTGTAGCAAACTGCCACTACCCCCCAAGCCATTGCATAACTCTAATTTATCTGCCACTTTGTAGCTAAACCACCCTGCATTTGTGTTGTTGCTAACACTGCACTTTACCACCTATACTACTACCAACTCTGCATTGCACTACATCTGATCTCATGTTGTTGTTGTTGCTGCAACTATTTTAACTGAGAAAAAGTCTTTGAATCAATTGTGTCATATTTGTTAATTTTTCTTAGGGGTATATTGTTATTTGCTTTGATAATTACATTTCTTCATAAACACATTCAGTTCACTCCATGACATCATAACGTTATTTAGATGTACATCATTATTCATCAGCATATGGAATTATATAGAAATAACAATATCATCATCATCAATGCAACGGAACATAAATAAAAAATTAAAGAAAAACACTTACACATAGGGACACTAGGATTGGTCAGAGACTAGGGAAAAAACCCACTATGGGGAAAACTCTTTCAATTTCTTCTTCTTATTAGATTTTCATCAAATGATTCAGCAAAATAGAGTACAATGATCCATATCTTCATCCATACAACTATCCAAAAAAAACAACTACACAATAACCATGAAATGAACCCAACATTGCTTATATTCAAAATCTTTATTCTAAAGCTTGTAATGAACTGTCCTTGTCTGGAGTCAATTGTTGAACACTGAAGTCACAGAATGAAATCTTTAAACAACTAAAATTTTATTATTTAGGTCTTGGTTGCATTGAGGAGTCATGTGTGTGACTAGGAAGCTTCCAGTCGCTCTTTGGAGCCTACAAGCGAGTGACTGCCATGTACAACTGAGATTTTGAAACCTTGCATGTCATCGCAGGAAGGATGTATTATGTGTGACACCGGAATGCTTCGGTCACACGGATGATCCTGGTAGCGAGTGACTAAAATCGATATCTCTCTGTCTTGTGCCTGTGACTGAGGCCCAAAACCCTAAAACAGAAATGCGAGCTTCAAACCCTGCAATTTCATCTTCGAGCGAACTTCTTCCTCTGTGGATGAGCCTCAGACTTGTGCGATCCAAAAACCAAGATAGAAAAGTGTCTCGTCATGGTTTCCAAATGAGGTACAGGTCACTTGTGTTTATAGCCTTCCAAGGGTGTCCACTTCTCTTTATGGTCAACCTTATCAAATATGCACATTTTGGATTTTCTTCATAAGTACACTTTCCCTTGTCCATTTTGAGTGATATTTAGGTTGATTTGGGTCCTCTAGAAAAGAGGAATTTACTGCAATAATTTTCTCCATCAAATGATCTATCCAAAGTGAAACTTAATGTAGTTTAATATTTTAACACTCCCTCTCAACTAGGGAGAATTCCACTTGCATCATGTCACGTGTATCCTGTCATCAAATCATATTCAATCACAAGCATCTCATCATCACGTATTGTCACTATTCATCTCGATTCATCTCTTGCTTATTCATGCTTATCTCTTGATTTTCACTGCTCATATGTTGAACATTCTGGAATCCAAAAGAAAAAGAATTTTGACATAGGATTGTAGCTCAATCTACCGCCCTCTGTCCATCAGGAAGCCATTGATACCACCTGGAATCTCTGCCAACAGGGAGCCCAATGCTACCACCTGAGAAACATTAACGGGGAGATAAATCTACGACCTGCATCATCATCACAAAGCATATCATCATGGAGCGTATCTCAACCTAGAACCACATCAAGGAGCACACCTCAACCCGAAATCTCATGGGGGAGCTACTACCGCAACCCAATATTGATCAATAGGTGATATAGGGGAGTTACTACTCAACCCATCCTATTTCCTACTGATCTTCCCAACAATGACCCTCAAAAGTCATGTGGTAGAACTCCTGCATCATAATCAACTTGGGTTGTACACTCTCAACCCGTTGTCCAGACAGGGAGCTGTAATCCCAACAAGCCCAGATTGTGGGTATGATGCTAATTGGGGTATACTCTTCAAAGACCAAAGATAGATAAAACCAGTGAGGGGCAGCGATAGTGATTCTAGAGGAGATTGCATTTCCAGAGAGTCAATTGCAGGAGGGTCAAGTTTTCCTCATTGAGATTGCACAAGCAGCTTCAAAGGAGGAGTTTGATGAACTAGAGTGAGGATTGATTCAGTTGCTAGAGGCTGGGAGAAATTCTAGAAGGCCTAGCGAGTCATTATTAGAGGTCGAGTTAGGTTGGTTTCCTTGATCATAGTAGCTTCAAGGTAGTGTGAGTTTCGCGTGAACAGAAACAATGTAGAGGCTGATGCAGGGAAAATTTGAGTGGGTTGATTGTGCTAGTTTTGGAGTTGGATCGGTGACGAGTGAGACAAAATTCGTTTCATTAAATTTTTGGCCAGATTATCTTGTAGAGGATTTTCAGATTTGGGCATCCAAGTTGTACTCAAAATTTCACTGTTGCATATAATACTTTCATATGTTGCACCGATTTTCCTGCATTGGGTTTTTCCGTGGACATTTGTGCAAAAATAATTGTCATATTTTATGTGTGTGCTATATATTTCTTAGTTCATGTTTATTTTCTGCAACATTTTTATTTGTGAAAAATTGCAAAGTGATTTATTCATTGTTTGTCGTATCAAATAAACTGCATAGTTAATCAATTAGAAGAATAAATTTCCAGTTTCTACAATTTAAGGAAATTTTCACATCAAGACCAACTATGCAATATATTTTCAAAAATTTATAGAGAAAGAAGCAAGTTTTCTCAACCTAACTCTTGTTGATTAGTCAACATTCTTTACACTAATGTAATAGAAGGGGAACGACCATGAGAGCAACAATTAAAGAGGGAACGACCACCATTGAAGCAGAGCCAACCTCCATTGTCGGACTTGGCGATGGTGCAGACACATCTGCTACTGTTACTGCCCGCTCCTACCATTATCATCACAACAACAAAGTGAGCTGCAGATGTGTAGTTACTGGTGCCTGCCATTCTTTTTCGAGGCACACAACATGCCTATTACTGCTAATTGATGCTGAAAAGCCGAAATCTTAAGCATAATCCCTACGAGGAAGTCGAAATCTCAAGCAGATCACCCAAATGCGAAGCAACAATCTTCTTTCTTTGAGATTCAAACACTCGACTAGGACGAACGGAGATGTGATATCACAGAATTTGCACAAGCCTAAGGCTAGGGGGTCGCATGTATTTATAATCGTCTGCGCCTAATTTTTTTAAATAATATTATTTTTTGAAACGCGTGAATTGTGGGTTGGCCACAGGTAGGTAGACAACATGGCACTCCATGGGTGTGAATGGGATAAGCGCTTTGTTTTGGCCATCTTTTGGTACTTTTGGTTGAGCCATTCTACTCCACGTGGCAAGCGCAATACTCAGAAACAGGTTAGGGTATGACATGTAGAGTATAGTCCATTCACATGATGCTTTATGGTGAAAAATTTAAGTCGGTCCACGGTTTGATCCTTCTCCTCTCGGAAAATTCTGCTTTCATCCCGGAAAATTTCAAACCCTTATTTTATTTTGAATATTTTGGATTGTTCATATTCTAACTTCAAAGTTGGTCACATGGAAATTTTCAAATTTCAATTTCTCAAAGATGATTCTAGTAATTCTATTCAATTTGAAATCATATAAAAACTAAAGTTCCTTGATTTATAATTCTAGAAATCTTGAATCTTGCCTAAAAGTATGGTAGATAAGTCCCTGTCAAATATCTCAATTTTGAAATCATTTTTGGTAGATTAACTTATCTTAATTTTGCAATCATTTTAGCATTTCATGAGGCATGTTTATATATATATATATATTATACTTTAGATTTATTAAGGAAGAGATCAAATCTTTTTCATTCTAAAAGAAGTTTGCATCTCAAGAGATTTGATCTCTTTGGACGTTTGGCAGATCCAAAATTTAAATGGATTTAGGCTTATTTAATTATTGATGATGATGATGATGGTTAACATCCACTGAGACCAAACTTTGGTTTATTGTACCTAAAGAAATGAATTATTTAGTTTGATTTAAGATTTTATTTTTATGCTCAACAAGCTTGGAGAGAAGCTTCCGGAGCTCACTATGGCATTCTTAAGGGTACTTGCTTACAAGCCTTCTCTTCTTACATGTGGCATCATCACATAATTAGGATTAGCAACATTTCATGGTGGGAGAATGTAATTGATCAAAAGAAAAACCACAAATATTGGCAACTCTAGGGTCAAGTCTACTTTACAGAAGAAAAAAACTAACAATTTGTGCAAGATTTGTTATCCAAGTCATTGTGACCCATAAATCTAATTTTAACATCACGTATTATATGTTGCATGGAAAAACTTTTGCATCTTTCTAATCATGTTTTATGTCAGTAGATGATAGTTTTCATTGGTTTTCTCTATATTTCTTCACACAACTAGCATGTTACATAATTTTAACATATGTTTATTATTTGATGTGTTCGCATTATACATTGTGTGTAAATGCAGTGTAGTTTGGAATTTGTGCATTTCTATATGAAAATAAGGGATCAATCTTGGACATGAGATGATATTGGATCTCTAATGTATGATCTACATTTTATTGTTCAACATAGTGTTTTGAAATGTGACTTGAGAAGAGTTGTTACATTGTTGTTAGAGAATAGTGTCTAGTGTGAAAATTATGTCAAAGCTTTGCCAAGTGTGTTTCAATGTGTTGTCATTGATTGCAAAGGTGATTAGGATGAAGGTAGCAGCAAAGAAGAATGCAAGAAGAATTAAGAACAAATCAAAGAATGGAAAAGGAAAAGTTGGTGACAATGTAGAGACTTTGGAGCCATTTCTTGTATAGAAAATCATCTCAGATGTAGTTGAGACCCACTTAGATGGAAAGAGATCTAAAAGAGCTTTCCAGTGGTATGTGGAAGATCACTAATGGCCTCATGGATTGAAATTTATAGCCATTCAATGTTAGGGACCTCTAAAGTCAAAGATTATAGAGTTAAAGTGTTGGAGGACCCATTGGAGAAAACTATGAGTGGCAACATTGCTAAAAGTGGTGGACCTTTTAGCAGTGTGGATAAAACAACTAACAACATGATCATGCCAGGCGAGAGATGAGGAGTTGTGTACTAGAAGAAACTACCCCAAAAGAAATAGCATGTGCATGCAGAAGTAATAGCTAGGAAGCTAAGAGTCTGGGATTCGAGCAACAAAGGTTAAAATAGCTTTAACCAAGTGGTTTTATTTTAAAAATTAACAAAGGAAATTGTTGCCAAACCAAGGCCTAGGACCCTTTTTCTCTCTCCTCACCAAAAGACATATGGCGTAAGGTGATTGGCTCATGGATGCACAAGCGGATGATGATGTTAGCATCATGTGGCAACACATAATGGAGGACGTGGTAGGTAGATTCAGTTCTTTTAGGTTCCCTCGTGGGAAAAAGTGAGTGACATGTGTCACCACTCAAATGGCGCCATGTAGTGTTGGTGGCGTCAACATGACGTAAACCAAAGGATGCTTCCTGGGAAGAAATAGAGAGATGTACATGAGCGTTTAAGCTGGGAATACAGGAGCTGAGGAGACATGAACCAGGGAGCTAGGAGTTGGGGCAGTCACAGAAGTAAGAAGGACTTTCCCAGAAGAAAAAATCTTGGGCAGCTTGGAAGTAATAACCAGGAAATTAAATTCCGGTATGATGTCGAAAGGAAAGCCTAGAAGAAGAAATAAAAACCATAAAGAAAGAAAATCCTGGAAGGCTCTGCCCCGAAGGAAAAACAAAGGCTCAAAAAGGATATCATTGGGGGTGGCGGGCCCGGGAGAAAGAAAGATGGCCAACAATTGACATTCCTGCCAAATGAAAAAGCACTCTCTAGGACTTGGTTTTGTGGTGTTTTTCTATGTGTATTATGACCAAAGGCGCGAAGAATTTGCAATGTCATTTAATAAGCCCTCGAGGTTTAAGGTGTAAAAGAGCCAGCGGAAGTTGTTTTATGGTGAATGAGTTGGTAGCTATTTTTGGCATTATCGACCTTATCTCAATGGATGAGTCAACAACTTTGGAATTTGATGTTTATACAAAATATAACATCGCAACACTAGCAGTGCATGAATGAGTTGGTAGCTATGATGGCAACATGGACAAAATTGGAGGTAGATTTGGCAGTTAAGCTAAGTTTGGAGAATTGATAAAAATAGAAAAAGTCGTATTAAATCCTGTAACTAAACAAAACTAGAGAAATAAAAAATCTAAATTAGTTTTTCTTGAAGATGCAGCAAAGAAGTATTTGAAGACTTGGAGAACAAGTTCTAAAGACATATTTGAAGCAAGACAAAGGAAAAAATAACAAATCCATGCAAGTAAAGATCTAAAGGTAACAAAGTTTTAATTCCAAAAATATTAGTCCAAGTTTCTATATAAGCAGAGTTGAATTTTAAATTTAAAAAGAGTCGTGAGCATTGTGTGATGGTGAGTATGGTGTATTTTTCAATAATTATAGATTGCTAAAGGTGTTTGTAATGGTGGTTTTGGTGAGTGTTTGAGAGACAAATTTATTTGTTTTGTATAAGGGAATGGCTTGACAATATAAGTATGAAAGATGAATCATTGAGGTCATGTAAGTTGTAGCTTGCAAGTGAGGGATTGTAGCTCCTTTTAGTAGTGGCTAAAAAATATTTAGGGGTTGAAGGTCCTTTTATTAGTAGCTAATAAACTTAGGGGTTGTAGCTCCTTTCAGTTGTAGTTGATAAATCAAGGAATATATGCTTCTTGTTGGTTGTAGCTAGAGAACTTTGTAGCAACAAATTGTTGCTTGCCTTGTGAATAAATTGAAAGAAATATTTAAAGGATTTGTGTGTTCTCATCATGATACATATGTTATTTCTTGCCATGCTCATATAATTTAATTATTGGAAAGTTTTCTGGGGTCCTAGTAGCATTGCAAGTGAAAGGAAGTTTTAAAATTCCTACAATATTGATTAATCCCCCTCTTAGTATTGTCCTGGTTTCTAACAGTTGGTATCAAGCAAACTAGATTACTTCAGATCAATTTAATAGTTGGAAGAAAGATCAAGTGCCATGGAAAACCAGAAAGGAGGATTTACCAATAGGGCGCCCATGTTCAATGGAACAATCTATGTGTTTTTGAAAGTAAGGATGAAGACCTACATTCAATCAATTGGAAATGATTTGTGGGATGTTGTGGAAAAATAATATCAAAAGCCTCCAAAAGTGATTACTAAATATTAAAAGTTGGATTTTACATGCAATGCTAAAGCTATGAATGCATTACTTGTTGGCCTACCTGATTCAAAACTTGCTAAGGCTATGGACTGCACAACAACAAAAGCTACTTGGAATAAGATGAGAAATTTCTATGAAGGTAAAGCAAGTTAAACTTCAAGGTTTTAGAATGCAATTTGAATCTTTAAAGATGCATGATGATGAAGATATTGCAAAGTAATTCCTAAGAGTTGATGAAGTTGTGAACACTATAAGAGGCCTTGATGAGAAATTAGAAGAACCTGTAGTAGTTCAAAAGGTGTTGATATCTCTCCCTGAGATATTTAATCCTAAGGTATCAACCATTGAGGAGATGACAGAGTTGAATACTCTCACTTTGGACCAATTACTTGGTACACTCACTACTTATGAGATGAGAATTTCAAATGGCAAGCCTACAACAAAGGAGTCAACCTTAAAAGAAGATAATAAGCCCAGAGAAAAACATGGTGATTCATGTTGTGAATCATATAAAAAATAATCCAAGTTCGTGAGGAAGCTCAAGAGAGGCTCAGGAAAGTATAAAGGTAAGTTACCTTTTAAGTGCTTTAATTATGGTAAAGTTGGTCACTATGCTTCCAAGTGTCCTAAAAAGAAGAAGAAGGAATATGATCCTAGAGAGAAGTTCAAGAAAATTCAAAAGGAAATAAAGAAGGATAAAAAGAGAAGTATCTATACCCAAGAAGCCAACTCATCTGAAAGTGAAGGCAACCAATCCTCTGATGAGGATAGAGATGATGAAAGCACAAAAGAATTGATGCTTATGCCCATAGACAATCTAGAAATAGAAGCCATTAATTCTGATGGTGAAGAGGCCAAGGTGGATTTAGAAGGAGAGTTGGTCAGTGCTTTAGAAGAGATTGAAATGCTCAGAAAGAAAAATAGAACTCAAAAGTAGTTTCTAATCAAAGAAAAAATTGAATTTGTTGAACCATTACTCATGCAAATCAAAGAAGGTAAGAGGATACAAGAGACTTTAAATCAACCGCTTGGTGAAAAAATTCAAGAATGTGAAGGTAAAAAATAGAATTTTTTTTGTTGAGAAAGGAGTTTGAAAAGGCTAAGGCCTAGCCGAGCTTCAAGTAGAAGTTTGGAAAAATGAGAAAAAAAATAAATGAGCTTATGGAAGCTCAAAGAGTCTCCACAAATTGATCTAGTCTTGGATTTGAGGCCAAATCCATCTCAACAATAGATTCAAAGGGAAAGAAGCCAATTACCTTTATTTTGTAGCTAAAGATGGTGAAAATTCAACAAAAAAAGAAGGGTCAACATAGAAGAAAAAAGACAAAGCTTGTGTGCAGCCTAATAGCTAGGAAAAACTAACAAATAAGAGGAGGATTTTTTCTTGGCCAAAGACTATTAATGTTGGAGATGAAAATCAAAATTCATAGAGATTAGTCCAACCAATGTTCATAAATTGATTTGTTTCCAGGCATTCAAGCATATTTCCAAGCTATTTCTTTAGTTGTACCAACTATAGGCACAAGGTAGTGAACTACAGGGTGAATTTATCATACAAACAACTCAAATCAAGAAGAAGGAAATATAAGCAAGATAAAAAAATTCAGATAGAGGATAGGGAGACCCAAGTATAACAATTCCTTTTCTACTTTGAATAATCCAATCCAATGTTGTAATTATCAAAACTTTGGGCATAGAGAAGCTAAGTGCAGATTCAAGAATAAAAGGATTGATCCAGTTATTGAGAAAACCAGTAAAGAGCCCAAACTTTGGAAATAAAAGGAGAATTCAGAACAATGCAACATTGTATTATATGCACAGAATGAAGGTAGTCATTGGAATGTAGACAATTGTTGCTACAAACACATGTCAGGAAACAAAAGTGATTTTTTGACAAGGAAACCAATTGAGAAAGGTAATGTAACCTTTGTTAATAATGCACCTAGTAAGATTGTTGGAAAAGGAATTGTCAGTCTGTCAAATGGAAGAGGTAAAGCCAAGAATGTCTTATTTGTTGATGGGATGAAGCACAATCTACTCAGTGTGTCTCAAATGTGTGACCAAGGCTATGATGTGATTTCAAGGCTAAGAATTGTCAAATCAAATCTGTAGGCACTAGTGAAGTAGTTGTTGAAGTTATGAGAACAAATAGAAATGTATAGGTTATGAAAGAGAAGACACATAGGTGTTTCTTATTGAAGATTGATGAGAGATGGCTATGGCACAAGAGACTTGGAAATCTGAATTTTGATCAAATAGTCAGATTGGGAAAAATACTAAAAATACTGCTTGCAAGTCTTGTCAGTTGGGTAAGCATGCTTGAGTAGCATTCAAGTCCAAGGAAATCTCATCAACTAATCTATTGTGGTTAGCTCATATGGACTTGTGTGGCCCAACAAGAACAAAATCACCCACGGGTAAATTGTATTTCATGCTTGTCATTGATTATTGCAGCAAAATTATGTGTGTTTCTTTTCTTAGAGAGAAATAAGAAGCCTTTGAGAAGTTTAAAGACTTTAAGGGCATGGATGAGAATGATACTGATTGTGAAATCAAGAGCATAAGGTCTGATAATGGAGGTGAATTCACTTCAAAAGAATTTGATGACTTTTTCAAGCAGGATGGCATCAAAAGTTAGTTCACTATATTAGAGACTCCACAACAAAATGGCATAGTAGAAAGTGTTAATAGATCAGTTCAACACATTAGAGAAATTTTGAGGTAAAAAATGGGCCTCAAAAGAAAAATGTACAACTAAAATGAAATTTATAAGAACTAATAGGATTCAATATGATGATGTTAGCCATGGGGGATGATTCACCATTTTTGGAGTAAAAAAGTAAAAAAAATTAAAAATAAACAAAATAAAAGACTACCTTTTCAACTCGTATTTTCAACTTATCTCCCTACATTTTTACTCAATTTTTGAGCGGGATCACTAATTATATACACCATTTAATTCCTCATCCAAGGACTACCCATGTTTCATACTTTTGATGGACCTTCCTACGTGAAAAATACGAAATAAATGAAAAAACGTGATTGCAGTCATGTTTTTCCATGTATTTTTCATTTTTCCTATAGCAGGGTCCATTAAAAGTATGCAACATGGGTAATACTTGGATGAGGAATTAAATTATGCATCCAATGAGTGCTCCCACTCAAAATTTGAGTAAACCTATAGTGAGATAAGTTGAAAAAGTAATTTTTTCTTTGTTGCCCTCTAAAATTTGATGATGTAATATAATATTATTTTATTATTTCAACTATTATTTTATAATATTCCTTAGGAGGCCCATCTCTGGCCTCAAAATTTCTCTAATGGGTTAGCCAGAGTCATGATGGGAGGAAGAAATGTTCAACATATATTTTGGGTCAAATCCATTCATACAATAGTAGTGATTCTCAACAAATCCAACTTTAGTCCAAACAATGATAAGACTCCCTATGAGCTTCGGTATGGTAGACCTGCTATAGTCAAGCATTTCAAATATTTTGGAAGCAAGTTCTACATCAAGCGGAACAATGAGAAGCTTGGTATGTTCGATGCAAGGGCTGATGAAGGTAATCTTCTTGGATACTCTCATAATAGCATGGGATATAGATGCTACAATAAAAATACAAAGAAGATTGTTGATTGTATTTATGTCAAAGTGGATGAATATGTTGAATTTTAAGTCAATCAGTTAGTAAATATGACCTTCCCTGATCTAGCCAATAATGATGATAAGGTCAAAGAGCTACCTTTAGATGAATAAAGTGAAGAGAAAACTACTCCTCAAGCCAAATATCCTTCAAGGTATGTGCAAAACACCACCCAACTAATCAAATTGTTGGTGATTCAAACACAAGTTTACAGACCAGAAGGAAACTACTAAATCCGCCTACTCAAACGCATGTAGCTCTATTATCCATGGATGAACCTAAGGATGTTGCGCAGGAAATTCAGGATGATAATTAGTTAAAAGCCATGTAGGAAGAACTGGACCAGATAGAGAAAAATCATACTTGGGAGCTTGTTCCTAGGCCAACAAATAAGAATTTCATTGGCATGAAATGGGTATTTAAGAATAAGTTGAATGAGTGTAGAGAAGTGGTAAAAACCTAGGCAAGATTAGTGTGCAAAGGCTATGCTCAAATCGAAGGTCTGGATTTTGATGAAACTTTTTCTCTTGTTGCTCGATTAGAAGCTATTAGAATGTTTTTGGCATTTGCTTGTTTCAAGAAGTTCAAGATATATCAGATGGATGCCAAATCTAGTTTTTTTAATGGAGAACTACATGAAGAAGTTTGTATAGAACAACCAAATGGTTTTCAACTGTCAGATTAACCCGATTATGTTTGCAAGTTCAAAAAATGCCTTATATGGTCTCAATCAAGCCCCATAGGCTTGGTTTTCCAAGTTGGAAAATTACTCGCTCAAGTGTGGTTTCAAAAGAGGCAAGGTGATAGTAATTTGTATGTTAAAGCTAATGATGGAAAATTAGTAGTGGTAGTTTTCTATGTTGATGATATTATATTTGGTAGTGGTTCAAATCATCTAACGTGCTAGTTTCCAACTAATATGAAAGCAGAATTTGAGATGTCTATGCTTGGAGAATTCTTGTACTTCCTTGGATTGCAGATTTCACAGACTTCCAAAGGAATTTGCATCTCCTAAATCAAGTATCTAAAGTAAGTATTGAAGAATTTTGGCATGGAGAAGGTGTTATTTAGTGAGCACACCAATGGTTATAGGTTGCGAGCTTTACAAGATTGATGGATCACTAGAAGTGGACCAAACTCTACGCAAGTCTATTATTGGTAGCCTCCTATATTTGAAAGCTTCAAGACCAAACATTATGCAGGTAATTCATATTTTTGGAATATTTCAGGCAACCCCCAGACAGAGCCATATTCTAACAACGAAAAGGATTCTTAGATATCTCAACGCCATGATGGACTATGGACTTTAGTAACCAAGAGTTTAATATTTTTCACTAATTGTTTATACTAATGTTGATTGGGCAGGTGATGTAGATGATCAAAATAGCACTAGTGGTGGTGCATTCTTTCTTGGAGAATGTTTAGTTTCATGGTTGAGAAAGAAGTAGGCTTCAATCTCACTATCTACTACTAAAGCAAAATATATAGCAATATCTTATTATTGCAATAAAATATTTTGGATGAAGTAAACTTTGTAAGATGTACAAATGTTTTATGATCAACCTATTCCTATTAGTTGTGACAATACAAGTGCCATCAACATGTCAAAGAATTCTATTTTTCACTGAAAGACAAGGAATATTCCAATAAAGTACCACTTCTCAGGAGAGCAAGTTGCAAATCAAACAGTCAAGATAGATTATGTATCTACAAAATAATAGGTAGTTGATATCTTCACCAAACCTCTCTCAAGAGATGAGTTTGAATATTTAAGGTAGAGACTAATTTTAGATCCTCTTGCCTCCTTCCACTATATCTTCCTTATAGGGGAATAAAGGCAACTAGCAAGCATTCAACATATTAAGATGGAGTTGCTAGGTCCACAAGATCCACATGACAGGGGAATATTGATGACAAGGGGAGCATGTTGGTGTCTTCGCCATTGATGTCAAAGGGGAAGTAGTATTGTTGATCAAACAAAAAATGGAGTAGTATTGGTGATCAAACAAAATATGGAAAAGAACTTTAGACTAAGGGGAGATGTCTTAGTGAACATAAAGGAAAGGATAAGTACTCCAAAGTAGGTTAGAAGTGCATTTTAGGGGGAGCCGCATCCAAAGGATTCTAAAGGAGGAGAAGATGATGATGCACACTTTGTTTCTTTATGGTGTTGATTTTGTTTGACCAAGGTGTTGCCATCAATGCCAAAGGGGGAGAATCTTAGAAATATGTTGTCATTGATGGCAAAGGTGATTAGGATGAATGCAATAGCAAACAAGAATGCAAGCATAATGAATAATAGCTCAAAGAATGGAAAATACAAAGTTGGTGATGATGTAGAGAATTTTGATCCATTTCTTGTATATCAAATCATCTTAGATGTAGTTGAGACTCACATATATGGAAAGAGCTCTGAAAGATAATTCCAGTGGTATGTGGAAGATTAGAAATGGCATCCTACATTGAAAATTAGAGCGAGTCAAAGTTATGGACCCCTAAAGTCAAAGATTGCATAACTAAAGAGTTGAAAAATGTGCAACAAGAAATGTTAAATTTAGAATGTGCTAAAAATAGACCTGTCTAAAAATAGCATGTCTAAAAATAGAAATTTGGCTAGTGAGGTCATTGGCCATATTGGGTGAGAGGTGAAACTACTAAAAATAGAAAGTTCTAAAAATAGCATTTCTGGGTCCCTTCCTATTTATAGTAGTCCCTAGTCTATCTATAGGAAGTAAAATTAATTTTGGTCTTAATAGTAGTTGGAAATATTAATTAATTAATTCAGTTGAGTTAATTAGTTAAGGAAATTCGAATTTGAAGTTTTTGTGAGCATGCACATGAGTTGTCCCACTGATTGAGAAATTCATCCTTAATTTCCTCCACTGATTGAGGGAATAAGTATGAGTTCTATAATGAGAGAATCAGTTGACTTAGTTCTAACTAGTCAAGTCCAGTTAGATTATTTTAACAAGTTGTTAAAATAATAAAATATAGTTTGTTAATGCTTGCATGCATTTGACAACTATTATTTCAGATAACTGAGCATTCCCTCATGGATAACTGATGCATGTCAGTTCAGACAGAGACCCAGTTGAGATCAGATGAGGGACAATGTACTATCAGATGCTTGGATATTTCTAGTAAGTATTCCTTGCATGGAGAAGGATCTATTTCTAAGAGAAATACGTATTATAGGAGATTGGAGGACTTGTGGCCTATATATTGAGACCTAGTTAGTCTATGATCTTCATCTTCTAATTACAAAGAGAGTAGGATAGCTATTGAGCTGATTCTTTTTGTATGTTGTTGAGGATCTCCACTTGATTGATAATACATGGTTGGGGTTTTATGCTGGTGCTTTCCCCTGGATATATCTTGTGTTATGTGTGATTATTTCTCTTGATCAGTTATGCATGTTTCTACTTGATTTTGTTCATGAATTCAATTATGCTTCCGCTTAATGTTTTGTAGAAGTAGAACAAGTATTATGCTTTAGGACATTGCATATATCGGTTTGTTCTACAGGTGAAATTTCTACATGGTATCAGAGCACAGGTGATCAAGCAAGAACAATATACTAGTAGGAGAAATTTGAAGTTTATTATTTGGGATATAGATCTCAAGTTCTTATCACATCTATTTCATTGATGGTGTTCTATGGTTTGAGGCTTGAGTATGCCCTTGATGGCAGCTCAAACTATATAGCTTGGAAGGATCGCATGGAGGCAGTTTTGGAAGATAATGGCCTTAAGTATTTCATTGATCAAGAAATTCCTAAGCCTACTGACAAGACTAATCAGGTGGAATGGAGGAAGTGTGTGGCTAGAGCTAGGAGAATCCTCTTGGAGGGAGTGCGAGATCACGTTGTCTCGAGCCTCCATGGGAAGGAGACTCCGCATGCAATGTGGAAAACATTGAAAGATTTATATCATAATAGCAGTGATCAGAGGAAGCTGGCATTGAAGGACAAACTTCGAAAGATCAAGTGTGAAAGGGATGAGACGATCTCTATGTATCTGACCAAGCTCATCACATGCAGGGATGAGCTTGCAAGTGTAGGGGTCGTGACATCGGATGAGGATATGGTGATTCTAGCACTCCTTGGCCTTCCTAAGAGCTAGCATAGCTACCAGGACTCGGTGAATGGAAGGGAGAAACTGCTAGATTAGGAACGACTATGGTCAGAATTGATGCAGGAGGAGATCAGATGGAGCACTAGAGACAATTCTTCATCCATGCATGATGAGGAGAACTGTGCCTTAGTGAGTAAGGCGAAGAAGGGGAAGGAGAAGGTTTCTCTTTCCGAATCTAGTTCTTCCAATGATGGGAAGAAGGTCGACAAATAGAAAGTGTGATGCTTTTGTTGTCATGAGGTGGGCCATTATGCTAAAAATTGTCCACGGAGGAAATCCAAGAAGGGATCCGGGGAAGGATCTGAAGGTGAGCAACTTGCTTCACAGTTTGAGTTGGATTTCACACTCTTTGCATGCATGGTTTCATCCATGGTGGGAAGTGGTTGGTTTCTTGACAGTGGAGCTTCTTTCCACATGACCGGCGATAAGAGTTTGTTCAGTACTTTGGAGGAGAAAGATATCCAAACACTCATAGAGATGGGTAATGATGAGAAGTATAGTGTCTCATGTGTAGGCATGGTTATTTTTCAGAGGGAGCATGGAGCTCGCCTTACCTTGACCAATGTCAAGTATGTACTAGGAATGAAGGGAAACTTGGTGTTGATCGCGATGCTGGAAGACAGAGGTTATGATGTAGTCTTCAGTAAGGGAAAGGTTTTCCTTAGACACATCATCACTAGACAGGTGAAGCAGATTGGTTCACGGGTCAAGAACATATATGCTCTTGAGGTTCAAGATGCATGCAAAGCCTTGAGCAGGAAGGAAACTAATGGAGACTTGGTGGTTGAGAGGGAGGGTATATTACCTCTCAACATGCAGAGCCAAAAGAAGTCTCAGATGATTGTGGAGGAGCCATGATTGGTGCAACAGCTTTAGGAGGTTGTGGAGCAGCCACAACAAGGGAAGCTGAGTGGAGATCGAGTAGAGACATCTACTCATGCTGAGACCTCCAGTAGGGGGAAACTTCAAGCTAGGTGGGCTGAGGGATCACATGTAGCCATACCTCCAGGTAGGAGGTGGGGCGATATAGAGTGATCGTCCCAAGGAGGATGGGCATGATCCTTGAGGTACCCAACTTCTTGGATGAGACCTTGCTATAGGAGCCCCGATGTGGAGTAGCTGGAACTGACTGATTGGATAGAGACAGATGCGGATGCAGTGGCAAAGAGAGTGACAGTGCAGGGAATCCCAGGACAACACATAGCTAGCAGGTTGCAACAATGCGAGAGGCACAAGTGTTTTGCATAGTGCTAGGTGGCAGAGAGAGGTGTGCAATGGTGCAAAATGCATGATGTTGTAGTAGTGCGGATGTCAGAGGGAGCACTTGTCAGCAGTAGCTAGAGCTTCAACATCATAGTATGTTCCTAACCCAACAGAGTGGTCAGTTGGGAGTGTTTTTGTTCCAAGTGTTGTTGGAGCAAGTGGACCGAGTAGATGTGTTGCATGCAGAACATTCCAGAGTTATAGGATCGGGTTCGAGAGAAAGCCTTTCTTATTGAGAGGGAGTGTTGAAAAATGTGCAACAAGAAATGTTAAACTTAGAATGTTCTAAAAATAGACCTATCTAAAAATAGAAATTTGGCCAGTGAGGTCATTGGCCACATTGGGTGAGAGGTGAAACTGCTAAAAATAGAAAGTTCTAAAAATAGCATTTCTGGGTCCCTCACTATTTATAGCAGTCCCTAGTCTATTTATAGGAAGTAAAATTAATTTTGGTCTTATCATCGGTTGAAAATATTAATTAATTAATTCAATTGAGTTAATTAGTTAAGGAAATTCGAATTTGAAGTCTTTGTGAGCATGCACATGAGTTGTCCCATTGATTGAGGAATTTATCCTTAATTTCCTCCATTGATTGAGGGAATAAGTATGAGTTATATAATGAGAGAATCAATTGACTTAGTTCTAACTAGTAAAGTCCAGTTAGATTATTTTAACAATTTGTTAAAATAATAAAATATAGTTTGTTAATGCTTGCATGCATGTGACAACTATTATTTCAGATAACTGAGCATTCCCTCATGGACAACTGATGCATGTCAGTTCAGATAGAGACCCAGTTGAGATCAGATGAGGGACAATGTACTATCAGATGCTTGGATATTTATAGTAAGTGTTCTTGCATGGAGAAGGATCTATTTATAAGAGAAATACGTATTATAGGAGATTGGAGGACTTGTGGCCTATATATTGAGGCCTAGGTAGTCTATCATCTTCATCTTCTGATTACAGAGAGAGAAGGATAGCTATTGAACTGATTCTTTTTGTATGTTGTTGAGTATCTCCACTTGATTGATAATACATGGTTGGGGTTTTATGATAATGCTTTCCCCTGGATATATCTTGTGTTATGTGTGATTATTTCTCTTGATCAGTTGTGCATGTTTCTACTTGATGTTGCTCATGAATTCGATTATGCTTCCGCTTAATGTTTTGTAGAAGTAGAACAAGTATTATGCTTTGGGACATTGCATATATCGGTTTGTTCTACAGGTGAAAGTTCTACAACATGCTAAAAGTGGTGGATATTTTAGAAATGTGGAAAAAACAAATGAAAAAATGACGATGCCAGTCGAAAGTCGAGGAGCCAGGTACCGAAAGAAACTACCCTAGAATAAATAATAGGTATGCGAGGAAGTTATAGTTGGGGAGTTGGGTATTGGAATAAATGACCCCAGAAGAAATAACTCATGCATATGGGAGTTATATCTAGGAAGCTGAGAGATTGGAAGCTAGGAAACATAGGTTAAAAGAGAATTAACTTAGTGGTTTTATTAAAAATTTTAACAAAGGAAATTGTTTCCAAACCAAGGCCCAAGACCCATTTCTCTCTCCTCACCAGAAGATAGATGACACAAGGTGATTGGCCCATGGATACGCATGTGGATGATGATGTCAACATTTTGTGGCAGTACATAATGGAGGATACATGGTAGGAAGATTTGGTGCTTTTGGTCACCCTAGTGGTCCAAAACTAAGTGACACATGTTACCACTCATATGTCACCACATAGCATTGGTGAAGTCAGCTTGATGTAAACCGGAGGATACTTCCCAAGAAGAAATAGAGAGGTATGCGTGGGAATTTAAGTGAGGAAGACAGGATCTAGGGATTTGGTGAGATGGGGAGCAGGGAGCCAGGGAGCCATGGAATTGAGAATCGGGAGTTGGGGAAATTGCAAAAGTAAGAAGGACTTTCCTGGAAGGAAAAACCAAGGGTGGCTTAGAAGAAATAACCCGTAAGTAAATTTTGGTTGGATCCCAGAAGGAAAGCCTAGAAGAAGGAAGAAAAACCTCGGAGAAATAAAATCCTAGAAGGCTTTGTCCTTGAGGAAAAACAAAGGTGTAAAAAGGATAACATTTGGGGTGACGAGCCTAAGAGACAGAAAGATGGTCGCTAATTATTGTTCCTTTCAAATGACAAAAGGTGCTCTAGGACTTGGTTTTGGGGCAGTTTTCTATGTGTATTATGACCAAAGGTGTGAATAATTTTCAATGTAAATAATCCCTCAGGGCTTAAGGAATAAAGGAGCCAGTGGAAGTTATTTTATGGTGGATGATTCAATAGTTATTTTTGGCATTAATTTCCTTATCTGGATGGATGAGTAGGAAGCTTTGGAATTTGGCATTTATACCAAATATAAGTACACAACACTAACAATGCATGAAGGAGTTGGTAGCTTTGATGGTGATATGGAAAAAATTGGAGGCAGATTTGGGAGTTAATATATTTTCAGGGATTTCTTAAAAAGAGAATAAGCCCTGCTAAATATTGTAATTGAACAAAACTAAAGAAAATAGTAGGATAACTTGGTTTTTCTCAAAGAAGCAAAAACGCAGTATTTGAAGACTTAGAGAACAATATTAGAAGACATATTTGAATCAGGACAAAGGCAAAAATAATAGATCCATGCAAGTAAAGAGTTGAAGTTGCAATTTAAAAAGATTTGTGAGAAATTGCGTGAGCAAGTGTGATGGTGAGTATGGTGAATTGTTCAGTAATGAGAGATTTCTAAAGGTGTTTGTAATGGTGGTTTTGGTGAGTTTTTGAGAGACAAATTGAATTTTTTTGTAAAAGGGAATGGCTTCATGATTCAAGTATGAAAAGTGTATGAAAGTTGAATCATTAAGGTCATGCAAGTTGTAGCTTGAAAGTCAGGGGCTATAACTCCTTCCAGTAGTTGGTGGAAAATATTTAGGGGTTGAAGCTCCTTTCAGTGGTAGTTGATAAACTTAGAGGATGTAGCTCCTTTTAGTTGTGGTTGATAAATCTGGGAGTAGTTTCTTCCTACTAGTTGTAGCCAAAGAAATTTGTAGCAACAAGTTGTAGATTTCCTTGTGAAGAAATTGAAAGAAATATGTGAAGAATTGTGCATTCTCATTGTGATACATATGTTATTTCTTGCCATGCTCATATAATTTAACCGCTTGAAGGTTTATTGGTGTCCTAGTATCATTGCAAGTGAAAGGAAGTTTTAAAATTCCTACAATATTGATTCATCCCCCCTCTCAGTATTGTCCTGGTTTCTAAAACAATGTGATGTTCTTGCATATATTGGAATATCCTAAATAGATGGTAATTGACCAAGGCCATAAGAAGGATAATGGAAAGGCCACCGAATTGGGTGTATTTATGGCGGGGAAATGCTTCACAAAAGTGCTCAATGATGTGACTAAATAGTTTTGCATCGTTGAAGATCATCTTATCGACAAGTATATAGAAAAAATGCTTTAATTCTTCATGGAGAGTTGCTAGTGATTGCCCCTATAGAGATCTCATCTCCTTTATAATAGCTTGAGGGTTATATGGATTTTTAATGAATTTATGCTAAAGGTTGTGACATGAGAAAAAGGAAACTATGATAAGGAATATATTTTATTGTCAGTGGTTGCTAAGCATGCATGTTTAAAGCACCAATCAAATATGGATTTCCTATCTTGGAAATACCAAAAGGGTTTTTTCATTTCTTGAATAGTGAGTTAGAGCAATGTTAAGAGTGATGCATTGTAATGGTGGACGAGGAATATAGCAAAGTAGGAATGAAAACATGAGTATGTGTACTATCATATTTTAGGAGAAAAAATTATACGAGTTGTCGGGTTGTCTCTAAGAAGTGTATATGGGAAAAAATGTGGTTCCAACTATGGTTGTTGTGAAAATCCCAATGACCAAGCATGTTAAGGTCATGTTGACATGGTAATTGACACTCAATGATGACATAGGATTAAAAGGGCCCAATTCACTCTCCCACCCTTGAATTGGAAATAATAATATACCTACAAGGATTGTTGTATTAATTATGGATTGTTATCTACCAAAAGTGGGTATCCCAAAGGAGAATTTTTTTCTTCCCACTTGTCAACTACCCATCAATAACTATATGATTTTACAAGGATAAATTTACATAAAATCTCCATGTTCATACTCTAATTAGTTCTATTTCCCATTTGACATGCTTATTGAAGGAAGTTGGGTCATCTATCAGAAGGTACATTAACCATTCTTGTAATCATGTGCTTGCATTTAATGTTTTGGGGCATACTAATATGGATCACAAGCCAAGATGGATAATTGAACACTCTTGATTGTAGCCTTGTTCCCATGATTCACCTTGAAGGTTATCATTTTCTCCTAGTCTAGCGAGAAATTGCTACATCTTTAAGGGTATTGGAAAAATCATAAAGAAAGTTGGGTATCCCGATTCCCAAGCTATGCAAGAAAGGGAGTTAATTCATTAAACTCAAAGGCACACCAAAGTAGTGGAAAAAGTAAGCCCTCTTCTCATATAGCATTTAGATATTTTGGAGCTCCTTGCTCCCCCTCTGGTTGGTGCCATGGCTACGACTATCTTCCTTAAAAAATTTTCCACTCTAGCACCATCAATATCAAATTCTTATATGGATTGATGTGTCTACCCTTTGAAATGTACTTCATATTAGGGGCTAGAAGCACCTAATAGGGTTAAAGGCATAGTCATACCTAACACAAGTGTGACGATGCCTGAGAGATGCTCCAGGCACGATTTCTTCAATTGAAAAAGGTGTGAAAACTTGGCTACAAGTCCTAAGTTAGAAATACATTGGAAGGAAAAGATTGTGTTAACCATTTTGTGCCCATAACATTGGATATGGTCCACTATGATAATTTATTGGTTTTATCCCTAACGGTGTTAATCTCACTTAATCTTGAGGGTATGCTTTAGGTCATTCATTACTCATACAACAAAGATCCTTTGAACAATGACTTGACATCTATCCAACACCATTTAGAATATGTTTTTCCCATTCTTGAGAGGAGAGTTGATCTTGCAACCATAAAATTTCCCTCTTAAGTTGAACATTGGGCTTTGAGGAGCCTTCTTTGCTACACCTCCAAATGTTGAAATGTTGTACTAGGAAGCCAAGGCATTGAATTATTTTATGATGGGTCTAAATGAACCCAAGACTCCCCTAAGCTAGCCATGACCCTATTTGATGTATGTTGCCTTGTCCTAGAGCTTAGATGACAATGGAAAACACAGAGATAGGGGATAGCACATATTGTATAGATGTCAATGCTTGCCTCAAATATTTCCATGCCATCCCCACTTGCCATAAATGGGTGACATGAGCCTTCTTGAAAATGATGTCATGGTAGAGGAGATGTTATTTGGAGATGCACCCATGCACTTTGATGATTTTATTAGAGTGAGGGGCACTCATGGAATACTTTATCACTTTCTTGATGGATATTTCCCATTCTAGGAGGATGATGTCATGAAGGGGAGAATTTATTCACACACTTGCGAGAGATTTGGATGTTTTTATCATGTTTTTGATCCAGACTTATGTAGTAAAGTTATGAAGGAGCACAATAAAATACACATATAAACATAAATACAGAGATGCAGTAGAAAAAAATATTCATTTCATTAATATCAAATAACTGAAGGATGCTTTCATATAGAATGGAAATAAACTAGCTCAGGCGATGGTATCTTATCTATGAGAAGAGATGTGGCAGCTACATGCCTCTGAATTGTGTTACAATGAGGCTCAGGGGCCTTTTTATTATTGAAAAAAAATAGACAACCTTGAAAAACCAAAACCCTAACCCTATGAGATGAACTCCAAGAGTCTATGGGCCCTGTTGGGGTTAGTTGGGCAGCCAACTTCCTAGGGTCGTAACTTGGTCATATGATCTCCATTTAGCGTGTGCGATACCTCGTTAGAAATATATCTATGAGTAATATAGGATTTAAGATAGGCCACTACCTAAGGTTGGGGTATTGTTGTGGACCTAAAAATAACACTGTTTAGGGGGTCAAAATAGCTCCAGAAGTTCAGTGACGAAAAAACTGCTAAAAATAGTAAATGTTGCTATAATCAAGGAAACTGAAGAAACTGGCTAGAGGTCTAAGTGGAATAGGCAGGTGGCCACCATTATCCACCTGGATCAGTTTTAAAACTACCTTAAGGTAAATTTGTGACCTTTAGGCCTTGTTGAACACTTAAACAAACTTTAAGAGTTTTTACTTGTGAAATTATGAAAAGTAACTTGGTTTGCCTCTTATAAATAAAGGGAAGACACTTTCATTTGTATCATTACATATTCACTCACTTATTGTCTTCATAAGTAGCACTCACTAACTCTCTTGTATTTTTCTCTTAGACATAATGGATATATAGTGAAGTGACTTGTCTTAGGAGGAATATTTTTACATGGAGAGACTTGTTTGGTATCAATTGAGTGATATTTGTGTAACTTGTGCAAGTTTATTGCTATTATCTTCCATTTTGGATGTCATATTGCTAAAATTAGGGTTTATACATGTGCTATATGAAAATACAATATCATTCTTGAAATATTGATTCGTCATGGTAGATAAAATTTGTTTTGTAAGAATCCATCAAGGGAACTTGGCTTATCCATCCCTTGACCTTAAATGTCCATATATAGAAGTTGGGTTTCTAAAAGAAGAAAATTAGTCTTCCATCCTCTTCAACCAAGGCCCTCTATCGTAGACCTTGCCCTAAATTGACTCCATTTCTCAATTGAGAGAATGCACTGGTGTAGTCATGGTAATCATCCTTAACTTTCTATCTCTTTCTTAATTCTTGGTAGCTAGGGTTAGGTTTTGGTTTAACTTTTCATGTTATGGTAAATTTGCTTCTATATGTCATTGTTCTTGTTGTAGATTATATTGTGTTTAAGCTTATTATTCATTTTTATCACAATGTGTGGTCTAAAAATCATTGCAGGGGTTCAACCTTAATGAGGCTCTCTTATCTGCAAAGTCTAAAAGAAATGAAGCATTTTATTTATTATATATTAGAATCACAAAGGAAACAATTGTTAAAGAATCGGCCCATGTGATCAAGTCAAATCGCAATATAATAGTTATATGGAGCGGGTCCCATTATATATATATATATGTGTTAGCGATGCGATTAGATCGCAATCACAAAAAGTGCAGCGGGCAGTTATATGAATTATTACCACAGGAATCACCGATCGTCGATTGTGATAAAGGCGTATCTTGAAAACTGTGCAAAGGCCTTGGAAAAGGCGGAAAAAGGTATGATTACACATTTTTATATGTATTTTTATTATAAAGGATTATAATATAAATACAATGCTGATACAAAGGGTTATGAGTTAAGCCCAATTATAAGTGGAACTTGGATATATATATGAGGCATAAAGCATAATCAAAGGGTTAATAACATTAATTGAAGGATTTGCAATGGCGATGGCTGGACCCAAAAAACTATATATTGCATTTTGTAATTCTAGTGGATCCGTAGGGCATACGAAAAGGTAGATTTAAAGTTACAAGTGGGATTTTAGGCGGAGAAAAAATGGTAAGTGGTTTTTAGTGGATCTCACCCAATCCCACTTATCGTTTGACACGTAGCAGTAGGGTGGAGAGAGAAAACCACCCATTTCACGCGGGTATTCTCCAGGCTTATATCCCACCAGAAATATTTATAGACCGTCTGATCCGAAAAGGGCAGATCTATGGTGGGGATATATCGGCGGAAAAGGTATGCCTCGATAGTTATGCAGAGCCCGTATTAAAAGGGGGAAATCATGTTTTATGACATATTTCTATTATAAAAGGTATATAATGGAAAAAGTGCAAATATGAAGGATTTATGCATAAGTCCAATATTACCATAGTTACGCGGCTTAAGGGTGCATAAAGTTAAGTTTTGCAGTGATATATTGGGCCGATTGTGATTTGCGATGGAAGTCAACAAAGCATTAAACGAGTGGATTTGAAAGATTTATAAATCAAGATTAACTCTTTTGAGTTCTGTATTAATCAAAGTTCGCGTTAATTTCATTGTGTAAAGTGGAAAATCAAGGTTAGAGCTGAATTTGAAGAGGAAGACAATCGGATATGCTTTCTTTATATTTTAGCCAATCAAAATGCCCATGTAAGCCCAAGATTACACAAGCTAAACACATTTCATTACAGCTAAAACAAATTAAGCATCATTAGGGCATTTATAGAGGAATTCGACAATGGATTAACAGAGCAAGCCAACAGTTATCGTCCCCTTATGAATTCAGTTATGTTCCTGTTAATTCAAGTTCTTTTAGGTGTCTTTTAACCTCTGTAAAATTATGTAATAGTTTTTACTTCATATAGTTAGAGAAGCAGTTAAATAATTTGGGCAGTTTCAGAAATCAACAACTGTTCCACAATGTATAAAAAGAGGAAAAGTTACAAAGAAATGGTTCGAACTTTCGAGAACCCAGAGACTAGGCCACTATACTCTTGATATAATTGTTGATTAATGAAAGAAGCAGAAGTTTCCATGAATTGTTGGGTATAATTTTGTAACCCTCTATGATATGTGTCATCTTATGTTTTCTTCTTTCAAGTATAGTAATGAAGCTGTAGGTCTTTATTTGCTTATCTAGATAAAGTTAAAATTCCTTAAAAGAGTGCTCCTATACTTGAAGTTTTCACCTTTCTTTCTAAGTTATAGATATTTTCTGTGAAAGACCAACATATTATCTTTAACTTCTCCAAGAGTCACAGATAGTAGTTTCTATGTTAAGCAGCATATTGTCTATGATTCAGTTCTCTTTTTCATAATTCTTTTAAGTGACGGATAATAGTTTCTGTGAAAGATCAACATATTATCGTTAACTTCTCCTTCAATCATTCTTCATTCATCATTTATATCTAGCAACAAATGGCATTTTGAGATGTTCTGGTCATACATGTATTAAGGGTTAAAGACCAAGTTCTCCAGATCCTTCATTTGAGGACACAACAAACAATAAATTGATAAAGAAGTGACAGTAAATCATATTTATTAATGTCTTAAGCACAATTTCTCTACAGTCAGGAAATTGGTTTCTTACGGTACAACATTAATTGGCATTGTTTCCGGGGAGAGAAGACAAGAACAATTTTCCCTAGGTTTTTAATATTTTCCTTTGGTTGTTCAGTGAGGAGGAAATACTTGGTTGTTTTGAATAAAAGCAATAAAAGGCGACTCCATTGTAACAAAGACCACAGCCTGTAAAGCAATAGAATAAGAACACTTTTTCTTGAATTCATTAAGTTTGAAGCTGATTCTTTTTCTTGAATTCATTAAGTTTGAAGATGATTCTTGAGAGTGACAAGTTTCAGTAGTTGGTTATACATTCACGCATGTGATTTTCACTTACAATATTGATTGGCGACTCCACTGCACTTTGAAGTTTTCTTTTCTGGGTTTTAATGGATCTCCCTGCATTCTTAGTCCATAAATTTGATCCATTTGATTTTAATGGGATCACCGACTATCCTCATGATATGCCTACATTTTATATTCAGAATGAGTATCTTCCAAAATTCAGTAGAAAGGAATATGAAGATCCAGCTTAGTATCTCCAAGAGTTTCATGAATGCATGGAGCAACATGGCATCATTCATGAAGATGTAAAGATGAAGTTTTTTTTGTTTTCTTTGGACCAAGAAGCTAGGGTTTGGTTCAGGTCTCTACCTTGTTCAAGCATTTCATCTTTGAAAGATTTCCATTCAGTATTCAATTCTTCTTGTGGAATTTATTATCCACACAAGTTTATTTTTTAATGTTGTTGTGAATATTATGATTCTAAAGAAACTTTAAAAGCTCATGATAATCTTATTGAAGACTGGTGACCTTATTGATAATATATCAAGAATTTAGAGAGATTATAGCCAAATTAACTATGAGCAAGTCTCTGAAAGTGAGGAACTATAATTTTCTCAAAATGATGTGGAGAAGTTTAGAAAACATTTCTCTCCAATAATCTCCCAAGTAGACAATTGGTTGACTCTGTTCAAAGCAAATCAAGAGAGTACTCAAATGGAGGAAAGTTCAAACATGCATCAAGAATTTCTGCTCAACATTCGAGAAGAGGAAGAAATAATTAAGTTGCAAATAAATCCCCAGAGATTTTTTCTTGATAAATTTGATGGTCCTCCTATTTATAATGAAAATGGTTTAAATGGGGAGCAGGATGAAGCTCTTCAAGTTCATTAGTTGGGTGTTGAACATACAAGAAGAAACCAACAAGTGGGATATGTTGGACATCAATATATTGAGCCATCTATCATAGCAAAAGAGGCTATCTTATGTAAAAAGAAAGCTAATAAAGAAATTGTATATCATTTTATTGAAGAACATAAGGATGCCCATGGATCAGAGGTAAACAATCTATTTGAAGTTGATCATATGTCATATATTGATGTGAAAAAATTTCTTTTTCTTCCTATGGATAGAATTACAAATTATTTTCAATTAAAGCTTAAAGATGAAAAGTGGAGACATGAAAGTGACATAGATCATTTTCTTAAAGATGTTGCTGATTGTTCTGTTGAACATATTATCTCAACAGAAGGTTTAATCGAGAAGGAACCTTCATACATAGAGAATTTCTGTTTTTGAGCAGATCAAGAACATATTTTTTCTTATACTTTTGAAGATCCTATGGTAGATTACATGGAAGAATTTATCAGCAGTCTACACATATCATTTTGTGGATATACTCCTAATTTTTATTGTGATCTTCCTTTATACATAGTTTATTGTCCATTCAAGATGAATTGTTTTTTAAAGATTCACTAGTAGAATGGTTCTAGATTAAGCACTCAAATGCTAATCTGGTACCATTGGAAGATTGACTTCACCTGATGGAGATCAATCATGTACATATGTAGGAACTTATACATAAATAAGCTCAGGTGTTGAGAATTTGGTTTCCAGTTGCAGTTCTTCAGTTTAATCATTAGTTGATGAATAAAGGCAAATTTCTTAGTTAGAAACTGGTTTGTAGAGGTTTTAGACTTCAAGATTTTCAAGTTTCAGTTTGTCAAGTTTTAGGGTTTTCACAGTTTTGGACTCCATGCCCAACTAAGGCTACTGATCTACAATTCTCAATATTTTGCTATCAAGGTACAAGCATCCTGTCACTGCAGAGATCGGTGTGGGTTCACTGTACAAAATTTTCACACATCTAAGTTTGGCGAATCAATATATAACTCCATGCCCAATGGATAAGGCACTAATTTACCATTCTTAGTGCTTTTGTGGCAAAAGCACTATCCCCAGTTGGAGCCGGATGTTGTAGCTTATATTGTGTTTAAGCTTATTATTCATTTTTATCACAATGTGTGGTCTAAAAATCATTGCAGGGGTTCAACCTTAATGAGGCTCTCTTGTCTGCAAATTCTAAAAGAAATGAAGCATTTTATTTATTATATATTAGAATCACAAAGGAAACAATTTTTAAAGAATTGGCCCATGTGATCAAGTCAAATCGCCATATAATAGTTATATGGAGCAGGTCCCATTATATATATGTGTGTTAGCGATGCGATTAGATCGCAATCGTAAAAAGTGTAGCAAGCAGTTATATGAATTATTACCACATGAATCGCCGATCACCGATTGGGATAAAGGTGTATCTTGTAAACTGTGCAAAGGCCTTAGAAAAGGTGAAGAAAGGTATGATTACGCATTTTTATATTTATTTCTATTATAAAGGATTATAATAGAAATACAACGCCAATATGAAGGGTTATTCGTTAAGCCCAATTATAAGTGGAACTTGGATATATATATGTGGCATAAATCATAATCAAAGGGTTAATAACATTAATCGAAGGATTTGCGACGGCGATGGCCGGACCCGAAAAACTATATATTGTATTTTGTAATTATGGACGGTCCGCAAGGTGTACAAAAAGGTGGATTTAAAGTTACAAGCGAGATTTCGGGCGGAGCAAAAATGATAAATGTTTTTAGTGGAGCTCACCCGATCCCACTTATCGCTTGACACATAGCAGCTGGGTGGAGAGAGCAAACCACCCATTTCGGGTGGGTATTCTCTAGGCTTATGTCCCACCCAAAATCTTTATAGACCGTTCGATCTGAAAAGCTCAGATCTACGGTGGGGATATATCAGTGGAAAAGGTGTGCCTCGATAGTTGCATGGAGCCCGTATTAAAAGCGGAAAAAGCATGTTTTATGGCATATTTCTATTAGAAAAGGTATATAATGGAAAAAGCGCAAATATGAAGGATTATGTATAAGTCCAATATTACCATAGTTATGCAGCTTAAGGGTGCGTAAAGTTAAGTTTTGCAGTGATATATCAGGCCGATTTCAATTTACGATGGAAGTCAATGGAGCGCTGAACAGGCGGATTTGATAGATTTATAAAGAAAGATTAACTCTTTTGAATTCTGTATTAATCAAAGGTTCTCATTATTTTCGTTGTGTAAAGTGGAAAATCAGGGTTAGAGCCGAATCTGAAGAGGAAGACAATTGAGTATGTTTTATTTGTATTTTGGCCAATCAAAATGCCCATGTAAGCCCAGGATTACACTAGCTAAACGCATTTCATTATAGCTAAAACGAATTAAGCATCATTAGGGCATTTATAGAGGAATTTGGCAGCGGATTAACAAAGCAAGCCAACAGTTATCGTCCCCTTTTGAATTCAGTTATGTTCCTATTATTTCATGTTCTTTGAGGTGTCTTGTACCCTCTGTAAAATTCTCTAATAGTTTTTACTTCATATATTTAGAGAAGAAGTTAAATAATTTGGGTAGTTTCAGAAATCAACAACTGTTCCACAATGTATAGAAAAAGGAAAATTTACAAAGAAAGGGTTCGAACTTTGGAGAACCCAGAGACTAGGCCACTGTACTCCTAATATGATTGTTGATTAATGAAAGAATCAGAAGTTTCCATGAATTGTTGGGTATAATTTTGTACCCCTCTATGTTGTGTGTCATCTTATGTTTTCTTCTTTCAAGTATAGTAATGAAGCTGCAGGTCTTTATTGCTTATGTAGATAAAGTTAAAATTCCTTAAAAGAGTGCTCCTATACTTGAAGTTTTCACCTTCCTTTCTAAGTTATAGATAATAGTTTCTGTGAAAGACCAGCATATTATCTTTAACTTCTCCAAGAGTCACAGATAGTAGTTTCTGTGTAAGCAGCATATTGTCTATGATTCAGTTCTCATTTTCATAATTCTTCTTCTCCAAGATTCACAGATAGTAGTTTTTGTGTTAAGCAACATATTGTCTATGATTCAGTTCTCATTTTCATAATTCTTCTAAGTGACGGATAATAGTTTCTGTGAAAGATCAACATATTATATTTAACTTCTCCTTCAAGCATTCTTCATTCATCATTTATATCTAGCAACAAATGGCATTCAGAGATGTTATGGTTATACATTTATTGAGGGTTAAAGACCAAGTTCTCTAGGTCCTTCATTTGAGGACACAACAAACAATAAAGTGACAAACAAGTGACAGCAAATAATATTTATTAATGTCTTAAGCACAATTTCTCTACAGCTAAGAAATTGGTTTCTTAAGGTACAATAGTTCTATTAATAATATTTCTATTGAATAAGTTAAAAGGACAAAATCTAAGATTTATTACATATGTATCCCAAAATTAACCATTAAAAAACCTTAACCATTAAAAAAACCCATAATTTTCCTTTTCCCTTACTTACCTCTTGATAGCCTTTGATACATTATTGAATCCATCCCTAATAGGTTCTTTATTGGTTTCTATATGTGTTTGCATGATGTAAGCATGCATAACATATCTCTTCTTATTTATTGGAATTGGTGGAAAGTGCGTTTTATTATTTTTATCTCTTATCATAGACATCAAGGCCTCACCAACACCTTCCTCATAAAAATTAGACCTTGTGTCTCCCTTTGGACTTTGTTTGTTGAATATCTTGTTGGTGCTTTGTTTAAGGAAGCATCCCTTGTGGGGATAACGTCCACCACTAAATAGTTGGAGAGAGGCCAATAAGGTGTCAGGGGTGGCTAGTCTCTTTGTTTCCATAAGACCATGTGGATGATGGTGAAAAAAAAATTGACTACCATATCCATACTGGGTTACTCTCTAGGTTGGTCAAGTTATGTGTTCCTAAAGGTGAGAAACTATAGTTGATCAAAGAGGATTACACATATAAGTTTGTAAGAAATTTGGTGTTGGGAAGATAATTTCCAATTTGTATAGTTATGTGTAAAAGCCCAGGATGCAAGAAGATGGAGCTAAGTTTATTAGAGGATGTACACTTTATTGTACCAACAAACCTAGTAACATGAAATAAGGTCTATACCATCCCTTCCTTGTATCCACTCATCTTTGGGAAAGCATTTCCATGGAATTTATGGGAGGTTTACCAACCTTTCGAAGGGGACATGACTACATGTTCATGGTAGTTGAAAGGTTCAACAAGGTGTGCATTCTCATGCCATGTAACAATATCATCAAAGGGAAAGAAGCAAAAAAATTGTTCCTTGAATAGATATGGGTGCATTTTGGGATACCAAGAAACATCATTTATAATAAGTGACACTAGATTTCTAAATGCATTTTGGAATTGTGGGAGAAGATGGACGTAAAATTAAATAGGTCCATATAGTTCCATCCATAGACATATGGGAAAATAGAGTAGTTAAGAAGACTTTGGTACAAATTTTTAGGGGTTATAATCAAAAGCATCTAAGGGCCTTGGATAAAAATATGGCCTATATATAGCACTCCTATAAATAGTAGTCCACACTTCAACTAGTAAAGCACCATTCGAAACTTGTTTTGGATTTTTTCCACCTTCGTATTTGGATGTTAGTAGATGGATAGTAAGAAGGAGAGATGATCTATATTTATGAAGGAGAAAAATTAAATATATATTTGAAAAAGAAACATGGAGATATAATGAAATTGAAATTCAATTAATAAATGCCTATTTTTTCATGAAGAAACAAGGAGAAACCCTAAACATCCAAATCCTTAATCGTAGGAGATGAAGTGCCAAAGGCTTATGGGCCTTGATGGGGTAAGTTGGAACTTCAACTTCCTAAGGTCTTAACTTTTGTATACAATATATGTCTAATGTGAATGATATCCCATTAGAAAGGTCTATCCAAGGAGAAAAATTTTGATTGAAAACTTCAATTAAAGATGCGTGTCTTCCCATTTCCCCAAAAAATGCCATTTAGGGCCTGAAAATAGCTCTAGAAGTTCAGGACCTAAAAATTATAAAAAATAGAAAACTGCCAAAATTGGGTGGCCACCAATATTCACCTGGATTAAGAGAGGAAGGATCTCACTAGGGATGCTTTAAGAGAAAAAAAGTTTGTTGATAAGATCAAGAAGACCCAATATGTGCAAGTAAAGGAGGAAATAAAGAAGTCACAAGAAAAATACAAGGCCAAGCATGAGCAACATAATACAAAGAGGTAATTTAGAACAATGTTGGTCATACAAAAAACTCCCCTATCATTTTCCAAATGAAATGAGCCCCTTATTTTATTTCTTTCTTTGTTTTTTATTTTCATAGCTAGCTTTGAAATGAAATGATGATAATGGTTGATGAGCCCCAAAAATGCACAATTATTTGGGCTCATTCAACCTCCTCATTTGGCTTAGTCCACCATTCTCAATTGTTTATTGCATGTTTTTGATTATTTTTATGTTAATAGAGTGAATTTGGTTAGTCATTATGCCAACAAGTCTAATGGGTGCTTTGTGTAGCCTTGTTGGTCAACTTGGAGACAAAATGGAAGGTCTTAATGTGCACTTGGCAGCCAAATTCGTGGGAGAACAAGATAGAGGATTTGTAGGAAGGTGTCCCCCTCATTTATGGGCCCTTACCTCGAATTCTCCACCATCAGCTCGGAGTTCAAGGGCCACCGAATCAATCAGCTCAAGGGCAGCCAAGCAAGTCAAGTTGGACTGCTGTTAACTACAAGTCTTGGGCAGCCAAGTCCCTAACTTTTAGGAGGACTGTTGGGTCCTCAAATTGTATAAATAAGAAGGCTTGGGGCCTCATTTTGGGTAGCTAGTTAGTAGTCATTTTGTAGCTAGTAGTTAGTCATTCTTGGGATTAACTAGTTAGTCATTTTGGTTAGCCAATTAGTCTTTTTTTTGTAAGCCAGTCTTGGCATGATATCAGACTTTTGATTATGAATAAAGGCAGCAGATTTTGATCTAATTCTGAGTTTCTAAGAGAGCAATAGATCTCCTCGGTGTTGTAATGTTGTTTGCATTTCGTTTCATCACTTTGAGTTTTACTTTCACATGCAATTTGAATTACAGGTTGTTAATTTAGTCTTTTTCATGAGTTTAGATAGGATTTGCTTATGGTGAATTTGTTTCCAGTTGCTTAGGATAGAAGAGGATAGATATAATCTATTGGAGCTCCAGCAAAAAGGTTGTTAAGGCTCACTGCCATCTCTCTTAGGGATTGGGGTGCAGTCCATAACTAACCACCAAAAATACGCATTTCTTTGCTTTATGATTGCTGCAACACAGTCACGTTATGTTAGATGCTTCCATGTAATTCACGCCTGCACCACACACCTTCATCAAAGCTTCATGCACATTTCTCTTCACGTTTTGGATTGTTGTTCATTGAATTCATAGCACAGGTAGTCTAGGTTAATGCATTTTCGGTTTGGTGACATTCATCAGCATTTGTTTCATTTACACTGCTCTCTCTCGTTCCATTACCTTCTCCTCCATCTTGATCACGCATGCAAACACATCCTTGACCTCTGCTCCGCTATGTTATCTCCCAAAGTCTTTCACTCCTCACATAACTTCATTCCCTAGCCCTTTCGTTGACATAGCCCTTTATCTTCCAACCTACACCCTACACTCATTTCCCATCCTATTCCTCCACTTCTGAGCCATCACCAGCCTTATTCCTACCTTACACATCTCCCCCTATCATCCCATCACTCCTCCATCACTTCAAACACCCACGGTAGGTCATCCTGTAGCAGTTTGTAGACATCCTGTAGAAACCTCTGAGTATCCTGTAGGATCCCCTGCAGACATCCTGTAGGAGGCCACTCACTCGGTTGCTGAGCTTCTGAACGTGAGGAACCTCTGTGGATGGATGCTAAGGATCCCTAGGGACCTCTCCTAACCTCCCCAACCTTTCCCATGCTTTCCTTCCTTCTCCATCCCATCTGCACAACCAAACCCTAGTTAGCACAAAATCACAATCATTCCATACACTTAAAGGAAAAATACAAAAACATGTCTTTTATGATGCAAGTAGCTTAGATCCATGCATTTTCACTTATTAGAGGTAATGACAACATTGGTAGAAGTTTTATTCACATTCTTTGCATTGTAGAGGTTAGACTAGTCAAATTAGGGTTTCCTAGGTTTACATGCTTTGATTTGCTTTCAATTCATTTTTGTCAAGTAAAGTAGCTTTCCTTTGAGAATAGCTTTCGTCCATCAATTAGCAAGCTTCTTCTGAGAGCCTATAGAAGTTGGCTTGAGCCCTAGCGGACTTGTGCCAGCTGACCAAGTGACAGCTGCGACAAGAGCTAGTACTTGTGCATATAGCACCGCCGCTTCCAAGTTTGTACGAACTACCGGGTTGATAAAATTAAGAGACAGGAAGCCCCATGAGTTGTAGCATTATTGCTACAATACTGGAGCTCACCATCTTTTTGGCGCCGTTGCCGGGGAAGCGGCAGAGTATTGGTGATTGTTGCTATTCCTCTATTTTCTACTACAACCTTCTTCTAAGTAGTTTATTTCATTTCCATTATGCAATTTCATTTATGCAAAAGAAGATTAGCCTTTCTTGCTTTCCTAGATTAGCATTTCCTGCTTTCATAGATTAGCATTTCCTGCTTTCCTAGAATAGCCTTTCAATTCCGCATTTAAATTCTGCAAGCGTAGATTAGTGTTTCAATTTCGCAAGCGTAGCCTAGCATTTCATTCTTGCAATTTGATTTGAGCAAAATAGATTAGTCCTTTCCTGCTTTCATTTCAATTTCGCAAGATAGTTAGTTGCAGTTCAATCTATTTCATGCCTTGTAGGAGTAGAGATAAGTTAGAAAAATGATTGCACAACACCCCCACTGCTTCACACAGCCAACGTTCTTCTTCGATGGCTGTGATGAAAGAACCCCTGGGTGGACATCAAGGCATATTTAAAGAACCTCTAGGGGAGAAGAAGAAGAAAACATTCCTCTGGAGCAAATGGCTACAAGCAGAAATGTTGGGAGCAGTCCCTTATCCAAAGATGAATTTTCAAATCAGATCGAAGATTTCAAGAGTGACATGAGGCAGTTCCTTGCCATGCAACTGGATACCTTGCAGATCCAAAAGAAGCAAGAAGAAGCCAAGAGGGCTTTGGTCATTTTTTGTCCTAGGTGCCTTAAAAAGCATCCTAGGAACGAATGTCCAATGCACTCCCTAGAAGTGTGTTTTGTATGCGAAGAATACCATCCTACAGATCAGTGCCCTTCCTTGCCCAGAATCAAAGCTGCATATCAAAGAGCCAAGGGAGCCACTGAATCACTCTATTATATGAACCAAAGGAGGCCACATGGACCTAGATCTTACCAGCAGGAGCTGCAAGGGATACCCGAGACCTATTATGACCCTTATCAAGCCACTTTCATGCCTTCTTGGGATCCCCCTGCTCATCCTTCCTGGTCTACACCTCCTCCTTGGTCATATTCTCCTTGTTCCTTCACAGATCCATATTATGCCCAACCAGTTGCTCATTCATTTCACTCTTATGCTCAGCCACAGCCTCAGTGGAATGCACCTTATCAGGAGTGGAGGCCCCTGTACAACTCTCATCCCGCTCATTTTCCTCCACCACCTGCTCATCCACAACCATCGCCTCCTCCTCCACCAAGGCAACCCCAAATGCCTACCCAACCACAATGCCATCCATCTCCATCTCCATTTCACACCTCCACTCCACTGCCCTTACCACCATTTCCAAAACCCTACCATGGAGCAGCTCAACCCAATTGCAAAGCTGAGGCACAACATGTGCAAATGACTCCTCTTGAGCACAATGATGTTCACCAAAGCTCAGGAAAAGCATTGCAAAAAAGAGATCATCTTGAAAGCATTGAAGGATCACATCCAGCAAAAGAAGATTCAAAAGGGGAGATCAAAGAACCATGGGCTACACTTGATAAAGAGAAGACATCAGAAGCAGAGATAAAGAAAGATCCCTCATGGTTACCATTAAATCCTCCATGTACTCAAGAGAAAGATCAGCAAAAGGAGGAAGATGAGAAAGTCATGATAGAAGGTGACATGAAGAATGATCCAGATCAGCAAAAGGACCAAGGATATCAAAGCTATATTGAGACATGGTTCCAGACAGTCACTAAGTTGCAGCAGTACTCTCTTCCTCATCTATGTTTGATCCCTTCAAGGTCAGATCATTTGGTCTTTGAGATCTGGATACCTATCCAAGCATGCATTTCGAGCCTTCACATCATCTTGTCTCTAATCTCGATGTGCACATGGCTCCATTGGAAGTATTCTTATACTTGAAAATGATTTTGTTTTTCAAGTAGGGTAGGGTAGGAAAAAAAAAAAGAAAAAAAAAAAGAGAAAAAAAAGGAAAAGAAAAAAAAAATGAAAAAAAAGGAAAATAGAAATCTAAGGTGAAAACCTCCTCGGAGGCGCCTTAGATTGGCTCATTGATTGAAAACCTCCATGAGGCGGTCAATGGGTTGAAAAAAAAAAAAGAGAAAAGGGAATAAGATCTTTGGGTGAAAACCTCCCTTGGAGGCGCCCAAGGTAGGCAATTAGAGTGAAAACCTCCATGAGGCGCCCTAGTTGTTTTTCAAAAAAAAAAGAGAAAAAAAAAAGAAAAAGAAAAATGAAGCTAATCTCCATTTCATGTTGCAGCAATGACATTGCAGGTTGCAAGAGGGACGTTTCATGACAGGAGGAGCACTCAAATCAAAGACAAAGGAGTTTTTGTGCCTTCTACAGGAAGTTTCGTATCTTCTACAAGAAGCTTACAAAAAAAGCCAAATTGATCTCCGAGGAGGACCTGAAGGCTTGGAATATGTCCATGAGGCCTACCCACATCCATGTTTCCATTCCTCACCCCTTTTCCATCATTTTTTTTTCATGTCATTATGCTTCTTTCCTCAAAACTGTGTCTTCTACAGGAAAGCTCTGTTTTTCTACAGGAAACATCCTGTAGAACCTTGGGACGAGCCAAATCCAATTTCAAAAGTGAATCTAATGGTGGGAATCTGTCGATTAGGCCCACAAGCACTTGTGTGTCCATCCCTTGCCTTCATCCATCATTTTTTCCACCTCCTTGTGCTTCTCATTATGCTTCTACAGGATCTTCCTGTAGAAATTGTGGGAAACTAGGCATGCATTTCAAAAAGTGGTTTGGCGAGCATGGTAGCTTCCTCAAAGGTTCAGAAGCCCTCATGCCATCTTCCAACTCCTCCTCCATCATCTCCATACCTGCATCACAAACAAAATTCATTTTGTCATCCCATGCAAGCACATGCAAAAAGCCTTGAGGCAAAAATCCATAGAACCAAATTTGTTATTGCCATAACTTGAAAACCATGCATCCTTTTGACAAACCGTTTTATGGGGAATTGTACAAGGTTGAGGACAACAGGCCTGAGTAGTTTCATGCAATTCCGGTGCACGGTTTCCAAGAAATCAGCCTCCATCACCATCAGCCATTTTTGCCTTTTCTCCATAACCGTGCATCCGTTTCAAAACCTGTTTCATGGGGAGATGCACATGGATGATATTAGCCTACCCAAGCAGTTTCAGCCGATTCTGATTCACGGTTTCCGAGAAATCGACCTCTGAAATCTTCAGCCATTTTCCATTTTTCTCGAAATCCGTGCATCCATTGATCACGAATTTGCTATGGGAGATGCATAATGATGATAGAAACATGCTCAGAAAGTTTCAGATCGATCCGCTTTGGCGTTTGGGAGAAATGTCGAAAACAAGTTCTGGTTCGGGGAAGATGCAGCAACAACAGCTTGAATGTGCAGATTTGAACGTGGAAACAATTGTCTGGAGCTTGGATCCAGCCAGAGGAAACCTGCACATGAAAAACACAATCAAATATTAGCAGCCAAGCCATCATGCAATCATAAAATCAATGCATGCAGCAAGGACAGGCCACAGCAGCTCACGGCAACCATTCAACTTCGAGGTATGTGACTAATCTCATTCTTCTATTGCATAGATTTAATTGGGAACTGCATAAACGAATGGGATGAGGGATTAAGCCATGAATGTAGCAAGGCTCAATTGATTTTCTGCTTCAGAACTCCGCCGGCAGCCACGCAGTGCACGTGGACAATGGACTCACGTAAAAATTAAAAAAATTGTAAAAGGAAAAAAACAGTGATCAGAAGTTTAACTCTAGCGCAGTTGATTAACAAATAGAAGACATCCAGTTCATAAAATCACTTCAGTTCGAAAAAGCCAGCGTGCATGTGTTTTGCCACCTCATCACAAATCACGAAGAAATTAAAGACGGCTTGGCTGAAACTCGTGAACTACTGTCCATCTGCACTTTCCACGTCCTCCACTGAAGTTTCCACAATCTATGAACTTTATATCCTCCACCGATCTTTCTCGGCCATTTTTCAAGACCCTTCGGCTTATCGGCATTCTACAGGGAGCACTGTTTCGTTCTACAGGAAACGAGAGCCGCCTATAGGATGTCGTCTACAGGAAAGGCAGAGAACAACTCTGCAAAAGGAAAACGTTGAAAGATTCAATTGGCTTCGTGCAGACACCTTCTTGATAAAATATATTTCTTTGTTTGTTGATGATAACCGTCGGAAGGATCCAATGAAATCAGCGAAGAGCCTACTTTGGCCGTGCAAGTTCTCACAACAGGTTCATGGCCAACACAGCTAGGTGCATGTTGTAACCTGCCCACAGAAATCTGGGTTGTATATGAACTTAATGTTTCCACTTATCAGATGTGTATTCTAATGCTGTTTGAACAGGAAACAAATATCCTAGCTGCAGATCTGAAAAGGTGCTTGCAATCTCTTGCCTGTGTAAAGGGAAAATGTACTGCGTAAAGAACCTATGGGCAGGGATATAGGTGAAAAAGATACATTCCAGTTCAATGACAGTTTCGCCAGCAAGTTTTACAAGGTGAAAATAGGAACAGTGGCTGCAAGAAAAAAAGAAAAGAACCACTCATACAAGGCCTGTTCATTCGCACAAATACCACATTAGAACAATATTATTGAATGAATCGATGTAGAATGTCAAGCCCCACTTGCATACAGCCTTATCCATTCTTTTGATGTTTCCACAGCCTCAATTTCATTTGTCTTCCAGTGTTTTGCAAATATTTTCAGAAAAGAGGGTCATCTGGATTTGGTGCACTTAACAGTGCTTGCATACTCAGTAAAATTGTTCGAATTTGCAATGCTGGACTCCACTTGATGGAGATCAAAGAGATGCAGTTGCAGGATCTTTCCTATGATCAAGGAGCTCAACATACAGTTTATATTGGCTTGCATACCTCAGTATGAACCGCAAATTGATATCTCTCAATGGGTATTTGAATTCCACGGTTGCAATCACAATTTAGACACACATGGAGATCTAACCTTCAGGTAGACTTCATGGATATGATAAAGAAGCAACAGTGAGGGTCTCAATGATGATGTAACAAACACAAAAAGACCACCACAGAAGGAACAGGCAGAGGAATGAGGGAAAAGGACAAGCTTTTGAGGCCAAAGCAGGGGGTGGTAAAATAACACAAATGCCAAGGGACAAGCGGTTGCAAGCACGAGCAGAGGAGACTGAAAAAGGCCAAACAAGTAGGGGCACACCCAAGGCAACCACAGCACAGGTTAAGGAGAAGGAACCCCCAACGAAGCAGACCAAAATAGTTGAAACGATTTCTACAGGAAGCCAAAACTCAGCTACAGGTCTGTTTCTACAGGAAGACAGAGTCTGTTTCTACAGGAAGACAGAGTCTGTTTCTACAGGAAGACAGAACAATTTCTACAGGAAAGTTTGAAAAGAGGGAAGCCAAAGGAGAAATCGGCCGAGATGCTAGCCAAGGACGTCACCAAGGCCATCAAAGACAAGGGGAGAGATTTGGTTGCTCAGAGGATGAGCAACACTTTCAGTAGGGGGGTGATGATGAGCCCCAAAAATGCACAATTATTTGGGCTCATTCAACCTCCTCATTTGGCTTAGTCCACCATTCTCAATTGTTTATTGCATGTTTTTTATTATTTTTATGTTAATAGAGTGAATTTGGTTAGTCATTATGCCAACAAGTCTAATGGGTGCTTTGTGTAGCCTTGTTGGTCAACTTGGAGACAAAATGGAAGGTCTTAATGTGCACTTGGCAACCAAATTCGTGGGAGAACAAGATAGAGGATTTGTAGGAAGGTGTCCCCCTCATTTATGGGCCCTTACCTCGAATTCTCCACCATCAGCTCGAAGTTCAAGGGCCACCGAATCAATCAGCTCAAGGGCAGCCAAGCAAGTCAAGTTGGACTGCTGTTAACTACAAGTCTTGGGCAGCCAAGTCCCTAACTTTTAGGAGGACTGTTGGGTCCTCAAATTGTATAAATAAGAAGGCTTGGGGCCTCATTTTGGGTAGCTAGTTAGTAGTCATTTTGTAGCTAGTAGTTAGTCATTCTTGGGATTAGCTAGTTAGTCATTTTGGTTAGCCAATTAGTCTTTTTTTTGTAAGCCAGTCTTGGCATGATATCAGACTTTTGATTATGAATAAAGGCAGCAAATTTTGATCTAATTCTGAGTTTCTAAGAGAGCAATAGATCTCCTCGGTGTTGTAATGTTGTTTGCATTTCGTTTCAGCACTTTGAGTTTTATTTTCACATGCAATTTGAATTACAGGTTGTTAATTTAGTCTTTTTCATGAGTTTAGATAGGATTTGCTTATGGTGAATTTGTTTCCAGTTGCTTAGGATAGAAGAGGATAGATATAATCTATTGGAGCTCCAGCAAAAAGGTTGTTAAGGCTCACTGCCATCTCTCTTAGGGATTGGGGTGCAGTCCATAACTAACCACCAAAAATACGCATTTCTTTGCTTTATGATTGCTGCAACACAGTCACGTTATGTTAGATGCTTCCATGTAATTCACACCTGCACCACACACCTTCATCACAGCTTCATGCACATTTCTCTTCACGTTTTGGATTGTTGTTCATTGAATTCATAGCACAGGTAGTCTAGGTTAATGCATTTTCGGTTTGGTGACATTCATCAACATTTGTTTCATTTACACTGCTCTCTCTCATTCCATTACCTTCTCCTCCATCTTGATCACGCATGCAAACACATCCTTGACCTCTGCTCCGCTCTGTTATCTCCCAAAGTCTTTCACTCCTCACGTAACTTCATTCCCTAGCCCTTTCGTTGACATAGCCCTTTATCTTCCAACCTACTCCCTACACTCATTTCCCATCCTATTCCTCCACTTCTCAGCCATCACCAGCCTTATTCCTACCTTACACATCTCCCCCTATCATCCCATCACTCCTCCATCACTTCAAACACCCACTGTAGGTCATCCTGTAGCAGTTTGTAGACATCCTGTAGAAACCTCTGAGTATCCTGTAGGATCCCCTGCAGACATCCTGTAGGAGGCCACTCACTCGGTTGCTGAGCTTCTGAACGTGAGGAACCTCTGTGGATGGATGCTAAGGATCCCTAGGGACCTCTCATAACCTCCCCAACCTTTCCCATGCTTTCCTTCCTTCTCCATCCCATCTGCACAACCAAACCCTAGTTAGCACAAAATCACAATCATTCCATACACTTAAAGGAAAAATACAAAAACATGTCTTTTATGATGCAAGTAGCTTAGATCCATGCATTTTCACTTATTTTAGGTAATGACAGCACTGGTAGAAGTTTTATTCACATTCTTTGCATTGTAGAGGTTAGACTAGTCAAATTAGGGTTTCCTAGGTTTACATGCTTTGATTTGCTTTCAGTTCATTTTTGTCAAGTAAAGTAGCTTTCCTTTGAGAATAGCTTTCGTCCATCAATTAGCAAGCTTCTTCTGAGAGCCTATAGAAGTTGGCTTGAGCCCTAGCGGACTTGTGCCAGCTGACCAAGTGACAGCTGCGACAAGAGCTAGTACTTGTGCATATAGCACCGCCGCTTCCAAGTTTGTACGAACTACCGGGTTGATAAAATTAAGAGACAGGAAGCCCCAGGAGTTGTAGCATTATTGCTACAATACTGGAGCTCACCAATGGTTTTGAAGTACAAGTTTGGTTATGGATTGTGATATGACTTTCTTTTCATTTCCACATTGGTGTGTTAATGATCTCTAAGGAAATGGAAGGCTAATCTTAATTTTTTTTAACTATTGCTAGTCATTTATGTTACATGAGTTTGTTTCTTATTTTTTTGTAGTAATAATATGAAACATGTTCTTTGAGTCACTTCAAGTGGCCATAAACTTATTCAACCTAGCCAACATGTGAATATTAAAGTTTTCATTATGTTTTATATATTTCCTTAATTTTATTTTTGGTTAAATTTGAGCATGAGACATAGTTCTTATGTATTGTATAGGTCCAAGGATTATGAATGTTTTTTTGCTCACAAATCTTGTCATAACATAGGTATACATGTTTTTAAAAGGGTTTATATCCCTCTATGCAAAATGTTTTCATTCTATGACCTTATGATATCCCTTATCATTATTTAACTTTTGATTAATGTTTCATTTACTATTATGGTTTGATTTACATTGAATTCAATAAAATCACCTATGGTTCTATGCGCAATTACACTCTGGTATCGAAATTTCTTGATTTATCATGTAGTGAAATTTTATTTGGCAGTGGTAGGAAAATCCGATGGGCTTTGTGTTGAATGAAATGTCTTTGTTTTTGGGTGACATGGCATAGTGTATCCGAGTTCTCAAACATGGTTTTTTTTTACATCGTTAATCAATTTCATGACTTGAGCTTTCAGATCATAACTCTCCTTTGGTTGTGATAATTTTGTTTGGTATATTTTGTATTGTGCACACCAATCTTCTAATACAAAACATAGGTTTTGTCTATGCATTCTATGCATCCTATTTTCTTGTTCATACCTTTGTATGCCACTCTACAAGTTGTTAGGGTTTCAAACCTTTGTTTGGCTATTGTTGCCTCCTTTCAAACTGTTTTTTAGTCATTCCCCTCATGATTAGAACTAAGTTGGTTGGGAGTGATTTCTTTGAAACATATGATGAATATTTCACTCTCTTTTAGCAGGTCATATGGTGGTAGTTTGTCCAACTATTTCAAGGTTTCAACAATGCAGTAGTAAAGGCCTTTGCCTCTACTTTTAATGGAAGAAGGGAAAAGGTAAAAAATCTGGAGATTCCAGTTGATGTTGATTTCACAACCGATGCCACTCATATCTATACGAAGGTTGAGAATTGGTCAATGAACTGTCTTTTTTGCAATATACCATGGTGGAAGTTCCTTGGAAATAAGAATTATACATATAATGTCAAAGGTATTCCAGTTACTTTTCTCAAACCTATATGTAAGGATTTGTTATACTTTCTATGTTGTTTCATAACATGTGAAGGGAGATACGAGTTAGTTTTCATATACCACATTCATCTGCTAATGGTTTTCTTAGGTTATAAGCTTAACCTATCATATTACTCACACAAAATCCTCACCAAAATGGCCAAGGAATATCAAGCCAAATGTAAAAACCTTGACAGGTCTCTTTTCCATCATGGTCTCATCTACATTTTGGTAAAGCATCACTTGGCCAAATATACCGATGTGTTGGGATGATTTTCTCCTTTACAATGGTTATGAAAAACCTCCTCTATTTGAAAAACCAAATCTTGCACCTAGGGTTTCACACAATCCTCTACTAGCTGGCCCGGATCCATCTAATGATCTTGTTGCTGATGAAGTTTGTGTTGATGAGTCATTCCATGCAAAGCAGTCGGATTTTTCTGATGGTAAAAAGGTTCAAAACTCTAAAACTCTACCCATTCATGTACAAGGAGTATGGCCAAGAACAACGAATTCCATCATGTCGAATTGAAACTAGAATTTAAGGATGTCGATGAACTAGATCTCTTAGACCATAACCATCACTTTAAACGTGAACAATAAGAGGAAGTTAGTCAGCTTAATCATAACCCTCAGTCCAGAGTGAAAATTAAATGAATGTAAAGTAAAATATCTTGGTTTAGGCATAGCAGACTAAAAAATGTCTTGGTTAAGGTGGTTTTTGTTGAACTGGAAATGCCTAATAAGTCATCACCAAAGGAAAATAAGCCTTAGACTGAGGACAATTCTAGTTTTTTTGATAATTATAATGATAATGAGATTCATGATGATGACAGTAATTTTAGGAAAATCCCTTTAGAGAAACATTCGTGTTGATGAATCTATAATATGTATTGGCACTAACAATTTAGTAGTTACTGTTCCTCATCTCGAGCACCACATAAATTAGTGCATTCAAGAGAAAAATCATCCCAGAGCTCTAAATCAAGTTAGGAAAAAGAAAAATATCATAAGTCTTCCATCCCCAAGAGGAAAACAGAAACAATCAAAACACACACATAATTATTAAGTCATCAAACGTCAAAGTGGTTATCTCTCAAAATCCATAGGATTGGAAACTTGCTAAATAAAGATTTTATTATTTATTAATGTTTCAGGGTCAAATATTTTTAGGTGTGTTTTTTTAATTCTGTTTGCTAAATTTAAAAGGCCAATACAAAATATTTGATTCTATAACATGCTTGTTTTGATATCAATAACAGATGTTAATATAATTTTCTTTATTTGTTAACAGGTTGTTCCCATTCACCGTATGATGGTCTTGGTTTCCACAAAACAGGTTATTGCAAATACCATGCAACTGTCTGAAATAATGTGTGGATGTCCTATTAGTTTTTATGTCTATTTATTTTAAGAAATTAAGATTCGACCAACAGGTCAAAGACAATGGATTGTAATTTTTGTAAAAAATTGTTTTGATTTTAAAAATTACATGGCCAGGTTTATCAGTGTGCATATAAAACTTTAGTTTAAAAAGTGAAAGATGGAGGGAGGAAAGAAAATAAATGTTGGATAAACTATACAATGACTGGAAATTTCGTGTAAGTTTGTTGATTTGATTTGACTCAATCAAGTAATACTTATATCACTTTTATTTTCCATAGTCGCTTTTAATTTATTATCTTCTTAATTTTATGTAATATGGTTTCTAGAAATTTAGATTACATAACGTTGTCATTCTGTCACTTGAATCCATGAATATACAGTGAATTAGTGCATTTCTTTTCGTTTGCGTTAGTTCAATTTTTATCTTTTTATATTCAATCATAGTCGTCCTTCAATATCTTGTTTCTTAAGGATGACATTGATCTAAACATTGCTTTAGTCCAGGTTCTTGTGAATTTTTTCCAAGGATTTAGATTGTTAATAATGTTATCTTTATATAAATTGAATTAATACATGTGTTGTAGTAGTTTCTAATCTATTATTTTATTTCATTATTTGTTTATTGAATTGTTTCATAAATGAATAATTGAAAGATAGTTCAATGTATTGAAATTGTTACAGTTATCTTTTTAGTTTACCTTGGATGAGAAGTAGTATTTAGATAGCATTAGTTAGTTCTCTATATATATTATTTACTCTTGATGTGATTATTAAAACAAACACCAATTGTTCTGTGTTAATTTAAAATATAAGAAGCTTACATTTATGTAGTTCTTTGTCCTTTACTTATTCACAATAAGGATTATCATTAATTTTAATTTATAATTGCATATATAAATTAAAATTAGTTTTCGTTTTGTAATATTGTAGCATAGATAAATACAATCTATTCTTTAAACCGATTACATTAAGTTCTCGTTGTCTTATAGGTTATAATTCTAGTATCATTTGTATAATATTTATTGTAATTTAATCACTGATACTAATCTTAATTTTGTATCATATTTTATTAATTATTTAGTGTGTAGTTTTAGGTATATTAATAGTAGTTTATATTTCATGCACATAATATTAGATTATCTTAGGATTCCCCAGGTTCTTTTCATCGCAAGAGGAAGAGATCCAAAGGCCAACGAAGCCTTAAAACCCATTGGAAGTGACCATTCCAAATGTCTTGGGCTATCCGAAAAGCCTTAGCCTGAGTCACATCCCCTTTGGTGACTAAGGTCAAAAATCCCACATTAACAAGTGGAAGATAAATAATGCTTATACTTGAGCGAGGAAAGGCAATAGAATCTTGGTAAGAAAATCAAGGCTCTACGATATAGTCCTTTGAAAATGATGGAAAAGATGGTAGACAATGCCCACAGACTCATTCTACCCATATACATGCACCCTTACTCAATGGTGAATGTAAAAAATATAAAAATCTATGGGCCTTCCATGCTAGATTAAGAAGAGGAGCATGTCATATATTCGATAGAGGAATTAGCTTCATAAGGTTAGGCAGATTTTGACAGAGGACATAATTTCATAAAAGAGATATAGAACTATAAGGTGGAGGTAGGATAAACGTTGGTAGTTTGGGTTAGAAGTATGGTTTCCAAGTAAGGCTAAATGGTACTCACGGGATAAGGTAGAGGAAAAATTTTCTCACCTCATTTAGTAAATATTTTAGGGAGAAAAATACTCCAAAATGGGGAGGTATGATCTAAATTGTATCACTATATAATTTATCCTCCATTTAGATGCTTTTGGAGTGAAAAAATCACTTTCATGTTGATAAAGAGAGATTTATTTTCATGTCAATAGAGTAGGTTTACTTTCATGTCAATTTCCATTTCAATTTCATAGATTAAAAGATTTATTTCCAAGTTTTGAATTTGAGGCTTTTGAAAAGGAAAGTGTGTGCATACTCATCTTAGACATTTTTCATGAATAGGTTTTATTTAATCTTGCAATTTCTTTCAATAGAGTAGAATTTCCTTTCTGAAATTGAAAGTTGATTCCTCGCATATATTGTGCAAGTGTACCTCACAAGTTCATGAACCTTGGGTTTGAAAACTTAATTACAAGTAATTTAGCTAACACTTAAATTATCCAACAAATGGATTGGTGGTTCATGGATTCTATGGGATATATATTGTATTTTAATATTGTATAGAAAATACATAATCTTGATTGTTTTCACAATTTTGAGTTTCAATCCTAAAATATCTATGTTGATGTATGTGTTTTACGTTGATTTTTTTGTTTTAATTCAAAACATTTTTCCAATAATTAATTGTACAACATTAAATCTATAGTTTTATCAACGAGAGATCGTTTGAATAATTGGGGTTTGAAACGTTTTGGGGCTAATTCTCCAACCTTGGCTTTTTCATCTGATTCACAACATGAATCACCATGCTCTTATTTGGGCTTCTTATCTACTTTGAAGGTTGACTCCCTTTTTGCAGGCTTTCCATTTGAAATTCTCATCTCATAAGAATTGAGTGTACCAAGTAATTGGTTCAAAGGGAGAGTCTCCAACTCGCTCATCTCCTCAATGGTTGATACCTTCGGATTAAATATCTCAGGGAGAAATATCAACACCTTTCCAACTACTACTTGTTCTTCTAATTTTCCATCAAGGCCTCTTATAGTGTTCACAACTTCATCAACTCTTAGGTATTACTTTGCAATATCTTCATCATCATGCATCTTTAAAGACTCAAATTGCATTCAAAACATTGAAGTTCAACTTGCTTTACCTTGATGTCACCTTCATGGAAGCTGCTCATCTTGTTCCAAATAGCTTTTCTTGTTGTTCAATCCATAACCTTAAGAAGTTTTGATTTAGGTAGGTCAACAAGTAATTCGTTCGTGGATTTAACATTGCACGTAAAATCCAACTTTTGATCTTTAGTAATCATTGTTGCAGGATTTTGATATTATTCTTCCACAACATCCCACAAATCATTTCCAATTGATTGAATGTAGGTCTTCATCCTTACTTTCAAAAACACATGGTTTGTTCCATTGAACATGGGTACTCTATTGGTAAATCCTCCTTTATGGTTTTCCATGGTCCTTTATCTTTCTTCCAACTATTAAATTGATCTAAAGTAATCTAGTTTTCTTTCACACCAAGTGTTAGAAACTAGGACAATACTAAGAGGGGGATTAATCAATATTGTAGGAATTTTAAAACTTCCTTTCACTTGCAATGATACTAGGACACCAATAAACTTTACAACAATTAAATTATATGAGCATGACAAGAAATAACATATGTATCACAATGAGAACACACAAATTCTTCAAATATTTCTTTCAATTTATTCACAAGGCAAGCTACAATTTGTTGGTACAAAGTTCTCTGGCTACAACCAGCAGGGAGCATCTATTCCCTGATTTATCAACTACATCTCAAAGGAGATACAAACCCTAATTTTAATAGCTACTACAAAAAGGACCTTCAACCCCTAAATATTTTCCAACAACTACAAGAAGGATCTACAATCCCTTACGTGCAAGCTACAACTTACATGACCTTGATGATTCATCTTTCATACTTAAATCATCAAGGCATTCCCTTTTACAAAACAAATAAATTTGTCTCTCAAACACTCACCAAAACCACCATTACAAACACATTTAGAAATCTCTCATTATTGAACAATTCACCATACTCACCATCACACTTGCTCATACAATCACTCACGACTCTTTTTAAATAGAAAATTCAACTTTGCTTATATAGAAACTTGGATTAATATTTTTGGAATTAAATCTTTGTTATCTTTAGCTCTTTACTTTCATGGATTTGTTATTTTTTCCTTTGTCCTGCTTCAAATATGTCTTTAGAACTTGTTCTCCAAGTCTTCAAATACTTATTTGTTGCATATTCAAGAAAACTGCTTTAGATTTTTTATTTCTTCAGTCTATTCAGTTACAGGATTTGGTAGGACTTTTTCTATTTTTATCAAATCTCCAAACTTAACTTAACTTCCAAATCTACCTCCAATTTTGTCCATGCCACCATCAGAGGTACCAACTCATTCATGCACTGCTCATGTTGCATGTTATATTTCGTATAAACATCAAATTCCAAAGTTGTTGACTCATCCATCGAGATAAGGCAGATAATGCCAAAAATAGCTACAAAATCATCCATCATAAAACAACTTCTGCTGGCTCCTTTACACCTTAAGCCCCAAGGGCTTATTTACAATGAAAATTCTCCATGCCTTTGGTCATAATACACATAGAAAAGTACCACAACACCAAGTCCTAGAATGTGTTTTGTAATTTGGAAGGAATGTCAATTGTTGGCCATCTTTTTGTCTCCCAGCCCCAACACCCCCAATGATATCCTTTTTGTGCCTCTATTTTTCCTCCGGGGTAGAGCCTTTTGGGTTTTTCTTTCTGTAGGGTTTTTCTTCCTTCTTCTGGGCTTTCCTTTTAGCGTCATACCATAATTTACTTTCGGGTTATTACTCCCAAGCTGCCCAAGATTTCTCCCTCTGGGCAATTCCTTCTTACTTCTGCGACTGCCCCAACTTCTAGCTCCCAACTCCTCAACTCCTATCTTCTCGGCTTAAATGCTCGTGCACACCTCTCTATTTCTTCCAAGGAAGTATCCTTTGGTTTATGTCACGTTAATGCCACCAACACTACATGGTGCCATCTAAGTGGTGACACGTGTCACTCACTTTTCCCCACTAGGGCACCTAAAATAATTGAATCTACCTACCATGACTTCCATTATGTGCTACCACATGATCCTAACGCCATCATCTGCTTATGCATCCATGAGCTAATCACCCTGCGCTATCTGTCTTCTGGTGAGGAGAGAGAAAAAGGGTGTCGAGCCTTGGTTTGGCAACAATTTCCTTTGTTAATTTTTTTTAATAAAACCACTTGATTAAAGCTCTTTTAACCTTTATTGCCAAACTCCCCAACTCTTAGCTTCCTAGCTATTACTTTCACGTGCAACTGCTATTTCTTCAGGGTAGTTTCTTCTAGTACCGAGCTCCTCGTCTCTTGACTGGCATCATCGTGTTGTGCTGACGGTGCTGGACCCGCCAACATGTTAAGGGGATCTCCCCAGTAAGAAGTCCCAATTAGATCTCAGACCGTTTGGTGTAGGAGTCCTAGCAGTGAGTCGTAAGGTAATTCCTTGACCGCAATGTTTCACAGAGGCAAGTAAGATAACTCTTTCAGTAGCAAGGTGTGACTGATGCAAAGAGTCAAGGAATGTGTATGAGAGCTTCCAACACTTTGAAGGGAGAGGAAGGTGAAGGTGAGTTCCAAGTTGAAAGGTATCAGTCCCAACTCAGCTAGCAACACACCACACAAAGGACATGCACAACTTCTGGCGGAGCAGTCCACTTGGATGCAGCAGTAAAAAACACCCATGGATCAGTCTGAGACGAGTGTGACGGTTGATATAGCAAGGTTCATGAGAAAGGCTTGTCTGATGTCTGATAGAACAGTCGACACGGACGGTGATAACATTAACAACATATGCAACACATTAACAACAAGATTCATATAGTTTCATACAAATCAGTTCATATACAAGTACGTAAGTTAAACAACATATATCATTAAGGCAACAGGAACAACCCAAATACAATAACAACATATGCATGAATATGTGCTGGCTCTTATTATTAAAGAAGTGTGAGTCACAATCATACAATAAACCATGTAAACCTTCTAGCTTGAACAGTGGAACGTTACAAACACATCTGCTTGCTCCTCCAAAGAGACGTACTAGCTTCGTGCAGTGGAGAAGTCAAGGTGTGTTACAATACTATCCAAGCCTTCTTCAAGATAGTCTTAATACAAGCTTGGCTGACCAAAAGCCTATACAATGAGTTATGAGGGACTATTTATAGCAAAGGGTGGGGTGACCCTTGAAATTTCCCTTTGTGACCATTCAACTACCCTCATGACTCTTCACCTACTTTATGATTGTTACATCCACTCTTGACATTTGACTTACACTTGATATGACTCAACATTACAGTGCACATGTACCCATGTGAACAATGGCTTGGACAAGCCAAACTAGACATCATTCGAACTTAGACAACCATAAAAGTCTAATTGCTCGACATCCTCATGTTGATCAATAGTGACATATTGATGCCAAGATTAGTAGTCCTTGAGACTGTCCATGTGTTTTGCTATGACATCCATCTGAAACCTGAACCTTGCCTCCATAACATCTGGGTACACTGCTCGGGCTCCTCTGTCCAACTCGTCTATGAGCATGTGCATGATTGTCTTTAGTGTAGCCGAACCAGCAACATACTTGTGCATGATGTTTGCACTGATAGGCAAGTCTGGGCTGGTGGTAGTGAGCATCAGCTCGTTGAAGTGCAAGTCAAGATCCTGTTGGACTTGCTTCTTGGTCTTCGCTTGAGTTAGGGTCCCAAGTGATGAGATCATATGAGTGTGCACTATAACCTCCATGCTTTTGAATACTCATGCATAGGAAGCCTATATGTTAGTGATGAGTTGCGATAGGTCTTCATAGTTCTGGATCTAACTCTGGATATGTGCTTGCAACTCAACCACATTGGCTTTCATCATCTTTGGCAAGTGAAGCTGGGCTCACTTATACTTCATCGTCCATGCTTGCATGTTATCAATGACAATATGTATGTTATTCAAGATGCGTACTCTTCTTACTCATCGTTGCTGCCATCTATGGAGATGAATGACTGCTTGATGCACGGTACTAAACTTGGAATATAATTCTTACATAACTATGTCCAAGGACAACACTTCATCCAGGATTGCCTTCTTCATTTTAGCTTGGGCAGACATTGCCACCAAGTCTCCTCCCTGCTTGGCCACCTATATTTCCTTCGTCATTCGCTCATTCTCAGCAATGAGAAAATGAACACTTGAGCTAGTGGCTTTAGCATACACTCTAGTTGCATCAGCCAATCCAACTGGATGCTTGTGCACATCAGTCACGATCACTTGCTCTTCAAATTGCACAGGGGGTGTTTGGTCTTCTAGAGTCGGTATTGTCGAGACTGCACAACTATGTGATGAGATTCATCAAAGGAGATGTTGTGCATCTTTGCTTCCGGTTGACCACCAAGGATCTCAGTGCCTCTTTGGTCATCCGAGAATTTCTCACTGTCTAGGTGCATTGAAGAAGGTGAGTCGACCTCTCTTTGGTGAGGCATGAGGTCAGTGTCCTGTTCCAACTCCTATTGTTCCATGTCTACATCCAACTGTTCAAGAGCCTGTTCTATCTCATGAGAAAAGTCTTGCCCCTATGAGGGTTCACCATGTTCTCTAGATACCAATTTTTCAGAAGAACCAACTACTTGTATGGGCGTTGCTTCGTCTGTCTGCACGTGAGGCACCCCCTTCTGACTCTGCTACTATTGCGCTTCCTTCTCATGTTGCCACAATTCTTATTCTTTCTGGAGTTTCTCTCTCAATTCATGCAACTCCTTCTTTGCTTCTTCCATTCTCTTCTTACCCCTCTACCTTCCTGCGATTCGCTTGTCGTGTTGCTAACTCTTCTATTGGATAGCCATAGCTACTTGTTCTACAAGTGGATCTACTCGAAACTTGCAGCTTTGTTCCTCCTCCATGCAGTCGACAATCTTTCTCTTCCGTTTATCATGCATAGGTATGCTTGGCTCTGTTGCCTCTATTATTGCTACTACTGCTGCTACTATTGGTGTTCTTTGTGGTGCTACTTCATATTTTCGTGCTAACCACTCCACGATGAAACTGACCTGTTCATTGGGTCTAGATAATTGTAGCAATACCTCCATGAGTCTTCCTCGGCCCAATGAAATTCCCCATGGATCTAATTGAATTGAACTCTCATGCAGTGATCCTTCACAATGCAATGTGGGTCATACAGGTTGAAGCTTTGGAGGTCGAATGAGTACATATTCATCTGTTCAGCCTCGACATCCGCTTACTTGATGCTTCGGATCTCGCATAACACAATTCGCAATGGAAGAGTGGGCCAAGGAGCCTTCTTCTTCTGCTGCAGCCTAGCTGTTAATCCTGCTGAGATATGATACACTACTTCCTGCATGACAAGAATGTCCAAAGAAAACTTTGGTAGAACATGCAGAGGCTTCTCCACACTGAACACTCGGATGAACGTGTTGTCTAGTGAAGCATACCAATCTGCAATGCCTAACAATACCTTGATCACTTCTTCTGACATGCAGGGTGGATCCTATTCGAATATCAACCTATACACTGGGGTGACAAGATGGTTGAACAATCGTATGATTACTCCTCTGAAACTGCATCCAAAGAATAGCTTGAAATACGTGTTCACAATAGTCTTCGCCGGTGACCATGCCCACTCTAAGCCCAGGAACTCATGTCGGGCATAGACTGCATCTAGAATGTAGGCGGACATGTAAATATTTGCATGCATATTGCCTTTGGGTGACCATCGAGTGTTCATGACTTTCTCCTTCAGCTAATGAGCCAGTATGCCAGACCAGTTGCATGGTATTCCTTGTTTAGCCAGTTGGTCTAGTGCGACCACCCAACTCTGAGGGAAGGTGTCAGTGCTTGCTTAGCCACTCAGTCGACATGCGAATATGACCAAGTATTGGTATGCCTTCCTCAATATCTTCGTCTTATAGACCTGATTGGGGGTCATCTTGAAACGAGTTGGATCCTTTACCCAATCCTTCAGAATGTCTCTGGAGTGGCCTCTACTGTTAGGCAAGCTAAACGGGGGAGTCATGACAGTCATGGGCTCGGTCATCTGATACATCTCATTGTAATCTTGTGCCCAGAAGGTTGCAATCTTCATTCCATTGACACTATTCAAGGTCATCGTCTCGGGGTCAGTGTGAGAGATGATCTAGTGAATCATGTCCGCGTATGGGAACACGGGGTATCTGCGTGAAATCACCTACAAGCCAGACTTGTGAATGTTCTCGTACACCTGGCGGCATTCAAGGTCTTCCGAAAAGTACATGCGAATGTTTCATTCACCTCTTGCCACTTCAATTTGATGTCCTTGTCTAGATACAACTTCATGTCTTCATAGATTGGTAGACCACATGACACCTTCTCAGCTGTTGTTCTAGCTACCATACCATCAATGTCTTGGGATCTTGTTCTCTTGGAAGCCATTGAGACAGATGAACACTTGAAAGATCTGGAAATAAGCAGTATGCATGGCAGGAAATATGTCAGTGAAAACAAAGAAAATCTGGGGAAGGACACAACACATACCTGGGAAACGGATGAGTAAGATTGCACAAATTTCACTAGGAGGTTGAGTGACTGGCTGCCATAACTACGAAAAAGGAAGTCTAGGCTAACTAGGGGGTTGGACTAGTTGCTGGATCGCTGAAATGCGCAATCCAGTTGGGAAATTGGTTGTTGGGATTGTGCAATGCACAATCCCAGCGAGGAAGGACTGCTCACCCAGGGATAGATTTGCGCCAATTCTTGGGCCAAACAACCACTACTGTCCAGAAAAATGAAAATCAGTCCAAGAGGGCAGTGTTGGGCTAGAATGCACAAATTTGGAGAGGAAGGTGAGCTTTCCTTCTCCAGATTGCGCAATGCATCCTTGGTGAAGGTAGAGACCGGGCCAAGGTTGGCTCGACTCACCAATGGGCAACTGAAAGTAGATAAGTCGATGAAATGCATGGTGACACTAAGTGATAAATAGTGCATGCAAAACATGAACGGAAGATTCAACGAACAGATCAACATGCATGTGGGTGAGGTCGTTCGTTGGTTGGGCGAACATTCGTGCAAAACAGTTTCATGCATGTGACAATAGTGAGATAGCAACAAAAATTGAAACAGTGCTAGGATAAGCTATAATATATGTAAATGACAACAGGAGTTTAAAGAAATCAAGCAAACAACATTCACACAAGCAAATACACAAAAAGCGACAGAAATGTTGAAAAAGACAAGTTGAGGCCAGTTACCCATGAATAGTTGAGCCAAATGTGTCGGAGAGTCCTGGATGTGTTGAGGGATGTCAGATCTCCAAGATTGATGTGAATAAATGAGCTCTGATGTGTCGAATAAATAAGTTTGGTCTCAAGATTCATGTTGAGAGATTAAATTGGTGAATTAAACCTCTTAATATTTAATTGTCAATCCGGGCTCGTAAACACGAGTTGCACTACAATTCTTGATTCAGTTTGTAGGTCAGAGCTTTAAGGTTTCCTTTATAATGACCAGCTAAGGAATAAAACACACAAATGCTTATGAGCTATCACAAGAAGAATTAATAATCAAATTTAACTTGAACACTTGAAATATCTGTAAATTTGACCTATCTCGTCACTGGACTGGAATCTAGATTCAATGAAAACCTAATTGTCATAAGTTCTACTTCAAAACAAATGCCTAGTTTCAACAAACTTCATTCTTCAATCCAACAACTCAACACTTCATTCAAAAATCCAAAAAACCCTAATTCTAGCTTTCACAAGTCATACTTGAAAGAAATTGAGGAATTTAATCTAAATGCATCTGTAAGTTGAGCTTATGTTCACACAATCAATTTTACGGTTACTAACTGTTTCCTCACTCAAACCCTAGGATGAGACACTTCACACTAATTCCATTATCTGAATAACAAACAAGAGATTGCAATATCAAAACTGTTTGAAATGTTTGTTTCACACACTTATCAACGAAAGTGGACAACTTAGTCTTTCATGCTCGATCTATGATCTACTCTATGGAAATTTCATTCATCAAACCCTAATTCTACTTTTAAAACCAACTGAGATAAACCTGAACTATTTAAGCACACAACTGTACTCAAGAAATCAGATTACAATTGTAGTTGACATCAATCAAATCATTAAACTGAATTCTGGCAAATTTACTCAAAAGCCTTCAACAATCAGGTCGAACTCACACCTGCACCTATGATCTGGTTTGCATTCTTACTACTGATGACAATTTTGGAAAATGACATTGAACTAAGGCCACAACGCATCCCTCAGAATCAGTTTGCTATGCTAAATTGCACTATGTGAATGGAATGCATTTTAGATTTAGATGCTAAGGAGATAGAGTTATAAATCTGCTATTAGATTTCTCCTGTCCTGTTCTAATTAATTCATAAGGGTTTAAACTGGATGCATTCAACCATGCTCCATTCGTTCACACTGATCAATCACAGAGTTGTGTTTTTAACCAACTCGTTTGCTAAAAGGTTTACAAGAGTATATGCCAGATACAAAATTCTTTCAAATAGTGAGATCTGCAAGTAAAGTTTTGGTAAGAAAGCAATGCTGGCAAGGTTCGAATAAGAAGCAGAACTTGTAGAAAAGAACAAACTCGCACCTACAACAACGATTTTTAGAACTTTCACTTATGAAACTCTCCAACTAAAGATTAACATATGAAATCATTTCTTCGAAAGGAACACAAATCAATCACATGGAAAAAATAAAATTGATTTTTCAGAAACAACTGTAAAAACAAGAATTTAATCAAACACACCTACAAATTACCTCTATCTATGCTTACATGGGCTGATTTGGTTGTGGTGGGCCCTTGCCACTCCCAGAGAGCTTAGGATTTACAAGATCTAGCTACGCTTTCAACAAACTATCTCAGGAATTCATAAAATCCACAACACTCCACAAGCAAATCAGTAACTCATCATGACAATCACAACCTCGGCTTTCATTAACAGAGAATTAAATCACGGTCTTCAAGTCTTGATAACCAGAATCGAAGTACAATATCCACACCCTAAACAAATCACATGTTTCAGCCTTTATAGGCATCGTGGCTTTCATAATTAACATCAGTTTTGTTACATAGAAGGGCGTTGGAAACCAACGATATGGAGATCCATGAATTAATCATAATTAGCACTAAAATCCTCTAATTTTTAACTGTCCTCTTCCTATCAAAACCATATTCTGATATAGAATTTGTCAACCAAAACCATTCAGCAAAATCCGGACCCGAATTGACCCAATACGTTCACGTTCAGAAATGGTTTTCATTGGAATATTCCCCTGACAATAAGTCCTTCACGAAGACGAATTTTCGAAAAAAATTTCTGGGTTATTTGAAACATGGTGCTCTGAACAAAACCCGCATCTCAGAATTTCAAAATTCTTTTCCATTTGATCAGAATATTCATTTTGTCACCTACAGCAATTTCATACTCAACTGCCCAGCAACTAGTTAAATTTGACTTGTGGAGACTTCTGGCAATAAAATGCTTCGACACATGAACTTGGTGAAATCATCATTAGTAAATCACGACTAAATCATCTCTAATCATCGTAGAGCTATTAAAACTAATCATAATCAACCACGAGGCCTAGGATGTGATTTGGTGATAAATGATGGAATTATGACGTGAAATGAGTATAATTGTGTCGGAATTTAGGTTATAAATGGTGGTTTTGTATGACAGAAATATGCGCGATGCCCAACAACGTGCATGCCACAAATCTAGGAAAAGCGATACTGTGAAATTTTGAATGATAAACACGTATTCACAGAAATAATCCCGATTATACACTATTGCAGAATAGATGCACAATACATAATCTCTTCTACGTTGATCATCAATTTAGCAACATCAAAAACAATGAAACATCAATCGCATGCACACATTAGCACAGTGTGTAACCCGGGGAAAGCTTACAGCTGAAAACCCCACACTATCTGTATATTAATGATTGAGAACATGTAACAATACATAGTACAATACTCCTCTCAAGTACTCAGTACTATCTCCACCTGTTACACACAAAACTAGCTCAGATCCGAACAAGTCACAGGTTCAAATCTCCTCCGCTGCTCTGTTTGCCTCCACTGCACAATCTTGCAAGAGAATCACATGAGCACAAGCTACAATTGCCTTGATATTGGCCCACACTGCGCAGTCTTCATTGGCATTAATCAAATCCATGCATGTGCAAATCTCATGGAAAACTGATAGTCACAACTCACCCTTTCACTTATGTTAGATGATCCAAAAATACAATTTTATCATAGGTTATAAAATTAGAATAAAATAATTATTAATTTAAGATATTAAATTAATAACTATTATTCTAGAATGTTTAATTATTTAATGGAGACTTTTAGAATTAGCATATTGTTGTAACTAGATATGACTCTCCAAATGTGTCGTATCTTAGGCTCTATTTTAGGAGATTTGTTAGCTACTTGGTTTGAATAGCATTTATTGTAAATGGACACTTGTTATTTAATAAGTGATCCATAATTAGAGGTAGTTAAGACATGGAGCTTATAAATAGCTCATTGCAAGAGTGTTTGGTTGTTCGGGTGTAAACTCTTGCAAAATAAAATTATGTAGTTATTTTTTCTGATTAATAAAATTACGTCTGAGGACACTTCTGCCATTATTGTGGTATTAGAGCTCCAGTAATGCTGCAGTGAATGTGAGGAGGAGATTCCAGCTCTACAAGTTTTTGGAAAACTCCATTGAATTGATTAGCGAATGATTGGTATGAATTTGTCCAATTTTATGTTCAAAAGAAAAGAAATTTTATTATTTTAGTGATTTTAGATTTTTTTTTTAAATATGAAAATCAATTGTAAGAGTTACTACTACCATTGTGCACACTAAAGCAACAATTGCAGATGCCCCAATTCAACCTAAGGTCATTTTCTTCTTTCTACATTTAAAGATAACTTTCAAAGAGATTGCAGAAATGAAATAAAGAGAATTGAACAGAGAATTTTCTTGCTGGCGAATTTTCCTCCACAAAATTTAAGTATTCCATAACAAGCAGCAGTAGTAATTGTTGAAATTAATTTAGCATCAATATTCCTTTGGTATACAGAAACCGGTAGTTGCAATTTACTTCACTTCAATAGATACCTGCGATTTTGTATTGAGCCATGACAGAATGTAGTTGTACTGCACTTTCTCTGGAGCGTATATATATTGACTATTGATCTGCTTGCACGTGCGTTCAGCAATTGCTGTAAAGAAAAATCAGCACACACCTCATTTCTTGTAAAAAAAACAACACGCAATTGCATAACCTTGGTCCACAGTTCTGCGTTGATTTAATTGAGAGTTAGAGTTCAAGCTCTTCTGATGTCCTGCGCTGATGTCATCCATATCATTGCGGCTTGCAATACTCTTCCACTCCTCTACAAGAAACGTTGGGTTAGAAAGAATTTGATAATTAATTCCCTTGCTATTGTGGATTAAAATCTTTTCAATTGCTTCTGCTATTTTAATAGGTACTGTGGATCTCTCAGCGAAAATTTTTGTCTGATTTAGAAACATCAGTTGTCATTCTAGCCGCGCTTTCCCAGTAGGTCATAGCATGCGTATGCTAGTAGTCTTGTTCGGTTTGCTGCAAACCTTGGACCAGTTGTCTGGAAGATTGCAGCTCAGAAGATAAGGAGAGCGCTCTTGCCATTTCCGCATGGGGTGAATCAAACTAGCGTTTGCAGTTTGCAGTCAGTCAGCCAGTGTTCCAACCAGTTTGTGTGCCAGTGTTTTAAGGTAATTTCCAGTATTCCAGTCAGCGTTAATGATTGGTGAAATTAAAAAGTGGAGTTGGTAATTGGAGTTTTTTTTTAATTGTAATTGTGATTTGCAATTAAAATCATATTTTATTTGGAGGAATAAGATGAATGCGAGAGGAATGACTATGGTTTTATGACCATAAGTGAATGTTTTTTAAAAAAATGAGCTTCCACATGTGTTGAAATTGCCCAGTGAGTGGATTTACTTGACATGAAATTGGAGATGCATTTTTATATGCATGAAAGTGGTGAGATTGTGAGTTGAAAGGATGGTTTTTTCGCTCTTTGTAATTGAAGAAATAAGGAGTGTTTCCATTTGTATTTGGAGCAATAAGGTGCATTACATTTTGTAAATTTGAAGAATATTTTGTGGAGATATAAGTGTCTTATTTTGTATTTGGAGTAATAAGGAGATTTTTATCTGTAATTTGTAAATTGGAGAGATAAGGCGTGTTGGGTAATTTGTTTTCAAGAATGTATTTTTTATTTTTCAATTGGGATCATCACATTGTAACTCAAAGTAATTTTACTTTGAGGGGGGTAATTTTTTTTACTAGATTGTGCAAAAGCACCATTGTAAAAGTCAAATTTTGAAAGTTGCCTTGTAAAAATTTGAGACATTGACTAGAGCCAAGTGCAAAGCTTAGTCAATTTTCACCTGTATTGATGACTATTCGAGGGTCAAGGCCAAGCCCTGATTCATTTTTTTTTGTGTCGTGTGTTGCTGTTGTGTTGCGCATATTGAATTTTTTGGAGCTTGATTCGTGGTTTGAAGTCTTAACACTACAATGTCTAAGTTGATTAATTTGTTTTCTGATTCCGACAAACTTGAAGGCACAAAATCTTATAAAACATGGCATCGTCTCATCGAAAGTACTCTCATTTACAATGAATTATGGTAGGGTATATGTGATGGAAATGTTAAGCCGAATAAACCCACAAATGCAGCTACACTAGCAAAATGGGAAGTAAAGAATGCCAAAGCCTTAGCTCTTATTAAATCTTCTGTGAATGATGAAATGTATGTCCATATAGAAAATGCTACAAATGCATGGTTTGTTTTGAAAACTTTTAAAGACCTCTTTGATACTCAGCCTAAATCAAAGAAAGTTGATCTACAATTAAAATTGTTGCAACAAAAATTAACTGAAGGCCGTGATGTTCTTGAATATATCTCAAGAATTAAGAATATTAGGCAGGAAATTATTAATGTTGGTTTTCCCACAATTGATGATAGATTTATGGTCACAATTGTAATTTCTGGACTTCCTTCTTGCTACACACGTTTTTTGGAGACTCTACAAGTAACTAGGAAATTAGAGAAACTAAAGTTTGATGAACTCTGTGAAATGTTGACTCAACATGATACAACTTTTGGGAAGAAGAAAAAAGTTGGTGAATGTTGGGTCCCTACAATACTAGTGATTACCCCATTACTATTGTAGTTATACCCCTTATTTATATTTTTGTGCCCCTATTACCCCCATGTTCTTATTTTTGTGCCCCATAAAATCCCTCTATTGTTATTTTTGTGGCTTTATATTATTATTGTTAGGTCGGCTGGATTATATTGTGACTCCTTAGACTCCTATATATAGAAAGGAGGTTTTGTCATTTGTATCATCCAAGAATTGTTCATTTATGTAATGTAAAGGAGGTTTCCCCCTCGAAGAGGCTGAATTCTAAGGCGTTGATCTATCTTTTCTTGAGCTGGTTTCATAACATTTGGTATTAGAGCTTTGGATTCTAGGGTTTTGTAGCTCCAAACAGGTCATCGTGGAATTTTCGCTATAACTTTTTTCTGTGACGTTTCAGAAGTTGCAAAAAAAACCCATTTGAGAAGAAATCACGCTGAACCTTGGGTCTGAATTTCAGAGCTTTTCGCGCGATATTTGCGGAGATATGATCTGAGGAAGTTGGTCTTTTTGCAGACTCCTGAATTACATTCAAAATAGGTGACCTGGGGAAAATCGTCATAACTTTCTCTCTGGGGATTGGATTGAAATTTCGTAAGAAGGTACAGAAAGAGGACAGAATGCAGTTTCTTGTATGCATGTTTCAGATCTAAAGGTTGAAACAGCGACTCGTGGCACATCGTACAATTTCACTCTACTGAACTAGTCTAAAAATAAGTCACTGTGGGAGATTTCACATAACTCTTCCTTGGAGAATCCAATTTGGGTCAGACTTGTGGCATTGGAAAGAGGACGCAGAAGGCTACTACAGGTCACAACTTCAGAACTGGATGATCCGAAATTACAGAGATACATCAGATTCAATATCAAGCTTCTATAAAGTGAAAAAAGGTGTGTAGTTTTTTTTAAATTTTTGTGTAAGCTTGGTTTAAAGGAATTCAAAGGGCATAGTAAAGCATTATTATCAGTAACTGATGCCCCAAGGAAAGAAAATGCAAACACCTAGTAAGGAACCTGAAAGCTCTAGCATGATTCATAAAGAAGAGGAAGAAATGCTACATGATATATCAAAATTACAAGAACAAGTGCAACAAATGTCACGCTCACAAAAGCTAACAGAAGCTAAGATAAATTGTGTGGAATCTAAGATAAATGGCATGGAATCTAAGATAAAGGGCATGGAAGCTAAGATGGATGATTCGAAGATAGATTTGAAGAGAGACATGGCAGATTTGAAGACAGACATGGCAGATTTGAAGACAGATTTGACAAATTTTCTACAAGAAATACTTACTAATGGTGAAAAGGTTGTAAAGGAAACTCATGATGTGAAAAAAAGTAATGTTAATCATGATTCCATAGACTCTAATGTTGGATTGAAGACCCACCATATTCCAAAAATCGATATGAGGAAGTTTGATGGCAAGGATCCCGCCACATGGATATTATGGATGGAGTAGTTCTTCGATCTCAATAATGTGCAAAACACACAAAAGGTACATATGTAAACTGTATATTTGGAACCAAATCAGTTTGTATGGTATCAATAGCTTTGCTCTCGTAAACAATTTATCACTTGGGCAATTTTTACGGAAGAATTGATAGCACATTATGAAGATACAAAAAGCAACACTTTTTTTAGCCAATTGATAAGTCTCAAACAAAAGGGTTCAGTAATGGAGCACATTGAGGAGTTCCAAAAGTTGAACATAAGGGTAAAAGATATTCCAGAAGAGCATAGGATTGATGTGTTCATAGGGTCTTTAAAGGATAATATCCAACATGATGTTCGCCTTTGGGAACCTGATTCATTAGAGAAGGCATTCAGGTTAGCAAGAAAAATGGAAAGAAAAATTATGGCAACCAGGAAGCATACCACTCACAACTATAAAGACGGAAGTGTTGTTGCCCCTAGTCTTCCACAACCTATAAGGTTGACACCACAACAATTGGAAGAAAAAAGAGCAAAAGGGCTTTGTTACAGTTGTGATAGCAAATACACTAAAGGTCATAAGTGTACTGAGAAGAAATTATTCTACATAGATTGTGAAGAGGAAGAAGAAAAGGAGCAAGAAAGGTCAAAAGAAGAAGATATACTCTAGGAAAAAAGCCTAGATGAAGAAAAAATAAATCCGACCATATCTTGTAATGCATTGGCGGGAATTACCACTCCTCAAACCATCAAGATAGAAGGACAAATCAAGAAGAAAAAGGTAATAGTGTTGATTGATTCAGGAAGCACCCACAATTTTATTCATTGTAGGGTAGCAAAAGAATTGAATTGCTTCCTATATCCAGCACCAGAGTGTCAAGTGATGATTGCAAATGGAGGAACAATAAATTGCTCTGGAAAGTGCCATAATATCAAGCTATCCATGGGAGAATATGTATTGACTAGCCCAATGCTTTCCATTCCAATGGGAGGTGCTGATGTTGTACTAGGAGTCCAATGGCTACAATCCTTGGGTACAATAGCTTTTAATTTTCAAGAACTTTTCATCAAATTTTCTACAGAAGGAAAGGAAGTTGAATTAAGGGGTATTGCAGGGAAACCAGGAAAGATAATCAGCTCTAATGGTATGACAAAGCTTCTAAAAAAGGAGCAAAGAGGTGTAATTGCACAATTATGTTCGCTAGATGTTTCCACATCGGAATCATCTATTTCTCCAGATCTCCAAAAAGTCCTGGACAATCATTCCAAGGTATTTGAGACTCCCAAAGGTCTCCCACCTATGTGTGATCATGATCATGCTATTCATCTGATTCCAGGAAGTGTTCCTCCAAACATCAGGCCGTACAGATATCCCTATGTCCAAAAAAGTGAAATTGAACGTATGGTTGCAGAAATGCTAGAGGCTGGTATAATTCAACCAAGTCAAAGTTCTTTCTCTTCTCCAGTAGTATTGGTGCACAAGAAGGATGGATCATGGCGCATGTGTCCAGATTATAGGGAGCTCAACAAGCTCACTATTAAAGATAAGTTCCCCATTCCTGTCATTGATGAATTACTGGATGAATTGCATGGATCAATTTACTTCACCAAGTTGGATCTTCGTTCGGGATATCATCAAATCAGAATGAAGATTGAAGACATTCCAAAAACGACATTTAGAACTCATGAGGGTCATTATGAATTTTTGGTCATGCCTTTTGGCCTTACCAATGCACCTTCAACATTTCAAGGTTTGATGAATTCAATTTTCAAACCATTCCTTAGAAAATTTGTGTTAGTATTTTTTGATGATATACTAATCTACAACAAGTCTTGGAAGGATCATGTTGAACATGTTGACAAGGTGCTACAACTATTGGAGGAGAAACAATTATATGCAAAAAGATCCAAATGTTTCTTTGGAGTCCAGGAGGTGGAATATTTGGGTCATATTGTATCTCATGAAGGAGTTAAGGTAGACCCTAGCAAAATTAAAGCCATTAAGGAATGGAAAATCCCCACATCCATAAAGCATCTGCGAGGATTTCTTGGGTTGACAGGGTATTATCGCAAGTTTTTAAGAATTATGGGAGAATAGCAGCACCTCTAACAACATTATTGAAGAAAGATGCATTTTCATGGACTCTGGAAGCAACAAAGGCCTTTGAACATCTTAAAGAGGCAATGTGCCAAGCACCGGTCTTAGCTACACCGGACTTCACAAAAACCTTTATTGTGGAATGTGATGCTTCAGGAAATGGAATTGGTGCTGTTCTAATGCAAGATGAAAGACCCATTGCTTTTGAAAGTCGTCCAATCAAGGGAAAGTTTTTAAGCAAAGCTATTTATGAGAAGGAAATGTTGGCAATACTCCATGCACTTAAGAAATGGCGACCCTACCTAATGGGAAGACACTTCAAGGTAAAAACGGATCATGATAGCCTTAAATACTTTTTAGAACAAAGATTATCCTCTGAAGAGCAACAAAAGTGGGTCACAAAGATGTTGGGTTATGACTTTGAAATCATCTACAAAAAAGGGAAGCAAAATGTGGTGGCAGATGCACTCTCAAGAAAGGATGAGGATGTGGAAGCATTGTTGTGCGCCATTTCTATTATCCAACCAGATTGGATAAACGAAGCAAGGGAGGAATGGAAGAATGATGAAGAAGTGTGGGCACTTATTCGAAAGCTACAACAAGATTCCAGTACGTCTGATACATTTAGCTGGCAAAATGATTTTATGGTACAAAGATCGCTTATACCTCTGTAAGAATTCCCAGCTAAAACAAAAGATTCTTATGGAATTGCACACTTCTCCCTTAGGAGGGCACTCAGGATTTTTAAAAACTTACCACAGGGTTAAGAAGGAATTTTTTTGGGATGGCCTTAAATCAGATATTCAAAAGTTTGTGGCGGAATGTTTGGTTTGCCAACAAAATAAAGTTGAAACAATTAAGACACCGGGTCTATTACAACCTTTATCCATTCCAAGCCAACGTTGGGAGGAGGTTTCAATGGATTTTATCACAGGTTTACCCAAGTCTGAGGGAAAGAGTGTCATCATGGTGGTAGTTGACAGACTTACCAAGTATGCACACTTTTGTGCATTATCACATCCATTTAAAGCCAGTACAGTTTCTACTGCATTTATGGAAACAATTCAAAAGCTACATGGAAACCCAAAGATTATTGTAAGTGACAGAGATCCCATTTTCACTGGAAATTTTTGGACAAAATTATTTTCTTGTCTTGGTACTCAGTTAGCTCATAGCTCATCTTATCATCCTCAATCTGATGGGCAAACTGAGATAGTAAACAAATGTTTGGAAGGATATCTTCGTTGCTTTGTATCTGATAAATAGACACAATGGGTCAAATGGTTGCCTCTGGCTGAATGGTGGTATAACACTTCCTTCCATAAAGCAACAAAAATGACCCCATTTATGGCACTTTATGGGTATCAACCACCATCCATCACATCATATTTAAGAGAAAATTCTAAGGTTCAGGCAGTGGAACATCACATCGAACATCAACAACAAGTCCTCCAACTCTTAAAGGATAACCTCGTGTTGGCACAAAATAGAATGAAACAACAGGCAGATCAACATCGCAGTGAAAGAAGTTTTGATGTAGGTGATTGGGTATTCCTACGGCTACAACCATATAAGAAAATGTCCCTAAAGCAAGCTAAGAAGGATAATAAATTATCACCAAAGTATTATGGTCCGTACAAGGTGTTGCAAAAGATTGGTACTATGGCATACAAATTGGAGCTTCCTGCAGCTTCTCGATTGCACCCAGTTTTCCATGTTTCATGTTTAAAGAAGGTTATAGGCGACAAGCTCCCAGTTCAAACAATATTGCCAGAACTTGACGAGGAAGGAAAAATTATATTGGAACCGGAAGCAGTCACAGAAACAAGAACTCGACAGCTACTAAATCGATCAATTTCAGAGTATCTTTTCAAGTGGAAGAACTTATCTGCTGAAGATTCCACATGGGAGGATGAGAATTTTATGCAGAAGTATCCAGAACTACTCAAGCATTGAGGACAACACTTTTTTGAAGGAGAGGGGCATGTTGGGTCCCTATAATACTAGTGATTACCCCATTACTATTGTAGTTATACCCCTTATTTATATTGTTGTGCCCCTATTACCCACATGTTGTTATTTTTGTGCCCCATAGAATCCATCTATTGTTATTTTTGTGGCTTTATATTATTATTGTTAGGTCGGTTGGATTATACTGTTACTCCTTAGACTCCTATATATAGAAAGGAGGTTTTGGCATTTGTATCATCCAAGAATTGTTCATTTATGTAATGTAAAAGAGGTTGCCCCCTCGAAGAGGCTGAATTCTAAGGCGTTGATCTATCTTTTCTATCTTTTCTTGAGCTGGTTTCATAACAGTGAAGATGTTTTTCTCACAGAGGCCAGCACTAGTAAATCATCAACAGACAGTTCTCGAGGCAGAGGCAAAGGGAATCAGAATCAAGCAGCGCATAATGTACAAAGTCGAGGTCTAAGCCAAAGCAGAGGAAACAATTTTAAAGGAAACAATTTTAACGGAGGCAACAGTTTAGGAAGGAATAATTTTCAAGGTAGAGGAAACAAACAAGGAAGAGGCAATTTTCAAGGACAAGGAAATAATAATCAAGGTAGGGGACAATCTCAACATAGAAGTCAAAGCAGAGGGAGAGGACAATCTTCAGGAAGAGGAAGAGACTTAAGTCAAATTATGTGTCGAAGATGTAACAAAGTTGGCCATTATGCTGAAGATTGTCGAACTTCACATAATAAAATTCCCAAGTTTCAGCAGCATTCAGTGCAATTTGCAAATGATCAAGATGATGATAACTCAGAATATGTTTTTACTTCCTCACCAGCATCACAACTTTCATCCCATCTTAGAAGTGACTATGAAGATGTTTGGATCTTGGATTCTGGGGCCACTCAGCACATGACTTTTCGACGTGATTTTTTCTGGAATTTTCAAGATTGCCAACTTAATTCCATTTTTCTTGCTAATGATACAAAACATACTCCTTATGGAAAAGGAGCAGTTAAAGTTTTTCTCCCTAGCATTAGAGAAAAAATGATTTCCAATGTATGGTATGTACCAAGTTTTAAGAAAAATTTGCTCTCTTTAGTCACGATTCGACAAGCAAGACATCAGGTGATTATGGAAGATGGTTTAGTCAAGATTAATTCAGTCAAACAAAACTTGAAAACATTCATGACAGGTTATGAATATGGAAAACTGTTACGGGTGAAAGGGACAGTTATTCCAAGGCATTCTGATTTTGCAGGGGCAGTGAGTACATGTATTTCACCTGTAAGACTATGGCATGTAAGATATGGACATTTAAATTTTGAGAGTCTTTCTCAATTGCAGAAACAAGGAATGGTTAAAGGACTTCCCACTTTCAAAAGGGACAATGCAAAATGTGAAGCTTGAATTTTTGGCAAACAAAGTCGAGAAAGTTTTCCAACAAGTTCATGGCGTGCAAACAGGCGGCTACAACTAGTTCACAATGATGTTTGTGGGCCACTACAAACTTCATTTGGTGGTTGCAAATATTTCTTACTATTCATTGATTATTTCAGTAGAATGACTTGGGTTTACTTTTTGAAGAACAAGTCAGAAGCATTTGAGAAGTTTAAAATTTTTCCCCAACTTGTTGAAAATGAAGTCAAAGAAAAGATAGGTACTCTCAGGATGGATAATGGGGGAGAATTCACTTCAAATGAATTCAAAACTTATTGTAGTGAAAATGGCATAAGAAGACATCTTACTAATGTTTACACTCCATAGCAAAATGGAGTAGTCGAAAGAATGAATCACACTTTGTTAGGAATGGCAAGATCCATGTTAACTTTCAAGAGGTTAAGTCCAACATACTGGGAAGAAGCAATTCATACATCTGTCTACTTAAGAAACAAATCTCCAACTGCTTCTTTAGACGGAATCACACCTTATGAAGCTTGGTTTGGTTTCAAACCTCGTGTTAAACATCTTAAGGTTTTTGGATCAATATGTTATGCCTTAGTTTCGAAAGAAAAACGAACTAAGCTTGACTCAAGAAGTTTAAAATGCACAATGATTGGCTATTCTAATGAGAAGAAAGGGTATCATCTTTTGACCAATAGAAAATTCATTGTGAGTAGGGATGTCATTTTTTATGAAAATGAGAGTAAGAGTGCTGAAGAAATTGAAAATCTTCTTCACAAATTAGAAACTAAAGGAAGTAAAAGAAATGGAAAAATGCAAAGTCAACCAACTTCACCAAATTGGTATGAACTTGATTTTCCTTCCTCTGAAGATGAGTCATCCAGTCCATCTACATCAACAACATCAACTGGGTCTTCTAGCAGTTCATCCACATCTCCAAGCAACAACAGTTCTTCTGACAGTGATTCTCCACACTCTTCACCTGAACGACGAACATCAGTTTATATTAATCCTCTTTACAATGATGGAGACTTTACAGAAGCGCAAACAAGTGAGCACCAACTACCAAAATGGGCAGTTCAACTTTCGAAAGATGTAAAGCCTGATGAGTAAAATAAAATAGGCACCAGATGGGCACTTAGAAGTGAAGGCAATTTTTCCTTGATAGCAAATGATTTACTGAACCTTCCACATACAAAGAAGCAGTAAAACATAAAGAATGGCAACAGGCTATGGTTGAAGAATATCAAGCAGTAATTGATAACAACACTTGGAAACTTGTTGATTGTCCAGCAAATGTTAAACCCATAGGATGCAAATGGGTTTACAGAATTATGTATAATCAAAAGGGAGAACTTGAAAAGTATAAAGCATGACTTGTCGCAAAAGGTTTTGCGCAGCAGGAAGGCATTGATTATGAGGAAACTTTTTCTCCTGCAGCTAAATGGAACACCATCCGTTTAACACTTGCATTGGCCGCTCAGAGAGGATGGAAAGTTCATCAAATGGATGTGAAAAGTACTTTTCTCAACGGGGATTTACAAGAGGAAGTGTATATGACCCAACTGCCAAGTTTTGAAATTGAAGGACAAGAATATAAAGTCTGCAAATTGGTAAAGGCTTTATATGGATTAAAACAAGCTCCTTGAGCTTGGTATTCAAAGATGGATGAATACCTTAAGAAATTTGGTTTTCAATGAAGTGAATCTGATGATACTTTGTATGTGCGACAACAGGGAAAATATCTGGTAATTCTTGTTATGTATGTAGATGATTTGATCATTACTGGAAACCATGATGATCATATTGCACAGGTGAAAAAGGAGTTACATGCCGGTTTTAAGATGACAGATTTGGGATTACTTCACTACTATCTTGGAGTTGAAGTCTTCCAACGTCCACATCATATTTTCATTTCTCAGAGTAAGTATGCAGCAGAGGTTCTTCAGCGATTTGGCATGCAGGATTGCAAGCCTGTTCTCACCCCCATGGAGTAAAACTTGAAACTTTCAAAATTTGAAGGGGGGGAAAGGTGGACAGTGCAACTTACAGACAGTTGATTGGCAGCTTGATTTATTTGACAAATACTCGTCCTGATCTATCTTATGCAGTCAATATTCTTTCACGTTTTATGCAAGAACCACGAGATAGCCACTGGAATGCAGCCAAAAGAGTTCTTTGATATATCCAAGGAACAAAATATTTTGGTCTTCTTTACACAAAGACTAAAATTTTTGTACTTGGTGGATATTCTAATGCCGACTTTGCTGGGAGTATTGATGATTGAGCATCAACATCAGGTTATTTAATGAACATGGGGTCAACAACAGTATCTTGGAGTTGTAAGAAACAAGCTACAGTGGCCTCTTCTTCCGCAGAAGCAGAGTACATTTCAGCATGGGAAGCAACATGTGAAATTGTTTGGTTGCGTAGAATTTTGCAGGACTTGGGCATTTTTGAGACAAAAGCTACATCATTATTCATTGATAGCTAGTCAGCCATCAAACTTGCCAAGAACCCAGTTTTTCATTCAAAGACAAAGCATGTGGACACCAAGTATCATCATATCAGATCTCTCATTGCCAAAGATGTCCTCAAGATAGTTAATTGTCCTTCTGAAGATCAGATCTCCGACATTTTTATGAAACCACTTGGCAGAATAAAATTTACTAAGTTCAGGGATGAACTTGGTATCTGTTGTAATGTATCTTTGGATCATAGGGGGGAATGCTAGATGATCCAAAAATACAATTTTATCATAGGTTATAAAATTAGAATAAAATAATTATTAATTTAAGATATTAAATTAATAATTATTATTCTAGAATGTTTAATTATTTAATGGAGACTTTTAGAATTAGCATATTGTTGTAACTAGATATGAATCTCCAAATGTGTCATATCTTAGGCTCTATTTTAGGAGATTTGTTAGCTAGTTGGTTTGAATAGCATTTATTGTAAATGGACACTTGTTATTTAATAAGTGATCCATAATTAGAGGTAGTTAGAACATGGAGCTTATAAATAGCTCATTGCACGAGTGTTTGGTTGTTCGGGTGTAAACTCTTGCAAAATCAAATTATGTAATTATTTTTTATGATTAATAAAATTATGTGTCTGAGGACACTTCTGCCATTAACTTACCTCTAACACCTGTCTCCATTGAACTGTCCATGCACTGAGTTAACTAATGTATTCTTTAGTTTCTTTATGAGTTAATAATTAGTGAATTAATTAATAATTAATTCACATCACTCATTACTAGTGTATTCTGCAGTTAGACTAAATACAACTAGTTTAACCAAGTCAAACTGAACACAACTCCATCAACTCCACATCCAACTCCACAGAACTCACATGCATGAGTTCCAATTGAAGTCCTCCGTGCAATAGCTCAACTAACACATAAGAAACCAAGTGATTCCTTCTGTCAGCTGCATGTGCCACATCCGTAGCTCGAACTGAAGTTCTCCAAGAGAATAAGATAATGTTTAGAGTCCAAATATTACTAAGGGCTAATAATATTTGATTGTTTCTATTTTTAGCCTGGCAGTCTAAAAATAGACTCTGATCACTCTGATGTGAACCAAAAATAGAAGTCCATCTATTTTTCCGAACATGACCAATCATCCATAAACAACATCTTGCAACTCATAGACCATGATCCATATGTATAAAAATAGACTTTGCGCCAAAAATAGCCTGCGGGCACACTTAGTGAAGGCGACTCCTTTTCACTAAGCTCCATCATCTTGTTGCATTTTCAACACTCCCTCTCAACAAGATATGGATTATCTGCAACCCCTTTCCTGCAACTCTGGAATGTTTTGCATGCAACACATTTGCCCAGTCCACTTGCTCCAACAACACTTGGAACAAAAACACTCCCAACTGACCACTCTGTTGGGCTAGGAACATACTCTGATGCTGAAGCTCTACCTACTGCTGACAAGTGCTCCCTCTCTGACATCTGTGCTACTGCAACATCTCCATGCATCTCGCACCATTGCACACCTTTCTGTGCCACCTAGCAGTGTGCAAAACACTTGTGCCTCTCACATTGCTACAGCCTGCTAGCTATGCGCTGCCCTAGGATTCCCTGCACTGTCGCTCTCTCTGTCGCTCCATCTGCATCTGTCTCTACCCAATCCATCAGTTCCTGCTACTCCACATCATGCCTCCCATAGCAAGGTCTCATCTAAGAGGTTGGGTACCTCAAGGATCCTGCCCCTCCTCCTTGGGACGATCAATCCACATCACCCCACCTCCTACCTGGAGGTATGGCTGCATGCGATCCCTCTGCCCACCTGGCTCGAAGTTTCCCCCTACTAGAGGTCTCTGCATGAGTATATGTCTCTACTCGATCTCCTCTCAGCTTCCCTTGTTGTCGCTGCTCCACAACCTCCTGAAGCTCTTGCACCAATCGTGGCTCCTCAACAATCCTCTGAGACTTCTTTTGGCTTTGCATGTTGAGAGGTGATATACGCTCCCTCTCAACCACCAAGTCTCCATCAGTTGCCTCGCTGCTCAAGGCTTTGCATGCATCTACATGCAACTGATAAAGGTTCCTGACTCGAACCCCTATCTTCCAGGTTTCTCCAGTTGTCTTGCTGCGCAGGAAAGCCTTTCCCTCACTGAAGACAACATCATATCCCTTGTCTTCTAAAATCGCCACAAAGATAATATTCTTCTTCAATCTTGGAACATGCATCACTTCCTTCAATCTGAAGGGTTTACTAGACTCCCTCTCAAAGGAAATGGTATCGATACCGGTCGCATTGTATCTACCATCATCGCTCATCTCGATGTGCAATCCAAGATCTTTCTCATCCAGATCAGAAAACAAATCTCGATCTCCTGTCACGTGAAAAGACGCACCACTGTCCAAGAACCACACCGATCCCATCACACTTGAAACCAAGCATGTGATCAATGAAAAATCAAGCTCAAACTGCGAGGCTAAGGCCTCTCCCGTTGCAGATCCAACAGCTTTCTTATTTTTCTTCTTCTGCGAACAATCTGTGGCATCTCCATTCTCAGCTTTGATGTTTCTGAGTTTATCCTTGAGTGCCATTCCACCAGCTCAAAACTCAACCGCTTCTAATCTAAAATTCGTGAGAACAAAGTATTTTTTGTACAGAGATTGACTGTATGGGCATTCACCAGATATCTCACCTTCCAAAAGAAGGATGAATCCAGAAGCTACCTGGCCCGATTACAGACTCTGCCTGAAGAAATAAAATGTAAACACTTTCTGAATAATAGATCTGATGGTCAATCCTGCTTTGATATCCTGTAGAACTTTTTCTACAAATCAACCAGCTCCGATACCATGTAGAAATTTTGAATAATAAACACTTATTCACAGATATTATCCCGATTATACACTATTGTGGAATACATGCACAATACATAATCTCCTCTATGTTGATCATCAATTTAGCAGCATCAAAAACAATGAAACATCAATCGCATGCACACATTAACACAGTGTGTAACCCGGGGAAAGATTACAGCTGAAAACCCCACACTATCTGTATATTAATGATTGAGAACATGTAACAATACATAGTACAATACTCCTCTCAAGTACTCAGTACTATCTCCAACTGTTACACACAAAACTAGCTAAGATCCGAACAAGTCACAGGTTCAAATCTCCTTCGCTGCTCTGCCTGCCTCCACTTCACAATCCTGTAAGAGAATCACGTGAGCGAAAGCTACAATTGCCTTGATATTGGCCCACACTATGTAGTCCTCATTGGCATTCTCAAATCCATGCATGTGCAAATCTCATGCACAACTAATAGTCACAACTCACCCTTTCACTTACCTCTAACACCTGTCTCTATTGAACTATCCATGCACTGAGTTAACTGATGTATTCTTTAGTTTCTTTATGAGTTAATAATTAGTGAAATAATTAATAATTAATTCATATCACTCATCACTAGTGTATTCTTCAGTTAGACTAAATACAACTAGTTTAACCAAGTCAAACTGAACACAACTCCATCAACTCCACATCCAACTCCACAGAACTCACATGCATGAGTTCTAACTGAAGTCCTCCATGCAATAGCTCAACTAACACATAAGAAACCATGTGATTCCTTCTGTCAGCTGCATGTGCCACATCTATCGCTCGAACTGAAGTGCTCCAAGAGAATAATATAATGTTTAGAGTCCAAATATTACTAAGGGCTAATAATATTTGACTGTTTCTATTTTTAGCCCGATAGTCTAAAAATAGACTCTGATCACTCCGTTATGAACCAAAAATAGAAGTACATCTATTTTTCCCAACATGACCAATCATCCATAAACAACATCCTACAACTCATAGACCATGATCCATATGTCTAAAAATAGACTTTGCGCCAAAAATAGCCTGTGGTCCCACTTAGTGAAGGCGACTCCTTTTCACTAAGCTCCATCATCTTGTTGCATTTTCAACATATACTTGGAGGGAAACTTCTAAAACAACTTTGCACGAAACCCCTCGCTACTAAAAATAGCTCCTTGAATCATGGGATGCCTTTTTCATGTTGTCTCTTGCTATTCCGAGAAGATCAAGTCATGCATGCATGCAAGTAAAGTTTCCTCGGCCCCAAGTGGAACTAGTCAACCAGACTGTCCATGCATGCTAGTGCTCAGATGGTTGGGAAAAATGTGCATTCTGACTGTAAGCTAGGCTAACTGCCCAAGAGGATTGCGTAATTTCTGGGTAGAGTAGTTGACTGTTGCCTAGATTTGTGCAAATGATGGGCTGAATGACCTACTGCTGGGAAAATTTGTGCAAATCTTGCTAGGAGGGTTGGCTGGCAGGATTGCGCAATCCTATAGCCCTGTAGGCTGTTAGAGAGGATTCCACAATTCCTGGAGGGAAGGATGGTTGCCCTCCAAAAATACGCAATTTTCAAGGGTAAGTTGCTCAGCCTATAGCTAGACCAAGTCCGAGTGAACAACTTGTGAGGGGAATGGATCAAGTTGTGATCGATAGGTTTCCTTTGTGCAAGAAGACACTGAAACTTGTGAACTTGACAAGCAACGCAAGCTGTTGTGAAGGTTGGAAGGGAGGCTCCAAAACGAGGCTAAGGAAAAATTTTGGAGGGTGGTTGTAGCCGTTACAACACTTGGCGACACACTAGTAGAACTCCAGCTCTCTGAATGGACATTGTTTGCGAAAAGCAAGTCTAACACCTCCAGAAGTATTGTTCAGTTTTAAGCTCATCTTAGTTTAACACTAACTTGATTGTAAGATGTATCATCTGCCAAACCCTTGGTCAATTGACACACATTCCAAGCCAAGGCAACACAATTGTTTCGATTGGGGTTGAGGGGTATATAGGTGCACAAACAATATAGTCGTTAGAGTCTTAGTTTCATCTTTGGTGTTGCTCCACTGCCAGCAGGCCTGGACAGTACCTCGATGGAGTCACATAGGAACACAAGCATGGCTCCACTGCCAACGAGCCTGGTTAGTACCCCAGCGGAGTTACTTGCATCACCTCCCTGTGCAGAAAGTCTTTCTCTTCTTTCATCTTATTCATTTTTCATTTTGAATTTTCATTTTTTTCATTTTTCACAGTGCATAAAACTTATTCATTTTAGAGGTGGAAGAGGGATCTCGACTTATCGAGAGAAGAAGAGGTTATTCCAATAGATAAGTAGTTAATTATATCTCTGACATGCCTGTTAAGGTTTTCCCCCTTAGCTTACTCTACTTGACTGAGCTGACAAGGGTTAACCCAAAAACAATCGACTAGAGAAGGTGACACTAGTTAGCGTGCAAGCGTTGTGTTTACACCAAGGTTCACTTCGAACAGTACGTATTTTCCTTCGATGTATCATGGAATAAAAGTAACAAGCACATCATATAGAGGCAAGATGACAGATAACCAAGTAGTGATAGTTGTACAAGACCTCTTGTACTTTACCCAGCTCGCTTCAAGAGTCATACATGGTTTCATGCAAAACTAACATATGAATGAAAAAAGCGAATGAACTAATGATCAACAAAGCAAAGTAAGAGCAAAAGAAAAAATGAAAGCGAAGAAAGTAAACAAATAAGAAAGCAAACAAAGCACGTAAGAAAACAAGCATGCAAGCAAACAACTGAAAGAAAACACTACTCCTACTCCTACACTAATGGTACATGGGCCTGATCACGTGATGTGATACTTCCAATGTAGCCATAAATGCATTGGTAAACCCATGTTGGTGAAGGCTTGGTTCGCAAGCAACCTAGTTGTGCAAACCAACAAGCAAGAAAGATATAACAATGAAGACAACCACACTTCATGATTCAAAGTGCCCACGGGACATAAGTGAGTGCATGTGCATGACAGGAAGTCCGCGGACTTATCATGGTGCTATATGACACTACGTGCAACTTTGAAGCATAAGCACTCTCTTGACTATGACATGCAAGAAAACGAAAGAAACAAAGATAAACTGCATCGCGCAGGAGTGCTTGCAATGTAAGACTCCTCCAATTCATGAGCAATGGGATCATATAGTTCAAGTGGAAGAAGTAAAATCTGAGTGTTAGATTGATCTTGAGTGCATATAGATGAGTGATGAGGAGCCTTGAGTGTTTGAACAATTTCTTGATCGGAAGCGAAACCAACCTCACGAGAGCGAGGGCCTGACATAACCATCAATTTGGACTGAAGTGCCTCGACGGTCTGTGGGGTTTCGACTTCATTGACAGATGTATCTTCGTAGACCAGTGGCTTAGATAGATTAACAATGAGTGAATCAAAATCGTGATTAGATGATGAGGTGAAGAGATCACGACAACCAAGGTCAGAAAATTCAAGATGTTGGTCGGCATCCTCACGGTTTGGCGAATCACATAGAGGGGTAGATGAGGAGGAAGGATGTTCACTCTCTAGATTTACAGAAAAATAAGATGAAAGATCAAGTGGATTTCTAATGAATGATTGGTCCTCTTTGTTATTGGATGATGGGATAACATACGGTCTATCCTGCGAAATATCAAAAATGGGTGCATCCATGGATGAAGACACACATGCAAAATCATGGATGGCAAGTTCACCAACAATGTTAGGAAAGAAAAAAGGGGGCTCGGATGGAACGGAATCATCCTTCACTAAGTGTTTATGCTCAAGCTCTCACGCAGCATGGAAGCAGAGTTAAGAAAACCCCCAAAATCACCCAGCGGATCCCATTTAAACTATAACCCGATTGTTTTCCTTTTTCCCGAAATACATTGAAAAACAATGCAAAACATTGATATTTACCTTTTTATATTGGCACGCTTATCGTACGCCGAAAGTCAATGCACCGATGCTTTGGAACCGTCGATCTGGATCGGTGAGATCTGATGGTTGTCAGAGATTTTGGGTGGAACAATAGACTAAGGTTTAACTTCCCGATATACGGTTTTATTCCCCTCCACCTTTGCTATGTGGCAATGTTTCAATGGGATCGAGTGCCAGACCACTAAAACCACTTACAGCTTTTGACGCGCCCAATAACCATTCACTGTAGTGAGACTGCTTGGTGATCCAATGGTCGCGATTGATTGCGATCCAACGGTTTCAATTTAATCGCCCGATTACAAGTCGCAATGTTCAATTCCCAGGCTCCTTATGCTTCAAAGCGCCGATCCGATATCGGTCTTACGGACCCAATAAGGTATAGATCCTTTACTATAAATGTTTCAAGTCCGGATTCCAAATCTGACTATGTTTTGCGCTCATTTTTAGTGTAAACTGGGTTTTACACTTGTGGGGCGGAAACTACATAATAACCTCTGCCGACCCGATAAAGGTGATCTGACGATTAGGATTTAAGTGGATCAAACAATGAGATTTATAGAAAAGGCCTTGGACTTCTACAAAACCCACGATTTTGACATGAAACATAGAATGTCGAAGGAAATAACACTCTATCCTGAATACAAAGGATTTGCCAGCAAACAGGGGTTTCTAGAGGTTCGATAACCAGTCTTACACACAATATGATTCATTCATAATAAATTACTTACAGAGTCTCGGCCTTGAGCTTGATTACAACAAAATAAATACCTCTATCTCAAAACCCAATCCACACACTATTCCTGCTCTCGCTCCACTCAATCCTCTCTCCCATTACATTTTTTTCCTTCTTTTTATCAATTGAATATCACTCTAACTGTATCTAACAAATCAATCCCTATTTTAATCAATATAACAATGAATCTTTTAATTCATAGCTCTATCTCACACCTATGATAACAACTCATCTTTGAGCCTAAATAACACAATTTCTAACTTATTACAATAACGAAATACAACTCATTTCTTGAGAGATCAAACCCTCTCAGTAAAACTGCCTTTTTGACCCATCAGGTCAATGAATTTCAACTTGCTTAGCCACAACATGTGAACAAACTTTCACATTGCTGGCTAAGTCCGGATGCTCTTGCATCAGACTCCCGGGGAAGAAAAGAAACATCCTTCAAACTTTTAGGACTCACTCCATACTTCTGTAATTCTATTGTTGTCAACCAGCTAGCATCCTCCACTGGATGTCCTTTCCATTTGACTAGATATTGGAAATAAGTCTGTCCTCTGGTTCTTATGAATACTCTTTTCTCCAAACAGCTTCCACTTCTTTCTTAGTTGTCTTTGGCATTTGGTCTTCCCAGTTCATAGTTTGAACTTCATCTCCTGTAGTTTCCTCCTGTAGCTCTGTCTCTACCTCTTTGTATGGATACAAATTTGCAACATTAAAAATGGGGGATATTCCAATCCCTTATGGCAACTCAGTTTCATATTCATTGGTTGAAAATTTTCTTACAATTTTACAATGTCCTATTTTTTTCATTTTTAGTTTGTTGTAATTTTTGCAGAAAATATTTCTTTTCTTAAATGCACCATCACTATGTTGGCATTATGATACATATGTTGTACTTGATGGCAACCCACTCATCTCAGATGATAAATTATAGTGCAGCAAAGTTCATGCACTTTCATGAAGATAAAAGTTTCTTTCATGTAGAGAAACGTTCACGCACTTTTATGAAGAGAAAAGTTTATTTCATGTAGAGAAAAGTTCACGCACTTTTATGCAGAGAAAAGTTTATTTCATGTAGAGAAACGTTCACGCACTTTTATGCAGAGAAAATTTTATTTCATGTAGAGAAAAGTTCACGCACTTTTAAGCAGAGAAAAGTTTATTTCATGTAGAGAAAATTTCTTGCACTTTTATGCAGAGAAAAGTTTATTTCATGGAGAGAAAAGTTCACGCACTTTTATGTAGAGAAAAGTTTATTTCATGTAGAGAAAAAGTTCACGCACTTTCATGTAAGGAAAAGCACATATATGTTGGAGAACTTACCTTTGGTCCATGGTAGTTAGTCCTTGGTATTTGAACCTATGGTTTTGGGCCATGGTACCTCGTCAGAAGTGTTGATCCCAAGTATTGGGTTCGTGGTATTGGTTTATTATGGTTTTGGTCCGTGGTATTGCATGTAGAGAAAAAGTTCACGCACTTTCATGCAAGGAAAAGTGCGTATATGTTGGAGAACTTACCTTTGGTCCATGGTAGTTAGTCCTTGGTATTTGAACCTATGGTACCTCGTCAAAAGTGTTGATCTCATGCACTTTCATGGTTGGTTCATGGTATTAGTTCGACAGTTTTTGATCCTATGGTTTTGACCCGTGGTATTCCATCCAAAAGGGTTGATCTCATGCACTTTCATGGTTGGTTCATGGTATTAGTCCAACAGTTTTTTGATCCTATGGTTTTGGACCATGGTATTGAGAAAGGACTAAGGCTATAAAAGAGGAAGGAGATCATTTGGCAAAGAATCATCTGAATTATCTAAATATCTGATAAAGTGCTAGATCTGGAATACTGTGATTGGGTTATGGTGCAGATCTGGATCTGAACTAAAGAGGGATCTCACCGGTTGAAGGAGAACAAGATCTAAGGATAGATTGGGATCAAATGGTTTGAAATGAACTATCTCTATATATTTGATTATGCTTATTCTAGATCTGTATATTGAATGATCTGAACTGGGTATAACTTAAGTTTGAAATCGCTGCAAGTCATGTTTGAATATTTATAGATCTGTACGTGGGTTGGCTTTGGTGTAAGCGCGTATATATGCAGGTTTGGTTCATTGTAGTAGCGTATACAATTTGAGCTATGATATTTGAAGTCACAGGTGGTTCTGGTTGTTGATGGGTTCTGATGACAGCTTAAAGGTTTAGCTTCAGTATTGATGGATGAGAACTAATATTGGATCAGGATCATAATGACTCATATTTGTGTGATCTGATGGACTAGATCTGGGTGCTAACACATATATTATCCTTGTATACGTATTGATCTGGTGTTTGGGTGATTCAGAAGATTGATTATGTGCTTCAATGATATTAATGGGTCCATTATGAAAATTGGATGAAACGTGGCCTTTCAGATTATGTGTTGTGCTTCAGGAATATCCAGTCTGAAAATGCATGAAACGTGGTACCTGGAGGAGAGAAGATTGTAGGATGACGCCTACGTACTAGTATCTAAGCTAGTACAAGAGCAAAGGGGGTTGTAGCTCCCGTACTGGTATAAGACTGCACTAGTACTAATATTGTAAAAGGATTTTCTTATTAAGAAGAAGATTGAGATGACTTGCAGCAGGTGGTTTTCTCCCACATTGGGTTTCCACCTTATATCATGGTGTTCATGTGTGTGACTTATGTGTGATGATCTGTTCTATTTTACTGCACCAATTTACTGTTAATATGGTTGATAATGTTCTAATGCACTCATTAAGGATCAACTAACTGAATCATAAGAAGTTGTGGAAGTAGAATATATGAATTTGAATATGGAAATGAAAAAGTTTTATTAATGTAATAATATTGATTCACCCGCCCCCCTCAGTATTATTTCCAACACACTAAATCTCCCACTTGGAATTCTTTTTCTCTTATTTTCAGATCTACCCTCTATTTGTATTTATGGCTGCTTTCCTACAATTTGCCTTTGACATCTTCCTGTAGTCTCTGTATCTGTTCTGCAAACTCTTTAGCTTTTGCACTTTTGTCTCCTGCTTTCCCAAATCCTTGAGCTCATACACACCTCTTGGTTTCATTCCAAAAAAATCTGAAATGGACTCATTGTAGTACTTCGGTTTGGAGTACCATTATAAGCAAACTCAACTTGGGTTGGTGCTAAATCCCACTGCTTAGGATTTTGATACACTAAACTTCTCAATATATTTCCCAAGCCCCTGTTTACTACTTCGGTCTGTCCATCTATTTGAGGATGGTATGCTAAACTAAAACTAAGGTTAGCTCCCATATTCTTCCAAAGAGTTCTCCAGAAATACCCTACAAACTTGGCATCTTGATCAGACACAATACTTACAGGTAACCCATGTAATCTTACAATCTCTAAAAATAATAAATTAGCTATGTGTGTTGCATCACTAGTTTTCCTACATGCAATGAAATGTGCCATTTTGGAAAATCTATCTACTACAACATAAATGGAATCATTCCCTCTCTGGGGTTTTGGTAATCCCAGAACAAAATCCATGCTAGCTGCATCCCACGGTCGGTCTGGTATTGGCACTGGCTGATACAATCCTGCATTTTGACTCCTTCTTTTTGCATGCTGACATATCCTACATTTATCCACAAACTTCTTAACATCAGTATGCATTTTTGGCCAATAATAAAAAGGATTCACCTGAGCAAAGGTTTTATCTTGTCCAAAGTGACCAGATAATCCTCCACTATGTTTCTCCTTTATTATTTTTTCCCTCATGGAACATTTGGGAATACACAACTTGTTGCTTTTAAACAATAGGCCTCCATGAATGAGATAGTCTAGCCACTGAATTCTATTATGGCTCATTGGATTTTGAATTGTTGAGTAGATATCTTTGAAATCTGCATCATCCTTGTACATTTCAATCATTTCCTCAAATCCTAGAACACCCACTTTGAATTCTTGCACAATAAAACTTACCCTGCTCAATGCATCTGCTACTTTATTTGACTTACCACTCTTGTGCTTTATTACAAAAGTAAAGCTTTGCAGAAATTCTACCCACTTGGCATGTTTCTGATTCAGCTTCGGCTGGTTATTGATGAACTATAAGGCATGATTGTCTTAATATAATATGAATTCTTTTGGCAACAAATAATGTCTCCATTTTTTCAAGGCCTGCACAATAGCATAAAAATCTTTATCATAAGAAGAATATTTCTTCTTTGCATCATTCAATTTCTCACTGAAGTATGCTATCGGTCTTTGCTCCTGACTCAGAACTGCGCCAACTACAACTCCACTAGCATCTGTTTCTACTTGAAAGACTTTCTCAAAATCAGGCAAAGCTAAAATTGGTTCCTCTGTAATTTTCTTCTTCAGCAAATTAAAATTTCTATCTGCTGCTTCTGTCCACCTAAATGGCTAATTGATCTCCTTGATTGTCTCAAGGATTGGTGCACGAATCTAACTAAAACCTTTGATAAACTTTCTGTAAAAACTTTCAAGACCATGGAAGCTTCTTACCTCAAATATGCTTATGGGAGTAGGCTAGTTCCAAATTGCTTGGACTTTCTCTGGATCCATCTTCAAGCCTTATTTAGAAACTACAAATCCCAAGTAAACCAGTTCTTCCTTCATGAAACTACATTTCTTCAGATTTATTAGTAGTTTCTCTTTCTGCAGAGTTCTTATGACCAACTTAAGATTCTCTAAATGTTCCTCTTTACTTTTACTAAAAACTAGAATATCATCAAGATAAACAATAACAAATTTGCATGCATACTCCTTCAAGACTTCATTCATTAATCTCATGAATGTGCTAAGTGCATTAGTGAGTCCAAAAGGCATCAATAACCACTCATACAACCCACTATTTGTTTTAAATGCAGTCTTCCATTCATCGCCTTCTCGAATTCTTATTTGATGATGTCCACTCTTCAAACCTATTTTAGTAAAGTATTTTGATCCACTCAAACAGTCCATTAAATCATCCATGCGTGGCAAAGGAAATATGTACTTGATTGTGATCTTGTTGATAGCTCTCTAATCTGTGCACATACGTCATTCTCCTCCTTTCTTTGGACTGAGTATTGTTGGTACATCACATGGGCTAAGACTTTCTCTGATCAGCCCCTTATCCATCAGCTCCTGCACTTGCCTTCCAACTTCTGCGTTCATTTGAGGAGTTAATCTGTATGCTACTTTATTTGGAAAACTTGCTCCTGGTATTAGGTCAATATGATGACTAATACTCCTGATCGGTGGCAATGCATTCGACAACTCATCCACAATAATATTGGAAAAATTGTCTAACATAATTTTAACTTCTTCAGGAAAATCATCCAAGTTTGAGGAAGTCAAAATTACCTTTGGTATTCCCACAATAGCAAAATGCAACTCCTCCTTCTTCACTACTTCCTGCAGCAACTCCTTTCCACTTATTAGCATGATACTACTTCCAGGTGTTTCCTTGTCAGCATTGTCCTTCAATGGTAGCAATGTGTGTTTAGTTCCATCCTTCTCCAGAGTATAAGTGTTTCTCTTTCCATCATGAATAGCTTTTCGATCAAATTTCCATGCTCTTCCCAGAAATACATGGCATACATCCATGGGAATTACATCACATAATATCACATTTTTATACGTACCAATTTGTATCTCCACCTTGCATTGTTCAGTCATAATAACCTGATGTCCCTTCTGTAACCATGATACCTTGTAAGAAGTAGGGTGTATGGTATTTGCTAGTCCAAGCTTGTCCACCATCTCTATAGAAACAAGATTGTCAGTGCTTCCACTGTCAATTATTACTTTACAACACTTACCTTTGGATTTACAGGTAGTTCTAAACAAATTCTTCCTCTGTACTGGTTCTTCAATCTCCTTCTCTGCCCTAAGAAAGTCCTTCTCAATAACATTGATTCACCTTCTTCAGGGGGTTCTTCCTTTTCCATAAGTCGAGGTGGTTTTGGCTTTGCCTCAGCCACATTCTCACTCCTCTGACTTGTTGGTTTATTATGAGGATAGTCCCATGACATATGTCCCCATTCTCCACATGTATAACACCAAACATCTCTTCCTCGCCCTCTTCCTCTGGGCACAAATCTTCCTCTGTTAACTTCTCCCCTCTGTGGTGGTTTGCTACTTGAGCTTCCTGCTTCAAGCTAACGTTGTTGTCCCCTTGGTCTGGTAGTTCCTCTACCTCTTACGGAGCTTCTTCCTCTATTCCTTTGACTCTGTTTCCTCAATATCTTCTCTTCTGCCTTCAAACTTGCTTGATAGGCATCCTCAATAGTTTTTAGACTTAACAAGCTAATCTCATCTTGTATATCATACCTTAAACCATTGATGTATCTAACTACCTTTTCCATATCATCCTCTACATGTCTTGCCCTAATACTCAATCTATAAAACTCTTATGTATATTCTTTAACAAACATTCCTTTGCCTTAAATTTTGCAATTTCTTAAAAAGATTTAACTGATAATCTTTAGGCAAAAACTTGGCTTTCATTTTACTTACCATTTTGTCCCATTGCTTGATCTTGGACTTCCCTTTCCTTGTTCTTGATGTTTGTACCTCGTCCCACCAGATAGCTGCATGACCCCTCAATCTGATAACTACAAACTTCACCATCTTCTTCTCATCAACCTCTTCATAGTCAAAGTACTTGTCTAAGGACCTGATCCAGTCCATTAGCTCTTTTGCGTTCAGACTCCCTTCATACATAGGGATTTCCACCTTAGGTTTTCCTCCTACGTTCGCCAGCATCTTGATGAATTTGGTAGTTTCATTGTCTTCGTCTCCTTCCTCCTCAGGAGATTCTTCTGAAGAGCTCTCATCTCCTTCATCAGGCGCTCTTCTCTGGGTAGTCTCAATTGTCTCCATTCTCGTACGTAGACTCTGGACCTCTTCCAGTAGCACTGCATTTGCTTCAGGTCTTCCTCGACCAATGTCAGCTCCACAAATTACGCAACGCGGAAGCAGACTCAAGAAAACCCCCAAAATCACCCCGCAGATCCCCTTTAATCTATAACCCGACTGTTTTCCTTTTTCCCGAAATACATTGAAAAACAATGAAAAACAATGATATTTACCTTTTTATATTGGCACACTTATCATATGCCAAAAGATAATGCACCCATGCTTTGGACCCATCGATCTAGATCGGTGAGATCTGACTGTTGTCAGAGATTTCGAGTGGTACAATAGACCAGGGTTTAACCGCTTGATATACAGTTTTATTCCCCTTCGCCTTTTCTATGTGGCAACGTTTCAATGGGAGCAGGTGTTGGACCACTAAAACCACTTACAGCTTTTGATGCTCCTGATAACCATTCACTGTAGTGAGACCGCTTGGCGATCCAATGGTCATGGTTGATCGCGATCCAACGGTTGCGATTGTAGGTTTTAACCCTGTACAGAAATTACCTGCATACAAATTCTTAAACAAAGAAAATAAACAATGCGAGAGCATAACCCATAAAACACATATGCGCAGAGATTTTTCCCTGGATCCCAAAACCGGGACTACCAGCTTGATTTTTCATTATATTCCTTTCAATGTTACAATACATATTTATACATGCCGAAGCATCCAATACCATGGACCGAAAACCATCGCGTCCAATACCATGGACCGAAAACCATCGCGTCTAAAAACATGTGCGAAAATCATGCACAAAACCATAGGTGGGTCCGCCCAACCTAACATATGCTCCAAAACCAAAATTTTCCGGGGCGCTGCCCCGGACCCCATAAAGTGGGGTTACGGGTGCCCTTCAAACCCCCTATTAACTACATGGAAAGAATATAACACAACCCAACAATCTCCCACTTGTTGTTTTCTTTCCACAGGGGGCCACAGGAGAGCTTAGTCATTTTTTCATCCCTGAGATTCCCATTGCTTCTCTACACCAAAAGAACTTCTCAGAGCTCACAGATTTTGTCAATGCATCTGCAGTATTCTTCAAAGTGTCCACCTTTACCAGCAACACCTTTCTGATATTGAACATCAATGTTCTTTGTCTTTGAATGATAAGCAGGGTTCTTTGCCAAGAAAATTGCACTTTGGCTGTCACAGTCTATTCTTATAGCTCCCTGTACTAACCCCATACTTGAACACAATCTCTGCAACCAAACTGCTTCCTTGCTTGCATGAGTGGCTGCCATGTATTCTGCCTCTGTAGTTGATAGTGCCACTACAGATTGTTTCTTACTCATCCAACTGACTGCACCTCCAAATAGGTTAAACACATACCCACTTGTAGATCTTCTCTGATCCAGATCTCCAGCCCAATCTGCATCAACAAAGCCATGAATATCCAACACTCTGTCCAATCCTGGTCTTCCTTGATAGCACAAACCATAATCACTAGTGCCATGAAAATACCTGAAAACCCGCTTCACTGCTGTCCAGTGCTCCTTCCCAGGTTTTGACATAAACCTGCTCAATACTCCCACTGCATGTGCAATGTCTGGTCTAGTACAGACCATTGAATACATCAGGCTACCCACTGCACTTGCATATGGAACACGGGACATGTCCTCTTCCTCTTCTTGTGTCTTGGGACACTGTTCAACAGATAACCTCACACCTACAGGAATAGGAACCTTCATTGGTTTACTATCCTGCATATTAAACCTCTGGAGTATTGTCTCGACATACTTCCTCTGGTTTAACCAGAGCTTCCTCTTTAACCGATCTCTTTTAATTTCCATGCCCAAAATATAGTTTGCAGCACCAAGATCTTTCATGTCGAATTTGGAGGACAATTGGGTCTTCAAATCCTGGATAATTTCTTTGTCATTTCCAACCAGCAACATATCATCCACATACAAGACCAGATAAATAATACGGTCACCAATTAATTTAAAATACACACAATGATCTGCTTTGCTTCTGGTGAAGCCAAGTCCCTGTATAAATTGTAGGAATTTACAGGGTAAGTTCCTCAGAAAGAACACCAAAAGGACACCGCTCACAACCAGATCACAGATCAATACACCAGTATTTTTGACGTGGTTAAAACCCTCAAAGAGGGAAACAGTCCACGGCCTGAGCCAATGCGGCCACTTCAGGCAATTTATTAATCAAAGAATGAAAATTTACATAAGCTTCTCTCATGCACGGATTACCCTACAAATGACCCTCCATGCACTTTAAATAGAATTCATGGACCAACCGGGTGTCAAGCCACGGATCAAGTGTTGGTAATACCGAGGAGAGAATGAACCGTCGGATCACTACATATCGTGACCGTCGGATTGTAAGTTACAAAATGTACAACGGTAAAGAAACACACTTTACCTAACTCTATACCTAACTCTATACTAGACCAAGTTGTACTTAACTATTTCCTATGTGTCGGAATATCCTAACATCCCCCCTTAAGAACAACTTGGGATAGGATTGAAGGATTTACAAATATGACACAATAGGAGAAGGAAGGAGGCACTAGAGCCTATCCCCCCTTAGTGACAACTTCCTGAACTCCAACCATAAATCGAATTTTAGTGAACTTCGCCTCTGTGAGAGCCTTTGTGAAGATGTCTGCAACTTGATCATCTGTTGAACAATATTGCCCTTCAAGAACATGGTCATGGATGGGATTTCTGATGAAGTGCATGTGCAGTTCAATGTGTTTGCTGCGCTGATGTTGGACTGGATCTTTGCATAGCTGAATGGAAATTTGATTATCACACCAAAGTGTAGTCGGATGCTGCTGCTGAAGGCCAAACTCTGACAGGATCTGACGAAGCCACAAGGCTTCCTTACTAGCTTCTACGACACCACGATACTCTGCTTCTGCTGATGAAAGAGAAATGGCAGCTTGTTTCTTACAAGCCCATGTAATAGGTCCTAAACCAAGAGTGAACACATAACCGGCAGTAGACTTCCGATCATCAGGGTCACCAGCCCAATCGGAATCAGTGAAACCAACCAATAGAGGAGATGCTTTGGCACTGTAATGAATCCCAAACTGAACTGTTCCTCGAACATAACGAAGTATTCTTTTAGCTGCTTTCCAATGACTTTCACGGGGGTTTTGCATGAACCGAGCAACAAGGCCAACAACAAAGGAAAGGTCAGGACGAGTATGGGTTAGATACAAAAGTTTTCCTACAAGTTGACGGTATAAGGTAGCATCAACTTCAGGAGAAATACAAGTGACTGAGAGTTTGACTCCAGACTGAAAGGGAGAAGGGGCTGGCTTATAGTCTTCCATGTGAAAATGACGTAGAATATCACAAGCATACTTGGACTAGGAAAGGGAAATACCCTCCTTGGATTGCAAGACTTGAAGACCGAGAAAATAGTGTAAGTGTCCTAAGTCTGTCATTTCAAAATTCCTTTTGAGGCTAGACTTCACATGGTTTATAAGGTTGGGATCACTACCAGTAAGGATAAGATCATCAACATAAAGAACAAGGATGATAAGAGAGTTGCCCACTTTCTTGGTGTAGACAGTATTGTCAGAATGACACCTAGAAAAGCCATATTCTAAAAGAAAGCTATCCATTTTGGCATACCAAGCCTGAGGAGCTTGCTTGAGACCATAAAGGGATTTCTTAAGTCGACAAACAAGGCTGGAGTCTGTTTGTATGAAGCCAATGGGTTGTTCCATATAGATTTCTTCATGCAAGTCTCCATGCAAGAAGGCAGATTTAACATCCATCTGATGGACTTCCCATTTGAAAGAGGCAGCAAGGGAAAGAACAAGGCGGATAGAGTTCATTTTGGCAACAGGGGAGAAGGTTTCAGTGTAGTCAATGCCTTCAACCTGTGAAAAACCCTTAGCAACAAGATGAGCTTTATGTTTATCAACTTTCCCATCTGGTCCATACTTGGTTCTGTAAACCCATTTGCATCTAACAAGTTTTCGTCCCTTTGGTAAAGGAACAAGATCCCATGTATCATTTGCCAATAATGAATGATATTCTTCATTCATAGCTGCTTCACAATCTGGATGGCCTGAAGCTTCTGCAAAGGTGTCAGGATCATAATTTACTAGAGCTTGAGCCAGTAAAGAAGAGGCTCTCTCGAACTGAGAACGTGTGCGTTGCTGATCTGTAGGATCACCGGCAAGATCACCTGCTGCATCTCGAGTAGCACGAACCCATTTCGGAAGCTCAGGAGCTGAATGAGGATCCTGAGATGGTGGGGGAGGATTGTCATCCTCACTTTCATCATCTGAAGAAGAAATGTTTTCAAAGGTAGAAGAGATAGGGAGAGGTGGCACATCCACCGGACTAGGCTCGCAGGCCGATATATTTTCATCAAATTTTACATCTCTTCTAATGATAACATTTTTGGACTTAAATGGAATAAGTCTATAGCCTTTGACATCTTCAGAATATCCAACAAAAGTACATTTTTCACTCTTAGGTTCTAAAGCTTTATGCTTTTCATCTGGAATATGGGCCCACGCTTCACTTCCAAAAACACGAAAGTGACTTACATCTGGTTTGATTGAGCTCCATGCTTCTTCTGGAGTGATATTCTTTAAAGCCTTAGTAGGAGTGCGATTTATTATGTAATTTGCACAGTTAATTGCTTCTGCCCAAAAACTAAGACCAAGTCCTTTAGATTGTAGCATACAAGTAGCCATTTCCTTTAAGGTACGATTCTTCCTTTCAGCTACACCATTTTGTTGTGGAGTATATGGAATAGTATGTTGCATTTGAATTCCATTCTCAGTGCAATAGTTGATGAATGTGTTTTTAACATATTCTCCGCCATTATCAGATCTTAACTTAAGAATTTGATGTCCAGATTGTTTTTCAACAAAGGCCTTGAAGGCCAAAAAAGTGTTAAATACTTCACTCTTGAGTTTTAAGAAGTATACCCAAGTGCGTCTGGAGAAATCATCAATGAAAGTTAAGAAATACTTGCAACCAGAGAATGACACAACTGGAAGTGGACCACATAAATCACTATGCACAAGCTGTAAAGGGGCTGAGGCGTGCCAAGAGGCACGTTTTTCAAAACTGTCCCGATGATGTTTTCCGAGTACACATCCGGAACAAACACCATCTCTGCAAGATACCATAGGAAGACCTGTCACCATATTTTCTTTACATAGATGTTGAAGGGAGCGATAGTTTAAGTGACCAAATCGCTCATGCCAAAGTTTGCTCACTTCATCGTTATGAGCAACAAATACTGAGGGAAGATTTGATGACCCAAAGTTGTGAAACTTATACAACCTTGTAGAATCATCACCAATGTTAGTAGCCAAAATATGTTTAGGATCTCTTAAGTCCTTGATTACAACATCATGAGGTGAAAATTCAACAATTTTACCTTCACCTGAATGAGTTATCTGATATACAGATAGAAGGTTGCAAGATAAGGTTGGAACACATAATACATCATTAAACTGACCATTGTCTAGATGAACAGTTCCAGTCCCTACAACATTAAGAGATCTATCATCACCAACATATATATTTTTGGTGTTACAATCATTTAAAGAAGAAAACATGGCTTTGTTTTTGGCCATGTGATAAGAAGCTCCAGAATCAATGAGCCACTCATGAGAATGAGAAGAAGAAGATACATTTAATGCATAACCAGACCGAGATGATTGACAATGACATGCAGAAAGTGCCATTCCTGAAGATGAAGTTGAAGTTGAAGAATGGTCCAAATGGATGTTATGCTTCTTCATTGCTGCTTCCAAGGCTTCCATCTTCTTAAAGCATTTTGATTCTAAGTGCCCATCTCGATTACAAAAATTGCAATGTCTATCAGTCTTCTTCCCTTTGTTTTTATTTGTCTTATCATTTTGTTGAAATGATTTTTCATTTTGGGGCTGAAATTACTTAGGACCCTTGTTTGGTTTAGGACCATTCTTTTTAGGATATGACTTTTTAGGATTCTTTGAATTTGGTTGCTGCTGGGCGGCTAACGCTTCCTTGGAAGAGTTTCCAAGATTAAGAAGACCAAGGTGTAAGAGTTTTTCTTGTTCTCTTATTAAAGAATCACAAAAAGAGTCAAAGGAAGGGGGCTTGTAGTCTTTTCCTTGAGAAATGAAGGCTTCTCTTGTAGAATGGAAGGTGGAAACAAATACAGAGTAGGCTGGTCCCAACTTAGTAAGGATGGAATAAATAAGGTTACTATCTTCTTTCTTAACCTTAAAACCTTCCAAAAGATATCTAAGGGTCTTGAACTTAGACAAGAAATCTTCAATGCAAGAAAAATTATTAGGGTCCAATGTAAGCAACTCATTTTCAAGTTGATGGGCTCTAATTTCATTTTTAATCCCAAAAAATTTATTGATTTGTTCCATTGCTTCATGAGGAGTTTCAAGTTCTGCAATATGGAATCTAAGATCTGGAGAAATAAACATCCCTATCAAACCACGTTCTTGATCTTGTCTATTTTCCCATTTAGCAGCCTTGTCTTCATCTTTCGGTTTCTTTTCTTGGCCTGTGGCTATTCGGTAGAGACCTTTACTTCTAAGTAAATCCTCCATGTAGGACAACCATTGGAAGTAGTTGGTGCTGTCAAGGGTAACTTGGTATTGAATTTCCATTTCAACAGAAACTGAAGCTAAAGATGCTGAAAGTAAGTGTTCCAATGGATGGATCTCGAAAAATTAGGCTGGTTTAAAAAAAACGGCTCTGAAAAAGGCTTCCGGATGAAGAAGTTATGGCTTTTTGAAAAAACGTTGTTGAAGTTGCCGACGAAGTGCGGGAATGTGCGGAAATGAAAAAGTCCGCCCCCACAAAATGGAGACTTGAACCCAAGACCTCTATTCTCTTAAAATAGCTTTGAACCAATTGATCTATACAAAAAATTTGAGAGAGAGAGAGAGAGGGGGGGGGGGGGTGCTTTGGGTTGCGTGCTTGCTTTGAGAAAACTTTTTTTCCCTACAAAACAAAAAACAAAAAACTCAACACGGACATGCAAAGAAAACGAACCTTATGGCTCGAAGTTAGCTTTAGAAAAAAAACTAAATATTTTCAAAAAATGAACCTTGCGGCTCAAAGTTAGCTTTGGCCGAAAAACTAAATATTTTTCTCAATGTTTCTGATTTTCCGAGATCACACTAAGGTGCAGGGAAAAGAGCATACACATGAGAAAAATCCTTCCTTTCTGTTTCTGATTTGCCCAGATCGCACGGAGTCGCAGGGCAAAGAGCATACGCAGAAATGAAAGGTATAGATCCGGTTAAAAAAAAACGCTAAATAAACCGAGACCGAAATAAGCAGAGAGAAAATAACAGTAAACTGCAAATAAGCACTGTATATCTCCAGATCTTAAAAAGACGCAGCTAGGGCTATCAGAAACCTTTTCGTGTGAAACGAAAGGGGTTCCTCACTGGAATAGATGCTCCGAACACAACAGAGCAGTCCTCTCGGCCCGAAAGCAGTCAGAAACAACAGATCTAGGAAACGGCAGTCGGATGCAGTTCTACCGGCTTAAGATTTGGATCACCAACGGACGCAGCCCTCAAATAGCTCTGATACCATGTAGGAATTTACAGGGTAAGTTCCTCAGAAAGAACACCAAAAGGACACCGCTCACAACTAGATCACAGATCAATACACAAGTATTTTTGACGTGGTTAAAACCCTCAAAGAGGGAAACAGTCCACGACCTGAGCCAACGTGGCCACTTCAGGCAATTTATTAATCAAAGAATGAAAATTTACATAAGCTTCTCTCATGCACGGATTACCCTACAAATGACCCTCCATGCGCTTTAAATAGAATTCATGGACCAACCGGGTGTCAAGCCACGGATCAAGTGTTGGTAATACCGAGGAGAGAATGAACCGTCGGATCACTACATATCGTGACCGTCGGATTGTAAGTTACAAAATGTACAACGGTAAAGAAACACACTTTACCTAACTCTATACCTAACTCTATACTAGACCAAGTTGTACTTAACTATTTCCTATGTGTCGGAATATCCTAACATAAATGTATCAAATTTCTGATACCACATCCTTGGTGACTGTTTTAACCCATACAGAGACTTCTTTAACTTGCATACCAGTTCTTTCTTACCCTTCACCGCAAAGCCTTCAGGTTGCTTCATGTAGATTTCCTCTTCCAAATCCCCGTGAAGAAATGTTGTCTTCACATCCATCTGTTCTACCTCAAAATCAAAAGCAGCAACAACAGCTAAAAGTAATATAATAGAAGTTACCTTGGCAACAGGAGAAAAAATATCACCAAAATCAATTCCCGGCACCTGGGAATAACATTTTGCTACCAACCGAGCTTTGTATTTCTCCACCTTTCCTTCTGCATTTGTCTTCTTCTTGAACACCCATTTGCTGCCAATGGGTTTCCTTCCAGCCGGCAACTCCACCAGATCCCAAGCCTCATTTTTGTGCAAAGATGCCATTTCATCGACCATGGCCTCTTTCCAGAGTTTTCCATCCTCTGAATCCACTGCTTCCTTCATAGTTCTGGATCATTATTAGTAAGAGACAAAGCAAAATTTGAACTGAAAGCAGATGGACTATACCTTTTTGGCTGCCTTCTTCCTCGAACTGATCTTCTCACAGCCGGAGTTTGTGGCTCTTCATCTTCTGATTCCTCCTCTGCTGCAGAGTCTGATTCTTCCTCCTTTGGCTCAAACTCTATCTTCTCAGGTTCCTTTGGTTGGACTTTATGTTGAATAACATCTTTTACCTCTCTGAACAACACATCTCGGCTGTACACAACCTTCCGTGTGACTGGGTTCCAAAGCTTATAACCCTTTAAACCATCCTTATACCCAATAAAGATGCACTTTTCAGATTTACTATCCAACTTGGTTCGTTTCTCCTTTGGAACATGTACATATGCATCACATCCAAATACCCGTAGATGTGAAATAGAGGGTTTCTTACCAGTCCATACTTCTTGTGGAGTCTTATCCTCCAACGTTGATGAAGGTGATCTGTTGATCAGGTAACATGCAGTATCCACCGCCTCTGCCCAGAATTCCTGTCCTAACCCGGCACCACTGAGCATGCTTCTTGCCCTTTCCATCAACGTCTTGTTCATTCTTTCTGCGACTCCATTTTGCTGAGGTGTATATGGAGTAGTCTTCTGCCGTGCTATACCACACTTCTTACAAAATTCTTCAAATTCCTTGCTGCAAAATTCTCCACCATTATCTGTCCTCAGCACATTTATCTTCTTCTCTGTCTGATTTTCCACCAGAGCCTTAAATTCTTTAAACCTGTCAAAGACTTCAGATTTCTTCTTAAGAAAATATATCCATGTATTCCTTGAGAAGTCATATATGAATGATACATAGTACACATACTTACCCAGTGATGGAACCTTCACAGGTCCAAACACATCACTGTGCACAAGCTCTAATATCTATTTCGTCCTCTTACCACCAGATGGGAAACTCACCCGATTCTGCTTCCCATATACACAATTTTCACAGAAATCAAAATCTAGAGAGCTATTATTCATACCTTCTACCATACCTTTACCATGAAGTATTCGAAGTCCCTTGTCTCCAATATGTCCAAGCCTTTGATGCCACAACATGGTCTTCTCTCCAGAGACCACTAGATTCTCTACTCCATTTTCAGGAACCATAGAACTATTGCACCCATCAACAACAGTGCTACCTTGTAGCTTGTACAGAGTTCCAATCCAAACTCCTCGCATTAATATCAGTGCTCCTCGAACCATCTTGCAGGTATCTTTCTCGAACACCGTCTTTACACCTGCATCATCCAACTTGCTTACAGAAATCAGATTTCTGGCCAATGCAGGAATATGTAGAACACCCGGAAGTGTTCTAACCCTTCCACCTTGCAACTTCACCTTTAATTTTCCCCGACCAATGATTCTAGCCTTCCTATCATCTCCTAAGAAGACATCACCACCATCGTATTTCTCATACTCGCAGAACCACTCTCTATGGGGAGTGAAGTGAAAGGATGCACCTGAGTCAATCAACCATGCCTCATGATCTACATGTGTACTTGAAGAAACCAAATACACATCCCCACCTTCATCTGAGGTGGTTTTCACCTCTGCAGAAGGAGCATAATCAGATCCCTTTCCTTTATCAGGAGCTTTAGATTTACAATCCCTTCTGAAGTGCCCTTCCTTTCCGCATTTCCAGCACACCACCTTTGTAGGTTTTCCTGGAGATTTAGATATCCCTCTAGATTTATATCTCCCACTCGATGACTTATTTTTGTTTCTATTCTGGGACCGTCCTCGTACAGACAAGTCATCACCATTTTGGTTGTCCATATTTTTCTGTCTCATCTCCTCCATCAGCAAGGCTGAGACTATTTCATCAAACTGCAAAGAAGTTGCATTGCTACCTATTGCAATAACCAGACTATCCCATGAATCTGGTAGAGAACACAACAGACTGATGCACTTATCTTCATCTGAAATTTTAATATCAACAGATAATAACTGACTTACCACATTATTAAACTCATTCAGATGCTCTGTCACCGAGTCTCCATCTTTCATCCTTAGGTTATACAGCTTTTTCCGCAGGAACATTTTATTCACCAGAGACTTAGATTGGTACAAAGTCCCTAACTTGACCCACAAAGCCTTTGTCGTAGCTTCCCCTGATACATTCAACAATACTGAATCCGAGACATACAATCGTATTGTGCTCTTTGCCTTCCGATCCAACTTCTTCCATTCTTCATCTGTCACTCCCAATGGTTTAGTACCCGGATCTACCACAATCCACTGATCTTTATCCACCAACAGATCCTCCATCTTGAGTTTCCACAACTCAAAATTTTGACCATTGAACTTTTCAATCTCTATCTTTCCATTGCTCGCCATCTTCTTTCACCACCAGAACCGATCTCACAGATCTCCCACTGAACAGGGTCTACCACAGGCCCGAGCGAAACCCCTCAACAACAAAGGCGTCCCCTTGAAGCCAAAACAGCTCTGATACCAAATGTAGGTTTTAACCCTGTACAGAAATTACCTGCATATGAATTCTTAAACCAAGAAAATAAACAATGCGAGAGCATAACCCATAAAACACATATGCACAGAGATTTTTCCCTGGATCCCAAAATCGGGACTACCAGCTTGATTTTTCATTATATTCCTTTCAATGTTATAATACATATTTATACATGCCGAAGCATCCAATACCATGGACCGAAAACCATCGCATCCAATATCATGGACCGAAAACCATTGCGTCCAAAAAACATGTGTGAAAATCATGCACAAAACCATAAGTGGGTCCGCCCAACCTAACATATGGTCCAAAACCAAAATTTTCCGGGGCGCTGCCTCGGACCCCATAAAGTGGGGTTACAGGTGCCCTTCAAACCCCCTATTAACTACGTGGAAAGAATATAACACAACCCAACAGCGATTTAATTGCTCAATCGCAAGTCGCAATGTCCAATTCCCAGGCTCCTTATGCTTCAAAGCGTCGATCTGATATCGGTCTTATGGACCCGATATTGTATAGATCCTTGCCTATAAATGTTTCAAGTCTGGATTCCAAATCCGACTATGTTTTGTGCTCAATTTTAGTGTAAACTAGGTTTTACACTTGCGGGGCCGAAACTACATAATAACCTCCGTCGACCTGATAAAGGTGATCTGACAGTCAGGATTTAAGTAGATAAAACAATGAGATTTATAGAAAAGGCCTCAGACTTCTATAAAACCCGCAATTTCGACATGAAACACAGACTAGCAAAGGAAATAACACTTTGTCCCGAATACAAAGGATTTGCAAGCAAACAGGGGTTTCCACAGGTTCAATAACCAGTCTTACACACAATATGATTCATTCATAATAAATTACTTACAGAGTCTCAGCCTTGGGCCTGATTACAACAAATAAAGACCTTTGTCTCAAAACCCAATCCACACACTATTCCTGCTCTTGCTCCACTCAATCCTCTCTCCCATTACATTTTTTTCCTTCTTTTTATCAATCGAATATCACTCTAACTATATCTAACAAATCAATCCCTATTTTAATCAATCTAACAACGAATCTTCTAATTCCTAGCTCTATCTCACACCTATGCTAACAACTCATCTTTGAGCCTAAAAGAAGACAATTTCTAACTTATTACAATAATGAAATACAACTCATCTCTTTAGAGATCAAACCCTCTCAGTAAAACTGCCTTTTTGACCCATCAAGCCAATGAATTTCAATTTGTTTAGCCACAACATGTGAACAAACTTTCACATTGTTGGCTAAGTCCGGATGCTCCTGCATCAAGCTCCCACTCATATTGTTCATGAATGATAGCACATGTTGGTTGTGCAACACCAACTCTGCCAGTGGGTTGTTCCTCGTTCACAACAAGTGAAGAGTCCAGAATGGATTAACATAAGACAACATCATCCGAAGGAACACTCGGGTGTGAAGACGGAGGTCATAACAAAGAATGCATATGAGGACTCGAACGAATCACAACAAAATTTGCACAAAAATTGAGTGAAGTGATGTTGGGAGGGTGTGAAGGATGAACAGGTGTGTGAGCATGATCCTTAACATCATTGGGTAGTGGTGGAGTTGTTGAATAAGAGGAAGGCGGACAGTTAGTTGAGATAGTGCCCGCTTCCACATGAGATTGCTCAGCTCCATCAATGAATAATGTTGAGCGAGAATTTATCTCAAACTTTCTCTTGGGACAGGGAGATTTCTTAAGGCTGTACTCGAACCGGTCACAAAGATAAGCAAATTTCATCTGGATCCTCGGAGCTTGAAACTGCAAGTCACAAAAGTGCTGCCAAAAATCAATAATGGATTCATGCAGAACCCTCTGTTACTGTAACAGTTTCTGGTCAAGATGGTTTGGATCAAAATGATAGAACATGTCTTCAATAAGATCATATAAGTGTTGAAATGAGTGCACAGTGTCAGCCGATAGGCTGAGCACCCAACGAAATGGAGATTCGTGAAGTGTGTATGCAAGCAGCAAACCGACTTGTTCGTCAGAAAATTCGTCTTCCTCATAAATCATCGAAATAAAGTTATGTAAGTGCTCAGGCCAGACCACTTCGCCTTCACCATCATACGTGTGAGTGGACAAGAGATCGAAAAGCTTCCCCGAGATGGAGACATCTTCCCGATTAGAAAAACACCTCCGGGGAAGAAGAATGCAAGACTTCATGAAGGATATGCAAAGGTTCAAAACTAGATGAGAGGACACAACTTGTCATCAGGACCTCCTTCTAGTGCCATAAATGTTGACAGTGATAGACTCACCAACATGTCAAGGGGATCTCCCCAATAAGAAGTCCCAATTAGACCTTAGACTGTTTGGTGTAGGAGTCCCAACAATGGATCATAAGGTAGTTCCTTGACTACAATGTCGCACATAGGCAAGTAAGATAACTCTATCAGTAGCAAGGGTGTGACTATTGCAGACAGTCAAGGAATGTGTACGAGAGGTTCCAACACTTCGAAGGGAGAGGAAGGTGAAGGTGAGTTCCAGGTTGAAAGGGATCAGTCCCAACTCAATTAGGAACACATCACACAAAGGACATGCACAACTTCCGACAGAGTAGTCCAGTCGGATGTGGCAGTCACAACATACAAGGTAAGATAACACGAACAACACTCATGGTTCAGTCCGAGACGAGTTTGATGGTTGATATAGAAAGGTTCATGAGAAAGGTCTGTCTAATGTCTGACAGAACAATCGACATGGACGGTGACAACATTAACAACATATGAAACAGATTAACAACAAGATTCATATAATTGCATACAAATCAGTTCATATACAAGTACGTAAGTTAAACAACATATATCATTAAGGAAAACATAACAGTCCAACAACAATAACAACATATGCATGAAAATATGTTGGCTCTTATTATTAAAGAAGTGTGGGTCACAATCATACAATACACCATGTAAATCTGCTAGCCCCAACAGTGGAACGTTACAGCCACATCCGCCTGCTCCTCCAAAGAGATGTACTAGCTTCGTGCAATGGAGAATCCAAGGCGCATTACAATACTTTCCAAGCCTTCTTCAAGATAGTCTTAGTAGAATCTTAGCTGACCAAAAGCCTATACAATGAGTTATGAGGGCTATTTATAGCAAAGGGTGGGGTGACCCTTGAAATTCCCCTTTGTGACCATTCAACTACCCTCATGACTCTTCACCTACTCTATGACTGTTACATCCACTCTTGACACTTGACTTACACTTGACATGACTCAACATTACAAATTACAATGCACATGTACCCATGTGAACAATGGCTTGGACAAACCAAACTATACATCATTTGGACTTAAACAACCATAGAAGTCCAATTGCTCGACATCTTCACGTTGATAAACAGTGACATATTGATGCCAATATTGGTATTCCTTGAGAGTGTTCGTGTGTTCTACTGTGACATCCATATGAAACCTGAACCTTGCCTCCATAGCATATGGGTACACTGCTCGAGCTCCTTTATCCAACTTGTTTGTGAGCATGCACATCATTGTCTTTACTGTAGCCGGACTAGCAACGTACTTTCACATGATGTTTGCATTGATAGGAAATTCTAAGCTATTGGCGGTGCGCATCAGCTCATCAAAGTATGTGTTAAGTTCATGTTGGACCTGCTTCTTGGTCTTTGCTTGACTCAGGGTCCCAAGTGATGAGATCATATGAGTGTGCATTATAACCTCCATGCTTTTTAATACTCATGCATGGGAACCCTGTATGCTAATGATGAGTTGTGGTAGGTCTTCATAGTTCTGGATCTGACTCCGGATACATGCTTGTAGCTCAACCACATTGGCTTTCATTATCTTTGGCAAGTGAAGTGGGGCTCCCTTGTACTTCATCTTCCATGCTCGCATGTTATCAATGATAGTATGTATGTTCTTCAAGATGCGTACTCTTCTTGCACATCATTGCTGCCATCTGTGGAGATGAACGATTGCTTGATGCACGATACTAAACTTGGAGTATAATTCTCACATAACTATGTCCAAGGACAACACTTCATCCAGTATTGCCTTCTTCAGTTTAGCTTGGGTGGACATTGTCACCAAGTCTCCTCCCTGCTTGGCCACCTGTAGTTCCTTCGCCATTCGCTCATTCTGTTATCACAAAATCGTGTACTAAGGGCTGCTACTTAGCAAGATCTCATGCAACTATTTCAAACCAGGCTTTAGACTAAGGCTTAGCCTCCTTAGTCAGAGAGGGCTCTCTCACAGATTTTTGATATGAATTAAAAACAAGAAAAGATGGCTAACTCTTCAAACAGTATATGAAAATAAGCTGGTTGGAACAACAAAACAAGACTTCTTCCATTGGGCTCATGGAGTCAAGCACCTTTGTAGTAAACTATCAACTACTCATTCATGGAAGTCAAGGCATATAATGTCTAAACACTCAAAACATTTCTCAAAGGAACCTCAACTCATAAATATGCACAGGAAGTCTGAGCACTAGGTGAATTCAGAGTGATTGCACATCTATGGAGTTGTAAAATAGAAAAGAAGAAACACAGCCATATATATTCTGAGCATTTAAACACAAGATGAATCTTGAGAAGAAAAAGTAATCTTTCTATTACTGTCAAAAGTCTTTTACATCAGTCAATATAAAAAATCTGTTTTTTGTATAAATCTCCAACCCCACTTACATCAGAGTTTCTCCTATATATAGGAAAACAAAACTCAAACTACCTTGAGTCTCCTCCTCCAGCATGAGGGGAGCTCGATGGTCTATCATTAACTAACCTTATCTATTTTTAAACAAACTTATTAAATACATAAGGTATTGTGCTGTAAATACATAGAGTCCTAATCACATTGAAATTCTAACTCTATCTCCTCGTATGCATGATGCCTTTCTTGAGCTTTGACACCTGTACATTTTCTGTTGTGGCTGAGATATGTTGGAGGAGCATTCACTGAACGAACTGGCCTTGGATACTAGCTGTGTAGGTGGCTCATTAATTAGTGAAGATGAGTGCCCTGTTTTCACGGTCCCTGTCTCCCATTATTCTTTACTACTTAAAGACCACGCTCCAAGCTCTTTAACTCTTCAAAACCAACGCATAACACCATATGCTTCATGATCTGGATGCCTTGTGGACTGGACAGGTGTACAAACCAAAAATTCTGGTAACCCTACCAGAACCCTAGTAATTCGGTCATAAAGTACCTTTAAGAAAACTTTAGCAAAAAACAAAATTTTTCACCTTTTCTCCAAAACTCACACCTGTCACTGTTTGAATTAGCCTTGTATGGTTTCCCTCCTGTCCTCGAGGCATTCCTTTCAAAATTCGCTGACCTCATCATCAAATTCATTGTTTTCTTATAAATCAGCATCTACAGCAATTTCGTAGCGCGCTACGAAACTGCTGTTTTTGTCAAAACAGAACATATTTATCTTGAAGCGCTTTCTGCTTAAACTCATGATTTCTTCAGACATTTTGTACAGGTGTTAGGGACCTAAATAGTTTCAAAATGATGGAGCTTAAACCAAAATTTATCAAAACTTGAAAAGCACCTTTCCTTTTAAATCAGTGAGCTAGTTTACCTAGCTTCTTCTTCAAACTGCTTTTGAAACATTTTTCTTGGGCTGAGCCTTATTTGCTGTAATAGGGACATCTCTGTTTCTGAGGTTGTATTGCTTTTGGATTTCAAATATGGCATGTTGATAACCCTTTAAGAAATCTGAGGGTTCCTCCTCGGCTTTTAGTTGGCTGGACTCATCATGTTCCTCCTTTGTTAGGAAGATCTCTGAATCTTCTTCACCAAGACAATGAATAGATTCCTCAGGTTCCTCAGGTTCTTCTTCCTCATCCACCATGTTTTGTTGAAAAGGAGGTCTCACAGGAGGATCAGCTTGCTGATTTCTATTTTCTCTTGGCCTTTGCTGATTTTGAGGCCTTCTAAATTGAGGATTCCTGAACCGAGGTTCTTGTTGTGCTTGGGGAGCAGCAGTATTCCCAAGTGCTAATTGATCCATCAGTTTTTCCATAGCCTTCATCATAGTTTCAAATTTATCTTCTTGAGCAGAGGTAGAAGGCCTCTCCTCTTCCTTTATCTTAGCCTTAGACATCTTGGACTTTTTAGCAGCAAGTATGTTCACCTCTACTTTGATAGCATCATTTTGCATTTCATCCAAATTAGCAGACTCTCTTTCTCTGAGTAAAAGAGAGAAATCTGAATCAAAAGACTCAGCATATCTTAACTGTGCTAAGGCTCCAGGAGGTTTCAAATGTGCTGGGATGGAATTATAAATTTTATTAAACCTCTTAGAAAGGTTTTGAATAGTTTCATCTGGAGCCCTTCTTAAATTATTATATTCAGTGAGGGCCTGAACAGGATTAGTTCTATTTCCCCATTTCCTCAGAAAACTATCTTCAAACTCAGCCCAACTATGAATGCTACCAGCTCCCAAGGCTTTAAACCATTTTCGGACTTCTCCAATAAAAGTTTGAGCAAATAGTCTTAATTTTACATCTTCATCATCCACCTCTTCTCTGTCAGCAAAGTCATTGAATCTATCCACATGTTCTTCAGCTGTAATGTCTTCATCTCCTCCCCATGTTGGAATCCTGGCAGCATATTTGCTAGGGAGATCATGCAAAACAGCAGGGAGAGCTAGAGGAGCATACCTAGCAGGTACAGCCATAATGAATGGAGGAACAGTGACAATAGGTACTGTATGACCAGAAGGACCAGAACTAGTATGAGATGTTGTCTGAGGGCTGTTTGGACTAGCAGAGGCAGAAGACAAAGTATGAGTACGAAAAGGACTATTTCCTTCTTTAGTAAGACATTGGCTAATGTTGAATTGAAGTACGACATTTTAGAGAAGCAGGCATATGCATTGGTAAAGGCAATCAAGGATTTTAGAATTTATGTGTTGCATTCTCATATTGTTGCATATGTGCCAAGTGTTGTTATTAAAGACATCCTTACACAAGCAGACCCGGATGGAAAAAGAGGAAAATGGATAGCCAAGTTGTTAGAATATGACATTGAAATTAGGCCCACCAAGTTGGTGAAGGGTCAAGGTTTGGCAAAGTTGTTAACTCATTCAAATCTGGACAGCAGTGATATCAATTTTAACGCAGAAATATCAGAAATTTTTGAAGAAGAAGAAGAGTTGGTTCAAATCAATGAAATTTTTTTGACATCAGAATGGTATAGGGATGTGGCATTTGTTTTACAGCACAATAGAGCCCCTGATAACCTTTCCAAGTCTAAAGCTCGGTTCACCAAGCTGAAATCTCTTAGATACTTTGTATATGAGCAGAATTTATTTTGGAAAGATGCAGGTGGGATTTTGCTAAATTGTCTCATTGAGGAAGAAGCTGAAAAGGTAATTGATGAATTTCATAAAGGAGATTGTGGAGGCCATCACTATTGGAAAGCTACTGCAAATAAAGTTTTAAGAGCTGGGTATTTTTGGCCAACTATGTTCAGAGACATTTATAAAAGAATAGCTTCATGTCATGAATGTCAGATGTTTGAGGGCAAAAGAAAGCTTATGCCTATGCCATTGGTTCCTATCTATGTTGAAGCCCCCTTCCAGCAGTGGGGATTAGATTTCATAGGGGAAATACATCCTCCTTCATCAGGGCAGCATCGGTGGATTCTCACAGGCACTGATTATTTTACAAAGTGGATAGAGGCAGTACCAACAAGGCAAGCAAATGATTCAGTGATAATTTCCTTTTTAGAAAACAACATCTTGTCAAGGTTTGGTTGTCCACTTAAGCTTATCACAGACAATGCTCAGGCTTTTAAGTCTAAAAGAATGATAAATTTTTGTCATCAATATCATATTTCCCTTGGTCACTCCACAGCTTATTATCCACAGGGAAATGGTCTGGCTGAAAGTTCAAACAAAAGTCTTGTGAGGATTATCAAGAAACTGCTGCAAGAAAACAAAAAGGCTTGGCACTTAAAGCTGAAGTATGCCTTGTGGGCTGATCGCATTTGCACAAAAAGGTCCATTGGAACATCACCATATGAGCTTGTGTATGGAGCAGAGGCTATTTTCCCAACATCTCTTGGGGTACCAGTTATGAAGCTGATTCAAGGATTAGAAGAGGAACCAAATGCCATACAGCGAAGGATTAATCAGTTGATAGCTTTGCAAGAGAAAAGAAGTGAAGTGTTTGAAAGTCATCAACAAAATCAGAATCGGGTCAAGAGAGCATTTGACAAGAAGATTAAAGATGTTACATTTCAGATTAATGACAAAGTCTTGAAGTGGGAAGCTAGAATTGAAGAAAAAGGTAAACATGGTAAATTTGAGAATTTATGGAAGGGGCCATATCTGATTTATGCTTTCCATGGGAATAACACCTACATTCTGCAAGAAGTTGATGGATCACCATATGCTGGAGGACCTGTTAATGGCAGGTTCTTAAAGCATTACAATCAGTGAAAATCTGCCAAGTATCTCATGATCATTGTAAATAACCGTTTTATGAATGTTTCCTGTTGAAAATAAATGACAAGCTGAACAAGAAAACTTTAGCCCGAGGAGAAGGCCCACAAAGTTTGAAAAGGATGCTTGTCAGCGGTGTGTGTTTAATAAAATGGACAAAGGCACTGGTTCTACGAGTTCTTAGTGTACTACAGGAGCACACTATCCCAAGTGGAGCCACACCTCCTTACTTTGCTGCACCTCCTTACACTGATTTTCTGCATGTTCTTCTTGTGATTCCTTTCCAACTGTTTCATTGAAGAGAATGGCTGATCCAAGGCCTGTATCACAAGAATAAATAGGGAAATTCTGTGGTTTGTCCTTGCTGCTCACCATATATGCCATCCTTGTCTCACGATATAACCTTCTTTGTTCACCAAACACTGGAATGGTAGCATAAGTCAGATCCATTTGCATGGTACCCTTTATTTTTGCCGCCCATGACCTTGAAAGTAACATCCCAAATTTAGGTGGAACATCTGCAACAACAATGTCCATGACAGTGGTTTTTGCTGGGATTTGTGTGAGTGCCACAACCACATCCTTTATCAGCCCAATACAATGAACTACAGTCCATGTACATAATGTTTTCCCAAACAAAAAAATTTTCCATTGTCAAAAAATGTGTGTCAAATGGTTTTGGTCCTATGTGTGTTACTTAGGGATCATGTTTTAAAAAGGTATTGATGTGAATCGTTTTCAAACAACCGTTAGTCATCCTCCATCATGATCATTTAAGGCATATCTTATCTTGTTTGCGTCATTGGTCCTTTTCGTAGCGCAGTCTGATTGGCCAATTTGGCAGCGCAATGATGTTTCCGCCTTTTCGTAGCGTGTCATTTACCAGCCATTTCGTAGCGCATTTCGTTAATCTATAACTGCTTGCGCTACGAAATCGGGGATTCGGGGATTTTGCAGCGCGTTTTCTTGAAATGTCAAGTCTGGGGGGATGAGTCATTAGGTCCGTCCATATATTGTCAGTTGATGTCCTCTCCAGGTCATTATGGGTCATCATTCCGCCATAAGGTTCAGAACCACTCACATTAAAATCATTCAAAGTGATTTTGTAATGTATGGTAGTGTCATGATATTTGTTCATAGTGCGTAAACTGACCTGCTGTTTGATAAGACTGTTAAAGCGCAAAGGAGCCCGAGTTTTTATTTAAAAGGACCTGATTACAAGCGAGCCTGCATTCCAAAGTTCGAAGTTGCCTTTTGAGTTGAAGCTGCTGTTAGCTCTCTGTCCGAAAGTTTTCAAAGTAAAATGGAGAAGAGGGAGCATCGATCCGGTAGGTGCCAAAGAACAGAACCGGAGGGGCTTGATCTTACGTTAAAGGATGAAGGTGTAGCAAGAGCTTTTAAAAATGCTGGTTGCTGGAGGTTTTGTGAGAAGTTGCAGGGAGGGCACGCAGAGGTAACAAAAGCTTTTGCATTGAATTTTACTGGTTTAAACTCTAAGGTGTCAATGCTAGAATTCCCTGTATCTCCAGAAGCCATTTCTAAGGTGACTGAGATTCCTAGAGGAGGACATGAATGGTTCAAAAATTTCAAATTCGATATGAGCCCCTGTAAGGAATTCTTGAAGGAGCCTTATGTAAATGAGGATCTCACAAAGGCTGTGCCAAGGAGTTACGTGAAGGAACATTTTGCACTGCTCCTTACATGCATCCAAAAATATTTAACATGCGAAGGGAGGTATAACAAAGTTTATTCCTATCATTTTAAACTTTTGTTACATTTAACAGGCAAAGCATCAATAGATATCCCGTTCTACTTGTTCAGAAGCCTCAGTAAAATGTGTGATAAAATTCAAATGAAAAAAGATGACTGTGAAACATCACTGTTTCACCATGGGTTGGTAAAGCTGTTAGTGTTAGATGGTTTGCAGAAGATTGGTAAAGATTGGAACTCCTTTATTTTTATGGCTGGCTTTTAGAGCAAGACAGGCCTCACTCCATTGCCTGTTAGGGAAAGAGAAGAAACAATTGAAGAACCTACTCTTGCTGAGCTTAGAAAGGAGGTGAAAGATCAGAAGAAGTCCAAAACCAAATTGAAGAAACCAGTGAAGCCCTTGGTAATCAAGGAGACACCTCAATCATCATCAAAAGAGAAGGTCAAACAGAAGAAGGATACACCTGGACCAAGTGAAGTTGAAAAGGTATCAAGAGTAAAAACCAGAGGTCAGTTAAGCAAGGAGAAAGGCAATTCAATTGCTGTTGAAGAAAGTCCTATGTCAAAAGCTAGTTTAACTGATTTACTTGAGGCAATTGAACTTGAACAAGATCAGCCAGTGCAGATTGAGCCAATAGAGTTTGAGCAGGACCAGCCAGTGCAGCCAATGCACATTGACTTAACCCAATCCTCACCAGAGAGCATGAAGAAATCAAAGGCTTCGAAAAGGTTAAGGTTTGAGGAGCCTAGTGAAGAATATGTGTTCAAGCCACGGAGGCAAATTACAAGAAGACAAATGAAAGAGGCCGAGAAAGTGCATAAAGAGGAGGCAGCTGTAAAAATGCCCAGTACAGAGTTTCTTGAAGTTTTGACTAAAAAAGTGCATGCAGCCAGGCGTAAAGACAAGAGTAAAAAGGTTATTATTAGCCAGGGAGGAAATGTCATAGCTATCAAGAACCAGGCAGGAACAACCCAGGAAGAAGTGGCCCAGATAAAGAATGTTTCTAGAGAACGTGCAGTGAGATATGCTAGTTATAGAAGGGCTGTATTAAAAGGCAGCACAAGCCTAGTGAGTCAAGCTGACTCGGGGTCTGATGTATTCTCGTGGGTGGTACCAGCACTTAAGCAAGCAAAACTCATAAGAAAGCTGAACATGAGCCTGAGATCAGAAAATAAGGCTTTGTTGGAAAAGGTTAGAGAAAAAGACTACTTTTGTAAATGCTATGCAGGGATTGATATATACAGAAGCAGTTGGACTTTTCTGAAGCTGAGATTCTTAGTGTACTTCAGTGAGCTTCATCTTTTATCTTTGATATGCTTTACTTCCATAGTCTTAATGCTTATTACTCAGAATTCATGGAGGAACATGCTCTGACTTCCTTTAAATGTTAAACTATGGTGAATTGAGTTTTTGAGTCCTATCTTTGGATGTTTTTCTTCAATGTTTTAATACTTATTACTCAGAATTCATGGTTACTCATTCTCTGACTTCCTTTAGGTATTAAACTCTGATATATCACTTTAAATTCTCTCCTTTTAAATACCTTGATGTATCATTATACAGAATTCATGCCCACATGCTCTGGCTCCTATGAACTTCAAGTTATTTGAGACTTTCTTGAATGTGTCACTCTTTCATTGAAGTATATACAAGCCTCAGTTTTATAAGAAGAGCCATTTGTTATCTTTATCTCTGTCACTGACTCCATAGCCCAATGGTAGCAAGTCTCCATCTTCCAATCTACCAACATATAAAATCACAAACCATAGAGTTAGCCATCTATCCATATCTTTAATCAATATCATTAACCCTTTGAGAGAGCCCTCTCAGGCTAAGGAGGCTAAGCCTTAGCTAAAAGATTGGTTTGAAATAGTTACACTAAGATAGTCTGATCAGCAGCCTATCAGGGTCCTATTTTGGTGATAACACATTCTAAGCTATGAGAAAACGAACACTTGAGCTACTGGCTTCGACATACACTCTAGTTGCATCGACCAATGCTGCTGGATTCTTGTGCACATCAGTCAGGATCACTTTCTCTTGAAATTGCGCAGGGGATGTTTGGTCTTTTGGAGTCAGTATTCTCTAAGACTGCACAAATTTGTGATGAGATTCGTTAAAGGAGATGTTGTGCATCTCTTCTTCTGGTTGATCACTAAGGATCTCAGTGCCTCCTTAGTCATCCGATACTTTCTCATTGTATGGGTGCATTGAAGTAGGTGAGTCGACCTCTCTTTGGTGAGGCGTGAGGTCAGTGTCCTGTTTCAACTCCTGCTGCTTCATGTCTGCATCCAACTGTTAAAGAGCCTATTCTATCTTCATGAGAAAAGTCTTGCCCCTGTGAGGGTTCACCATGTTTGCCTGATATCAACTATTCAGAAGAATCAACTACTTGTACGGGCACTGCTTCGTCTATCTGCACATGATGCAAACCCTGTTGAATCTGTTGTTATTGCGCTTCCTTCTCATGCTGTCCCAACTCTTGTTCTTTCCAGAATTTCTCCCTTAGCTCATGCAACTCCTTCTCTGCTTCTTCCATTCTCTTCTTATCCCTTTGCCTTCACGCGATTCACTTGTCGCATTGCTGCCTCTTTTGTTGGACAGCCATAGCTGCTTTTTCTACAAGTGGATCTGCTTGAAACTTGTAGCTTTGTTCCTCCTCCATGTGGTTGACAATATTTCTCTTCCCTTTGTCGCGCATATGTATGCTTGGCTCTACTGCCTCTGTTGTTGCTGCTATTGCTGGTGTTCTCCGTGGTGCTGCTTCATGATGCTGTGCTAACAACTCTACGGCGAAACTGACCTATTCATTGGGTCTAGATTAATTGTAGAAATACCTCCATGAGTCTTCCTTGGCCCAATGAAATGCCCCATGGATCCAATTGAACTGAACTCTCATGCAGTGATCCTTCACAATGCAATGTGGGTCATATGGGTTGAAGCTTCAGAGGTCGAACAGGTACTTCTTCATCTGTTCAGCCTTGACATCTGCTTGCTTGATGCTCTGGATCTCACATAACCAAATCTGCAATGGAAGAGTGGGCCAAGGTGCCTTATTCTTCTGCTGCAGCCTAGCTATTAATCTTGTTGAGATATGATATGCTACTTCCTGCATGAAAAGAATTTCCAAAGCAAACTTTGGCAGAACATGTAGAGGCTTCTCCGCACTGAACACTCGGATGATCGTGCCGTCCGGTGAAGCATACCAATCTGCAATGCCTAACAAGGCCTTCATCTCTTCTTCTGACATGCAGGATGGATCTTGTTTGAATATCAACCTATACACTAGGGTGACAAGATGGTCGAACAACTGTATGATTACTCCTCTGAAGTTGCATTCAGAGAATAGCTTGAAATACGTGTTCACAACAGTCTCCGCCAGTGACCATGCCCACTCTAAGCCCAGGAACTCATGTCGGGCATAAAATGCATCTATAATGTAGGTGAACATGTAAATATTTGCATGCATGCCTTTGAGTGACTGTCGAGCCTTCATGACTTGCTCCTTTAGTTGATGAGCTAGTATGTCGGACTAGTTGCATGGTCTTTCTTCTCTAGCTAGTTGGTCCAGCGCGACCACCCAACACTGAGGGAAGGTCTCAGTGCTTGTTTGGCCACTCAGTCGACATGTGAATATGACCAAGTATTGGTATTCCTTCCTTAATATCTTCATCTTATAGACTTGATTGGGGGTCATCCTGAAACGAGCTGGCTCCTTTACCCAATCCTTTAGAATGTCTTTGGAGTGGCCTCTACCATTGGACAAGCTGAATGGGGGAGTCATGACAGCCCTGGAGTCGGTCATTTGATACATCTCATCATAATCTCGTGCCCAGAAGGTTGCAAGATTTGTCCCACCGACATTGTTCAAGGTCATCGTCTCGGGGTCAGTGTGAGAGACGATCTAGTGAATTATGTCCGTGCATGGGAACGCAGTGTATCTGCATGCAATCCGGTACAAGCCAGACTTATGAATGTTCACGTACACCTGACAGTCTTCAAGGTCTTCACCAAAATTACATGCGAATGTTTCATTCACCTCTTGCCGCTTCAATTTGATGTCCTTGTCTAGATACAACTTCGTATCTTCATATATTGATAGACCAGAGGACACCTGCTCAGCTACTGCTCTAGCTGCCATACCATCAGTTCCTGAGATCCTGTTCTCTTGGAAGCCATTGAAATAGATGAACACTTGAAAGCTCTGGAAACAAGTATCATGCATGGCAAGAAATATGTTAGTGAAAACAAAGCAAATCCGGGGAAGGACACAACACATACCTGGGAAAATGATGAGCAAGATTGTGCAAATTTCACTAGGAGACTGAGTGACTGGCTTCCAGAACTATGCAAAAGGCAGTCTGGACTGGCCGAGAAGCTGCACTAGCCGCTAGATTTGAAAAATGCACAATCCAGTTGGGCAGTTGGCTGCTCGGATTGCTTAATGCGTAATCCCAGCTTGGAAGGACTGCTGGCCTAGGGAAACATTTGTGCAAATTCTTGGTCCAAGAAGCCGCTTCCCTCCAGGAATGCGCAAATCAGTATAGGAGGCTAGTGCTGGGCTAGAATGCACAAATATGGAGAGGAAGGTGAGCCTTCCTTCTCCAGATTGTGCAATGCAGCCTTGGTGAAGGCAAAGATCGGGCCAAGGTTGGCCCGACTCGCTGATGGGCAACTAAAAGTAAGTAAGTCGATGAAATGCATGGTGACACTAAGTGAGAGTAGAAGTGATAAATAGTGCATGCAAAACATGAATGGAAGATTCACCGAACAGATCAACATGCATGTGGGTGAGGCCGTTCGTCGGTTGGGCGAACATCCGTGCAAAACAGTTTCATGCATGCGAGAACAATGAGATAACAACGAAAATTGAAACGGAACTAGGACAAGCTAGAATATATGTAAATAGCAGTAGGCGTTCAAAGAAATCAAGAAAACAACACTCACACAAGCGAATACACAAAAAGTGACAAAAATGTTGAAAAAGACAAGTTGAGGCCACTTACCCATGAATAACTGAGCCAGATGTGTCAAAGAGTCATGTATGTGTTGTGGGATGTCAAATCTCCAAGATTGATGTGAATGAATGAGCTCTGATGTGTCGAATAAATAAGTTCGGTCTCAAGATGCACATGCCACACATCTAGGAAAAAGCGACACTTGGAGGGGAACTTCTAAAACAACTTTGCATGTAACCCCCAACTGCTAAAAATAGCTCCTTGAATCATGGGATGCCTTTTGCATGTTGTCTCTTTCTATTCCAGGAATATCAAGTCATGCATGCATGTAAGTCAAGTTTCCTTGGTCCGGGGTGGAACTAGTCAACCGAACCATTCATGCATGCTAGTGATCAACTGCTTGGGAAAAATGCACATTCCTAACTGTAAGCTGGGCTGACTGCCCAAGGGGATTGCACAATTTCTGGGTAGAGCAGCTGACTGCTGCCCAGATTTGTGCAAATCGTGTGCTGAATAGCCTGCTACTGGGAAAATTTGCGCAAATCCTGTTGGGAGGGTTGGCTGGAAGGATTGCACAATCCTGGAGCCCTACAGGCTGTTAGAGAGGATTGCACAATTCATGGATGGAAGGTTGGTTTCCCTCCATAAATGAGCAATTTTCAAGGGGAATTTGCTTATCCTGCAGTTGGACCAAGTCCGGGTGAACAACCTATGAGGGGAATGGATCAAGCTGTGGTCGACAGGTTGCCTTTATGACAGAAAGACACTGAAACTTGTGAACTTGATGAAGCAAGGCAAGCTGTTGTGAAGGTTGGAAGGGAGGCTTCAAAATGAGGCTAAGGCAAAATTTTGGAGGGTGGTTGTAGCCACTACAACATGTTGTTAGCTGTTTTATCCACACTGCTAAAAGGTCCACCACTTTTAACAATGTTGCCACTCATAGTTTTCTCTAATGTGTCCTCCAACTCTTTAGGTTTGTAGTCTTTGACTTTGGGGGTCCCTAACATTGAATGGTTATAGATTTCAATCCAGGAGGCCATTAGTGATCTTCCACATACCAATGGAAAGCTCTTTTAGATCTCTTTCCATCTAAGTGGGTCTCGACTACATCTGAGATGATTTGCTGTACAAGAAATGGCTCCAAACTCTCTACATCATCACCAACTTTTCCTTTTCCATTCTTTGAGTTGTTCTTAATTTTGCTTGCATTCTTCTTTGCTACTTCCTTCATCCTAATCACCTTTTCCATCAATGACAGCACATTGAAACACACTTGGCAAAGATTTGACATAATTTTCACACTAGACACTATTCTCAAACATCAATGTAACAACCCTTCTCAAGTCACATTTGAAAACATTATGTTGAATAATAAAATATAGAGCATACATTAGAGATTGAAGATCATCTCATGTCCAAGATTGATCCCTTCTTTTCATATAGAAATGCACAAATTCCAAACTACAGTAGATTTACACACAATGTTCAATGCGAACACATCAAATATAAACACGTTAAAATTATGTAACATGCTAGTTGTGTGAAGAAATATAGAGAAAACCAATGACAACTATCTATTGACATAAAACATGATTAAAACTATACAATTTTTTTCTATGCAACATATAATAGGTGATGTTAAGATTGGATTTATGGGTCACAATGACTTGGATAACAAAGATCTTGCAAAAATCGTTATTTTATTTATTTTTTCTTTCTTTCTATAAAGTAAACTTGAAACCCTAGAGTTGCCAATGTTTGTGGTTTTTTTTCTTTGACAATTGCATTCTCCCATCATCAAATGTTGTTAATCCTAATTATGTAACAATACCGCATGTAAAAAGAAAAACCTGTAAGCAAATTCCCTTAAGAATGATATAAGCTTTAACATTGTATAAATCACTATCATATCAAGAGTTCAATCCTTAATAAACCTATCCACATTCCTAAGACTTTCTCTTAAATGATACACATTAATTAAAAACAATGTATATGTAAAATTAGAAAGCAAAAAACTTTAACTCATTTATATTTTTATTTTCTTTTACATCTTTAAACATAATCACTAATTGATTTTTTTAATAAATTAAATGGTAAAAAAATATAAATAAATAAAAACAATAAAAAAAATATACTGAAAATTTGTTACAAAGTAAATTATAAAAAATATGCATCTTACTATAATTCAATAGATACCAGCAATAGGGTCACCTAGATAATTCCTTTAATTAATGGCGAATGCCAGATAATCATATAATTCAATAGATACCAGCAATAGGGTCACCTAGATAATTCCTTTAATTAATGGCGAATGCCAGATAATCATAATAATAAGGATGAGGCTTAATTCCTCAAATACACCAATACTATTAATAATATAATTAATTCTGGTTAGTATCAAAATTAGGAATTATATTAATAATTAGTGTTGCATAGTAATTTAGTTTTGATTTTTTAAATTAAAAATTATGTTATAGAAAAAATGGTATAAAAAGTTATAATTTATATCGGTTAATGTTAGTTAAATTAATAGTGGTTAATAGGCAAATGGTATCATAAAACTATACTTATTTTGGGAGGAACTACTGAATTGAGATGTGAAGTGGATATATTAATTGCTTTCTCAAGTACACAGTTTTGTATAAATTTTGGTGGGCAGTAACCACTAGTAAATATACACATTTACAATTTTACTCTTATATAAGTGTGGAAAACATAAACCATGGTGAAAAGTAACTCTTGGTAAATATATTTATTTACATCTTATTCCTATCTATTTTTTATTTAAGTGCTTGCTTAAATTATGATGGGAAGTGACTAATGATAAATATGTTATTTACTTCCTTTAAAGCTTAAGAATAAAAAATCACTACACAAATATCTAAAAATAATGCGTGAATATTGCAACCATATCCATAAATTATAGCATAAAATATGAGAATTAGTTATCCACATGGCATTATCTTGTTCAAAGATTACAAAATGACCTTCAAATTATGGTCCAATCAAATGTTTGAAAATTATTATTTTTAATAATATTGAAAATAAATATTTCTTCTTTCAAAACTAAAAATTATAAGTTTCATTGCATTGATCCATACTCAACTAATAGTGGTCGACAAGTAAATTGATTGCTAAAATCTGGCCTTAACAAGACTCATAAGTTTTTTACTTAATTTAATTATAAAAATATTTAATTTTATGATTTCTATCTTAATTTGATAATTTCATTATTATTTTTAAAATGATTTGCGAAACTAGTATGCGATTTATATAACCACAATCTAAAAGTAATTATGTTATCAAAATCATGTAAGTAATTATGTTATCAAAATCACCTTACTGTGGGCCAGACCAACCTTTAAAATGGCTATTTTTTTTTTTAATATCCTCATAAATATCATTAATTTAAGTTTTATATAACCACAATCTAAAAGTAATTATGTCATCAAAATCACCTTAGTGTGGGCCAGACCAAGCTTTAAAATCGCTATTCTTTTTTCTAATATCCTCATAAAGATCATTAATTTGGAATCTTAAGTACTTAAAAAAAAAACCTTTTAAATTTAGTTATACTGAAAATTTAACTGGTTGATTTAATGATTGAATATATATTAAATCAACCTATTTGATTGAAAATAAAATTGATCCTAATGTGTACAATATTATAATTAAGTTGTTGAGGAAATAATTTGGCCTCCATAATCATTTTTTTGAAATTTGGTTTTTTTTTTCAAAAAATTTAATTGTGGGAGTGTTTGAATCATTTCTTTTAAAGTGGAAATGTTTCAAACACTATTAAAAATTTTTGGAGCACCCAAAAATATGAAGCTTGATAGGTGTAACTTAGATTCTTCCCAAAAAAAAATTGCCAAATTTTGTCAAAATCATAGCAAAATTTTCATTATTTTGTCGGTGAAAACATCGCCTTATTAAGCTACTATGCGTAATTAATTAAAATTTTAAATGTTGTGTGGAGTGACTCTCCCGCCTTATTAAGCTACTATGCCTAAGTAATTAAAATTTTAGTTGTTGTGCGGAATAACTCTCCAACCCAATATGGAAGAGATAACCCAACCCAGTGTGTAAGAGATATTGTGAAATTATGTTATATGTTCTGATGTTATGTAATGTAAATATTTTGACTCATTAAATTAAGTAACAATAACAACAAATTTAAAATACAATTAAAATAAAATAAAATAATAATTATAATTATTAGTTAAAACATTTTGGCTAGGTAAAATAACATAAAATTGAGGTATTTGATAGTGACTTAATAGTAAGTTAATCTACCATACTTTTAGGCGAGATTCAAGACTTCTAGAATTATAAATCAAGGAACTTGAGTTTTTTTATGATTTCAAATTGAAGAGAATACTTGCATCGTCTTTTGAGAATGGAGTTGTCTATAATGCGACTTTTTGGAGATTCCGGTGACGGAATCCGGCGGAAGAAATTGAGGTTAAATCTTGATTTGTTGCAGTTAACCCCTGGGACGCTTTATTGTGCAGAAACTAGCTATCAAACTTGCGATTCCAATCAATTGCTGCCGGATTTTGACCCAAAAAACCCACCAAAAAAACTTCCAAAAAACCTCATTATACACAACTGCAATTTGAAATTTTCAATTTCGACTTTGAAGTTAGACTATGAACAATCCGAACATTCAAAAGAAATTTTCATTGAAAACACGGGTTTGAAATTTTCCATGGGATGAACCCACAATTTTCCGAGGATAAGGATCAATTCATGGATCGACTTAAAGTTGTCGCCATAAAGCATCATTTGAATGGACTATACTCTACATGTCGTACCCTAACCTGTTTCCTTTGTATTGCGCTTACCAAATTGTTTGTTGCCACGTGGATTAGAATGGCTCAACCAAAAGTACCGAAAGATGGCAAAAATGAAGCGGCCATCCCGTTCACACCAATGTAGTGCCATGCGGTCTCCCTGCCTGTGGCCAACCCACAAATCACGCGTTCCGAAAAAAATAATATTATTTAAAAGAAATTAGGCTCAAACGATTATAAATACACGCGACTCCCCTGCCTTAGGCTTGTGCAAATTCTGTGATATCATATCTCCGTCCCTCCTGGTCGAGTGTTCGAATCTCAAAGAGAGAACATTGCCGCTTCGCATTTGGGTTGGTCTGTTTGAGATTTCGATTTACTCGCAGGGATTGTGCTTAACATTTCGGCTTTTCCGCATCAATTAGCAGTAACAGGTGTGTTGTGTGCGGCGAGCGAGAATGGCAGGCACCGGTAACTACGCATCGGCAGCTCTCTTGGCCGTTGTGTTGATAATGGTGGGAGCAGCAGCAGCAAGAGCAACAGATGTGTCTGCGCCATCTCCCAGTCCTTCAATGGAGGCAGGCTCTGCTTCAATGGCCGTCGTTCCCTCTTTAATCGCCGGTCTCATGGCCTCATTCATCCCCTTCTTGGCCTCTCGATTTTACTGACATCTATTGCGGCTGCATTTTGGTCCTTTTTTAATAATCATAGGGAGGCGTCCATTAGTTTCTTCTGATACGTATCATATCGTTTATGGATTTTGTGGAGGTTCTTCTTTTGCGGAAGACAAACAGTATTTTGTATGAGATGCTGTATTTATCCATCTCTGTGTAAGCATTTCCGAAATAAAGGGATATTTCACGGCCCTCCTATTGTAGGTCGATAATAACATTGATTGGATTTAAGAGAATGCTAGAATTTAACAGATTGCAATAGCATTGGCCTCTTTAGGGTTTTCGTTGTGTTAGGGTGTTCTTGGAACAGTAATCGTATTATATGGTATTATTTGTGTACTACTTTGTAATGGAATTTACTCTTCGGTTTAAGGTTCGCACAAGTGGAATCAATTTATGGATCTCTTAATTCCTTCAATACAATGTTGCGTACGGGACTGACGACACATTTTTCAAAATGATTTTTCTGTAAGTGCCGCAGACGGTTGAGTGTGCGAATGGATGTGACTGGCCGGCCGGGTACTGCTTTTACAAATTAAATTTAATAAGTTTTCTATAGGGTTTGTAGTAATGCATTCACCCTCCAGTAATGTATTCACCGTCTAACGCCGTAATCTAATCGCACTGTTTTTTTTCTCTAATAATCGTGGAAATTTAGACCATATTTTGATAAAATCTGGTAAGGATTGCTTTTATCAAAAAAATATTTATTTCTATTATAAAAACATTATTCAAACAATTCTACATTAAAATTTCTTTCAATTTTTTTCAGTTCATATATACTCGTAGAAATTATACTTTAGTGAATGAGAGACAATATTTTGTATGAGGTGCATTTATTTATTCATCTTTATTTAACCATTTAGGAAACCAAGGGATTTTCCTAAAAGGATATCTTCACGCTCATTCCTATCGTAAGCCATCAATACTATTGATTGTATTTTAACTGATGACCAGCGTTGGTAGATTTAGGGTTTCTGCTGTGTGAGTGTTATTGGTAAATTTTTTGGATTCAAAATATGGTATTATTTCTGCACTACTTTGAATTGAATGAATGCAAACATACTATTAGGGCCCAGTTTAGCACAGGCCGAATCAATCTTATGGATCACCTAATTTTTCCGTGCAAACACTGTTCAGCCCAACCAATCTCCTCACTCTATTTTTGGCGTTCTTTGCTATCACAATTTAACACGTGGTTACATGTACATGGTTTTTGGTTTACTCCACCTTCCACCTTCGAGTCTGGTTTAACCCGTCTAGCGGCACATGGTTCCCTGGGTTGGGAGGTTCCGTGGGTAGGATTACCTCTGCCATGCCAAGGCATCGTCAGGCTTCGTGTTGAACTTTCCAGAGGCATCGTCAGTCTTCTATTGAACTTTCCAGGTGCTGAGCGTTGGGAGGTTCCGTGCGTAGGAGGATGACCTCCGTCACGTCAAGGCAATGCTAGAGTTCTGCTGAACTTTCCATTCTACCACTAGAAGATTGGGGATATAGTTTTTTAATTATGATGATTTATATTTGTTTACTGAAGTGCTTCCTACCAAGTCGCAATAGTTATTTCTTTGCCTTAAACACAACGTGTTGTAGAGGTAAGAAATCATGTTATAATTTTTCTCAGGCAGTGAATGGTTTGTTTATTTAGATTTTTCTCTTATAACTTACTTTTGTAATAAATTTGCATTTCAAATAAATTGAGAGCTCCTTTACAACAACGGTGACACTGTTATGAAACCAGCTCACAAAAAGATAGAAAAGAGAGATCCACGCCTTAGAATTCAGCCTCTTCGAGGGGGCAACCTCCTTTACATTACATAAATGAACAATTCTTGGATGATACAAATGAAAAGACCTCCTTTCTATATATAGGAGTCTAAGTGGTCCCAATACAATCAAAGCCTACATAACAATAATATTGTAGGGCACAATAGTAACAATGGTGGGCTTCTATGTGGCATAATAGTAACAATATGGGCACTACATGGGTACATCAATATAATAAGTGGGTTATACTAATAACAATAAAGAGTTACACTAGTAGTATAGGGACCTAACATGCCCCTCTCCTTCAAAAAGCGTTGTCCTCAACGCTTGAGTAGTTCTTGATGCTTCTATATAAAATTCTTGTCCTCCCATGTGGAATATTCAGCGGGTAAGTTCTTCCACTTGATGAGATACTCTAAAATTGATTGATTTCGTAGCTGTCGGGTTCTTGTTTCTGTGACTGCTCCAGGTTCCATTATGATTTTTCCTTCCTCTTCAATTTCTGCCAATATTGCTTGAATTGGGAACTTTTGCAACTTTTGACTAAGTGGCCATACTTCTTCGTTCTTTCTTCCATTCATCTGTTGCTTCGTTTATCCAATTTGGTTGGATAATATAAATAGCACAAAATAATGCTTCCACATCCTCATCCTTGAAGCGTCTTCCCATTCGGTAAGGTCGCCATTTTTTAAGTGCATGTAGAATTGCCAACATTTCCTTCTCATAAATAGCTTGCTTGAGATGTAGCAGTAAAAATACCCAATCACTCACATCAAAACATTTTTCACTACGATGTTGATCTACCTGTTGTTTCATTTGATTTTGCACCGAAGTGGCGTTATCCTTTAAAAGTTGGAGAACTTGCTGTTGATGCTCGATATGATCTTTCTCTACTTGAACCTTTTTCTTCTTGATATGTCCTTCTATCTTTTGAGGAGTGGTAATTTCTTCCAGTCCTTTACAAGATATGGTTGGATTCATTTCTTCTTTCTCGATGTGATCTTTCACTTCTTGCACCTTTTTCTTCTTGATGTGTCCTTCTATATTGATAGTTTGAGGAGTGGTAATTTCATCCATTGAATTACAAGATATGGTTGGATTCATTTCTTCTTTCTCGATGTGATCTTTCACTTCTTGCACCTTTTTCTTCTTGATATGTCCTTCTATCTTGAGAGTTTGAGGGGGCAACCTCCTTTACATTACATAAATGAACAATTCTTGGATGATACAAATGAAAATACCTCCTTTCTATATATAGGAGTCTAAGTGGTCCCAATACAATCAAAGCCTACATAACAATAATATTGCAGGGCACAATAGTAACAATGGTGGGCTTCTATGTGGCATAATAGTAACAATATGGGCACTACATGGGTACATCAATATAATAAGTGGGTTATACTAATAACAATAAAGGGTTACACTAGTAGTATAGGGACCTAACAGACACTTTTATGAACTGCAGCCACTGAAATATAGAAGGTAATAGTTGGACTTAGTCCATTATTGAATGTTTAATACAGTTTTTTCTGAGTACTCTAGAATCTATGAGTTGTAGGCAATTTTTGGTGGATTATTCCAAGTTGTTTTTAGTGTGATTTTTTGGGAATTTTTTTGGATTAATTTTTTTTTGTGTAATTTCTCTAAAATCTGATAGGAATTTATTGAAATCATAAGTTTGATGGGTAATCCTGCACAATCAAAATCTGGCAGGAATTTATTGAAATCACAAGCTTGATGGTAGCCCTGCACAATCAAAATGCCCTACTCTAGATCCAGTTAGAAGCGCTAGATCTAGGTTAGAGGGTTGAGAGGGATCAAACCTTTCGAGGTACAAAGCATTAGCTCTTTTATATAAACCATTAGCTCTTTTATATAGAAAAGTAAGACTCAAGTAGAAATTGCATCCATTGACACCACCCAAATGAATTGTGCACCCCAAAGTGACATTAATAATATATCTTTACATCTAACACAAAAAAATATTTACTTCCACATTCTAGTTTCTTTTTTTAAACACAAAATATTTTACCGCCACATTCTAGTTTTTTTTTAAGACATTCTTTTACACTTCTGGGTGCAAAGGCTAATTTTATTTTTCGAGATTTAACAAAGTAATATTTTACTTTCACATACCCGTCTCTCTTTTGGACAATCCTTTACACTTCTCAGTGCCATTGCTAATTTTCTTTTTCAGACACATTCTTAGAAATGAATTTTTTTGGAAGTGTCCCATATGGTTCAGTGTGCGAAAAGATGTCACTGGTGTAATCCAAAAATAGATAAATTTCGTTTTAATAGCGAGTATATGGTAGGGGTTTATTTATACTTTGGAACTGGTGTAATCTAAAAATAGATAAATTTCGTTTTAATAGCGAGTATATTGTAGGGGTTTATTTATACTTTGAACTTTTCCAAAATGAATCGAAGTAATAATAATAATTTTTTTATTTTTTTATTTTATTTTTTTATTTTATTTATTTATTTTTTTCCAAAATGAATTTAAAATTTTGAACTTTTAATTCATTTTGGAAAATTTTTGGAAAAACATTATCATATTATTTTTGGAAAGGTTTTTTTTTATAATTTTTTTTTTCAATGTAATTTAAATAACAAAACTAATATATTATTTATTAGAATTGTAAGATATTAGAATTGTAAGACCATAAGTTATAGTGATATTAGATATAAGACTTTTGTCATCTATATTATAAATAGTAATATCTTTTGGATTAATTACATTATTAGGATTTGGTGACTTTTCGAACCAAACAATGTTTTTTATCCTCGGGGTAAAGGTGAAAAAATCAATCCTCAAGAATAAATAACATGGATGCATCATTGCCTAAAATTAGCTATTGGAAACCAGTCGTTAGTAAATTAGTTATTCAGGTAAATAAAATAATATTTTAAATTGGTTGTCAGGGGTTTAGAAATAGGAATAAGCACTTAGTGAATAATTTATCAAATACTATAAATAATATTTAGATAAAAATTTAGACTTGATTTATTTTAATAAATCAATTAAATTATAAGAACTTAATAAAATCAATAATACTCCAAGGGTTAAAATAGAATATTTACTAAAATAAGTGAAATAAAAAATTTTAATTTAAAAAAAATGGGGAGAGACTGGTGGAATCACGAAGAAAGGGCTAGAATCTAGCTCGCTCTTAATTTCCAACCATCATCCCTGTTGATATTGCTAGCATGCCTCTCAATCTCGATAGCCTCTCTAAGCTTCCTATGGTGGAAGTGATCAACCCTAACAATGACTCTGGAGTCCTCAATGCAGACATGGTGCTTGGATTTCTCCGCATGTTCAACTAGAGTTGATGAGCGAGAACGATTGTGCCTAATGTCTGTTGCATGCTCATGGATTCTCTGGTTAATGGAGCGACCAATTTCTCCAATGTAGGGAATCCCACAAGAACAAGGGATCAAGTAGACACCTTTCATGTCTTTAGGGTCGACAGGGTCTTTAACAGATCCAAGGGAATTTCTAATGGTATTAAGAGGTTTGAACAAAGAAGAAACATTATTCTTTTTAAGGATATGGGCAATCATGTCCGTGGTCCCTTGGATAAATGGGAGATGAACCTTAGAGATAGGATCAACACGAGAAGTCTTAACCCTTAAATAGCGGGGAACTAAATCTGCAGCCCTCATTATCATAAGAAAGCATATCATCAGGGAGCATATCTCAACATAGAACCACATCGGGGAGCACATCTCAACCTGAAATATCACGGGGGAGCTACTACTATGACTGCATATTGAGAAATAGGTGATATAGGGGAGATACTACTCAACCCATCCTATTGCCTATTGGTATTCCCAACAATGATCCTCAAGGTTCGTGTGGTAGAACACCTGCATCATAATCAGCTTGGGTCGTACACTCTCAACCCGTTGGCCAGACGGGGAGTGGTTATTCTAACAAGCCCAGAGTGTGGGTGTGATGCCAACTGGAGTATAGTATGCAAAGACCAAGATAGGGGAGCTACTACTCAAACCCTATGGGTAATAAATATGAGAGCAACATCTACGAACCTATTGAATAGAGATCCCTCAACCCCAGGAGCCCTTCATCTCAATTCCTCACCCTAGGAGCTCAGACAAGGGGGGAAGAGTTGGCTCAGTGTTCTCAATCAATCATGCTCTCTTTAGATAAGAAACATATTATCGTGCTCATATATGGTAACCATCATATCTCAATAGTAGTAATCTCTGGTTCATGTAGGACATCAAATCAAATATCATATTAGAACAAAAATATATACATCAAAAAAATGATACCATAGTTATCCTCCCTCCCAAGGAGGTGCCAACCACAAGCTTAAGCTTGTCTCGTACAACAACATTGTCTCAATGAAGGTATCTCATTCCCATCTATATACGAGATTCTCTGCCAGTCGATTCCAACACTTTGTCATCATAAAGTATCTATGTCATATCCAGAACCTGCTCAAATATATCTCCAAAAAGCTTCTTCATTTTGTCTCATATATAGTCATGCTAACAACCATCGTACTCAACCTCGGTCATGCTTAAAGCTACGAACCTCTCATATCATGACATATTTCATACTAATGTAGGACCCATATGCGCTCATCAATAATAATCCCAAACATCATCAATATATCCATGATATGTATATAGATGGGTTTTCAATCAGAACATCAATGCTTCAATCAAGTGTCAGGTCAAGTTCAACAATATCTCTTCACAACCTTTTGAAATTCAATCAGAGTGTCTAAGGATTTGCATTTCCACTTTCCAACATTTACTCAATAGCTTTGCAATATAGATTTTCCTTTCCAAAATTCAGAAATTGATTTATCATGTCATGATTCATTATTTCGAGCTTTAGAAGCCATCTCCCTCTTACTTACATCATCAGAGGCTCATTACCTATCAATAGTAGATTGCTAGCATATAAAACCAAAACAAAAATCAAAATCATACCTTGGAACACTTTCGAAGTAGAGATTTGGTTTAACACATCATCTTGGCTTCACCAGATAATTGCCAATGCGGACACATCAAGATCGAGGAGCTTGCTTCATACAATGCTTTCTACAAACATAACACTTTACCAAACCAATATGTTTAGTCTTACATAAAACAATATCATGTAATCAAATCAGCTAAGTTAGTGTATCAAAGTTTAGATGCCAAAATATCAATATCATCAATATCACAATATCAATTCTTTAGACCAGGTGACAGGTAGAGATCTCATCAAGTCATAACTTCATCTATTATCATGCCAACAAGTTGTCATTTAATTATCAAACCAAGATTCATCAATTCATCCTCATGATCATAATATAAGTCACTAGATCTAAATGCATATACTAAGAATAGGTTCCATCCATTTATTCTGAGATTAATTCACACTGAATCACAATTTTCAATACTTCAACCACTGTGCTAAGAACAAGGAGACCAATACAAAACCATTATCAAATACCAATATTAGCCACTATGCCCATATAACATTGTTATCAAGGCAAATCATCAGACATCAAATCAAATCATTAGTCAACAGGGAAAATCCCAAAATGCTATCATAGTGAGATCTTTAGTCCAGAACATATCTCAATCATCAAGTCAAAATTCTAAGTCATTATCATGTCAAAACTCCAAACACTTCTCATCTATATAAATCAACGAAATCTAGTGAAACTCTTGCAGCACAAACTTCAACGGTTAAATCATAATGACATCTATATGCATATCTTGGTCACCTGCAAACACATGTTCAGTCTACATATTCATATTATGGTAAGTCAAACATTCAAATTTCCAAAAGTAGTTTTTTTTAGTCATTTTGGAAAAACATCGTTATACGATTTTTGGAAATTTTTTTATTTTTAAATAAATATATTATTTGTTAGAATTGTAAAAAGATACAAGTTATAGTGAGTCTCTATATGGTTACCATGGCTATAGATGTGATTGTTCATATTTCTCTTTTTATGTGGCATCATAACAATGTAGTGTATGGTTGGTAAGTATCTTGATTCCCTATGTGGCTTCCTATGGTATCATATTATTGGTAAATATCTCAATTCCTTATGCAGTAAAATAATACAATTCAAATAGATTGTCTGGAAAATGGTGAGGTGAGCCTTGAATAGCTATATTGGGGTGTTTTATATTTTTTTTTAATGGTGTATGATTTGTGGTGGTGTATGATGATGCTTAATATATAGTGAGATAAAGTTTGATATTAAACTTAAAGAAAGTAATTATTTAAAAGAAGCATTTGTAAATTACAATGTTAATAGATAAGAAGTAATATTGATATAAGAGAGTGTTTTTGATCTTCAACCCTCTTACTATCACACAAGTGACAAATTCTTTCAGTGCATTATATTTTAGGAATTAGTCAATGCCTTATTTATTCTAATTTTAGCAATGTTTATTTCTTGTTTAATCTAATCAAAACAAAAAGATACATTTATCTTCTAGATTAGAGTTCATTGCCTCCTTATATTATCTTTATTTTATTTTATCTTTTATTTTTTTATCACATCTCAATTTCTCTTTATATGTAGATGTAATAATATTTTTACCATTATTTCAATTTGTAAACTGAACCTCTTCTTTTTATTCTCAATTATTTGGCCCAGGCCTGACATATTTATGCCAACTCTTTTGAGTAGCAGGGCCTCTCTTCAGTAGCAGATGGTTTTAATTGGAATTTGAAGCAATCTTAAGAAACCATTTTTTTGCACATTATCTTATTCTTATAGATTAGATACCTAGTAGTAGTTGTGAGCTATGAGGATAGAATGTAGTGTATTGCTTCTGATTTCGAGATTTTAAGTTATAAAATAGTTTTGGATTTCCTCAATATTTCTCTAGGATTCTCTACAGATGATGCAATTCCAAATTTCAAAACCATGTGATCATATGAGTTTAGAGAATCCTAAAGAGGGGTTTCTTCTTATCCCATAGCCAAAGGTACATTGATTTACCCTTATTTTCAAGTCCATAATATGATTTATACCTTCCATTTATCACTTTCTTAATGTTATAGTTCTGGTTAATCTTATGATGAAAATTGTTTTCAAGGTATTTGTATGAAGTCACTTCCTACAAGTTGTTGTTATACATCAATTTAGCAAAAGTGATATTTTTGGATTTAATTATCATAACCTTAATTTTGTTTGTGTTAACAATGATACTCATTAGAGCAAAAATCCTTAAGAGTTTTTAGTTGCTTATCAAGATCATAGGGACTCATCACTATTAGATTAGTGCAAAGAAGAATGTTGACTAATCAACAAGAGTTGGGTTGACAAAACTTGCTTCTTTCTCTAGAACTTTCTTAAAATATATTTCATAGTTGGTCTTGATGTGAAAATTTCCTTAAATTGCAGCAATCGGAAATTTATTCTTCTAATTGATTAATTATGCAGTTTATTTTCTACAACAAACAACGAATAAATCAAACTACAATTTTTCACAAATAAAAATGTTGCAGAAAATAAACATGAACTAAGAAATATAGGGCACACACACATAAAATATGACAATTATTTTTGGACAATTGTCCTCTGAAAAACCAAACGCGAGAAAACCAGTGCAATATATGAGGGTTTTATTATTATATGTAGTAGTGAAATTTTGAGTACAATTTGGATGCCCAAATATGGAAATCCTTTACAAGATAATCTGGCAAAGATTTAGTGAAAAGAATTTTGTCTCACTCGTCATCAATCCAACTCCAAAACTAGCACAAACAACCCACTCAAATTGCCCTTGCAACAACCTTTGCATTGTTTCTGTGCACGCCAAGATCACACTACTTGGAAGTTGCTCTGATCAAGGTATCCAACCTAACTCAACTTCTGAGAATGACTCGTTAGGCTTTCTAGAATTTCTGCCGACCTCTAGAAACAGAATCGATCCTCACTCTAGTTGAATCGAACCCCTCCTCTGAAGCTTCTTCGCAGTCCTTGCACAGTCTCATTGAGGAAAACTTGGCCCTTTGTTGAAGGCTTGAAAATCTCAGCCTCAACATCAGGGAAAATCGCTCGGCCGGGAACTTAGAGCAACTCCTTTTCCATTTGAGATGGTGGCTCTGACTAGGTTGATGGAACGAGTTTCCCTTAAAAAGATATATGAAAATGGATAAAAGATATATAGGTGTGAAGGTTGATGGATGTAGATAAAACATAAATAAATATAATTAAAGGCCTTACAATATCGATCCCAGGACAATATATCTTCTATATATGTGACTTGAATATTTCACTCATAATATGACAATGTAGATCATCAAACTATTCATGAATTAAATAATTAATTAAATTAGTTGATATAATTCACTACACATATAAGATATCGTTGTTTGTCTATACACTTAAAGTTTTCGATTAAAACACATCAATAGTGATAATTGTTCAATCACATGCAATAACATATATGACAAACTTGAAAGAAAATAATAATTCAGCTCATAAACATAATATCCGTATATAGATAGTAGTACCCGATACACATTAACTCTGCTCATAAGTAAAATCATAATATGACAATGTAGATCATCAAACTATTCATGAATTAAATAATTTATTAAATTAGTTGATATAATTCACTACACATATAAGATATCATTGTTTGTCTATACACTTAAAATATTTCGATTAAAACACATCAATAGTGATAATTGTTAAATCACATGCAATAACATATATGACAAACTTGAAAGAAAATAATAATTCAACTCATAAACATAATATCTGTATATAGATAGTAGTACCTGATACACATTAACTCTGCTCATAAGTAAAATCAGAGTGGTTCTTCTTTCTATTAAGACTTATTTTCAACTACAGTAGTGCAAACCAAAATCTCTCTTACAAACGTCCAGAATCCTTTCTTCATAACATTGAAGGGGATTTATAGTTTGAAATCAAAACTCAAATATAGAAAAGTTCCATAAAATGTTGGGTGGTTTAAACAAACCACACTTAAAATAAAATACAATATAATAATATCTTGTTGTTATAACAACTTTGATCATGACTGGGGGAGGATTGGTTTTCTGTCGAAGCTTGCATATGTCTATCATCGACTTCAATTGAGGTGGATGGTGAGGATCAATGTGCATCCGAGCAGTGAATAACGCATTGTTGAGTGCTGGAAGAAGATGATTGGTGGTATTTGCAAGACACCTCAGCATCAACCACTGACTGTGAGGTTTGACTAGGAAATGCCAATGGAATTCCAAGTCAATCTTTGATATGGCCTTTATTCCCTCAGCCTTCTTCTTTGATGATTATTTCCAAGTCTTTGTTAGCAATTTTACATTGGGCAAGGTGTATTCAGGGCAATCTGAAATGAGATTAACCTGCAATAGGCTATCATTTATTGATTCAATGATGTTATTTGATATATCTTTGGCACTATAGATCACCATCTCTTTGTGTTTGAGCTTAATCTACCATTCTTGAAAGACAATGTCTTTCTGAGATTCTTCTATTTTGGGGAGATTTGCCGATTGACCCTCAGAGTTGTCTTGCAAATCTATGAAGTTGGAAATATTTTCGTCTATTTCTTTGTAATATGTCCTCAGATCAAATAGTTGATCTACAAGTGAATCACTTGATTAGCATAGGTCTTGGATGATGGCCAACTTTGGAAAAAATACAACTTGTTGTTGAGCAATCAGATTGTTTAGCTCTCCTGCTTCTTTCTTGAACTCTGCTACTTCTAGAATGGCATTTAGTTGCTCAATTCTATTTTGTAGCTCTTGCATTTTAGAATCTCGACTCTTCATGTCAGATTCATATTGAATCTTCAGGTTATCAAAATTGGTTTGCAATTGTGCAAGCCGAGTTTTCCATTGTTGAGCGTACTTGAAAGGAGGCATTGCTAGGGACCAAAATTTGACTTTGTTCAGTTTTTCTCCTTTTCCTCTATTTGTTGACCATTGTCTTATGCTTTGGACTATAGAATACATCAAGAGGAGGAATCTCCTCTATTTTCAAAACGACCTCAGAGGTTGGAAATACTGGGATGATCTCCAAATAATCAATGTCCATATGTTCCTTTGAAGCCTCAACAATGAACAAGGTCTTCCCTATGTTTTTAGGAGTTTGTAGATTTTTAGGGTCAGATTGTTTGGCAAACTGTTCCCAAATTTCTTCCAGATTCTTATCTGTTAGAACTTCCTTTATCTGTGAAGAAGAAGAAGCCTCTGTCTCTTTTGTATGAGCTACATCTGAGACCTGTGATGTGCTCACTCCTTTGTCCTACTCTGTGCTCTGTTGATTGAGTTTTAACAAATCTGTGGGCAAGTGGGAAATCCTTTTAATCCTGTATTGATTGAACTGGATCAATTATTTGGGACTGAACTGCACTGCTGCCTCTTTCTCAACCTTTTCATAGCTAGAGGCTAACTCAAACAGGTAATCAAACTCATCAGGCTCATTTGTGAACTGCCTAAGTTTTTCTTGAGTTGTAAATTTTTTGGCAGTATCAATGGGGTAAAACTGTCGATTCAGAATGGTTGGAAAGTTCATAAGCTGGATTTCCTCCATTTCCTTAGCAGCATGCTTGAAATTCTCAAGGGAATAGACACCACAACGAAAGGGAAAGACATGCCACATTGTCTTTTTATTATCTTTCATGACCTTAGATAGGCCATTTCCCATAGTCTGATAGGTTATTTCCTAGGCTAGGAGCTTGTCAGGAATATATAGGGGTAACACATGTGGGTGTGCAAGGCTGCCAAAAACCCGAACATAGGTAAAGGACTCTTCTCCAAACCATCTGCCAACTGATAAGAGGTGGTTATTGGCTTCAGGTGAGATTCTAGGGCATTTTTCATTAAAAACAAACTGGTGGATCGGAAGCATAACTCCATGGAAAATTTGGTAGAAATGGGTATGATATTTTGACTCCCAGAGAACACTATGATAGATGTGGATAGGCATAGGTTCATGTATGGTCAATTTCCACCCCATAGATGGGAAATTGGAAGTGAAGCAAATAACATCCATTACATAGGCACTCATGTAAAATAGGGGAACAATATTTTTAGAAAAACTGTGTTTCTTCCTATAATCTAGGATTTGGATACTTAAATTATTAGATAGAATAGCCCTCCAGTCCATAACATAGATATCAGAGGTTGCATCAATCAGGGGTACCCATTGGTATGAAAACTTTTGGGTATTGGCATAACCAAATAATCTACATATCATGGCGGCAACATAACAATAGGGCCCGACAAGAGAAGCTATAGAGTACATACCCTTATCCTCTTGCTTGTGCTTGCTAGCATCTCTTCTCCATCCTTTGATGACTTTAGATTCATCCTGATTTTCCTTCATGAATTTCTCAATGAATTCCTTATCATATTTCTTCTGAGGTGACGACAACTAGTACATCTAAGTCAAATATTTGTTGGTGAAAGAGCCGATGACTGTGTTCCCCTTGGTAATAGCGTTTTTGTCTGCAATGTTTAGATGGTTGGTGACCCATCTGATCATGTCCATGTAAGGCAAGATATTCACCCAAGTAGTAATTTTGTGGAGGAATGAATTGGTGAGATCACTATATGTAATATAGAAAACTAGGAATGAATCTTTGGCTATGGCTACTCTTTCTGTGATCCTCAGCTTTTCATCTTCGAAAAGCTGATACATGGCCTCCTATGTAGAGGTTCCAGTTTCCGGGCTGCATGTGGTATCAGAAAATAGTGCAGGGAATTCTACGACCTTAGGGGGAGGAGCGACTGATTGTTGCTGAATACCAGGTTTCTTTCTGGGTTTGGTCGACCGAGACATTTCTGTTGAATTATGTTTGTCGGGACTAGTCTGTTGGTTCTCTGTTTTGCCTTGCTTTATATCACCTTTTACTCAAAATCACTCATGCTTTTATTTAGCTTGACTAGTCATTGTCATAGTTTTGTGCATTCTCGGAGATAATAAGTAAGTATTTGCTATTCCTTTTTTTAATGAGATTTAAACATTAAAGGCATATTTAATAATAATTTGTGTGTTTGCAGGTTTACAAAGTTGGTTTATGCCTATTCTGATAGAGGCGAAGTTCCTGCACCACACATTCTTGCACTAGTACCGGTAGGATTCCTGCACCAATTCAGATTTTACAACTTCCACCCGAATTCGCAACAGTTTCCCGATAGCCGACTTACTCCTTGATTTCCACGCCGATCATTGCGAATCTCAAAATTCTGAAACATGGGGTTTTTTCCAGTATAGGAAATTGAGTAAGACATGGGCCGTTTTCCAAAATGCGTAATGGTTGAGGAGATACGAAGAGGTCTTTGGAGGCAGTTTGTTAAAAATACCAATTTTTCCAGAAATCTAGAAAACACCCAGATTTGGAAAATTCGTATTAAATCTCTATTTTTTAATAGGGGAACGATTGTACTGATATTCTATTTAATTAGAATTAGTTGGGACGAAATCCCCATGATTTTTTACAAAGGATACGATTAATTATCATGTAAACATATTATAAAAGGAGGAGCAATTATGCACGTAGGGGGGAGGCGGTAACAGGTCTGTGTTTCTAAACGGGAGATTGTACCTTTTGTTATCACCCAAATCTGGGCTGGAATCTGTATTTTGTGATGTACTTTGCCTTTGTGAATTAATAGTAATAAGGAGCTCCACCTCATGCTTTTCGAATCTTATTTGTTCCTTTAAACAAATGAGTCTGATCTGAGTTACTGAGCAGCGTTTCTATTTGAAAGGGAAACGCACTGGTTGGCTAGGACCCAGCCAACCCAACAAATTTACCCTATTTTCTGTTTCTTGTAATTTATGTTTATATTGTCAAGTGTGATTTAATTTCAAGCACATGCATTCCTGTTTGAGTGAAAGCGGATCTGCTGTGTGAAGTAGTTAAATTTCCTTTTCCTACCCCTGATTTTAGATTGGTTTTCCCGCCTGGTCCAAGCAGGAGAAATAAACCTGCACAAGTGCACGTTGGTGTGCTATTCATTTTATGCAAGTTCTGTTTGATTGGTTTTCCCGCTTGGTCCAAGCAGGAGAAATAAACCTGCACCAGTGCACGTTGGTGTGCTATTCATTTTCTACAGTTCTGTTTGATTGGTTTTCCCGCCTGGTCCAAGAAGGAGAAATGAACCTGCACCAGTGCACGTTGGTGTGATGTAGCAAGCCTTTTTAGTTTACTTCCCGCTGTTTTCTTGTTTACATTAAATACTTCATGACAGGATAAATTATATGGATTGTTTCTTTATTTCTGCACTTTGTTAAAATTAGAAACATTCATTTTTATGTGTGCAATTTGATTTCACAATATAATAACACTTGTAGTAACTAAGCACTTATTTTAAGAATTAAATGCTAAGTGCAAGAAGCTCTGATTTGGTGCAAGAACTAGTTTCTTGCCATGAGATTTGAGTGTTCTGAACCTGAAAAAGTTCAAGCCTTTCAAGAAGTAAAACGCTTTTAGTAAAGGCACCATTTATACCCTCTGCATAAATCTCTGTTCTTGCACTAGTGCAAGCAGACTCCGATAGTGCAAGAAGGAAATCTCCATATAAGCAAGTTTGAAGGGCCCATCTGATGAGACTGCTAAGTGTCTCTGCTAAAGAAAAACACACACTCAGTAGTTAATCAATAGTTAGCTAGAGTGATTGCCCCTTTATTTCTAAATCCCTTTTGCAAATGCATTCTTCCTTGTTCCAGTCTTAGATTATTTTGATGGTTCAAGTTACCTTTTTTTCTCTCTTTTAGTTTGATTCTGCAATCTTTCCTTTAAAGAAAGTAGGGATTGACATTAGAAATATTCATACCATCTCTGGCATTGCCTGTGCTTCGTCTCTAAGTTTACGAATCCCCCGGGTTGACAATTTAAGTGTTGAGGAGTTTTCTTAAGTGCAATTCCTGCACCCAACATGGTCTGCCAAGAGAAACACAAGAGTGAGGAGCAACTAAATTCAAATCGAATAACTTAGAGTAGAATAATCGATTACACAATAATCCAATACTTTTATGAGTGAAATCTTAGGAAATCGTTAGCAATAATGAATACGTTTATTATATCGAAAACCATTAATTCTCCACATTTAGCCATTTATTGATAAAACATGAATTCACATGGGCCACATTACATGTCAGCATATCTAAGAAGTTTATCGGTGAAATGTCATTGTCGCATCGTTAAAATCTGCGATATCGTTTACCTATGATAAGCTTATAGCACATAGAAGCTTATAATTACAAGTGGGAAGAATTATCGGAGGTTTCACATCGGTGATTTCATATTGGGGAATTGAAAGGATAACTGCCGATTAGGAAACCCCGATATGACAATTGTGAAATGAGAGGCAGGTAATATATCAGAGATCGGAGGTGAGACAAATATCGAAGATCGGAGGTGAGATGAATATCAAAGATCGGAGGATGTGGTATTGGCGGGGTCACATATCGGAGAATGTAGTGAGAAGGGATTTCAGAGATCAGAGGATTGGACATGGTCATCAAAATGAAAACGTCGATATGGAAACCTCGATATGTTACGTCGAAGTCTTGCGAGATAAGACCTTTTTTGCTATAATATAAAACATAGTGCTTTTATTATTTTAAGGCTTAGGCCTTATCAAAACCCGATCGGGAAGTGTTTTAATCGAATTTTTTCTTAAGGGGACATGTTAGAAAGCTCCGATATTATATTTCTGAAGAGATTTTTTTAAAGGCTAAAACTAATGTTTTAAGGTTTAAGCTCCAATATTTTGGGTTTTATCCTAAATTTTAAATGGGTCCCCATTATTTATTAGTTCTACTATTAATTATAATGAGGGGTTGTTGAGTAGTACAATAATTGGTGACACACTGGGTGAAACAATTATCTCTGTTAAAAATAAATGAAGGTTTAATCAATTAAACAAGACTTAGAAAGATAAAAATTCTTGAAGTTTTAGTTTGATAATAGTCACTCTGGATAAAATAACTCATCATTTTGTAAATTATCTCATAACCTGTTTATTGATGAAAACCTTTGTTATCCATGTTTGTCATCTAATCAATTATAAAGATAAAGTTAAAAACTATAGAAGTTTAGCTTTTAAGATAGACCTATTTGTCACTGGTAGATCCACTACTGCCAGCAGGTGTCCATAGCCTCAACAGGGTTACCATTTAACCATAGATACACCAGTATCCCATCCACTTATAGTAAAAGTTTTAGGTGTTTTTTTACTTTTTCTTTTAAAATTTTGTTTTAAAGTTTTCCTGAAAGCCATTTCCTTGGTTTGGTGACCAGATTATGACAATTCCATTCACGGGTTATAATAACACTGAACAAGAGAGCTCAGTTTGATAACGTTAGTATCATTGGTTTCCCATGATCATGGTAAGTTGACTCATGATGAGACCTCTTACCTTTCAAGTTTTATATATTTTTGAATTACACTCTAATTTTTTTTAAAATCAGTGGATGGGGAGGCCTATTTACCCAAGAGTAATGGATGACAATTGAAGTCAAAAGATGCTAAAACTTCATAATAGCCTTTACTTTTTTAAGGAAAACCTTTTGTATGATAAATCAAGGGATAACTAGACTTTATAAAGTTTCGAGGCTATGAAACATTCACAATTTAATGGATATAAAGATTTTAGAGTTTTTGTTATAATTTTCAAAACTAAACCTCATTGTTATGATTTGCTTTCTAAAAATCTCTCGCTTAATTAGTCAAATCTCATTTTAATGATGAGAGACCCCAATATGAGGACAAAAGCGTATTACCTAACTGAGACACCCATATATAAATATGATTATTTACATATTTACAAAAGGATAGGTATCCTTAATAAAAATATTTCTTCAAAACTAGCCCATTAACAAGAAGAGCATCCCTCTTTCCTTGTAGATCTTGTAGAATAAAAGTTGATGGGCCTAGTTTTTGAACAATCTGAAATGGGCCTAGCCATAGACTTTGGAAATTTGAATGTTTGCCTTTATGCTTATGGGCTTTGTCCCATTTCAGAACTAGATCACTAATTTCAAAATGTTTATTTTGAACTGAACTTGCATGAAATGAAACCTTAACCAATTGTTGGTGATGGGCATGGATTTGTCTAGCTTTATCTCTTTCTTCCTCCAGTTTAAGGATTTGAGACATTCTTAGTTGAAGAGAAGAGGAAGGGTTTTCTTCAATGGACTGCACTAGGGCTAGTGATGGTATAGCTAGATTAGGTGGTAAAATAGCTTCTTTACCATATACTAATTGAAAAGGAGAAGTGCCTATAGAGGCCTTCTGGGTAATTTTGTCAGCCCATAATGCAAAGACTAGAGCTTTATGCCAATTTCTCTAATTTTGGTCAATGGTCCGTTTGATTATTCTAATGAGGTTTTTGTTAGTAGATTTTGCTAAGTTGTTTCCTTGTGGATAATAATTTGTAGAATACTTCAATTTAAAACCTTTTCTAAGGGAAAATTCAGTAATGGTGTTACCTAAAAAATATGATGCATTATAAAAAATTAAAGCATAAGGAAGACCAAACCTGGTAATAATAAATTGATCAATGAATTCAATAATGTTCTCAGAATTGGCCACCTTCAAGGGTATAACTTCCACCCACTTGGTGAAGTAATCAGTAGTAGTCAAGAGTTAGGAAAAATCTCACCTATTATGTCTAGTCCCCATTGTTCAAATGGTTGTTCAATGTTAACCGGTTGTAAAGGTAAGGTTGGTTTCTTTTGTCTTCCAACAGCAATTTGGCAGACTTTACACTTTCTAACATAAGCATGAGTGTCCCTGAATAAAGTCGGCCAATAATAACCAACATGTAGGATCTTGTGAGCAGTGGTGTCTCCACCATAATGTCCTCTATCTAGTCCATCATGTAGCTCATACAAGACCTTTTCAACTTCAGAATTTTCTAGACATCTTAACAAAACATAATCATAATTTCTTCTAAATAAGACATCATTAACAAGCTGATATTGATTAGCCTTTAGTCTGAGAGCTCTTTTCTTCTTGTAATTGAGTTCTGGTGGAGCATAACCATTTTTTAAATAAAAAATGAGATCAGCATATTGGGATTCAGTGTCAATGGGAAATACCTCTGTGATCTGAACATTATTACCTGAATCTTCATTAGTTGAGTTGTCATTAGCTCCAGTAATCAACCTACAAAAACCTTGACCTCTAACAATTTTAGCTGGTTTAATATCTAGGTCATATTCCTGTAGGGCAGTAACCCAATTGGCTCTTTTCTCTCCTAATTATTTCTATATAAGTAATTTCCTAACAGCAGGGAAAGGAACAATTACTTTAGTGTGTGTCTTCAGGAGGAAAGGCCTGAAATGCTTTATGGATTTAAAGACTGCAAAAGCTTGCTTCTCAACCTTTGAGTAATTGAGCTCAGCTCCCTGTAGATTTGAACTAAAGAATGAGATTGGAGCCTCAATTTGTTGTTCATTAGGTTGAGTTAAGACTATTGTGTAAGATTGTTGGGAAGAAAAAGTATAAAGAATAAAATGTTTAGTAAAATTAGGGGTTGATAACGAAGGGGCATCAATGATTGCTTGTTTTATTGCCTCAAATGATTTTCTTTCAGTGAGTCCCCACTTAAAAATTGACTTCTTCTTGATCATAGCTTGTAAGGGAAGTACAATTTGAGAGAAATCTAGGACAAATATTTTGACAAAATTAATTTTCCCAAGGAAGGATTGCATAGAATTTTTGTTATGAGGCAAAGAAATTTCAGATATTGCCTTGATTCTATCAGGGTCTATACATATCCCTTCTTTAGAGACAATAAAACCTAAAAGTTTTCCTTCGTCAAGAGAAAAAAAATGACTTTTTGGGATTCAAGGAGATTCCAAATTTCCTACATCTTTCGAAGATTTGCTTCAAATCATGCAAATGATTCTTCCTTTGTTTGGAATAAATTGTAATGTCATCAAGATACACTACAACTGATTTGTTAATCAAACCTCTGAAAGAAATATCCATAGCTCTTTGGAAAGTAGCTCCAACATTAATTAATTTGAAAGGCATTTTTTGATAAGAATATTGTTGTAGTGTTTTTGGAGCACAAGTGTACCAAAAGACACCTCCTTATAAGTGGATTGGTCCTTGCAAAGGATCACAGTCAAAATTGGTACTGTTAGTGGACAAAATTAAATAAACACAACATTATAAATAGTGGAAACAATGCATACATAAACATAAACTAAACAAATAGGTACATAAACAAAACAATGCTCAAATGGAGAAAACACATCAATAATATATGGAAAATCTCCCTTTATTGATTGTTGGTGGTAGAGGTTGAATACAATAGATGAATCTTAGACACTTGAAGAGAATTCTTTGAGATATGGAGCTCAAAAATCCTCAACAAGGGGGTTTCTTTCCTCAATCTCTTTGCAAGTTTCTCCTCTCTCTCAAAGAAGTGTGAAGACTCTCCAATGGTGGATTCCTCTTCTCTCACTAAGATGATGGGTTTCTTAGAAGCAATATGACAAACATGCTAGTGTTCTTCAGTTCTTTAGCTTCAACAACCCAATGGTGGTTTGCTCAAACAACAATTTGGCCAGCATAACAATGTCTCATATTTTGGTTCTCCCATGACCTGTTTATATAGAAAAAATTTAAATCCTTCTTCCCTCTCTTGGTACATGTATGATAAAGACACATGAGTAGGACAAGATGATTCCATTGAGGGATGCATATCTCCAAGGCGACTTGAATTCAGCTGTACAGGGCTGAACTCGTGTTAGAGAATTGGCCCCAAGTGTGTAAAGTGGTCCTGGATCGTTGAGTCATCCTTTTATGCAACCACACAACTTTTGGAGGTTATTCCGCACGCGCGTTTATAGAATAAATAGATGAGCGACCTTAATTGTTTTTCCTTCATAAACTTTGGACCTCAGGAGAACTTTGATTTTTAAAATTCATAATGTATTCAACTGGAAAATGTCCACCTATGCATTTTGATGGACACTTTTAGTGTCTTCTAGATTGTATTAACAAGTGTACATTTTTTTGGTGTTAATAGTTGCCCCCTAATGTATGAGGTTAGGAGGAACTGTATAGCTGAAATACATCACATTTTCGTTTCTGATGGAGAGTTTGATCGACTTTTTGAGAGAGAGGATAGCTTGTTGCGTAGATGAGTAGAGAAAAACCCCTTAACTGAGTATCAATGGTAACCATGATCTGGTGAAAACCGACAATAGAAAATGTGTCTATACGAGGCGGGCATGTCCCATTCTCATTATGATGGCCAATCGGACTTGAATACAATCTGGAAAAAGACCAATTATAGTCTAGTCAAAGTTGTGGTTGTTGACACGTTGATATTTGACGATGATAATTGCTGACACCCTCAAGGGTGTTTTTTGGTCCAATAGGCGTAATATGGTTCCCTTATGCATAGCCAAGGTGAAGCACTTTTGACTGGGGTGTTGTGGTATGCATAGGCCTTTGGCTGCAGGTACCTCCCTCGTATCATAATGTAGGCAATGTTAAATGAGGTGCTTAGTGATGCGGGGGTCTTCGACTAAATAGATGAAAGTGCAACAGTAACTAAGTACAACACCACCTTGACATGAATGTTTGAGTTGGCGTTGAATGTTAAGGGGATCGATGACATTAGTTGGCGATAATGGTTCCCATTGTGCCACCCAAGGATATCCCCTTTGATGGGGGGCAGTATCTAAGGTACTACCTCTTTCCTGGAATACATTTGTTGAAGTCAACAAGAAAAGGGACTTCAGGCATCTGTGGTCCATTTCTTTTGAGTTAAGTCTTAGAGTATCCACATTAATAATCATACTTGTCAACGTTTCAAATCCCAATAGGGATCCATCATCAGGACAATTATTGAATGATGATAGAGGAAGAGCTTAGTGAGAGGATACATAGTAATAAGATAATTTGATTTAAGGAGATGAGGTCGGCTATTAACATTTTTTTTTTTAGTTATTTATTTAAAGTTTATTATAATCTTTATAATAAATTGTATTTTATTTTTATTATCATTAATAGATGTTTTAATAGATTTTATAATATTATAATGTTAGCATAATGTGATTGATTTTGTAATAGATGAATGATTAATTAGTTAATTAGTTGAATAGATTCTATTAATTTTTTTTGTTATTATTATATCTTAATTCTAATTAGTTAATTAATTAATTGATTAATAAATATATAATAATAACTAAATGCATATTTAATAATTAATAATGATAATTAATTATTTCTAATTTTATTTTTAATATAAGATAAATTGAATTTATTTTATGATAATAATATAACTAGTTTTATTAGATTAATACTCTTTAATTTAATTAGAATAATTAATTAATTAATTAATATATATTATAATAATAATTAAATATTAATTATTAATGTAAATACTTAATACTTAATAATGATAATTAATTATTTCTAATTTTATTTTTTAATATAAGATAAATTGAATTTATTTTATAAATTTCAACGACTTCTCTCCAAGCTTTTTGAGCATAGGAATAAAATCTTAAATCAAACTAAATAATTTGTTTCTTTAGGTCAGATAGACGAAAGTTTGGTCTCAGTGGACGTTAACCATCATCATCATCATCAACTAATTTTATTAGATTAATACTCTTTTATCTAATTAGAATAATTAATTAATTAATAGATATTATAATCATTAAAACTAATTATTATTATATGTTAATTCTAAAGTAATTGGTTAATAAACTAATAATAATTAGTTTTAATGATTATAATATTAATTAATTAATTATTCTAATTAGATAAAAGAGTATTAATCTAGATATAAGTCTTTTGGATTAATCACATCATTAGGAATTGGTCAAAGTTTTGAACCAACTAATGTGGTTCATCCTTAGGACAAGGTGAGAAATCAATAGATCTGAGGGAATATATAGCAAGGATGCATCACTGCCGAGAGTTAGCCGTTGAAAATTAGTCGTTAGGTAATTTGTTAAATTGTTTAATGAATTAGTTAGAAATTAGTTGTTATGTAATAAATAAATATTTCATTTAGATATTATAAATTGGTAATATTAAATTTAGTTAGAAACTAGCTGCTAAGTAATAAATAGATATTTATTTCATTTCGATATTATAAATAGATTATTAATATTAAATATTATATTAAAATTATCTAGAAATAATTATAATAATATTATCTAGAAATAATTAATTTTTTCTAATATAGTTTGTTAGGGTTTGACCCATAATATTAGAAACTAGCTGTTATAAGTAATTAAATATTTTATTTCAGAATCATAAGTTAAATGTTCTATAAATAATTAATTTAAATAATGATGATGATGATGATGGTTAACGTCCACTGAGACCAAACTTTGGTCTATCGGACCTAAAGAAACAAATTATTTAGTTTGATTTAAGATTTTATTCCTATGCTCAAAAAGCTTGAAGAGAAGCCTCCCGAGCTCACTGTAATTTTGACAACGTAAAAGGCTAGGAAAGCCAGTATTGCAACAAAGATTTTGAAACTGAGATCTAATGTGGTTGTAAGTGGGGCACTCTAAGAGGAAGTGATTTTCATCCTCGATATTCGTATTCTCACAGAGATGGCAGAACCTTTGCATCCATGGTGTTTTAGGAACTGCCCAACGACTCGTTTCACTATGGAGCTCATGAGAGTTCATTCTAATCTTGGCTATATTAATTTTCTTCTTTGAGCTAGTTAAAACAGAGAGATACTTTTGATCTTCTAGGGTGGGGTTGATGACCTCCTTATAATATCTTAATTTTCTTTTAGCTGCTAAATCTTTCTCACACCACATTTTTTCTTTGAACTTAGAAGTAACAATATTTTTAATGTTATTAATGTTTTGCAATGTAACATTCTCGTCAATCTCCCAATGGTTTAACTAGGCCCTGGTGTCTTTATACCAACCTCGTTTGAGCCTTAGGTGGTTTTGGTTGGAATTTAAAGCTAGCTTAGGAAGTCTATGGTCTCCTATGTTATTGAGTTTGTGCTTGTACAACAGAAGCCTAGTCATAGCTAGGCTCTCGATAGGGGAAAGACCCACTTCTATGAGAATAGGATAGGGTGTGTTGCTTTTAATTTTGAGGTTATATGTTATAAAATTCTTCTATATTTTCTCAATCTTTCTCCAAGATTCTCTAGAGATGCTACAACCCAAAACCTCACATCCATATAAGATAACCGGAGTGACTAAAGTTTCAAAGAGGAACTTCTTTCTATCCCACATTATGAGGTTTGTTGTTTTACAATTATTTATAAGACCAAAATAATCTTTCCATCCCCCATTAATCCTTTTCTCAATGCTATAGTTCGAGTTGAGCTTGTGATGAATATCAATTCCTAGGTACTTGTAGGAAGACACTTCCTCCAAGTTACTATTGTCATACATAAAATTAGTGTAAGTGTCCTTCTTGGATTTGGTAATCATAACTTTTGTTTTGTCAGCGTTAACAATCATACCCATGGTAGAGCAGAAATCCTTAAGAAGTATAAGTTGCTTATCAAGATTAGATGGGCACCTTGCGAGAAGAAAAATATCGTCAGTGTAGAGAAGAAGGATGATGACTATCCCAACTAAGATTGTGCCAACACATCCTGCTTCCTCTAAACAACCTTCTAGCTTGTCGATGTAAATGCCAAATAGGGTAGGGGAGAGGGGGCAACCTTGTTTAACTCCGATGTTACACTTAATATCTTTCGACCACCCCTGATTGCTCTTTAACTTGGCAATTACATTCTCGTATAACTTTATAGCACCATCTCTCTGTTGGAAATAATACTGAGAGGGGGGGGGGTGAATTAGTATTATCAGATCAATAAAACTTTTACATTTCCATACTTAGATACATATACGCTACTTCATTCAAGGTAACCCGCGTGTATACGCAGCTGTGTCTAAAGCAACTAGCGTATATCCAAAATACTTATGATTCAGTTAATCCATTAAATGTTGATCTTTAGTTAGTGCATCAGAAACCATATGAGCAGTAAAAACAGAACAGATCATCACACACAAGAAGCACACATGAACACCATGATATAAGGTGGAAACCCAATGTGGGTGAAAACCACCTGCTGCAATTCGTTTCTATCTTCCTTTATTAATAAACTTCTTTTACAATGTACTGGTGCAGTCCTTTACCAGCACGCAGGCTACAACCTGCAGAAGGCTATAACCTTCTCTCATTCTCCAGACTCTCCTGGAAGGGAGCTCCAACCCCCTTTGCTCTTGTACTAGCTAAGATACTAGTACGTAGGCACCGACCTACAATCTTCTCTCCTCTAGGTACCACGTTTCATACATTTTCAGACCTGATACTCCTGAAGCACGAAACTATAATCTGAAGGCCATGTTTCATCAAATTTTCATACTAGACCCATAACTATCATTGAAGCTCAAAACAATCACTACTAGCATCATCAATCTCTGAATCACTGAAACCCTGTCAATAACACAATCACTAGAACACAGAGCATACTACAGAATTCTGCCATAACAATCAGACCCATCTGCAACTTCAAATATTATACTTCATAATGTATACGCTACTACGATGAATCAAACCCGCGTACATACACGTTTTTGCCAAAGACAACCCGCGTACAGATCTAAAAATATTTTCTTATAGCTTTGCAGATGTACCAGACATCAGTCATACTCATAGCATTTATATTACATTCGTCAGTATGTAGATCTAGAATAAGCATCATAAAGATAGTTCATTTCAAACCATTTGATCCCGATCTCTCCTTAGATCTTGTTCTCCATCAACTGGTGAGATCCCTCCTTAGCTTAGATCAATCAATGCATCATCAACCCATAACCTGCATACTGGATCTCATACCTCTTCAGATATTGAAGACTTTTTCAATGCACTTGCCTAATGATATTCTTCTCCTTTTATAGTCTTAGGCCTTGCTCAATACCACGGTCCAAAACCATAATAAATCAATACCAAGAGCCCAATACTTGGGATCAACACACTTGTTGAGCTACCATGGTCCAAAACCATAGGTTCAAATATCGAGGACTAACTACCACAGACCAAAAGTAAGCTTTCTGACATGTACGCGCTTTTCCGTGCATGAAACTGCGTGTATACCCTACTTGGTATATAGCGAACCTGCGTATACGCGACTTGGTATATAGTGAACCTACTTGTATACCCTACTTGGTATATAGTGAACCTGCGTATATACATTTTCTCTTCATACTTGTAGTCTGATCATCAATTCCTTGCTGCTATCCTTCTGCACTATGATTTGTCATTAGTGTGATTTGCCATCAAGGACAACACTTGTGTCATAATGCCAACACTCTCAACTCAAAAGGAACCTTTAGCTCTTCTAATCTGTTCCAAAGGTTGTTTCTAGGAACTGTATCGAAAGCCTTTCTAAAGTCCACAAAGCAACAAAAGAGATTGGATTTATCATTGTGGCATTCCCCCACAATGATCCTAAGCGTAACAAGGTGGTCTGTTGTTGAGTGCTGCTTTCTAAAACCCGTTTACCTTCACTTTCAAGCCATATGCTCAACTTCCTTTCCAAAACAATACCATATAACTTGGATAGGAGAGGGCTGATCATAATTTTCCGATAATTAGAGGGGTTATTTGTATCCCCACTTTTAAAAATAGGGATAATGAGGCTTTGAGTCCATGGTTTAGGGAACCCTTGCTTGACCGCTTGATTGAAAAGCTTATGAATGTGGGGGATGAGGACAGGACCTCCAATTTTTAAGATTTTTGCCTGGTAACCTTTAATGTCCTTAGCTTTCCCATTAGCCAAGCGATTAACCCCAAAATCAATGTCTTCTAATGAGAAACTTCTTTTGTTGTGAGCAGGGTTTCAAAGTTATCCATGACATTTGGAGATTCATAAATCTTTTTAAGATAGGAATTCCAGTCATATAAAGCAATTTTATTATTATCTTTAGTTTTCCTAGTTAGAATCTGCCTCCAGAATTTCTTAAGAGCTACCTTAGAGAGGTGTAATAGATTCTCTTGCCTTTTATGAATATACTGCCTTTTTTTACTTTAGTTAGGGCTTTGTATATTTTTAACTTGCCAATTTTAAGAGGTTCATCAACAACTTCGTTAATTGCTGTCCTCGCACTTTTAAAATCTTTGTCATACCATGGGTTAGTTTTGCTATTTCTTTATTACTTGAAACTTCAATTGAGAATTTGTTAATAGAATATGAGAAGGTTGTAGTAAAATTATGATAGAGATCTTCTATGTTGTCTATACTATATAAAGGAAGCAAATTAGTTTTTAATTCATTTAAAAAGAGATCGTTTTTATTTCTATCAAAGATTAACTTCTTTTGGCTATAAGGATTGTCTTCTATGGGATCTATATGCATGAAAAAATTGAGAGTTATAAGTAAAGGCCTATGATCAGAGTCAGGCTCGTGGTCATTTAAGATGTCAAAATTTGTTATTTTGTTGTATAGAGGGAGATCGGAGATAACATAGTCTACCACGCTGCTACCAAGCCCATGGATGCAGGTCCTCTGGTTAGAATTGGGCCACTTCTTTAGACCGTTGCAAATTATGAGATGCTAAGCACTATAGAGCTTGACTAGCTCTGACCCAAACAAATTCTCCCCAAGGTCTTCAGAGCTCCTTTTGTACTGGCTAGCCAGAGGAAGGTATTCGTCTAACCAAAGAGGATTAGGGTTGGAATGATTGCTTAGAAGAATAGCTTGGTTTCTTGAAGTTCGAGCATTAAAGTAAGCCATTAAAAGAATACTGCCTTCATTCCTTAGGCTAGAAATATCATTCTCTAAACCATTGTAAGGACTATTTTTATCTAGATTCTTTTTCTTATAGAAGTTAGAATTGATGGGGGGGAAATAACAGATTTCTATGTAGGTATTTTTATCATAAATGTCAGTAATTTCTATCCAACTATATTGGTTGTAAGGGTTGTTTTTATAAATCCTAGCATGGGGAGAGATGTTCTTCTTAATGTAGCAAGCTATACCCCCAATTCCTCTACGGGTGGATCTCTTATTCTAGGAAGACCATAATGTAAAGCCATCTATGTTAGGGACCTTAGATTCTTCGTGCTCCCAAGTTTCAACAAGAAAAATAATATCAACATCATTCAAGATCCAACTTAGCTTGGGGCCTTTGTTCCATGGAAAGCCCCGACAGTTCCAAGAAAGAACCCGGAGCATGTTGAATTGCTATTTATTATTATCTTTTTGGTTTCTATCTCAAATAATGGCTTTTCTATTTATGATTATTGCCCATTTTCCTTCCTTCCTAGATTCCTTTACCTTTTGAACCTCCTTTCTCAATTCTGCTTGATCTTCTGCAATGAGATCTTCATTTATAAATATTCATGTTCCTTTTAGACTTGAGGTTTTACTAAGTATGTCAACTTATGGTTAGTATAGCTCACCTTTATTCGGATCAACCTTCCTTTATTCTCAGTTAGTTTCCTGAACCTTGTTGCTTTTTTGAGACACGTTGTTTCAATTTATAATATGTTATGTAACTCTATCTGGGCTATGGCTAAAGCATCCTTGTCTACCTCCTCTTTCAAACCGAAGATTATAAGGTTCAAGGCCCTTTTGTTACGCTCATGGTCTAATTCTATCAATTTTTTCATTTCATTTTTAATTGGTTTGATATCTAATTTACTTGCCACACTATTTAGGGTGAGGCAGCTATTAACTTTTTCCTCTAGCTCTTTAATCATGTCCTTCATTTTAAGACTCTCTAAAGTATCAACATCTACTTGCTGGGATTTTTGGTTCATATCTTGGTTTTGTTTTTCTATAACCTGAACATAGTCTCCATTGCCTCCATCTTATTCTCCAATAGTTCTATTTTATTTTCTATTTGTTTTTGGATCTTGTCTTCAAGAGATGTGAATTTATTTTCCAGCATGGCTGCTAACTCTGTTTGTAGCTTGACTTCTCTTTCTTCTCTACGTTTCTCTAAAGACTCTATATACTCATAGATGCTCTATAGAGTAACTGTGCTAGGTCTACCTTTGGTAATCTTTGTTAGGGTCTGACCTATTCAAGGAGGGGTGTTCTTATTATTATTATCAATTTAGAGATTAATAATATTAAAATTATTATTTTAATATTTTAATTACTTATAGTTCAATATTATTAATTTCTATAATAATCAAATATAATAATATAAAATTATTATTTTATTATTAATTTCTGTAAAAGTAAAAAGACTAAAATTGGTTGGAGGAAAACTAATCTCTTTAAAAAAGAAGAAGAAGGAGGATGGCTAATGATAATTTTGGATTAGAAACATACTTCGATTGCAAACAAGGAAATTGAGGAAATTAATACAAAACATAGGAGGATAAAGCCTGAAGGCGAGAAGGGAGATCCAGTAAGAACAGAAAGGGGGAAAGGAGAGGGATGGGAAGAAGAGTCAAGAGGAGAGAGCTGGAATCCAACTTTTACTTAATTTCCAGCCATCGTCCCTATTGAGGTTTTGGGCATGCCTCTCTATTTCAATTACTTCTCTGAGCTTCCTGCGGTGGAAATGATCAACCCTAGCAATGAATTTGGATTCTTCAATGCAGACATGGTGTTTCGATTTCACATAATGTTCGGCAAGGGCTGATGTGCGAGAGCGATAATGTCTAATATCAGGCGCATGTTCACCGATTCTTTGCTTAATAGACCTACCCGTATCTCTAATGTAGGGGATACCACAAGATTATAAGGTAGACCCCCTTTTGTGTCTTTAAGGTCAATAGGGTCCTTAACAGTGTTGCCATGGGATGTCCTCTATCACCCATCGATGCTAACTTGTTTATGGAAGATTTTGAGACCAAGGCCCTAGCCACTACTAAATTTCGCCCTAAAAATTGGAAAAGGTTCGTTGATGATACCTGTGTCATATGGTCCCATGGGCATGAGAAACTGGATAAGTTTCTTAACCACCTTAATTCTCAATCAGACTCCATCAAGTTCACAATGGAACTTGAGGAGAATGGTTGCCTTCCCTTTCTCGACATTCTCCTCTCTAGGAGAGATGATGGTTCTATCTTTCACCAAGTCTTTAGGAAAAAGACTCATACTGAACAATATCTTCATGCCAGATCCCATCATTTCCTGGCTCAGAAATTTGGGGTTCTCAACACTCTTTCCACCCGTGCTCTAAGAATCTCTGATGACAACCACCTCGAACGGGAGAAATCTCATCTTCTTGAAGTTCTTAAAAATAATGGGTATATCAGACCTCAGAGCCTCAAGGCCTTTCAAAAAGCCAACAAAGTGCCTAGGGTTAAACCTGCTTGTTCTGATCCTATCTCTAAGGTTCATCTCCTGTATATCCAAGGAACCACGGATAGGATTGCCCATATTCTTAAGAAGAGTAATGTCTCTTCTTCATTCAAACCTCTCAATACCATTAAAAGCTCCCTTAGATCCGTTAAGGACCATATTGACCCTACAGACACGAAAGGGATCTACCTTATTCCCTGCTCCTGTGGTATACCCTACATTGGAGAGATAGGTAGGTCTATTACGTAGAGAATCGATGAACATGCGACTAACATTAGACACAATCTCTCTCGCACATCAGGCCTTGCTGAACATTCTGTGAAATCGAAACACCATGTCTGCATTGAAGAATCCAAAGTCATTGCTAAGGTTGATCATTTCCACCACAGGAAGCTCAGAGAAGCAATTGAAATAGAGAGGCATGCCAAAAACCACAATAGGGATGATGGTTGGAAATTAAGTAAAATTTGGATTCCAGCTCTCTCCTCTTGACTCTTCTTCCCTTCCCTCTCCTTTCCCCCTTTCTGTTCTTACTGGATCTCTCTTCTCGCCTTCAGGCTTTATCCCCCTTTGTTTTGTATTGATTTCATCTATTTCCTTGTTTGCAACCAAAGTATGTTTCTAATCCAAAATTATCATTAGCCATCCTCCTCTTTTTTTTTTAAAGATATTAGTTTTCCTCCAACCAATTTTAGTCTTTTTACTGTTACAAAAATTAATAATAAAATAATAATTTAATATTATTATATTTGATTATTATAGAAATTAATAATATTGAACTATAAGTAATTAAAATATTAAAATAATAATTTTAATATTAATCATAACAAATTCTTTCGGAAACAATCACATAGGAGCAATTTCGTCGACGCGTTTCGAACCATCCAGTGTGGTTCATCTTCAGGACAAGATGATGAATCAGATCTAGGCATTGAAATAAATACATGAATATTAGTTTCTCTCTTCATCTATTTATTTCAATGCATGAATCTGATTCATCATCTTGTCCTGAAGATGAACCACACTAGATGGTTCGAAACGCGTCGATGAAATTGCTCTTATGTGATTGTTTCCGAAAGAATTTGTTATGATTAATATGGATCATAGAAGTCTAAACTCAGAAATTTTAATATTATTAATCTCTAAATTAATAATAATAATAAGAACACCCCTCCTTGAATAGGTGAGACACTAACAAATTATATTATTTAAATTAATTATTTATAGAACATTTAACTTATGATTATGAAATAAAATATTTAATTACTTATCAGAGCTAGTTTCTAATATTATGGGTCAAGCCCTAACAAACAATATTAGAAAATTTTAATTATTTTTAGATAATTTTAATATTAATAATCTATTTATAATATCGAAACGAAATAAATATTTATTTATTACTTAACAACTAGTTTCTAACTAAATTTAATATTATCAATTTATAGTATCAAAATGAAATATTTATTTATTACATAACAACTAATTTCTAACTAATTCATTAAACAATTTAACAAATTAACTAACAGCTAATTTTCAATGGCTAACTCTGGGCAGCGATGCATCCTTGCTATATATTCCCTCATATCTATTGATTTCTCACCTTCTCACCTTGTCCCGAGGATGAACCACATTAGTTGGTTCGAAACGTCAACCAAATCTGAACGATGTGATTAATCCGAAAGACTTATATCTACATTATGTATCACAAAAGTCTTAGAACTAACAGTATTAATCTAATAAAATTAGTTATATTATTATAATAAAATAAAATAAATTTATCTTATATTAAAAATAAAATTAGAAATAATTAATTATCATTATTAATTATTAAGTATGCATTTAATTATTATGATAATATCTATTTATCAATTAATTAATTAACTAATTAGAATTAAGATATAATAATAACTAAAAAAATTTAATAGAATGTATTCAACTAATTAACTAATTAATCATTCATCTATTACAAAGTCAATCACATTATAATATTATAAAATCTATTAATAATAATAAAATTAAAAAACAATATATTAAAAGATCTATTATTAATAATAAAAATAAAATACAATTTATTATAAAGATTATAATAAAACTTTAAATAAATAATTATTATAATTTTTTTGTTTGTTTGTTGTTAATAGTCGACCTCGTCTCCTTAAATCAAATTATCTTATTAATATTTATCCTCTCACTAAACTCTTCTTCTATCATCATTCAATAATATTCTTGATGATGGATCCTTGTTGGGATTTGAAACGTGGAAAAGTATGATTATTAGTGTGGATACTTTGAGACTTAACTCAAAAGAAAAGGGATGTTAAACTGCCCGACATGGTGAGTCGGGAAATTAATGTGAGATATGAAAAAGTTGTAATAACTTGGGTCAGATAGGTATGCTAGCGAGGGTTGTCGATATAGAGGGATATGGATAGCTATCCTGAGATTGGAGCTTCATGTGTCAATGGAAACTGTCAAAACATGTTTACTAATGGTGATGGTCTTGGAGTCAATGGGAGTTCCAAGATGGGTGTGAGTAGGGTTTTGACAGGTGTGCAAAAATGTAATGCGTTTTGCTGGTGAGATGTAAGTTGCAGCCAAAGGTGAGTAAAGACTGCTGCCAGGAATAGGTCATGAAATGTAAACACAAAATGTGGATGGGAATTAAAAAAATAAAATAAAAAAATATTTGTACACTTTCCAAAAGAATATGAGGGTGGTTTGGATGTACATCCACGGAGACGGGTGCCCCATGATGACAATGACCTGCATAGAGGTGTAGTGTATCGGCTAAGGACGGGGGCCCCTTTGGTTGGTCTCCATGTAGGGATGGTGAGGCGGGTGATGTGACACAAATGGGCTATGCAATATGGATGAATGATAGGCCAAGAATAGGAAGTAAGAGTACATTCGTTTAGTACCCGTGATGGCCCAGGAAATGGGACATATGAAAAATGAGTGTAGCATAATGAGGCTAAACTTCAAGATATGTATGTGAGATGGTTCCCGGGCTGGAGTGATGGGGTCATGGCTCCTTTTAGTGAAGAAGGGTCTACAAAGATGAAGGGAGCCATGAAGGGGGGTTCTATCGACCAACGTGAATGTTTATCATATGCAAGGATGAGATGGTGATAAATATGGTCGAGATGATGGACCTTATGGTGCATTTTGGAGAAATGATGTTAGGATATGCAAAGCTTTGGGGAAGTCTATCATGCTGAGTAGAGAATGATACATGCTCTATTGTTTGCTTAACAGGTCGTTGGTTGAAGTGGATCAAGCATGATATTCCTGCAATGGATACAATCAACAACCCAAGTGAAAGCATTGTTCGATACATACATATATAATGAATGTTATAGATTTAGAGAGATGGAGAAGTACTTGACATGAGTTTCTAAGTGTACAATAGGCCAAAAAATGATTTTTTTCATTTATCGGAATGAAGGGTTCCATGATGAAGATGACATGGTATTGATCTTTGCGTCTCTTACGAATTTTCCAGTGGATGTCCTAGGATTCTATAATGAACCCCAAGAGATGGCGAAAAGGGTGATAAATAGGGCGAAGGGGCCCAAATATGACTCATTTGCATTTATGATTTGTGGAGGTCAGAGATCATCCTTGGAGCTTGTTGGGCATGGAATCCCCACACAGCAGGTTCTTAAAGTCCAAGTTTTGGTCAAACATGTTGTAAGACTCCGCGAATTGCGGGCGCAGAGTGAGAAAATGTACATTGAGTCATAGGGTTGTCCGCCCTAAGCTTTGTAATTTAATGTAATGTCATGTCGGCCTACCCATGGTCCACGGACCATGGGATTGTATAAATAGAGCGAGGCTCTGAGTTGAAAAGAGAGAGATAGATAAGCATGGATGTAATGATATAGTAGTGGATAGAGAAGAAGTCTAAGTGTCTTGGGTCATAGTAGTAGGAAGAGGCTTTGTAGTTGAGTGCGCAGAGGCCTAGTAGAGTCCGTAGCTGAGTGCGCGGACCCCTGCAACTAAGTGCGTAGGGCGGAGTTGAGTCCGTAACCCAAGAGGAAGAATAATAAAGAGAAGTTTGATTCTAAATACGGTGTATCTGTTTTTGTATGAATTTCTATACATTTATACTGTTTTGTGTATCACGTGCACTTATATGAATACTGAACACTGTTAAGTATAATTGGGCTCATACAAAGAAGTTAAGTAATCAGAAAATCTCGGGTTAATAATAAGGAACTTGGGTAATAACATGGATCACGCCCCGAGCAGGGTTGCGCGAAGGCAACATTGCAGGCTGCGAGGTCCTGATAGGTGCGCATAGCGACACACACGCAATGTCAAACCGCAGACTACTAAAAACCATCAGACATCTCTAGGGTGCAGAAAATTGGTTCTAGCACCCTCCCATACTACTTCGGGTGAGACCTCAGTCTGTGCTCCGGAGACTGTTGCCGAAAGGGCCAGTATTTCCAAGATTTGTTTGGCTAAATCATGTCTGAACCTGTGTCAGGCCCCTATAAGCCAACAAATGGTTCTGTTGCTGGGACCAGGATCTACATAAGGGATGTCTGATGTCGTGTCACTGGAATCCAACAAAGAAAGAAATTGAAGTGTGGTTGGACAAGAAGATTCACGAGTTCACGACGCAGGAAAACAGGAATATGTGAGTATCTAAGGAACAATGGTTGGAGCGCTACTTATATACGGAAATCCATGAAATTTTCTTTGCATCCTTTCCTTCTGAGCTGTATGAGTGGATCGCAAAGCTAGCAGACAGTCAGGGAAGGTGTAGGCTCAACAAACCAATCGTGTGGACTCTAGAATTAGGGCGTAGACTAGAAGCGTCAAGAGATAAGGTCGCGCGAGCTGTGGACCATTGGATCGATTGAATTATAGGGGGATTTATCACTGAGTTCGCAGTAGATATGATCGTCAGCGACAGTGAGGCGGAGCGATGCTTCCTCAAGGGACCGCGAGGTAAGTATATTAAATCTTTGAACACTTGAATTAAGATGTTATTGTGTGAAGTGCGAGTTATGCAAATAAATTAATGTTTGGGACTACGAGAAGTGGGAAGATCTATAGAAGCGGAGGTAGTGAAGAATTAGAAACCAGTCCCTTAGTTTCACCCTCATGGGAAAGGGAGGAAGAGCTCGCAAAAGTTTCTCTGAGAAGCACGGTCAGTCTAATAAGGCAGCGAATTCTGCGCTAACCACCTCCACCTACACCACCACCCATCTCACCCTTCTCACCTCCATCTCCACCCACCCCACCTTCGCCACCACCATAGTTCAGTATAGCGAGTGCGATCAAGCTACCAGTATTCAGAGGAGTAGGGAATGAAGATCTAGACCAATTCTGGTTCGTGGTAAGGGTGGTATGGGAAGCACAAGGCATCATGGATGACAATATAAAGAAGGCTACGCTGGTGAGCGCATTGCAGGATCGCGCATTAACATGGTACATTAAACATTCTAATGACCATCCAAATGTAGGAATCGTAGAAATCCAGGCCGCGCTGGACAGGGAATTTAGTAGGCCAAAATCGGAGACACAATCAATTATCGAGTTTAAGGAGATCGCGATGCTCCCGGGCGAGACCCCCTGGGATTTGGACCAAAGACTGAAGGGTATGATTCGTGAAGCCAACATGACTTTGACGGATGGATAACACCACGCATGGTTTGTAGCATCACTAACACCGCATTTAAGGACGATGTTGTCACAACAAAAACTTTCCACCCAGGACGAAGCTTTGGAGATGGAAATGAGATTGCATGAGACCCCTATACAAGACCCTGGTCTGGGAGTCCAAAAAATCCACACGCAACTGCAAAATCTATGTCTGGAGATGTAGAGTTTGAAACAGGATAGGACACCTCGGTCGGAGGCGCGTGAGGAAGTATGGTGCATCAAATGCAAAGGCCAGGGGCATGACAAGGACCACTGTCCAGTGTTTGCGAATTACTTGGCGGGAGGAGAGCCGATTCCGTTAAGACAAAATGGGCTAACTAGGAATGAAGGTTTACCAAGCAACCGTGAATTGCAATATACACCTTGGCGAACCAAGGACTTAACGTACATCATCCAATCTCCCTGAATGATGTGTTCGGTGTATCACGGTATAAAAGGAGACATACTCGGTTACCTATTGATGAATAGAAACCTATAGGGGACTCCAAAAATATACTTGACGATATGTGGGAGTGTAGTCCATGTTGGGTGTGGAGCTTGATTATCTTCTTTATTTAGAGGTATCATCACATTGAATCCGAGTTCGTAATGTGGCAACAACGCTGCCCGTAAAATGTACGCTGCAAGGGGGGTCCAAGGGGGGCGGATGCGATCTTTGGGAGCCCCCGCCCCCCCGATGGGGGATCAGGGGTAGAGCCCCCAAATCTAAAAATAGATGTAAAATTGCCTTGTAAAATGTTGTAATTTCATAGTCAATCTGGGTCGTTCACTAGGCGGAGATTTGATGGTAGAAGTTATGATTAATTTAGGGTTTTTTGCCCTAGAAGGAAACCCCTCACTATATATGAGGGAATTGTATTGTGTATTTGTAGATCTATATTTTGAGCGAGAAAGAGAGAGTAGATTGTGTGAGAGTGAAGAGGGAATTCCAGCGGATCAACTATAGGTTGTATCTCTTCATTTTACTGGATAATATAAAAGGAAGGACTAGATGTTTCTCCGTGGATGTAGCCCAAATTGGGTGAGCCGCGTATATATGTGCCTCTCTTGCTTTATGTGTTTTCTTTGTTTATATTTCTACAATATATTTTATGTGTTCCATTGCTCTGTAATATATAATTTTTCTAACAGTGCATAATAGTGTTGTCTAATGTGTAACCATTCAATGAGAGTGTTCCTTTATAATTTTCATGCGTGGAGCAATGTCCGATATATACGAAGGTACATGGAGAATGATCATATACACTTACATATGTGGAATGAGATTTCACCCCCGACATGCAATGCTGGAAAACAATGACAACTCCTACGTTTAACAACACCGAAACACATCACTAGCCTAGACCTCTAGATTCTTTCGTTAATGTTCCAAATGCTCCTTAGGTTAATTGAGATAATTTTAAAGTTGATCTTGAATTATGTTTTGGTTTCAAGGCTCAAATATCGATGTCACCTGAACACACCTATGATGCAACTATCTAGTGTAGGGAAGAAGTGAAAACATTGATGCAACAATCAAATATGAAACCAACAATAAATTTCTAGCTAGATCTTTCAATCCCACAATTCCAATGCAACGATAAAAAATTAAATGAATTTTAATTCACTAAATTTCACCTACATGATTTTTTTTTTGTTGAAAAAAGATGCCCTTATCAGCTTTCAACACCAAACAATGTAATCTATGCTCAATGACATTATCAAAAACACCTTTCTAGTACAATGTAACCTAACGAAAATTCCAGAAGTAATGATCAATTTTGAGATGAAGGCTTAACAAATGCAAATGCAATTTCTTTCTAGATTCCAAAAGAACTAAAAATGCTTATCAGACAACAAATCAGTAACATATGCAAGCAATACAATAGTAAATTCGATTACCCAAAGAACTAAAGATTCAACCGAAGTTCGTTTTCACTACCTAAACATGGATTAGATTTTTTCAAACCAAAAATAATCTAACAACAATAAATCAAAATCTTATGCACACAAAGTAGGTGAAAGAATTTAGAGATCAAGACATTCTAGTTCTTCTATCAAAAATCCTAAAAAATCTGATTTTTTGGACCAGTGTGGGTAGACAATGGAAACGAGGGTTTCAAGCACAATTGTACTTAGTAAAATCTGCATTGACAATGTTCTATTTCTTAGGAAAAGGGCATTGGGTGAGAAAACTTAGGACAAAACAAACAAATTTGAACAAAGACCTAGATTTGACACTCTAAACCACACACCACTTAGAATGTGGATCCACAATCAATCAAAGTTATGGATCAGTAAGTGGTTTGACAAACCTATCAAAAGAGACCAAAGACAAAGGAGGATTGAAGGGTTATGTACTCCCCAGCGGAGTAACCATTGTTTTGTGTAGGCAACCCTTTCTGTAGACAGAAACGATCCCTCTAATCCTATGGGAAGATCTAGCAACTACAAAAGACATCTACATGCAATCTTTCCTAATTCATACTAGAAAATACAAAGGAAGATAGATTTCCTACCTCTCTCTAATGTTAATACCCTTGATTTCGACCTTGACTCTTTGGCTTCCAAGCTCATGATCTCCTCTTCGCTAGTGTAGGTGATTTCTTGCAAGAAATATCAAGTGGAGACAACAAAACTATGCAAAGCATAACATTTTCTAATACAAATTATGTAACATATCAAGGAGAATTACAATAAATGGACAATAATTGGCATATTTATGGAAAGAAAACATATATTGTATTATTAATAGATGAAAAAGGGAGCATTACAACCAATGAATCCATGATGTTGGAAGCCTCCTTCAAGTGAGATTCCAATTCCAAACCTTAGCCTCCAAACACCTTTCTCCTTTGCAAATGGGCAGCAATTGGGCCTAGTTCAACTCTTAGGATGACAACCAACCATTAATGGATGGTGGGAAATTAATTTATAGGGAAGGAGAGGGAGTTGAGGATCGATGAAAAGAAGGAGGAGTTCCAAATCTCAAGGGAGATATCTATGGAAAGAGAGTTTAAGGCTAGGAATGGGAGGTCTTGTTCCAATCTTCATGTACCTGAAACCACATTGTCGTTCTCGAGCTTTCTAGTAAGAGAAGCTTCTCCTCCATTTTGAGAAAAACTACTTGAAGAGGACCAATGCAGTTTTTCCTGATAAAATTCACATTGGTAGTGATAAACATGTATAATACAACAAGTTATCAGATGAGACACTAGTTATGTAAAATGCGTTGGGCTTGCAAAACATGTTTTTTGACAAGTTCTTAAGAATTATTCCAAGGCAGGTTTTCTTCCTTTTCTTCAAGGATATTTTGTTGATTACCACAAGCATGTTTCATGGTGAATACATTGTTTGCGACGACTTTCATCACTTTGTGACACTTGCGACATTGATGAAACAAAGTGTGACACTTCAGGACACAAGACTGGGAGTGTGACAAAATACTGTATAACACATAGGCCTACGATGAATAGAAAACTAGCCCATGAATACATGCAGAAATCGTTTCCATTCACCCAAAAGATACACAAGAAAACAATATTCCTCTAGTATGAAAACAATGATTTTTCACAACACAATACATGCATTGAACTAAAACATTAAATTCATATCAATACAAGCCTGATGCCAATGTAGAAACTTAAACTATTGCATGCCCATGCCTTTAAAACAATAATGTTAATTTAGACATGAATACCTTATTCCTCATCATTACAAGCCATGATAAAGGAATACTTTAAACAATCATAAAATAATTAGATATGGGGTCATAGTTAGACACTTATCTTGATAAAATGAACCACAAAACTGACATTTTGACTTTAAATCTCCACCAAATATTAGACACACTACAACCAAGTCTTCCTTGTAGTGCTCACCCTTTAGCTAGATTCCAGAGCTAGAGGATGAGTGCTTAAGGGATCAACCAAATCTACAAACTAAAATGGGGACTCCCAAGGACCATCCACCTCAACCCACCAGCTACTTCATGTAGTCAATATCTGACAAGGAATCTAGAGATCCACCACATCCACCCTCCAAATCAATAAGGGAATCTAGAGGATTGTATATCCACCCTCAATTTAGCAAGGAAATCCAAAGACTATGCCTCCACCCTCAAATCAACAAGGTAATCCAGAGGTCATGCCCCCACCCTCACATCAGTAAGGGAATCCATAGGTTATTCCTCCACCTTCGAATCAAAAAGGGAATCCAAAGGCTATGCCTCTACCCTCAAATTCAACAAGGGAATATAGAGGTTGTGCCTCCAACCTCAAATCAACAAGGGAATCCAAAGGTTGTGCGTCCACCCTCAAATACACAAGGGATTCTAGAGCTCATTGCAAACCAAGAAAACAAACATAGTGGGGCTAAAAAAATTCTCCCACCAGGAATCTAAAGAGAAATCCTCCACCCAATCTGTTAAGGGAATCTAGGAAAAACCATCTCCATGCTCCATGCTTATAGGGAATCCATAGACTATTTTCCTCACCCTGAAGTTATTCTTCAACCTCCCAATTCTCAACTAAAAAATGGCTCTTCTCCCTCCATTTTGATAACAATATAGAGTCTTATGCTTCTCTTCTTTCCTGCACTATGACTTCTTCTTACTCTACAACGTGGTCCTATATTCTCTTGTTCTATATGTATTCAAGTCACTTTTTCCCCTCGACATGTGTAAAATTTTCTCTGTGTGTCAAAATCATTTTTCTACCTCATCTCATGTAAAATGCAGGATTTGTGTATCAGAATAATTTTCTCCCTCAACACATGTAAAATGCTCTATGTGTATCAAAATTATTTTTTTATCCCTCATTGCATGTAAAATTATTTCTATGTATCATAATCACTTTTCTCTCTCATTGTGTGTAAAATTCTCTCTGGTATCATAATTATTTTTCCCCCTTAACGTGTGTAAAATTCTCTCTGTATATCATAATCATTGTTCTCCTTCAGCCTGTGTGAAATTATCTCTGTGTATTAGAATATTTGTTCTCCCTCAGCGTGTGTGAGTTATTTTTGCATTTTGGTCTCTTCCTTCTCGTGCATGTTGTATGATCATCCTCCTCCCTATTACTTCGTTGTAACCATTTGTTGGTTGTGTGGGAAGGAAATGTTGTCACACTTTACTTATTTTTTACGGTGGTTCTTTTTGTTAGAAAATTATATATTACAGAGCAATGTAACACATAAAATATTGCAGAAATATAAACACAGAAAATGCACAAAACAAGAGAGACACAGATATACGTGGTTCACCCAGTTTGGGCTACGTCCACCCCGAACAGCTAGTCCTTCCTTTCTATTATCCAGCAAAATGAAGAGACACAACCTACAGCAAATCCGTTGTAATATCCTCTGTTTTCTCTCACAGTCTCACCTCTCCGTTTCTCGCTCACAAAATACACATCTATTTCACAGCCTCAAATACAATACCCTCATATAAAAAGAGGGGTTGCCTTCTAGGGCAAAAAACCCTAAACTAAACATAAGTTCTACTGTTAGATCATCCGCCTAATGAACGGCCCAGATTGACTAGAAATTACTATACTTTTACAAGGCAATTTTACATTTGTTTTTAGCTTCGGGGGCGCTGCCCTCGAGCCCCTGCTAGGGGGACAAGTCCCCCCCGCACCCCCCCGCGTGGAGGGGTGTACAAGACTTCCTGGGGTATACATCCGGCTGAAACAAATAGCTTTGAACAATCATGCTCGACACACAACAATCTCCCACTTGGAGAATGATTGTAGCAACTCCACTGCTACTTCATTTGCTGGACAATGACTCCTCTTTGGACCTAGCTGTTTTTCATCTTCATCGTCATCCTTGAAGACCAATTGAAACTGAGCATGTTCTCAGTTTCTCCCTGGTTACAACTTTTGTTAGCATATCTGCATGATTCTTGCTAGTGTGTACCTTTTCCAGCTTCAACTCTCCATCTTCCAACACTGATCGTATGAAATGGTACTTGAGCTGTATGTGTTTAGTCCTGGAATGAAATGCTGAGTTCTTTTCAAGATGAATGGCACTTTGACTATCACTGTATAACGTGCCCATATCATGCTCCTTACCCAATTCACCCATAAACCTTTGTAACCAAATCATGTCTTTACTAGCCTTTGTAGCAGCAACATACTCTGCTTCTATTGTTGAAAGTGCAACAACACTTTGGATTTTTGAAATCCAACTGACAGCTGTTCCACCAACAGTAAATACATATCCTGTAGTGATCCTCCTGTTATCTCTGTCACCTGCCATATCTGCATCAACATATCCTTGTAGGGAGATGTTTGAACCACCAAAGCATAATGCTTTATTTGTGGTACCTTTCAAATATCTGAGAATCCATTTCACTGCCATCCAATGTTCCTTTCCTGGATTGTTCATGTACCTGCTTACAACTCCCACTGCATGTGCAATATCAGGTCTTGTGCAGACCATTGCATACATTAAGCTTCCAACTGCTAATGCATATGGAACTTTAGACATATAATCCATGTCTTCTTGGGTCTTTGGGAACATTTCCTTGCTAAGTTTGAAATGGCTAGCAAAAGGTGTACTAACTGGTTTTGAATTGTGCATGTTAAATCTTTTCAACACCTTTTGTATGTACTCATTCTGAGACAATGTTAATTTGCGATTTTTCCTGTCTCTAGTTATTCTCATACCAAGGATTTGTTTTGCAGCTCCCAAATCCTTCATTGCAAATGAATTTGCCAATTTTCTTTTGAGCACATTTATTTCTTGCATGTTAGATCCTGCAACGAGCATGTCATCTACATACAATAACAATATAATATAGCTGCCATCATTTTGCTTTTTCAAATAAACACAATGATCAGAGTGACATCTAGTATAACCTTGTTCAGACATAAACTTGTCAAATTTTAGATACCACTGCCTTGGAGCCTGTTTTAAGCCATACAAGCTCTTCTTCAACCTGCACACTAGTTTTTCCTTCCCTTTCACCTCATATCCTTGTGGCTGCTGCATATATATCTCTTCCTCCAAATCCCCATGGAGAAAGGTTGTCTTTACATCTAACTGCTCAAGATGCAAATCTTCAGTTGCTACAAGACTTAAAATGGTTCTGATTGAAGTCATTTTAACAAGAGGAGAAAATATTTCATCAAAATCAATACTTTTCTTCTGTGCAAACCCCTTCACCACAAGTCTAGCTTTATACCTCTGTTTTCCTCCATCTTCTTCCTTCAGCCTGTAACCCATTTATTCTTCAATGTAGTTTTTCCTGTAGGAAACTTGACTAAATCCCAAGTCTGGTTATGCATTAAGGAGTCCATCTCTTCTTCCATGGCTACCTCCCACTTCTTCCTGCTTTCAACCTGCATTGCTTCTTCATAACATTCGGGTTCACCAGAATCAGTCAACAATAAATAATATAATGGAGGAGAGTATCGTTCAGGGGGTTTACTTATCCTGGTAGATCTTATAACACCACTTTTAGGTGTTTGGGGTGCCTGTTGTTGTTGTGGTGGTTGCTGTTGTTGTGGTTGCTGTTGTTGTGGTTGTTGATTATTATTATTTTCAGGCACCTTTCCTTTTTCAGTGATCAAGAACTGCGTATTCCTTGTTTTCCTTTTCCTGTTTCTTTTCCTGCAACTGATTCTTATACAAGACCTTTTCATTGAATATTACATCTCTGCTCCTAATGATTTTGTGATTTTCGTAATCATATAAGTGATAACCAAAATCATTAACACCATATCCAATAAAGGTACATTTCTTTGACTTTGCCTCAAGCTTTGTTCTATTTTCTTTATCAATATGGACAAAGGCCTCACAACCAAAAGGCTTTAAAATAGAGTAGTTTACCTTTTTACCTGTCCATGCTTCCTCTGGAACACCACCATCCAAGGAACTTGAAGGCCCTCTGTTTATTAGATAAACAACAGTATCTACAACATCTGCCCAAAACTGTAAAGGCAATCCTGCATGCAATCTCATGCACCTTGCACGCTCCATGATTGTTCTGTTCATCCTTTCTGACACACCATTTTGTTGTGGTGTTCTTGGAACTGTCTTCTCTCTGCGAATTCCATGCTCTGAACAATACCTATCAAACTCTTTGCTGCAATATTCACCTCCATTGTTTGATCTAAGACACTTCAATTTCTTTCCTGTCTCAATCTCAACCAAAGCTTTCCATTTCTTGAAAGTATCAAATACATCAGATTTATTCTTAATACAATAAATCCAAGTTTTTCTAGTTGCATCATCAATAAAAGTAATATAATAACGAGAGCCACCGAGAGATGATACCTGAGCAGGTCCCCATACATCTGTATGCACAAGCTCTAATTTTTCATTCTTCTTTTCTTTCCCAACTCCGAGAAATCTGACTCTCTTCCATTTTCCATAAATGCAATTCTCACAGAAGTGCAAATTAACATTCTTCAAACCCGACAAAAAATTCCTTGAGTGAAGAATCTTCATCCCCTTTTCACTCATCTGTCCGAGCCTATGATGCCATAATGCTGCATCTACTCCTTTGGAAGTTAAAGCATTAACAAAGTTAGAAATACCATTGCATAAATACAATGTACCAACCTTTTCGCCTTTTGCTATTACCAGGGCTCCTTTGGTGACCTTCCAATCTTTATCTGTGAAAGTTGTCGCACAACGTTCACCGCCTAACTGTCCTGTTGAAATCAGATTTTTCTTTAGATCTGGAACATGCCTTACCTCCTTTAATAGCCATTGGTTTCCATTCTGCTGTTTTACAAGAACCTTACCCATTCCAATGATTTTACAGGGTTTATCATCACCCAGAAGAACTTGTTCAAAATCTCCTTGAACATAGTCATGAAAGTATTTCTTATCAGGTGTGGCATGGAATGAAGCCCCTGAATCTACCACCCAGGAATCAGTAATATTTTCGAAAGAAAGAATCAAAGCATCTTGTAACACCTCACCTGTCACATTTGCTTCATGATTGTTTTCTTGTTGTGCATCTCCTTCTTTTCCCTTCCGAGATCTACAGTCTTTCTTTAGGTGTCCTTTCTTTCCACATTTCCAGCACACTATCCCTGATCTGGACTTGGATCTGCCTTTCCTTGATTTACTGCGATATCCTGAGCTCTTTCCTCTTTCCATTTTTCTTCCTCTAGACTCTGCACTCAAAGCATTTCCCGATGTCTCACCGGAGCTTTTCCGTCGCATTTCCTCGCTAAGGATAGCACCGACAACATCATCAAACTTTAAAGTACTAGATCCAGAAACGGAGTTACTAATGGCCATTACCAAACCATTCCAACTTTCTGGTAATGAGCACAAGAATAACAGAGATCTAACTTCATCATCAAAGTTTACCCCTACAGAAATTAACTGACTTGTAACTGTATTAAAATCATTTAAATGGTTTGCAACAGATCCACCTTCCGACATATTCATATTAAATAACCATTTCATAAGAAATACCTTGTTTGAGGCCGAGGGTTTTTCATATAGTTTCGACAACGTCTGCATCAAACCCTCTGTTGTGGTTTCCTTCGAAATGTTGAAGGCGACTGACGTAGCAAGGCACAACCATATTGTTCCGAGTGCCTTTCTATCGAGAAGGTTCCATTCTTTGTCTTTCATACCCGTCGGCATCTTTGTTTTTTCGCCCAATGGTAGGTACAGATCTTTCTGATACAGATAATCTTCCATCTGCATCTTCCACAGCGAGAAGTTTTGGCCGTTAAATTTCTCGACCCTAAACTTACCATCTTCCGCCATTGCTCCCACTCGAACCAGGAACCCTTATTTCCTGTGAGTTTATCAGCCAAATAGACCTTCGCCTCTGATACCAGTTGTTAGAAAATTATATATTACGGAGCAATGGAACACATAAAATATTGCAGAAATATAAACACAGAAAACGCACAAAACAGGAGAGACACAGATATACGTGGTTCACCCAGTTTGGGCTACGTACACCCCGAATAGCTAGTCCTTCCTTTCTATTATCCAGCAAAATGAAGAGACACAACCTACAGCAAATCCACTGTAATATCCTCTGTTTTCTCTCACAGTCTCACCTCTCTATTTCTCGCTCACAGAATACACATCTATTTCACAGCCTCAAATACAATACCCTCATACAAAGAGAGGGGTTTCCTTCTAGGGCAAAAAACCCTAAACTAAACATAAGTTCTACTGTTAGATCATCTGCCTAATGAACAACCCAATTTGACTAGAAATTACTATATTTTTACAAGGCAAATTTTACATTTGTTTTTAGCTTCGGGGGCACTTCCCCCGAGCCCCCGCCGGGGGACCGCTGGCCCCCGAACCCCCCAGCCGGGGGGGATTGCCGCCCCCGGACCCCCGCGGGGGGGACAAGTCCCCCCCGCACCCCCCCGCGTGGAGGGGTGTACAAGACTTCCTGGCGTATACATCTGGCTAAAACAAAGACCTTTGAACAATCATGCTCCACACACAACACTTTTCTGAATGATGTTGGGGGGTGTTTCATGCCAACACTTCCTTCCACCCTTCTTCCTATTGGTTGACTTATCTATTTTCCTATTTGCCAATTCAACCTATCCCTTATTCAATTTCGCCATTTATGCCTTATAGATTTATCCAAGGCAGACATGGTTTTGTTATCCTTCCTTGCATCTCAATTAATTTGGAAATCAAATCCATTTAAGGCACACCAACCAACCTTCAATGGATATCATGAATCATGTCAAGCTTCCTTTAAATCCCAAGCATCTTCCTTCCTAAAACTTTAGAATCTGTGTCCTAATTCTCAGGTGTGTTAATTATAATTAAAAATATATGAATTATTTACAATGAGGGGGAACTAACCTAGGGCTATCATATATATCATATGTTCTATTTTGGGATAGTATTAATTGTGATTTCCTTAGGTCGTGTTGTCATCCCAACAACCCCCCTTTTATTTTTTCTCAAGAATAAAGGGTCTCTCATATAAAATTTAGAAATATTGCTTTGCTTTGCATTTGAATTCCTATTTTTAGTATTTTTTTACTTACTTTTTCATTTTTTATTACCATCATCTTTGTCTCATTGAGATGTTTCCAATAATATAAATTTTGTCGAATTTCACTTCCTGGATAAAAAATTATGATTTTTCGAAGTTTTGCATTTTCACTAGTTTAATGACATGTAGCATGTCGATGTGGCATCATGCTGATGTGTCACTATTGAATTAGTCTATGTTAGGGTACAACCATAACCCATATATTTATGTAATAAACCCATTGGGGCCAAGTCATAGTCATAGTTAGTTAAAGAGTCAATGAAGCCCATATTAATAATTTTAAGTGGTTGACCCGCATTTAAGAAAGTGGCCACAGTTAGTTGAAAACTGGCCATAATTAATAAATAAAGTGGCTAACCCATGTTATGCAAAGGACCACTAGTCGTTAGGTTTTTGGAGGTCATTTATCTATAAATAGTCATAGTTAGAAGGGAAAGATCATCGAGTCTTATTTGTAATTGAGTTTTGCACTGCTGGAGGTTGCCCCCTCGAAGAGGCAAGTGAACATTGCATCTATCTCTGAATAATAAAATACTTGTTGTTTTTTCTCATTTTATTATGTGTTCTGGGTTGTATTTCTTCACATATCTGGTATTCTAGAATTTCTCACAGGTCAAGAGCATAACAAGTGGTATCAAAGCACTTTCTAGGGCCAGTTGTACTTGCAATTTTCACAGAAAATGTTTTTAGGCTAGAGACATGTTTCAACATCTTTAGACCATGGGATATATCGTTGAGTGCATAAACTTGTGGGTTTGGGGAGGCATGCACACAGGAAATACAAGATCTGGTCACACTTGTTGGACTCCCTTGTAACCCCTGTCGGTCGTCTTGTTGCTACAGTACACTGAGAACAACACTCAAGGAGATTACTCGCGTGTACGATAGGGTAGTCGGGTAGTATGGCTAAGGGTATGGTTGATCCTCCTTAGTTAGCACCCTGAGAGATTGGGCCGAGTACTATTGTTGGACCCTTGTGTATATTGTGATCTGTAGCACCTGACACTCCTTTGTGACCATAGTTCCCTCTTCTCTCTGAAGATCACCCATTATCTTATCTTCCATATCAAATCCAGTTGTTGGGGTTCTACCACTGTAGTACAATTCAGATCTAGCAGTTGAAGTTCTGCCACTGTCGCACCAATCAGATCCAACAGTCAAGGTTATGCCCCCACAGTGAAACTAACATCCAACAGTTGGGGTTTCGCAGGCAAATCCGACTCTCTATGTAGTGAGGCTTGTTGTTGCTATAGTCCAGACCAGATTTCCATAGGACATTGGGAAGGATCAAGTTTTCTGGAATTCGGCCACTACAATATTGATCAGCAATGAGTAAAACTCCTTTCAGAGTAAAAAAGAAGAGTCTGAGTCCTTCCCGGAACGCTTACAAGAGACATAGCCCATAATATTCAGGATGATGAGTTGATCATAGTGGTACCATTCACTTGTCAGCCTCAATTTTCTGGCAGTTCCAAATTTTTTCGAAGTGACTTCAAGTGACCAAGATCTGTGTATGGTAGAAACCAAAGCTCAAGTCATGGCCAATGAGAAGATTGAGTGAATTGAAACAAGGTTGGATGAGTTCAAGGACCAACTTGACAACATTGTAAAAGTGCTTGCAAAATTCACCAATAGGATGTCGGGGTCTCATCAGGAGGACATAGTATTGATGAAAACCCTGAAGGAGAATCTATTCATCATATTCACTTCCATGGAAATCACCAACATTCCCACCCTCGGCCACCCAAGCTGGACATGTATAAATTTCATGGCTCTAATTTGGCAGTATGGATAGCACAAATGGAACAATATTTCACCCTTAATGATATATGCGAAGATCAAACTAAACTACATGTGGGAGCCCTTTACTTGGACCAAGAGAGATGGAAATGATGGCAATGGCATATGAAATGTTATACCGGGAACATAACTTGGAATATGTTCCAAAATCCCTTTGTGACCACTTTGACAGAAAATCTAATTTTTTGGGTCGTCTTAGTAAGCTCCGACAGACAGGCACAGTGAAAGACTACATTGCAACCTTTGAGAAATTTACCATTAGAATGGAAGGTCTAGGAGATGACTTCTACTTGGAGTGTTTCATCAACGATCTCAAAGAAGCCATCCAAGCACATGTCCAGATGCACCACCCACCTACATGGATGGACGCTTGCAAAAAGTTTGTCGAGGTGGAACTTGCCTTAGCTGCCTAGTCTACTCGTCCAAATTTCATAGCCAAGGTGCATCCCACCCAGGTTCTGGGCCCTACCCAAACACTTAAGGTTCAAAATGTGTCTCCAACAGAAATGGTTGAACGAAGAAAACAAGGATTGTGCTACCATTTTGATGACAAATACTCCTCGGGGCATAAATGCAAGGAACCAAAATTCTTTCAAATTAATGTTACTGATAACAACTCATCTGAGGAAGCCCCACCCCTTGGGGGGAAAGAGGACGAAGTTGAGGAAACCCAACATGAAAATGATCTCAAAGCTACGCTAGATGAACCAGTTATCTTGCTACATGCTTTGGTAGGCATTTCTGCGCCCCAAACTCTCAAAATCAGAGGCTTTCTTAAACGTCGCCCCGTAGTGGTATTGATTGATAGTGGAAACACTCATAACTTTATCCATAAGTGAGTCAATGAAGTTGTTCATTGTTTTGTAGTGGAAGTCTCTAATTTACAAGTCCTTATCACTGATGGGGGGAAAATGAAATGTGAAGGCCATTGCGAAAATATTAAACATTAGATGGGAGACGACCACCTAAAGGCCCACATGTTTGCAATTACTATGGGTGGTTGTGACATTGTCTTGGGTGTTGAATGGCTTTGCACACTGGGCCCGATCACAATGGATTTCCAGGAGATATATATGACCTTTAAGTAGAATGATCACATTCATACACTACGTGGACTCCAGGCACGTACTCCTACTATCATCAGCTCGCATCGAATGGAAAACTTATTGAAAAAAAGACCATCATGGATTCATCACCCAGTTTAATGCCATCCAGGTCATTGAATCCACTACTCTCCATATTCATCCTGAGATGCAACAGGTCTTAGACCGCCATGAGCAGGTATTTGAAAAACCTAAAGAGCTTCCACTCTCTAGAGGTGAACATGATCATAACATCCCTTTGGTCCTGGGGGCCCAATCGCCTAATGTGCACCCATATTGATATCCTTTCGCCCAAAAGAATGAAATTGAAAAAATCATCAAGGAACTCCTTGAAGTAGGTGTTATTCGTCCTATCATCAATCCTTATTCATCACCAGTGGTCATGGTGCTGAAGAAATATGGAGAATGGCACATGTGTCTGGAATTTCGGGCCCTCAAAAAGCTCACTGTCAAAGACAAATTCCCTATTCTGTTTGTTGATGATATGCTTGATGAACTACATGGTGCTCAATTCTTTACCAAGCTAGATCTTCTCTCTAGCTATCACCTAATATGCATGAAAGAAGTAGACATTCCCAAGAATGCCTTCCGAACTGAAGGCCATTATGAATTCTTGGTCATGCCATTTGGTCTTTGTAATGCTCCACCTACTTTCCAAAGCCTCATGAATCACCTGATGAAACCATATCTCCGAAAAATTTTCCTCGTCTTCTTTGATAACATTCTCATCTACAGCCTAACCTGGGAAAAACATCTTCAACATGTAGACCTAATCTTGCAACTGCTCCAGAATCACAAATTATTTGTCAAATTGTCCAAGTGCTCTTTTGGCATGGAAGAAGTCAAGTATTTGGGACACATTGTGGGTTGTGAAGGTGTCAGGGTTGAATCCAAAAAGATACAAGCAATGCAATATTGGCCCCAACCAAAAACCTTGAAGATTTTTAGGGGATTCTTGGGTCTCACTACCTACTATCGCAAATTTGTCTGCAATTATAGTCACATTGCTAGACCCCTCACTAACCTTCTAAAGAAAAATTCATTTCTCTGGACTGATGCAACCCAACAGGCATTTGTGGCTCTCAAACATGCCATGTGTTCCACTCCAGTATTGGCACTACCGGACTTCACTAAATCTTTTGTGATTGAATGTGATGCTTCCAGTGATGGTATTGGTGGTGTATTAATGTAGGAAAGTCGGCCCTTGGCTTTCACCAGCCAACAACTGAGTGGGAAACATCTGGGTCAATCTACCTATGAGAAAGAGATGGTGGCCATCTTACATGCAGTAGATACCTGGAAACCATACTTATGGGCGCGAAGTTTCGAAATCTTCACAGACCATCAAAGCCTCAAATTTTTTTGCAGTGTCTATCCTCGCCACAAAAAAATAAATAGCTGGACAAAATGTTGGGATATGATTATGAGATAATTTACATGACAGGGCGTGACAATGTAGTAATTGATGCTTTATCGCACCAATTTGAGGATGATAGCACCCTGCTATCAATCTCTCTTCCCATACTAGATTGGATTGAAGAAGCCTGCAAGGAATGGTTTTCACACCCCTCTCTCTCCCAACTTATTAATAACTTGAGAGAAGATCCTAATTCCTCAATCGGCTACTCTTAGCAGGATGATATTATTTGCTACAAGGATCGAGTAGTTATATCTCCGACATCCACCCTAAAAACCCCGCATTTTGGAAGAGTTGCACTAATCTCCCACTGCAGGGAATTTATGATTTCAAAAGACTTATGCTCGCACTCATTATTCTTTCTTTTGGACTGGCATGAAAAATGACATTCTTACTTTTGTAGATGAATTTGATGTGTGTCAATGCCACAAAGGAGAAACAATCAGGTTACCATGAACCTTACAACCATTGCCACTCCCTACCTCTGTTTGGATGGATGTTTCCATGGATTTCATTAATGGTCTCCCAAGGTCGGGCAACAAATCCGTCATCATGGTGGTTGTGGATAGACTTTCTAAATATACTCATTTTTGTGCTCCACCCCACCTATTTACCCCACTTTGGTGGCTCAAGATTTCATGGACCAAATCTTTAAATTTCATGGCATGCCAACTTCCATTGTGTCTGATCGCGACCCGAATTTCACCAACAAATTTTGGCAAGAAATTTTCAAGCTACAAGACACCCACCTCCAACTAAGTAGTGCCTATCATCCCCAAACCGATGGTCAAATAGAAGTAGTCAACAAATTTTTGGAGACATATCTAAGGTGATTCACTTCCGGAAAGCAACATCAATGGGTACAGTGGCTACCTTTAGTTGAATGGTGGTATAATACTAACTATCATGAAGCCACCAAGATGATTCCATATGAACAAGTGTATGGCCAACTCCCACCTCCACTTATCTCTTATATCCCTAGATGTTCTAAGGTGTAAGAAGTTGATCAACTCCTACAAAACCGTGCCACCATGCTAGCTCGTATCAAAGATAATCTCCATCAAGATCAAAATAAAATGAAGCAACAGGTAGACCAACATAATTCAGAGTGCACATTTTAAGAAGGGGATCAGGTATTCCTATGGCTGCAACCATATAAGCAAACATCACTTAAAGAAAAGGGCTGCCAAAAACTAGCTCCAAAATTCTATGGACCTTATCAAATACTTCAACGCATTGGAGCAGTAGCCTACAAGTTGGCCTTGCCACCAACTTCAAAAATCCATCCAGTCTTCCATGTCTCATGCCTCAAGAAAGTGGTGGGGAACAATTGCAAAATTCAAACCAGTATCCCTGAATTGGATGAGGAAGGTTCACTCTGGCTCAAACCAGAACAGGTCCTCGATACTCGTGAAATACATCTGCGCGAACGCATGGTCAAGGAAGTCCTCATCAAGTGGAAAAACACCTCTCTAGAAGATGCGACCTGGGAACTCGCCACTATTCTTCAACAGTTTCTGCAACTTTAGCCTTGAGGACAAGGCTGCTTTTGATGGGGGAGGGCATGTTAGGGTCCAACCCTAACCCCTTTATTTGTAATAAACCCAACGGGGCCGAGTCATAGTCATAGTTAGTTAAAGAGTCAATAAATCCCATATTAATAATTGTAAGTGGCTGACCAACATTTAAGAAAGGGACCACAATTAGTTACAAACGGGCCATAATTAATAAATAAAGTGGTTAAACCATGTTATGCAAAGGACCATTAGTCGTTAGGTTGTTGGAGGTCATTTAGCTATAAATAGTCATAGTTATAAGGGAAAGATCATCGAGTCTTATTTGTAATCGAGCTCTACTCTGCTAGAGGTTGCCCCTCGAAGAGGCGAGTGAACATTGCATCTATCTATGAATAATAAAATACTTTCTGTTTTTTCTCATTTTATTATGTGTTCTAGGTTGTATTTCTTCACTTATCTGGTATTCTGGAATTTCTCGCAGGTCAAGAGCATAAAAGTCTATGTGGCACACCACAGGGTATCCATGTGTTGACGGTGCTGGACCCGCCAACATTAAGGGGATCACCTTGGTATGAAGTCCCAATTAGAACTCACACCGTTTGGTGTGGGAGTCCCATCCGATATGATGACCCAGTTGCCATTATCTTAAATATTTGCCTCAACTCTTGCTTGTCAACATAGGAGAGTGGTATGCTTTGTCTTGAAGAAGTGAGGTTCGCATGCCTGGTGAGTGTAAGTGTTACTTGTGTCAGTGGTTCTTTCACTGTAGAGGGGGAGAGGGTGAGAGTGAGCCCCAAGTCGGTTGGGAGAAGTCCCAACTCTGCTAGGAACACACAACACAACAGGACATGCACAACGTCCGGTGAAACAGTCCACATGGACATGGCAGTCACAACACACAAGGGAAGATAACACGTATAACACTCAGCGGATTAGTCTGCATGAGTGCAACGGTTGTTATAGCAAGTTTTACATGAAAGGTATGTCTGATGTCTGGGAGAGTAGTCTACACGGGCGAGACAACATTAAGAGCATATACAAAAATTTTCCATTAACATATGTGTATTACAACAAGTGAATTAGTTCAAGTACTAAACACAGGTTCAAGCAACATGAATTACAATTGTTAAAGATTAGTCTTACAACATATACAATACATGTGTGAAAATGTGTTGCCATGTTAGCAGGCTTCTGAATTAAGCAAAAGTTCCAAGACACATTGTTACACCATACATCACTAACCCCATGTGAGGGGCGTTGGAGCCACTGCTTACTTCTCAAAGAAAAGATAACAGACTCTCTTGGCTATGTGGGAGGAGTTGAGGTGAAAATTCCTTTGCATGTTCAAATGAGGGGGTATTTATAGCCAAGGGTGTAATTGACCCTTGTGGTTGTTCGACTACCCTCATGACTATTGACTTCCATGAATTTTGACTTTACATGACTCTTTGTACAAGTGGGTCTCTTAGACTTCCACGTAAGATTACATTGATTGATAACATAGCCCATAATAGATATGTGGGCGACATGACTCATGACATGGCAATGTTGGTACATTCGTGTTGCTGCTGGAGTGCATGTCGAGCTACAGTGTTGCTGGGTGATGGATGTCTTCATGGTGTATCACAGCTTCACCTCCACATGGAAAGGTATGCAGAGTCTTAAATGATATTCGGTTCGCTTGATGATGCTTTGGCATGTTTCTCCTTTCTTGCATTTTGGAAGGCTTGACAGGCTCATCTGTTCACGAAAGGTGCATGTTTGTCCGTTCATCCATCCATGAGCACATCTCGCATGTTTTCTTGTCCATTCGTCCACGAACATATATTTGCATGATCATTTGTTCGTGAGCACATCTCTTCGCATGCATCGTTTTTTCATCTGTTGGTGAACCTGTCCTTCTGCATGTGCTCCCTTCGTTCATCTCATTCGTCACCACGCCATGTTTTTTGGTGTACCTGTACCTGCAGTCACTCATGAGGAGATGACATCGAATCCAAAAACCTTCGAGTCTACCATGACACATGATCATTTCAAATGTAGGTGATCGGGGAAGGCAACAAGGTTGCGGGGGGGGGGAGGGGTGATGGCTCCGGGAACTGCTAATAAAAATTGCGCAAGATTCACTTGGTGATGAAGATGGGCAATCCAAGTCGACACTGAATATCTACGAGTTCTGGCTTGGCTGGAAGGAAAAACTACATAAATTTTGGGAGGGACAGTCTGGGCTGCAGGAAGGCAAGGCAGTCAAAATTTGCGTATTTTTCAGAACGAGCAGGCAGCAGGGGCTGGAAGGAAAAATCTGCACAATTTTCTGGAGGAATAGGTCGGGCTACATGGAGGATCAGTAGGCAGGAATTTCGTAGTGTTTTGGGGGAACTGGTCAGGAGCCTGGTAGCCAAAACTGCGCAATTCCTAGAAGGAACTAGCAGTTGGTTGCTGGGTCACTGACAGCCAAAACTTCGTAATTCCTAGAGGGAGCTGGCAGTTGGTTGTTGGGTCACTGGCAGCCAAAACTGCACAATTCCCAGACGAAACTGGCAGTTGGTTGCTGGGTCACTGGCAGCCAAAACTGCACAATTCCCAGAGGGAGCTCGTAGTTGGCTGTTGGGAGCTTGGCAGCAGAAACTATGCAATTCATGGAGGGAACTAGCAGTCTGCTGTTAGGAGCTGTTGGCGAGGGAAATTGCACTGAGGATTGGAGGCCAGTATGCTAATCATCTTTGCGCAATTTCTAAGTTGAGCGAACTGCTGGGCAACAAAAGGCCTGCTCATGAAAACTGCGCAATTTCCTGGATGAGTAGCCGGTCGACTGTTAGAAGGACTGACTGGGAAAACTATGCATTTTTCTGAGGGAGACAAGGATGGGCACTTGGTGTCTATCCTGCTTGTCTACGCAATTTCCTCAGTCAATAGAGCGGGGAAGGTCAGCAGCCTCTACACAATTTTTGAGGGGATTCAGTTTTGCAATGGCTGTTGGGTCCGACTCTCCGGGTGGCCAGCATGAAAGTTTATTAGATCGTTTGCAATCAGCGCAACTTGGAAAGACTTGCCTGGTGCTTCTGCACTATTCTGGGTGACATTCGATCGAGTTGATGGTGGGGTGATGGTCCAAATATCAGAGGGGAGTTCGGTCATCAAGACTTTAGAAAAATGACTAAGTGTGTGAACGATCGAAAGATGCATAGGTGATCCATGCAAACACACACTCAAACCATCCAAACACACATGTTCAACATGACCGATCGACGGTGCAAGTGACAAGCGCGACACTCGTGATTGATCGTTGATCGACCATGATGACACTTGTGCGATAGTGAATGTGACTCCCTATGTGAGTGCGACAGATGCTTTTATAGTGAACATAACAAGTACATACAAAGCGAAGTCTTTGAGCATAACCAGAACATGGTCGCAAGCATGAATTAGATACCAACATGAAAAAACTTGGATGAAATAAACAAGCAAGGTGGATGCAAACACTCCCACGGGCTCATGGGGTAAACGTGTGCAGTCATCAAGGCAAACTCTCAAGGGAGGTTCCAAAATTGGGTGCATGCCAAAATTTTGGAGGGTGGTTGTAGCCACTACAACACCATGTTAGCATTTCTCTATCAAGTCGTGGGTCACAACACTTAACAAGATTTTGAAAATACTCTAGGATAATCCTGACCTCTGATAGCTCTAAGTCGAGGGTTTGGGGTCAACTTGGTTCACATATTCATCTGCAGGTCGGGGGTTTCATGGGGGAAAATACTTGTTTGTTTTATTATCTCGACCCTTGTATCCCCTAAAAGATTATATTTTTTAAAATCACATCCCACCATGCCCTGCCCTGCCTTGGTTGTTGGGGAGGAATACTTGTTTCTTTGATTATCTCGACCCTCGTGTCCCCTACAAGGTTATATTTTTTTTTATTATTTTAAATATCACTTCACATGGGCTCCATGCCCCACCGCCAACCCTCCTCATTAAGGTCCACCTAAGCACATGGGTTCCTCACATTGTTAGGGGAGGAATACTTGTTTCTCTGATTATCCCGACCCTTGTATCCCCTACAAGGTTATATTTTTATTATTATTTTAAATACCACTTCACGTGGGGTCTACGCTCCATTGCCAACCCACCCCATTAAGGTCGACAATACATATTTCCCAGTCTATAAGCCCATTAATGTGGTTGGGTTGTATATGCCCACCGTTAGATTTAAACAAGTACATTATCTAGCGATGGACATATAAAACCCAACCGCATTAATGAGCCTATGACCTGTTAAATATTGGTTGCCATTAAGGTCTACCTAAGCACATGGGTTCCTCACATTTGAACTTATGGTATGAATATTTAATTTATCACCTCACGTTCTATTTAAAATATGTTAAGGTTTTCTTTGATTTAATAAATAAAATTTATAGAAAACATTACCTAACACCTATCTAATTTAGCTCTCCCATGTGATTACACTATTGTCTTCTTCTCACTGTATTATATAAACACTAAAAACTCAAGTTTCTCCATGCATGTTGGATTTTTTTTTAAAACTTTACTCATTCGACAAAATGCATGAACTATTCAATAAATTGCACATAAGTTGTTAGAATACTTCAAATTCTAGAGGGAATATCTAGGGCTACGGAGCACGAAATTAGGCCCATGATACCCCGTTGAAAATAGGAAATCAAGGACATCAACTTGGGAATATTTATTTCAACAAATGTACAATCTACACCTCCCAAAAAATCAATAGAAAAAGGCTGCATTTTTTTATCATTTCGAGATTTCTGGGTTATGTTTTGAAATAAAACCTTATGCCAAAACATTATGTTGCTTTGAACTCATCAATATATTTCTCATCTATCAAAATTGCAACAGCAAAAAATGATTTGGCTCATATTTTGGAATTTGTTACATCAATTTACATGAATCAAATTTTCTTTGAATGATTAGTTTTGATCATTTTACATTGGGGTTTTGCTTTAAATTTTTCAAATATTTCTAATTATAATTTTGTGAGCATTTTTTGCAGATTTTTTGTAAGGCTATTACCACTTGCAGCTTCAAGATTTGTGAGTTGAAATTGTACAGGGGAAAAAAGGATTATTCAGATCCCAAGGAGACAAAAAAAAAGAAGATCTTACTGAAGTTGTCATGAAACAAACATCTATTTTTAAATTGAACTATGTGATTATAAATGAGTTTATAAAAGAGAAAAGGGGTTGGAAAATGTTTCACTTTAAGAAACTGGTTTTGTAGTCAGAGGATTTGAGTTATTTTTTTGGTGTCGATGTATCTTTGGATATTATGATTTAAGTACAATGTGATCTTTTAATTTTTCGAAAGGTGTTGTTGGTATTTTACTCTATCAATTTCATTTATATCAATACTTGTTGAGTGTCACAATGTACTTATATCATTTCTTCTGAAATGATAAAGTATATTGTATTGCCAAATTATTTTAATTAACATAAATTTATCAATTTATTTTAAGTGAAGCAACATTCATTTTCTGATATTCAAAAAGATGATTAGCAGTCTTTCTCTTATTATCGAGATAGATTTATTTTATGTCATTTGGGTTAGTTTCATTATATGCAAATAAACATAAACAAACATAAAAATTATAATCAATTTTTCATAATCTCTTTAAAACAAAGCCCAAAAATCAAATTAAGTCGCTGACGAGACCCACATTCTAGTGAGGGTTATCACCAATTTAAACATCCATAATTTTTTCTCAAGGTACTTCATTTAGGTGATCCCACCATCCCCTCTTGTTCAGATTGTTCAACCAAATCCACTTGTACAAAATAGTTTGTATATTTGTTTTTAGTTACTTGTAAATATTTAGGATGATTAGATTAGATTAGTGTTAGGCAATACATTTTCCTTTTTTTAGATTAGTTTTAATGTATATATATTTAGGTTATATTAGTACATGCAATTGGGCCTTTGTTTTGGAGAGTATATAGCCACACCAAACGAATAGGGTTCTAATTGGGACCTTGATCGAGCCAATACTCACTCATTTCCGGAGGAATTCTTCCACCTGCCAATAGGTCAAAATATGTTTTTGTGATTCGGTTAGCTAGAGAGAGTCCAATGGATTTGAAACACTCAGTGTTAGTCTTAAAGTTGATAAACCATTGGGATGTTAGTTGAGAGACCCAAGTACTAGCTAAAAGGTTTGATAAAATACTAAATGTTAGCCTTGGGGATGATAAACTATTGATGTACTTGTTCACTAAGTTGATAAACCACCTAGATAGTGTACTCTTGGTTCCTATAGTGTCATCTTAGCGAGGTCAACTTATAAACCACCCAAATAATGTATACATTCTCTTATAACTAAGTTGTAACTCTTTGAGTCATGGATGAACCTCTGTGGTTGGTTTTCTACTGAACAAAGAGTCATTGTGGTGTTACTACTGGGGTAGTTGATAAAATGCCAAGAAAGTGGACTCTTCTTCTTATCATTTATTGATTGGTTCTTAGCAAGAATTCTCTTGAGCAATTACCTCCTCAAATTTTGAATACAGGTCAAGGGTGGTCAGCTATAAGAAAGATTGCAGTGTAGCTAGCCTACAGTTAGGTGGAGAGTTGTAGCCCCTCCCTTAGTTCCTAATCATACAACTATGTAGATAAGTGTATCTACTTGCACTTTTGTTGCATTATGAATGTTGAATGATGTGCTATGTGTTATAACAATGAATGTATAAAAATTGCTATGGAGGTATGGTGTTATTCATGGTTTCCTTTAATGAAATGCATATATGCTTTCTCTCATGGCTTGAGAGGGATTTGCAAATCCATATGACCGTTAATACTTTGTTGAGTACAAGGTTACTTACCTAGTATGTAGGATTATTTGTTGAGTTCACCTGACTGTAATTGCGTGTGATTTATATTGTTTGTTATGCCATGAATATTATGGATATATTTTATTTATGGATTGGTGAAACTCTGTTGTTGGTGATGTGTGTGGCATGTTAAATCAATGAATATGATAGTGCCTTTTGGATCCATTATGTGATCAATGGAATGTTGTGCATATAAATTCACAGTTAAGTCTTAGTTATTGTTTAACTAAGTTCTAGACCTATGGGTAGGCATGTTCACACTTATGTCCCCTTGCTACGAATACATTTAATTCCTAGAATGTTGGCATGGGAACGAGAGATTAATCCTTGTCTTAATAATGGCGGTGAACATATCTTGTCACCAAAAATGGATTTGCAATTCATTTAAGTCCTTAAGACTTATAAGTTGGTTTCCCATTTTCCTTTTTTTTAGAATAGTTTTAATGTATATATATTTAGGTTAGATTAGTACATGCAATTGGGCCTTTGTTTTGGAGAGTATATAGCCACACCAAACGAATAGGGTTCTAATTGGGACCCTGATTGAGTCAATACTCGCTCATTTCTGGAGGAATTCTTCCACCTGCCAATAGGTCAAAATATGTTTTTGTGATTCGGTTGGCTAGAGAGAGTCAAATGGATTTGAAACACTCAGTGTTAGTCTTAGAGTTGATAAACCATTGGGATGTTAGTTCAAACACCCAAGTACTAGCTAAAAGGTTTGATAAACTACTAAATGTTAGCCTTGTGGCTAATAAACCATTGATGTACTTGTTCACTAAGTTCATAAACCACCTAGATAGTGTACTCTTGGTTCCTATAGTGTTATCTTAGAAAGGTCAACTTATAAACCACCCAAATAATGTATACATTCTCTTATAACTAAGTTGTAACTCTTTGAGTCTTGGATGAACATCTGTGGTTGGTTTTCTACTGAATAGAGAGTATTTGTGGTGTTACTATTGGGGTAGTTGATAAACCACCAAGAAAGTGGACTCTTCTTTTATCATTTATTGATGGGTTCTTGAGCAATTACCTCCTCAAATTTGAATACAGGTCAAGGGTGGTCAGCTATAAGAAAGATTGTAGTGTAGCTAGCCTACATTCGGTGGAGAGTTGTTGCACTTTTGTTGCATTGTGAATGTTGAATGATGTGCTATGTGTTATAACAATGAATGTATCAAAATTTCTATGGAGGAATGGTGTTATTCATGGTTTCCTTTAATGAAATTCATATATGCTTGCTCTCATGGCTTGAGATGGATTTGCAAATCCCTGTGACCGTTAATACTTTGTTGAGTACAAGGTTACTTACCTAGTATGTAGGATTATTTGTTGAGTTCACCTGACTGTAATTGTGTGTGATTTATATTGTTTGTTATGCCATGAATATTATGGATATATTTTATTTATGGATTGGTGAAACTCTGTTGTTGGTGATGTGTGTGGCATGTTAAATCAATGAATGTGATAGTGCCTGTTGGATCCATTATGTGATCAATGGAATTTTGTGCATCTAAATTCACAATTAAGTCTTAGTTATTATTTAACTAAGTTCTAGACCTATGGGTAGGCATGTTCACACTTATGTCCCCTTGCTACGAATACATTTAATTCCTAGAATGTTGGCATGGGAACGAGAGACTAATCCTTGTTTTAATAATGGTGGTGAACATAGCTTGTCACCGAGAATGGATTTGCAATTCATTTAAGTCCTTAAGACTTATAAGTTGGTTTCCCATGAATAATAAGCTTGCGTTTGAGATGAGTGAGCCTACTAAACTTGCAATAGATTTAAAGGCTACAGAGGTTGGGACATGTTCAGCTAGAGAAAAATACATTTATCCCCTAGGGAGCATAGTTGTGCTTCCGTGGGACAAGAATATTAATTTTTATTGAAAATAGTCGTAGACTTCCAAGAGGTGTAGTGTTAACATCAACGGGGGATGAGAAAATGCCTTCCACCTACTGCGAAGACTTTCGATTGCATCTTGGAGGAGAGTGAATGGAGGCTCGAGTTCAATGGGACTCGAGGCTTATGTTGAGATGACAAATTACACAGAGGCCCAATGAGGCAATGTGGAGAGCCATGCAAGAGAATCTAGAGGACATGGATTGGTGATGTGGAAAACACATTGGCATGGCAAGCTAACAGGAAGACATTTGGAAAGAAAAATGACCTTTTGGATGGCCAAGTGGTCAATTTTTCAATGACATATGGTACTAATAGAGAATATCATGTGATAGGATGACATCACCCTGACGTCAACAAGATGTAGTGGGAGACGATTACATGGGGGCTAGGCTGATCTAGCACCTACGTGATGTGTGGCAGTGATTTGAGATGCCACATAGTGCGGGGGCTACTATGTGGTCTATGACTTTTGTTTACCCCACGCTTCACGGTAGAAAGGCACTACAACATACCTCGATAATCCTGATCTCTATGGTGACATGGCTCCCAACCACATTTGCAATGATGTCAAATGCCATTGAGGCTATGCTAATGAAGCACCTAAGTGACACATGCAAGTGGTTTGTGGTTCCCCTTGGTGTGGGGTGCTATGTGCTGTTAACATCATAGAAAATGTGGCTAGCAACCATGTCACAACATATTTTGGGACAGTAGAGGTATTTTATAATACCTTTCTACTGTGGGGCACGAAGTAGACAATAGCCACGAAAGAGACAAAAGCGACTGGATGAAGATTATGTTCATTACTTCATTGGAAACAATTTACATCGCACCATGGATATTGGAGTATAATACCCTTAAGGGTGTGGTGTAGGGCACGATAGTTTTGTGGTGCTATGACATGGCAGGCATCACGTAGATTTTCATATGAGGAGGGAATGCCACATGGGTACCACATGGCAGATCCTTGTTGATGTGGTAAGAGGTTAAGGGGCTCAAACTTACAAATGGGTATAAATTTCAATTAAAAGGTCAGATTGAGAAAAAATTTACATCGCCAAAAAGCTCTCAACAAGATGGGATTTTATGGTGTATCCAAAATTAATTCCACTAACTTTGGAAATGGAGATTTTTTTATAAGTCCATCTTCATAAGGGGACCATGAAGGTCCAATTAATTGAAAGTAACACCTCACACTAGGCTTGGGAAGTCCAATGGAACTTTGGCTATGGGATAAGAAGAAACTCCTCTTTTTGTTTCTCTACACTCATATGATCAAATGGTTTTGAAATTTGGGGTTGCATCATCTGTAGAGAATCCTAGAGAAATATTGAGGAAATCCTTATAGAGCACAACTGTTACTAAATACCTTATTTACAAGAATAAGATAATGTGGAAAACTAGAGACTTCTTAAGATTTATTCAAATTCTAGTTAAAACCATTTTCTACTCAAGAGTGGTTGGCATGAAGATGTCATGCCTCGGCCAAATCATTGGGAAATAAAATAAGATCATTTTATCATTTTGTTTTGACCAACTTAAAGAAGAAATATAACATTACTAGAATTGGATTAACTCTTATAAGGTCCATAGTTAAACAAGGCATTGGGAAATTCCTAAAATATAACCAACATAGGCCCATCTTAAGCACGGACCTAACATGAGACGAGAGGATCAAATTTCTTCACGTGCAAACTTTTTTTAGAGTGAAAAAAACAATGTATAATCTTTCATTGAGCACAGAGATACTTGTACATTATCTTCACACTTGGCTATAGAATAAGCCTCTAGATGAATTGAAAAAGATTATCATCCATATAATAAGAAAATTGAAAATAAAAAACTCTTAAAGATCATATATATCCCACATTAAATCATAATTTTAAAATATATTAAAATATAAAAATTCTAAACTTTGAAACCCATCAAAACTATAATTTAAAAATAATTATTTTATATAATTACTTATTTTTTAAATTTAATACCATTACTTATTTTTAATTTTTTATTTAATATATATTTTTTTAATAAATTCACAAAACCAAACCAACATAGTAACTGTATAAGATTCACTTGACCATTTACTACATAGGGAATTGAAATATTTACAATGATAAGATATGAGGCCGCATACAAGGAGAAGCATGGGGCACTTGACCATTTACTACATAGGGAATCAAAATATTTACAATGATAAGATATGAGGCCGCATAGAAGAAGTATGGGCAACCACATTGAAAGTCATGGCAACTATATAGATACTTATTGTAGCTTGTATCTTTATATATATTAGTATAATTATATTAATAAATAAATATAATTGATATAGATATATATTAATGACATGTGATGATGATGGTTAACTTGTTGATGATGATGGTTAACTTGTTGAGACCAAACTTTGGTCTATCGAACCTAAAGAAACAAATTATTTAGTTTGATTTAAGATTTTATTCCTATGCTCAAAAAGCTTGGAGAGAAGCCTCCCGAGCTCACTATAATTTTGACATTGTAAAAGGCTAGGAAGGTCAGTATTGCGACAGAGATTATGAAACTGAGATCTAATGTGGTTGTACGCGGGGCACTCGAAGAGGAAGTGGTTTTCATCCTCGATGTTCCTATTCTCACATAGATGGCAAATCCTTTCCATCCATGGTGTTTTAGGAACTGCCCAACGACCTGTTTCACTATGGAGCTCATGAGAATTCGTTCTAATCTTTGCTATATTAATTTTCTTCTTTGAGCTAGTTAAAATAGAGAGATACTTTTGATCTTCTAGGGTGGGGTTGATGACCTTCTTATAATAACTTAATTTTCTTTTAGCCGCTAAATCTTTCTCACACCACATTTTTCTTTGAACTTAGAAGTAACAATATCTTTAATGTTATTAATGTTTTGCAACGCATCATTTTTGTCGATATCCCAATAGTTTAACGAGGCCCTCGTGTCTTTATACCACCCCCGTTTGAGCCTTAAGTGGTTTTGGCTAGAATTTAAAGCTAGCTTAGGAAGTCTATGATCTCTTATGTTATTGAGTTTATGTTATTGAGTTTGTGCTTGTACCCTTAATCATAGCTAGGCTCTCCATAGAGGAGAAACCTACTTCTATAAAGAGAATATATTATATTATGAAATATTATTGATATATTTTGATAAGAGTTTTTATAAAAATTTAACATTAATATTGATATTAATATTAATAAATATATTATAATAACAATATAAAATATTATTATTATTTTATTATAAATAAAATAATAAAAATTAATTATAAAAATTTAATATTAATATTAATAAATATATTATAATAATAATATAAAATATTATAATTATTTTATTATAAATAAAATAATAATTATAATGAAAAATTATAATATTTATTATTATATTATGTATTATAAATTTAGAGAAATAATATTTTTTTTGGGTAAATTTTGTAAGACTATAAATATATTAATTTGTTTCTCATAAAGTGAGAGTGCAAATAAATAAGAACTTGAATCAGTTATTGGGAAATTTAGTTCATAAATTGTTATGACTTTAATAATTTTGGAAAAGTCCAGATTATCCAAACGAAATATCTATTTTTGAATTACAACGCGAATGCATAATTACAAAGCCACAGAAAACTTACCAAATATGAATAATTATTAAATCTAATTCCAAATTTAATTTATTCGGCCTGTGCTCATCTTAAACGGAATAGTATGTTTGAGTTGATTCAATTAGAAAAAGCAGAACACAACTAATACCATCGCGTCGCAATGGAATTTACAAATAACACTTTTAATACACCAAACCCTAAATCTGCGAACGCTTTTGTAATCAGTTAAATCTACTAAATATTATTGTCAGCATACAACAGATAGGTAATTGGTTAAATCAAGATAAAGTACAAAAAATTTAAACGCAAAAGATTTCAAACTTCCAATGGAGGAATTAGGAGATCCAAAAACTGATTCCGGCTCTGCTAACTTGCATTCATTCAGTTAAAAAGTAGTACACAAATAATACCAAACTGTTCCAAGAAATTTACAAATAACACACTAACACAACAGAAACCCTAAATCTGCCAACGCTGTTAAAATCTGCTAATCCCAATCAATATTAGTGTCGACATACAATAGGAAGTTATTGTTGACATACAATAGGAAGGACCGTGAATATATCTTTTTATTTCCTACATGGTTAAATAAAGATGAATAAATGCATGCGCCCCATACAAAATACTGTCTTCTCTCATCTCATCCAGAAAAGAATAATCTCCACAAATTCCATACCATAATGTCGTATACATAAAGCATATGATATGTACCACAAGAAAATAATGGCCGCTTCTCTATGATGATAAAAAACAGACCAAAAGTAGCCGCAATAGATCTCAGTAAAATTGAGAGGCCAAGAAGGGGATGAATGAGGCCATGAGAGCGGCGATTAAAGAGGGAACGACGGCCATTGAAGCAGAGCCTGCTTCTATTGAAGGACTCGGCGATGGTGCAGACACATCTGCTGCTGTTACTGCTCCCGCTCCTACCATTATCATCACAACAGCAAAGAGAGCTGCAGAAGCGTAGTTACTGGTGCCTGCCATTCTTTCTCAAGGCACACAACACGCTTATTACTGCTAATTGATGCGGAAAAGCCGAAATCTTAAGCACAATCCCTGCGGGTAAATCGAAATCTCAAACAGACGAACCCAAATGCGAAGCGGAAATCTTCTCTCTTTGAGATTCGAACACTCGACCAGGAGGGACGGAGATGTGATATCACAGAATTTGCACAAGCCTAAAGCTGGGGAGTCGCGTGTATTTATAATCGTTTGCGCCTAATTTATTTAAATAATCATATTTTTTCGGAACGCGTGATTTGTCGGTTGGCCACAGCTAGGAGACAGCACGGCACTACGTGGGTATGGACGGGATACGCGCTTTGTTTTAGTCAATCTTTGCGTAATTTTCGTTGACCACGTGGCAACAAAAAAGTCGTTGACGGCATTAGGTAGTCAAGCAAGTAAGGGCACGGCATGTAACGTAGAATCCATTCACCTTCCATTTGTGTAACACAAGTACGTCGGTCCAAGCAAGCAAGTTAGGGCACGGCATGTCACGTAAAGTCCATTCACCTTGCAGTCGTGTAACACAAGTAGGTCCGTCCACGCTTTGTTTGCTGTCCTTTCGGAAGGATTTACCTTCCTCACATGGAAAATTTCAAAGCCATATTTTGGGATTGTTCTTATTCTAACTTCAAAAGTTTGTTACATGGAAAATTTCAAATTGCAAATTCTCAAAAAGCATTCTACTATTTTATTTAATTTGAATACTCGAAACATTCATAGAAAAACTCAGTTTCCTCGATTTTAATGGTAGAAAAATCTTGAATCTCGCCTAAGAGTGTTGTAGAGTAACTCACAATTAAGTTCCTACCCAATAACTCAATCTTCAAATCATTTTCGCGTCTCGTAAGCGAATATATATAATTAAATTTAGTTATCAATAATATTTTTAAAATCTTAAAATTTGTGTTTGTTATATTATTGCGAAATTTAGGTTCAATGCTATTTTGAATCAAGTTTGTTGATATAATGTGTATTGAATAGATAGAATTATTTATTTCTTATTATTAAATAGAATTTTAAATGCTGCTCGTTGAAAGTTTTTGGATCCTGATAAATTTTTCAATTCTGCTTGTTGAAAGTTTTTGGATCTTGATAAGTTTTTCAAGTGCTTCGAATTCATGGGTTTTTTAACAAAAACTGCAAACAACTTGTAGGTATGAGTGCATCCATTGTCAACCAAAATACAGTCCTCTTTACCAGTTATGGTATCTCAAGCAAAGAAGAATTCTGCTTGTTGAAGGTTTTTGGATCCTGATAAGTTTTTAAATGCTGCTTGTTGAAAGTTTTTGGATCCTGATAAACTTTTTCAATTCTGCTTGTTGAAAGTTTTTGGATCCTGATAAGTTTTTCAAGTGCTTCGAATTCATGGGTTTTTAACAAAAACTGCAAACAACTTGTAGGTATGAGTGCATCCATTGTCAACCAAAATACAGTCCTCTTTACCAGTTATGGTATCTCAAGCAAAGAAGAATTCTGCTTGTTGAAGGATTTTGGATCCTGATAAGTTTTTAAATGCTGCTCGTTGAAAGTTTTTGGATCCTGATAAATTTTTCAATTCTGCTTGTTGAAAGTTTTTGGATCCTGATAAGTTTTTCAAGTGCTTCGAATTCATGGGTTTTTTAACAAAAACTGCAAACAACTTGTAGGTATGAGTGCATCCATTGTCAACCAAAATACAGTCCTCTTTACCAGTTATGGTATCTCAAGCAAAGAAGAATTCTGCTTGTTGAAGGTTTTTGGATCCTGATAAGTTTTTAAATGCTGCTCGTTGAAAGTTTTTGGATCCTGATAAATTTTTCAATTCTGCTTGTTGAAAGTTTTTGGATCCTGATAAGTTTTTCAAGTGCTTCGAATTCATGGGTTTTTTAACAAAAACTGCAAACAACTTGTAGGTATGAGTGCATCCATTGTCAACCAAAATACAGTCCTCTTTACCAGTTATGGTATCTCAAGCAAAGAAGAATTCTGCTTGTTGAAGGTTTTTGGATCCTGATAAGTTTTTAAATGCTGCTCGTTGAAAGTTTTTTGGATCCTGATAAACTTTTTCAATTCTGCTTGTTGAAAGTTTTTGGATCCTGATAAGTTTTTCAAGTGCTTCGAATTCATGCGTTTTTTAACAAAAACTGCAAACAACTTGTAGGTATGAGTGCATCCATTGTCAACCAAAATACAGTCCTCTTTACCAGTTATGGTATCTCAAGCAAAGAAGAATTCTGCTTGTTGAAGGTTTTTGGATCCTGATAAGTTTTTAAATGCTGCTCGTTGAAAGTTTTTGGATCCTGATAAACTTTTTCAATTCTGCTTGTTGAAAGTTTTTGGATCCTGATAAGTTTTTCAAGTGCTTCGAATTCATGGGTTTTTTAACAAAAACTGCAAACAACTTGTAGGTATGAGTGCATCCATTGTCAACCAAAATACAGTCCTCTTTACCAGTTATGGTATCTCAAGCAAAGAAGAATTCTGCTTGTTGAAGGTTTTTGGATCCTGATAAGTTTTTAAATGCTGCTCGTTGAAAGTTTTTGGATCCTGATAAACTTTTTCAATTCTGCTTGTTGAAAGTTTTTGGATCCTGATAAGTTTTTCAAGTGCTTCGAATTCATGGGTTTTTTAACAAAAACTGCAAACAACTTGTAGGTATGAGTGCATCCATTGTCAACCAAAATACAGTCCTCTTTACCAGTTATGGTATCTCAAGCAAAGAAGAATTCTGCTTGTTGAAGGTTTTTGGATCCTGATAAGTTTTTAAATGCTGCTCATTGAAAGTTTTTGGATCCTGATAAACTTTTTCAATTCTGCTTGTTGAAAGTTTTTGGATCCTGATAAGTTTTTCAAGTGCTTCGAATTCATGGGTTTTTTAACAAAAACTGCAAACAACTTGTAGGTATGAGTGCATCCATTGTCAACCAAAATACAGTCCTCTTTACCAGTTATGGTATCTCAAGCAAAGAAGAATTTTGTTAAAGCTAATTTGGATACTCATGGAAACTATATGTGAATATAAACATGAATGAAATCTTATCCTTATTATGAGGATTTCTCACTTGCCATTTCCTCATAAAATTAAAAGAATTCTTTGGATGCTAACTATATTAAGAATTTTATTAAAATGTATGTTCTGTATAATTTAATTTGTAATTTAGTATATTTTCGTTTATATTTTATTTTTAGATATTTATTTTATTTTAAAGATTTAATTACAATTATATTTAAAGATATAAAATATGTTAATAAAAAATTAAATTTTAAATGAATGAAAGTTTTGTTTTGCTTTTTTCACATATACATTATCCTTAATTCATGTGTATCATCTAAGAGAAAATTTTAAAGACATGTCAATGTTTATTAAAGATTGAGTTCTTGATATGATAATGATTTGTACATTATTAAAGTCGATGCCATTCTCAAGGGCACTTATCTACAAGCTTTTTCTTTTTACATGTGGTATTGTCATATAATTAGAATTGGCAACATTCCATGATGGAAGAATGTAATTACATGTGGTATTGTCACATAATTAGGATTGGCAACATTCCACGCGATCGAAGAATGTAATTGCTCAAGAAGAAAACCACAAATATTAGCAACTCTCGGGTTTCAAGCTTGCTTTATAGAAAAAACTAACAAGTTGTGCAAAAGCTTTGTTATCCAAGCCAATTGTGACTCATAAATCCAATTTCAACACCACCTATTATATCTTGCATAGAAAAAATTTTGCATCTTTCTAATCATGTTTTAGGTCAATAAATAATTGTCGTTGGTTTGCTCCAGATTTCTTCATGCAACTAGCATGTAACATATTTTTAACATATGTTTATTATTTGATGTGACAACATTGTGCATTATGTCTAAACGCAATGTAGTTTATAGTTTATGTATTTACTTTATGACAAGAAGGAATCAATATTGGACATGACATGGTATTAGATCTCTAGTGTATGCTAAGAATAAGGAATAAAGAATGCCAAGTCTCCTAAGCTATGTAAGAAATAAAGATAAATCATTAAAGTAAAAGGTGACCTGGAGGGGTAGAAAAACCAAGCTAAGGAAAAGGGTAGCTCATGCCTCCACGATTACTACATCTTTAAAGACTATTTGAAAATAATAAAGAAAGCTAAAGCTATGAAAAAAAAAACAAAAGATAAATCATTGAAGTAAAAGGTGCACCAAAAGGGTGGAAAAATGAAGCTAAGGAAAAGCGTAGCTCATGCCTCCATGATTTCTCCCTTTTCATTATAGTATTGTTGACACTACAACAAACACCTTCCAAAATCTTACCTACACTTGAATTTTGGAGCCTACTTATGATCTCATGATCTATCACCTCAAGTTGTCCATGTCTGCTTCATGATTGGTTGATACTTTTCTTATGCGATTTTAACTGTCAAAGTCACTTGCTTACACATGCCTAGCTTTCGATGCATTCACAAACACACCTCTTTCTTTCAATCTCAGTGGTCAATGTTTACCTTTGTAGACCAACATTGTGCAACCCTTACCAACAGTGCTTGGGATAGCTTCACTACACAATCCATGTCAACATTTAGGGTGTAACATTATTTGATAGTCTCTCTCACTCCTACTGGCTATTGTATCATCATTTTAATGAGTCCCCTCAACCATTACTTTTGCGCACCTTTTTCTTTCATAAGTGTCACTTTCACTTTCGTGACTTTCATTTTGCTTGATTTCACTTTCACAAGTGTTTATTTTGTGTTCTCTTCTCTATAACATGTGTCTCTTTCACTTTCTTTGGCTTTTGCAAGTGTCATTTTCAATTTTTCTTACTGTCACAAATGTCACTTTTGATTGTTTTCACTCTTGCATGTGTCACACTTTGGCGCACCACTAGAGGTATCTCTAGTGCATTATTCTACATTAGTTGATCTTATATATCATAATAATATGCATTGGACACTCTCCCACAACTTAGTTCACTTTCTAGTTGCAATCAACACTTCTTTCATAACTTGTATTCTAAGTGTTGCAACACTACGTTTCAACTATCACAATTAGAAATAAGTGTCGATTTATTGTTGTTTCAAGTTTTGCATGAGAATTTTGAGTACGATACATTCTATTGGCTTGTGTTTGATTGTATATATGTGTGTGATTCTGTTTTGGAACCTGTATACATCATATTCCCCTTGTTCCATTGATCCAACACTTAACCTATTTTGGAGTTCATCCTTGTCCTAACATCTTGCACAACTCACGAGCATATTTAATCTTCTAAGAAAGTGGTGAGTACTCTACACTCTCCTAAGTCTCAGTGATGGCATCCTTCTCTCCTAAGCCTGTGCACTCTGCTCATCATAAGGACATTCTCCTCCACTAGCACATTGAGAACCCTTGAAACCTAAGTCATCTTCCTGCTTAGCCCTATTAGTTGTGCAGTTCATGATCTCTCTTGCCCTGGATTTCGCATTGTGTATTTGTAGTGGGAAGTGGAGCTTACTTGTGTCACTAACTTTCCCAACTACACAGTCTCCCAAGTCTCCTTTTCAACTATTGTGCATTGTGCATTTACAATGTTAACTCTGCTTCCCTGACTTCCTATCTTGTGCAACTACACAATCCCTTCTTCTGGTGATCCTCTTATTACGCATTGCATAGTTTTAGGGAGGATTAAGTCACCTCTGGATCACAAAAGTCCTCAACTACACAATTCATTAAGCCTGTCCCTCAATCACTATGTATTTTGTAGTTACAATTACTAGTCTTGCTCCTCCTACTGACTGAAACCCCTCATTGTGAAATCACTTGTCATATCTTGCTCTCGACTGTGCATTGCCCAGTTCCAATGGATAGTGAGGTCTTCCTTTAGTCCCTGTCATGCCCAACTATGTAATCTTTTCCTCTTCCTTTTTGAGCATTCCTCACTGAGTATCATCAGTTAGCAAGCTTGGTACCTTGCTTCTTGGACTCCCTCACTGCATGGAAGACCTATCATGCCCTCCCTTTACTATGCATTGTGTAGTTATAGTCAACAATGAGTCATCTCTGAACCCTTGCAATAGAGGACTGTGTAATACCTTGTCTCTTTCTCTCTTTTGGGAAACTTTAGGCCTCAAACCTCTAGTCATTACCTCCAACACTTCACACACACGTTTGTATCTTCCTCTTACCATTGTGTAGTATGTGTTTCTAGTGCACGTCTCCCACCTATTACTTCTTATAATTTCACAATGTATCCAAGGAAGCCTCTCCCTTTCAGCCCTTGCATAGATCTGTCATAGTCATCATCTTCCATGATCAAGAAAATGTAGAATAGGTGGTTTCCAGACCGATGTTGGCTTGTCATGAGTGGAATTCATCTTCAGGTGTTATCATTTCAACATGGGAAGGTGATTTTCAAGGGATGTCATCAAGGAGAGGCTACAAAATAGCACTCGTGAAGAAGGAGCAGAAGAAAGAACCATCTTGAAGGATGTGAAAGAATCTTTGATCAAGACAAAGACATGGCAACTCATGCTAACTTGGAAGGTTCTAACACTTACCTAGACCCTTCGAAGGGTGAAGATGAAGAAGAAATAAAGATCCATTATGAATAAGTCAAATTCATAGCAACAAGGAGAGAGGCTTGGCATTGGAACTTTATGATGAAGTCCATGTCATCATTTCCGAGGCTTATCCAAGTGTAAAGTGATATAGAAGCTCAAAGGTCATATAGGAATTCAAAAAGTCATAGTAGACGCTCAAGTGTCATGAGGGAGGTCAAGAGTCACATGGGAGCTGAAGAGTCACCTCATTTGTCATAAATACACCCCCATACCTCAAGAGGAAGGACTTTGGACTTTTCACCTTGGATTTATTAGTTTTGAATAGGAGAGAAGATCATTCTTTGGAGGAGAAAGTAGGGACTTAACGTTCCACTATTGGGGCTAGTTTGGTAGCACTGTATTGATTATTTTGGGAATTTCACTTAATATATGAAGCTCTTTGAGCCAAGGAACTTTCATGCATATGTCGTGAATGATTGTGAGACTATTATTTCATTATTTGCAGTGTATGTTTGTGTTAACACATACTAATGAAAATGAACTATTTCATTTGCTTTGATGTGCATCTTGTTGAACATGCATTGTTACTTACTTTTATGATCGTTATTATCTTGTGAAATATTTTGCAGGTTAACTAACGATTCTTTCTATGCTCTTTTATATCTCTTTTAGGATAGTACTATTACTTTTCTACTAGACGCTCACTCTCTTTTCCCTTTTGTGAAAGCACCTTATATATATTACAATTGTATATCTCATAGTGTTAACTTGCTTCATCCAAAGATTGTTTGTGTAATCACGTATGTAAGCATAATGGAACCCAAACTTATTTCCTGTTGGGGCTCCTACTCCAAATGGTGTAAGGTCTAATTGGGACTTCATACCAAGGAGACCCCCTCAATTAACGAATTTCATGTGAATTTCCAGCACTATCAACAAGCACTTAGAGATGTTGGACTTCCCACCCCCCTCCAATTGGTACCATGGCTATGACATCTTCCTTAAAATATTTCCCACTCCATCGTCGTCATGATCACATGCACATATAAATTTATGGGTCTACCTATGAAACGTTCTTCATCTTGGGGGCTAGAAGCATAGAATAGTACTAAAGGCATAGTCATCCCTAACACAAGTGTGGTAACTTTGCTACAATCCTGGACTAGAAGGACATTGGAAGGCAAGGTTTCTATGAACCATTTTTGGCTCATAACATTGAATGTTGTCCACTATGATAGTTTATTGATTTTTTCCATGTTGATGTTGATCTCACTTGATCTTAAGGGTATGTTTTAGGTGGTTCCTTACTCATACATTAAATATCCTTTGAAGGATGACTTGACACATATCTAGTGCCATTCAGAGGATGTTCTTCCCATTCTTGAGAGAAAACTTGACCTTGCAGCCCCAAAATTTTCCTCTTGAGAAGAATGTTGGGATTTGAGGAGCCTCCATTGGGTTGCACCTATTGGCAATATAGAGAGGGGAGTGAATTGATATTTCATTCAATTTCATTTTTTCACTTAATCTTGAAGCCAAATTCACATCACATAAACAATTATTCATGATGTATGAACACAAAGATCAAAGTGAAAGTTAAAACTTGAAGAAGAAACACTTGTAAGCAATCTTCAATATATTACAGCCATTCTCGAGGACACCAATCCTCTGTAAAAAACCAACTTACAACAATTGTAGGTTCCAACCTGTTAAGAAGATGAGAACACTAATCGTTGGTGATCACCAACTTGAAAATTACGTAGGCGCCAACCTAAAAGAGATTTCAATTCCTTAGTTGAGCTCCAACTCGAAAACTTCATAGGCACCAACCTACAAGAAAATTTAATTTCCTCAGTTGAGCACCATATCAATGATTTAGAGGCACAAACCTACTTATTCAAGATACGTCACATTTTTTCTTGATTGACACTAAATTCCTTTCTTTGATAGAAGTTGTCACCCAACCATACCACTCTTATATTTTCTCCTTCAAGACTTATCAAAACCATTTTCCCCTTTTTTTGTCTTGTCCTAGTCCTTAGCTTAGTCATCAATCATTTCTTAACCTTCCTTTGTTGTCTTTGATATGATCTTATTAGGTTGTTTTCTTCTATCATGCTAGTCCACAAAATTCTTGCTTAACTTCAGTTCCTAGGCTTGATCTTCATGTACGCTTCTACAGTTTTGAGGGCTCTTACAATCACTAAAGTATACTTCCCTATCTACAACCTTCTCTTCTGAACACTGTAAATAATTACAAGCCTTAAGTCTATCCACAATAGGTCTTGGCCTTACTCTCTAATGTTGTGGGTATTCTCCTCCTTTCATAGGTCTATAATCAAATAAAGGGCATTGTATTGCTCTTATATGCACCCCCTAAGCCTGTGACCTAGCTAAGCTAGGTCCTGGCCTCTAGAACTTGTCACTGGCACAAACTCCCAACATTTGTTCATAAATAAGCACTCAACTCATCCTTTAAAATTGTCATAAGTATGCAATGTTGAGCTTGTTCAATTATTCTAAAGTTTGTTCAAAGAAGGCGTTCCCAACTGATGGGCCCTCAAATTAGACACAAATTAAGGCCCATCTAAACTTTCTTATGTGCATAAATGCTATATTAAATTCTCATTCTACACTTAATAATGTTTTTTAGCTTTAATATATTCTTAGGAAGGTTTAGAGATAATTGCATATTATGTGCCTAATATTATTTATTTTTGTAGGATATTGAGTGAATTCTGAATGAAATAATATAGGGAATTGCTCCCTACTACAGGATGGAAAAATATTGGATAATAAATGAACAAGATATTATGAAATTATTGCACAAACTCTAGAGCTCTAGTGATTGAGAAAATTTAGGAATGTGATCCCTATCATTTAATGAAGATTCCTATTATTGGGAACCAGATCCACTTTTTGAGGGATTTTGGAGGGGAAAGCTACCTCATTTCAAGGAGGATGCTTCCCCGTCAATTTGTATAAGTACCAATTCGAATTTTCCTCTATGGACATGTATTCCCTAGTCTTTTATGAAGAAAACGTGTTATTTAGCAGTTCGACTTTCATTCCCAACAATGGATGTACTTGGATTGATTCAAATAATGAAGTTTGGTGCCATTTTTAGCTTATAAATCTTGATTTCCTTCATCGGACTTTGATTATATTTGGGATTGGTCATATCAGGAGCGTCAGAGTGTTGTTGTATGATTTATTTATTTTCTTTGAATGTCTTTTTCACTTGCATCTCTTATTTATGCATTTAGTGTTCTTGTTTCCTTTGTTGTAGGTTATATTGGTTAAATGATTGAAGTGATTTGTTTTGAAGGTTATTTATAGAGTCACAAGGATGATTCATCCTTAGAACAACTTTGAAAAGTCATATTCATCATTGAGCTACTTGGATTGGTTTACTAGTGATCCAGGACGATCCGTCGATTAAATTGCACAAGTGTTCAGTGTCGTCATCAGCATGTAGTTCATGGGTTTCGTTCAGTTTCGACAGTGTTGGTTGTAATAAGGTTATTCAGGTAATAGGTTTTCATGGCATTCAGCAAAGATGGTTTAGCGCCTGGTTGTTGACTTGTGTTCATCGACAATTCCACCAGGATTTGTCGACGACATGTGTTTTGTCGTTCATCTTTGCAGGATTGGTGTCAACATGGTTGCGTCGTCCATCGCAGAGGCTTGATATGTCATCAAGGTTGTCATCGTGGCAAAATATCAATATCATCATTTGTCAATGATAAAATGTGGTTTTATGTCACATTGCGACAAAAGATTGTAAAAGGGGTTTTTAAAGTTCTAGACCTAAACCCTAATCCTACATCTAAGACCTAAAAGCCTAAAAAAATCCATGTATTGAAATATGCTAACACCAAACCCTAGCCTAAAACCTATGTATTAAAAAAAATGCATAAAATAATGCATTAACCTATGCTAAAACCTAAGTCTCGGGCTTAATTCAAACTATGTAATAAAAAATTACAAATAATATTAAAAAACAGGCCCTAATCGTTGGCCGCTAACCGTATCAGAACCACCGGAGACAGGGTTCATGTGACCGCATGTTGAATAGCCATCAGGGTTGTCAGAACCGCGGAGTTATCACCGCAGTCGGAGGTAAGCCGCCAGCGATAAACGCACGGGGAGGAACGTGGACACATGCCAAATGATCACCGTGAGGGTAGCCGAAACCGCCGGGGAAGACCACGGAGGTGGCAACCTGCGGTTAGATCGCGGTTGGTCACACGAAACGGTTACACCTTCGCCTGGTTAATGTTGACTGTTTACGATTTCGGGGTAGACTATGGTATTTTTTGGGTTTTATATTGTTAGTTTGTTATAAATTAATTCGAAGGCCTTGTAACCTAATGCCTAGGTGTCATTTCATGACAAGACCGAGGGCATATGAACCCAACTTCAACACGTTCATGCCTATTTGAGCCTGCGTAGGTTTGAATGTACTTGCAGGCCTATAAGAGGCAGTTTTTGCTCATTGAAGAATAGATTGGTGGTTTTGGGTTTTTGTATGCAGATTCTGGAGGTTAGAGGTTGTTTTGTTTTTAGTGTTTCGGGATCATCGGGAGTCAGAATTAGAAACCGTAAGTAGCGTTGGAAAGCTGGTTTAGAGGGCTATCTGATGATAGTGATCAAAAGTGCTTGTGTGCACATTTAGTCTGGTATTTTCTCTGTGTAATCAACACCTTCTTCTCATTCCTAATAAAATGGTCGCCCATCTTGAAAGCGGACCCAGAGACGTAGTCCATCAGGGAAGAACTCCGTAATCAATCTTGTTGTCTGGTATCACTGTGTTTTTACTATTTGCACTTCTGTTATGCATCGATTTTATGTTTAATCAGTTGTCTAAAGTGTTCTCTTCAAGCAGTTTTTCCTCGATTTGTGTGCTTTAGCTAAAATTAAAATCATTAATGGTTATTCAATTCTACATCAATTTTTAGTTTATGGTCATTTCAAATCAACTAATTCACAATTCTAGAATTTTAGCAGTCTCTTGTAGCAAAATAGTAGTATTTTTTGCTAATTTTTAGAATGTGTTAATGAAATTATTTCAAATTTATTTCACTTGGATTGATTCATAAAAACATTCAAGTTAACAAAAAAATTCACCCCATAGAATTTTCACTTGATCAGGTTAGACATTTGGTAGGTTAACTAGCTCACTAATTCTTGAATTTCTAGTTTTTGGAGTAGTAATTTTCTGCTATTTGTTGTAGGTTATATTGGTTAAATGATTGAAGTGAGTTTTTTTGTAGGTTATTTACATATTCACAAGAATTATGCATCCTTATAACATATTTGAAAATTCATATTCATTGAGCTACTTGGATTGGTTTACTAGTTCACAATTCTAGAATTTTTGGATATCTCTTATAGCAAAAGAGTAGTAATTTTCTGCTAATTTTTAGAACGTGTTAATGAACTTATTTCAATTTGATTCCAATTTTGTTGAGTCATAAAAACATTCAAGTTAATAAAAAAACTCACCCCATAAAATTTTCACTTGATCAGGTTAGGCATTTCGTAGGTTAACTAGCTCACTGATTCTTGAATTTCTAGTTTTTGGAGTAGCAATTTTCTGCTATTTTTTAGCACATGTTAAAAAGGGTATTTCTAAGTGGTTCCACTTGGATTGGAGTCTTAGGACATCTTAATTAATTAAAAAAAATTACCCCATCTCATTTTCATTTGATTTTCTTAGTCATTTAGTGAGATAGATTGGAGGACAAACTAGCTGGCAGATTGGGTGTTTCAGTCTTTGCAAATATAAAAATCATAATTGTTTTGTGGTGTGTAGGTACTACTATTGATTTTTAGGGTTAGAATTTTCATCCTACATTCCTCCTACCATCATCAACCTCTTTCTCCTCACTACACAACGCCCTCAAAACTCTTCCACCGAAAGTACATTTCTGGGTCATTGAAGGACACCGTGTGCATTTGTTTTTGTGAAAGATGGGCCTTTGAGAGGTTCTATGTTTGAAAAAATCGTCATACAGCCTTCATATATATTCATCTACCATTTCCTACCTTTATATCACCTTTTCCATCCTCAGAATGCTCACGAATCCAATCCTGTAGGAAAACAAGGCAATCCTGTAGCATTATGAAAACTTGGCCAAAATTGCTCCAAAATTTTGATTGTTGCCTCTTATCCTTGAATAATGTCCCGTAGGATCTGAAACCATGATTTAGGAAATTATAATAGGTTTTTTTTTTTTTAACGAACCTTGGGTTGATAATTTAAGTTGGTCACCTTGGGAGTTGCAACATTCTTATTGTAATACCAGGGCTCATCACTTTTTGGCATTGTTTTCAAGGAGGGTGTCAAAGGAAGCACTCTATTATTCTTTGAATGATTCCTTCATTCTTTTCTACATTCATATTTTATGTAAAAACAAAAAAATGCATTAGGCATCTTGCATTGCATTAGAATTCTCATTAAAAAAAAATATAAAAACCAAAAAATACTTTTCCAATACCAACCCCCCCCCATTTTACCACGTGGTGCAGTAAGAACCACATCACCATCCACCTTTTCAAATAGAAGAATAAGAGGTGGCAGATAAGGTAGAAGAAATGGATGGATATGATGACAATGAGAAATATCCTCTTGGATTTCCCATTCAAGATACTAATAGCAGTGTTCATATGAAAAAAATCCCTCCATCTTTCCTTCCCAACTTCCATGGTATGAGGTCAGAGGATCTAGAAACCTTTCTCTTTGAATTTGAAATACTTTTTGGATCTTATGGTTACTTATTAAACATTCAAAAGTTGATATTGTTTCCAACAATATTGACGAACTGAGCTCTTCAATGGTTCGTCAATTTAGGGACTAATTTAAAAAGATCATGGAAAGATATGCAAATGATATTTCAAACAGAATATAAAGATCATGATCTTAAAGAGGAATTATTTAGAACGACTCAAAAATAAGAAGAGAGCCTTGAGGATCTACTATAGAGATTTATGTATAATGCTAAGAGGGAAAAATTACAACATTTAGGATTTGACACACTAAAAACCATCTTAGAACAATAAGGGACAAGTGGATTGATCTCCTTGATCTCATGAGTAGATGTGATGTATAGAAACTATCATTTGAATAAATTTTATGAAATATTCAAGCGCATATCAAGAAAAAGGGTAAGAGTAACTAAATCAACATCGAGTTCAATGGGTCAAGCTAAACTTGGAAATTTTCTTAATAACTTTAAAACATAAATTCCTAGCAATCTAAGTGAACAATTAGAAATGTTAAGAATGTAAAATGAGCTAAAAGAGGATGTTGATATTTGTGTTATCCATGTAGAATCACATGCTACTAAATATTTCCCATTATTACCAAGGTTGAAAGAAGTTTACGAAGAGGACAATGGAGCAAGTCAATCACCAAAGCATCTCTCTTATGTAGCTCCAAGAATACCATGGCACCCTAGTCAACCCAATGTGATGTAAGATGTTATGATATTAACCTGCAAAGCAATACCCAAGCGAAGAAAAGATACCGAGAACACAGAATATGCGAAGAAAAGATACCCAGAACACAGAATAGCAATGATTTTATTATTTAGAGAGAAATGTTCACATGCCTCTTCGAGGGGGCAACCTCCAATAGAGCAGAGCTCGATTACAAAACAAGACACGATGCTCCTCGCAGGGAGTCTATATCCTTTATATATGACTCATACATGCAATACCACGGGCCAATATCGTGGGTTTTATTAATACCATCTATCTAATACTACCGCCCATTTGCAACTAATTGTGGTCCCGTCATTAATTGCGAGTTAACCACTTACAAATATTAATATGGGCTTTATTGACTCTTGACTATGACGTGATCCCATGACATAAATAAGGGAGTTAGGGTGGGACCCTAACATGCCCTCCCCCTTAAGACTAGCCTTGTCCTCAAGGCTGAAGCTGCGGAAACTGCTGAAGAATAGTGGCTGGTTCCCAAGTTGCATCTTCCGGAGAGGTGTCTTTCCATTTGACGAGGACCTCCTTAAGCATGCGGCCACGCAGGTGCTTGTCTCGTGTGTCTAGAACCTGTTCAGGTTGAATCCAGATTGACCCTTCTTCGTCCAATTCAGGTAGACTGGTTTGAACTCGGCAATTGTTCCCAATCACTTTCTTGAGGCACGATACATGGAAAACTGGGTGGATTTTTGTTGTAGGTGGCAAAGCCAACTTGTAAGCCACTTCTCCAATGCGCTGAAGTACTTGGTATGGTCCATAGAATTTTGGAGAGAGCTTTTGACAACCCTTGTCTTTGAGTGATGTTTGCTTATATGGTTGCAGCCTCAAAAAGACCTGATCCCCTTCTTGAAATTGGCGCTCTGAGCGATGTTGGTCAGTCTGTTGCTTCATACAGTTCTGAGCTTGATGAAGATTCTCGCGCAGATGGGCAAGCATGGTTGCGCAGTGTTGTAGGAGTTGATCCATGGCTTGTACTTTGGAGCACCCCGTGAGATAAGAAATAGGGGAAGGCGGAAGTTGTCCATAGACTGCTTCATAGGGAGTCATTTTGGTGGTGGCATGATAGTTGGTGTTATACCACCATTCCGCCAGAGGTAACCACTGTACCCAAAGGTGTTGTTTTTCTGAAGTGAAACACCTAAGGTAGGTTTCTAGACATTTGTTGACGGCTTCGGTTTGACCATCTGTTCGTGGATGATATGAAGTACTGAGTTTGAGTTGAGTGCCTTGTATTCTGAAGAGCTCCTGCCAAAAATTACTGGTGAAGATTGGGTCGCGGTCGGACACAATAGAAGTGGGCATGCCATGCAATTTGAAGATCTGATCCATGAAAGTTTGAGCAACCAAATTGGGTGTGAATGGTTGGGGTAGGGCACAGAAATGAGCATACTTCGATAGTCGGTCCACAACCACCATGATGACTGACTTGTTCCCAGACTTTGGAAGACCTGTAATGAAATCCATGGAGACCTCCATCCAAATTGACGCCGGAATGGGCAATGGTTGTAATGTGCCTGGTGTGTTGACGATTTCCCCTTTGTGGCGTTGACAGACGTCACATTCTGCTACGAAAGTAAGGATGTCCTGTTTCATGCCGGCCCAAAAAAATGATCTTCTGGTGCGAGCATATGTCTTCTGAAAGCCCGAATGTCCTGCAATGGGAGATGAGTGCAATTCTGCCAAAATGCGACTTTTGAGGGTGGATGTTGGTGATATTACTACTCTGTCCTTGTAGCGAAGAATATCATTCTGCCACGAGTAGCCCTTGCTAGAATTAGGATCTACCTGCAATTGAGAAATGAGTTGGGAGAGCCCGGGATGTGAAAACCATTCCCTGCGAGCCTCTTCAATCCAGTCTGGAATGGGGAGGGAAATTGCGAGTAGAGTACTTTCCTCCTCAAATTGGCGTGACAATGCATCTGCTACCCTGTTGTCTTTCCCTTTCTTGTAAATGATCTCATAATCATATCCCAGCATTTTGGCTAACCATTTATTTTGTTGTGGGGAAGATAGGTGTTGCTCCAAAAAATATTAAAGACTGTGATGATCTGTGCGGATTTGGAAACGTCGCCCCAACAAGTAAGGTCGCCAGGTCTCGACTGCATGTAAGATGGCCATCATTTCCTTCTCGTAGGTAGATTGGCCCAGATTCCTCCCACTTAGTTGTTGGCTGGTGAAGGCCAATGGTCGCCCTTCCTGCATTAAGACCGCTCCAATACCTGTTCCCGAAGCATCAGATTCAATGACAAATGATTTGGTGAAGTCTGGTAGTGCTAAGACAGGAGTGGAACACATGGCTGTTTTGAGAGCTGTAAATGCCTGTTGTGCTTCTTCGTTCCAGAAGAAGGAATTTTTCTTTAGGAGTTGCGTTAGGGGCTTCGCTATGCGGCCATAGTTGCGGACAAATTTACGATAATAGCCTGTGAGACCCAAAAATCCTCTCAAGCTTTTCAAGGTCTTAGGTTGAGGCCATCCTTGCATTGCCTGGATCTTTTTTGGGTCCACCTTGACACCTTCACGCCCCATAATGTGGCCCAAATACTCAACTTCTTCCATGCCAAACGAACACTTAGACATCTTGACAAATAATTTATGCGTGCGGAGCAGTTGCAAGAGTAGATCTACATGCTGAAGATGTGCCGCCCAAGTGCCACTATAGATGAGGATGTCATCGAAGAAGACAAGGAGAAATTTTCTGAGATATGGTTTGAGGAGGTGATTCATAAGGCTCTGAAAAGTAGAGGGGGCATTACAGAGACCAAATGGCATGACCAGGAACTCATAATGGCCTTCATGAGTTCTGAAAGCTGTCTTGGGAATGTCGACTTCCTTCATGCGAATTTTGTGGTAGCCTGAGCGAAGATCCAACTTAGTGAAGAATTGAGCCCCATTGAGTTCGTCCAGCAAATCGTCAACCACTGGGATGGCAAATTTATCTTTGAATGTTAACTTATTGAGGGCCCTGAAGTCTGGACACATCCGCCACTCCCCATCTTTCTTGAGGACCATGACCACTGGAGATGAATAAGGACTAATGCTGGGACGAATGACACCTGCTTCCAACAATTCCTTGATGATTTTTTCTATTTAATTCTTTTGGGTGAACGAATATTTGTATGGCCGCACATTTCGGGGTTGGGCCCCGGGAACCAATGTGATGCTATGATCATGTTCCCCTCGTGAGGGTGGAAGCTCATGAGGCTTGTCAAAGACCGTCCGATGTTTATTTAAAATCTGTTTCATCTCAGGATGAATTGGCTGAGACATGGTGTCTACTACCTGGATGGCATTAAATTGAGCTACCACTCCATGATGGCCGTTTTTTAACATTTTTTCCATCCTATGCGAGCTGATGATAGAGGGGGCTCCCGCCTGTAGTCCACGGAGGGTATGTGTGGAGTTGTTCTGCTTAAAACTCATATATAACTCCTGGAAATCCATTGTGATTGGCCCAAGAGTGCGGAGCCATTCCGCGCCGAGGACAATGTCGCAACCTCCCATGTGTATTGCAATCATGTGGGTTTTCAATTGATAATCCCCCATTTGAATTTTGACATTTTCACAACGACCTTCACATTTCATTGTGCCCCCATCTGCAATCTGGACTTGGAAGTTAGAAACTGCTCGGACGAAACAATGTGCTGCTTCAACGATCTTTTGGTGGATGAAATTATGGGTACTTCCACTATCAATCAAGACTACTACTGGGCAATGTTTAAAAAAACCCCTGATTTTGAGAGTTTGCGGGGAAGAAATTCCTGCCAATGCATTTAGCGAAATAATTGGTTCATCAGATACAATCTCCTGTTGGTTATCTTCTTCGATCGCCTCCGGTTCCTCAAGTGGTGGATCTTCCTCGGTGGAGCTGTAGTCAGTGGCATCTATTTGAAAAAACTTGTGCTCTTTGCATTTATGACTTGGGGAATATTTTTCATCACAGTAGTAACATAGTCCTTGCTTCCTTCTTTCGGCCATTTCCGCAGGTGACACCTTTTGAATCTTAAGTGTCTGAGTCATATTGGGAGCCTGCGAGGGACGACCTTTAGCGGGGAAGTTGGGGCGGCTGGATTGGGCTGTTAATGCACGTTCCACCTTACGGGCTACCTGGAAAGCCTCTGTCCATGTGGGAGGGTGGTGGAGTAGAACTTGAGCTTTGATGGCTTCTTTAAGACCGCTGATAAAGCATTCCATGTAGAAATCATCTGTGAGACCCTTAGTGCGGAAGGCTAAGGCTTCAAAAGCAGTAATATATTCCTCCATTGTACCCGTCTGTCGGAGCTTAGTGAGACGCCCCAAAAAAGAGTCTTCCTGTTCAAAGCGACTGCGAAGAGTTTTGGAAAATTGGGCCCAATTCTCAAAATGTCCATTGCAACACTGATGCCATTCCTTCCATTGCCATCGTTCATTGTCCAAGTACATGGTGCCCACCATAAGCTTAGTCCCCTCATCTGTGATATGATTCAATTGGAAATACTACTCCATTTGTGCTAGCCATGCGGACGTGCGAGAACCGTCAAATTTCTGCATATCCAACTTGGGAGGTCACTGACTGGGTGGTGGATGGGAGTGCCAAACGTGAGGAGAGTGGCTAGACTCACCCTCATGGTATTCATGGCCATTATATGCCTCCTCGTGGGCTGGCTTCTTGCCCTTTGGGAATGCCTCCTATAACTGGTTACTTATTCCTTTAAGCTCAAGTTCTATGTGGTTACTCATTCCTTGAAGCTCAAGTTCGATCTTGTGCACCGCAGTTTGGAGGGAGTGCACATGGTTTTCAATTTTGTCGATCCTTTCATTGGCCATCGCTTGAGCGCGAGTTTCTACCATACACCAACCTGATGAAAAATTGGGACCGCCTAAAAATTTTTACTAAGAAATTGAATGGTACCACCTTGCTCAGCTCGTCGTCCTGATACTAATGGGCTAGGTCACCAATAAGCACCCCGGAAGATCTCAGACTTTTTTTTTTGGAAAACTCTTAACGGAGTTTTACTCCTTCCTGATCAATACTGCAGTCGCCAAATCCTCAAAATGTCAATGCCGCCAAAAGTCCTGTGAAAATTATATCTAGGTACAGGAACCCTTCACAACTACTCCGATCTGGTGGATCTGAGAGATCTGAATGGTGGAACAACTGCTGCTGCTGATCTGGAATATCCGATCTGGTGGATCTGAGAGATCTGAATGGTAGAACAACTGCTGCTACTGATCTGGAATAGATGATGTGTGATCCCCCGATAGAAAGGGAACTATGGTCTTGGGGAGTGTCAGGTGCTACAGATCGCAATATACATAAGGGTCTGACAGTAGTACTCGGCCCAATGTTTCAGGGCTCTAACTAAGGAGGATCGACCGTACCCTTAGCCGTACAACCCGACTACCCTATCGTACGGGCGAGTAATCTCTCCGAGTGCTGTTCTCGGTGTACTGTAGCCACAAGACGGTCGAAGGTTTATCTATGGCGAGGTTTCAAGGGAGCTAGGGGGCTTCCTATATACCCAGAGGGTACGTGGAAGACAGTGCGTGCGTAGTTCTGTCTAATGCGCTACTACTCGAAGGGGTACCCACAGGGGTTACAAGGGAGTCCAACAGACGTGACCACCTCTTGTATTTCCTACGTGCATGCCTCCCCAAATCCGCATGTTTATGCGCTTAACGACAGATCCCGTGGTTTAAAGACGCCGGAACACGTCTCTAGCAAAAAAAAAAATTTGTTAAAATTTGGAGATCCCACCGAGCCCTGGAAAGTGCTCTGATACCACTTGTTATGCTCTTAACCTGCAAAGCAATACCCAAGCGAAGAAAAGATACCGAGAACACAGAATATGCGAAGAAAAGATACCCAGAACACAGAATAGCAATGATTTTATTATTCAGAGAGAAATGTTCACAGGCCTCTTCAAGGGGGCAACCTCCAATAGAGCAGAGCTCGATTACAAAACAAGACACGATGCTCCTCGCAGGGAGTCTCTATCCTTTATATATGACTCATAAATGCAATACCAAGGGCCAATATTGTGGGTTTTATTAATACCATCTATCTAATACTACCGCCCATTTACCATCTATCTAATACTACCACCCATTTGCAACTAACTGTGGTCCCGTCATTAATTGCGAGTTAACCACTTACAAATATTAATATGGGCTTTATTGACTCTTGACTATGACGTGATCCCATGACATAAATAAGGGGGTTAGGGTGGGACCCTAACATAAGAACCTAATTCATAATTTCAAGGTTATGCACTTCCATCTCAAAGTAATTGGAACACACCCTTTCCTTGGAAACCTTGGCCATCTCAACCCCAAAACCAATCTTGGCAACAAGGTTGGTAAGGACCTTATTGGAGAAATACACACTATCCTCAATATCTTCGATACCCAACTCCATGTTATCCCTACCTTATACCTCCACCAGAACCACAACCTCAACCACATCCATCTCAAAGGTCCACTCCCACTCAACTGCCTATACCACCATTTCCAATCCCAAAGAACGAAGTAGCTTAGAACACTTATAATGTTGAGGTACAATACTTCCAAACAACTCCTCTTGATATGAATTGTATTCATCTTAGATTGAGAAGGGTATTGCAAAAAAAACATTCTCTTGATGTCATTGAAGAACAACATTCAAAAAAAGAAGATTCAAATGAGGAGACTAAAAAATCATGGATTGCATTTGACGGAGAGCATACATTAGAATAAAATATTGAGAAAGTTCCATTATGCTTACCATCATATCCTCTATGTTTTCAAGAGAATAATCAACAAAAAGAAGAAGATTTAAATTTCATGGAAGAAGAAGACATACAGGATGATCTAAATGAGCAAGTGAACCAAGGGCATCACAAATATATTAAAATATGGTTCCATATGATCATCAAGTTGCAACAACATGCTCTCCTTCAACAATTCCTAATCTCATCTCAATCAAAGAAGTTGATCTCTCACATGTTGGTATATCTTGAAGCACATCTTCCAAACCTGCATAAGGGTGTATTTGTATTCTTGGAATGTACATGGATCCATTGGAAGTATTACTATACTTGAAAGAGCATTTTTTTTCCAAGTAGGGTAGGATAGAAAAATAAAATTAAAAAAAAATAGAAAAAAAGAAAAAAAACGGGAAAAAAAAGTGAAAAAATAAAATCTCAGGTGAAAACCCCCTTTGAGGTGTCTAAGATTGGCTCATTGATTGAAAACCTACATGACACAGTCAATGAGTTGGAAAAAGGAGAAAAAATAATAAGATCATAGGCAAAAACCTCTTTTGAGGTGCCGAGGGAGACTTGCTAGTTGAAAACCTCACTGAGACAGCAAATAGGCCCAAAGAAAAAAGTTTTTCTTGTTCCAGTTGCATCTATGTGTTTCCATCCAATTACTCCTCCACCTGCATAAGGAAAAGAAACATGTTACCACCACAAAAAGAGAAAAAGAAACAAATGAGCAGTAAGGCAAGTAGAAAGTAAAAAAAAGTCAAGCTTGGGCTTCTCACCTTCTTTGAAAACTACTCAAGAAGAACCAAGGACATGTCAATACATCACCCTCATCCATTTGACATTTCCCATCATTCCCAATCCTTTCCCACTCATTTTCCTCGTTGTCCTGAAGTGTTACAGGAAAGTTTTGTGTTGCTAAAGGATTGAAAAAAACACAAGGCAGAAATTGTTTTGACCATATCTTAAAAATTGTGCATCCCTTGGCCGATTTATTTCATGGGGAGATGCATAAGGATGATGGTAACATGCTTAAGAAATTTCAGCAAATTATAGTGCATGCTTTTTGATAAATTGGCCACCATCACTTACAAACATTTTCCATTTTTCTTGAGATTCGTGCATCTATTGGCCAAGATTTTTTATGGAAAGATGCATAAGGATGATCCCAACATTCTAAATAAAATTCAGGTGAATCCAATCTGTCGTTTGAGAGATATGGATTAAACAAGTCTGCTACAAGATTGCTCTGTAGTGCTACAGGATTGACCAAAATTGCTACAGGATTGTCATCGACATAGAGAGAGGAGTCAAATATTATGTTTTCCTTGGGACAATTAAAAAAGAATTCTATCACATGTTGGGTTGTGTTATATTCTTTCCACACATAGCCCATGTAGTTAACCAGGGTGTTAGAGGGGGGACAGAGCCCCCCTTCGTTGCACCGATCGTGTAGCGGGGGGGTCATAGGGGGTTTGAGGTGTAGCCGTAACCCCACTTTATGGGGTCCGAGGTAGCGCCCTAGAAAATTTTGGTTTTGGACCCTATGTTATGTTGGGCGGACCCACTTATGGTTTTGTGCATGATTTCCGCACATGTGTTTTTGGACGTGATGCTTTTCAGTCCATGGTATTGGACGCGCTGGTTTTCAGTCCATGGTATTGGACGCGATGGTTTTCGGTCCATGGTATTGGATGCTTTGGCATGTATAAATATGTATTATAACATTGAAAGGAACATAATGAAAAATCAAGCTGGTAGTCCCGGTTTTGGGATCGAGGGGAAAATCTCTATGTATATGTGTTTTATGTGTTATGCTCTCGTATTATTTATTTTATGTGTTTTAGAATTCGTATGCAAGTAATTTATGTACAGGTTTAAAAACTACATTTGGTATCAGAGCAGTTTTGGCTTCAAGGGGATGCCTTTGTTGCTGGGGGGTTTCACTCAGGCCTATGGTAGACCCTGTTCAATGGGAGATCTATGAGATCGATTTTGGTGGTGAAAGAAGATTGTGAGCAGTGGAAAGATAGAGATCGATAAATTTAATGGTCAGAGTTTTGAGTTGTGGAAACTCAAGATGGAGGATCTGTTGGTGGATAAAGATCAGTGGATCGTGGTAGATCCGGGTACTAGACCAACGGGAGTGTCCGATGAAGAATGGAAGAAGTTGGATCAGAAGGAAAAGAGAAAAATACGATTGTGTGTCTCAGATTCAATACTGTTGAATGTATCAATGGAAGAAACGCGAAGGCTTTGTGGGACAAGTTAGGGACTTTGTACCAATCTAAGTCTCCGGTGAATAATACGTTCCTACGGAAAAAGCTGTATAACCTGAGGATGAAAGATGGAGCCTCAGTGACAGAGCATCTGTTGATATTAAAATTTTAGATGAAGATAAGTGAATCAGTTTGTTGTGTTCTCTACCAGATTCGTGGGATAGTCTAGTTATTGCAATAGGTAGTAATGCAACTGCCTTGCAGTTTGATGAAATAGTCTCAGTATTGCTGATAGAGGAGATGAGACAGAAAATTCTGGAGAGCCAGAATGGTGATGCCTTGTCTATACGAGGAAGGTCCCAAAACGGAAGCAAAAATAAGTCATCGAGTGGGAGATCTAAATCTCCAGGAAAACCTGTAAAGGTGGTGTGCTGGAAATGCAGAAAGGAAGGTCACTTCAAAAGGGACTGTAAATCTAAAGCTCCTGACAAAGGAAAGGGATCTGATGAGGCTCCTTCTACAGAGGCGAAAACCACCTCAGATGAAGGTGGGGATGTGTACTTGGCTTCTTCAAGTACACATGTAGATCATGATGCATGGTTGATTGACTCAGGTGCATCCTTTCACTTCACTCCCCATAGAGAGGGGTTCTACGAGTATGAGAAATATGATGGTCGTGATGTCTTCTTAGGGGATGATAGGAAGGCTAGAATCATTGGTCGTGGAAAGGTAAAGTTGAAGTTGCAAGGTGGAAAGGTTAGAACACTTCCAGGTGTTCTGCATATTCCTGCATTGGCTAGAAATCTAATTTCTGTAAACAAGCTGGATGATGCAGGTGTAAAAATAGTATTCGAGAAGGATACCTACAAAATGGTTCGGGGAGCACTGGTATTGATTGGGGGAGTTCGAATTGGAACTCTGTAAAAGCTGCAAGGTAGCACTTCTATTGATGGGTGCAACAGTTCTGTGGTTCCTGAAAGTGGAGCAGAAAATCTAGTGGTATTTGGAGAGAAGACCATGTTGTGGCACCAAAGGCTTGGACATATTGGAGAGAAGGGCCTTTGAATACTTCATGGTAAAGGTATGGTAAAAGGTATAAGTAATAGCTCTCTGGATTTTGATTTCTGTGAAATTGTGTATATTGGAAGCAGAAGCAGGTGAGTTTCCCCTCTGGTAGTAAGAGGGCGAAAAAAATATTAGAACTTGTGCATAGTGATGTGTTTGGACCTATGAAGTTTCCATCATTGGGTAAGTCTGTGTACTATGTATCATTTATAGATGACTTCTCAAGGAATACATGGATATATTTCCTTAATAAGAAATCTGAAGCCTTTGACAGGTTTAAACAATTTAAGGCTCTCGTGGAAAATCAGACAGAGAAGAAGATAAAGGTTCTACGGACAAATAATGGTGGAGAGTTTTGCAGCAAGGAATTTGAAGAATTCTATAAGAAGTGTGGTATAGCACGACAGAAGACTACTCCATATACACCTCAGCAAAATGGAGTTGTAGAAAGAATGAATAAGACATTGATGGAAAGGGCAAGAAGCATGCTCAGTGGTGCCGGGTTAGGATAGGAATTCTGGGCAGAGGCGGTGGATACTGCATGTTACCTGGTCAGTAGGTCACCTTCATCAGCGTTGGAGGATAAGATTCCACAAGAGGTATGAACTAGTAAGAAACCCTCTCTTTCACATATGAGGGTATTTGGATGTGATGCATATGTACATGTTCCAAAGGAGAAACGAACCAAGTTGGATAGTAAATCTGAAAAGTGCATCTTTATTGGGTATAAGAATGTTTTAAAGGGTTATAAGCTTTGGAACTTAGTCACACGGAAGGTTGTGTACAACTTAGATGTGGTGTTTAGAGAGGTAAAAGATGTTATTAAACATGAAGTCCAACCAAATGAACCTGAGAAGATAGAGTTTGAGCTTAAGGAGGAAGAATCAGACTCTACAGCAGAGGAGGAATCAGAAGATGAAGAGCCACAAAATCTGAGTGTGAGAAGATTAGTTCGAGAAAGACGGCAGCCAGAAAGGTATAGTCCATCTACTTTCTGTTCAAATTTTGCTTTATCTATTACTAACGATGATCCTAGAACTGTGAAGGAAGCAGTAGATTCAGAGGATGGCAAACTCTGGAAAGAGGCCATGGTTGATGAAATGGCATCTTTGCACAAAAATGGGGCTTGGGATCTGGTGGAGTTTCCGGCTGGAAGGAAACCCATTGGCAACAAATGGGTGTTTAAGAAGAAGACAAATGCAGAAGGAAGGGTGGAGAAATTCAAAGCTTGGTTGGTAGCAAAAGGTTATTCCCAGGTGCGGGGAATTGATTTTGGTGATATTTTTTCTCCTGTTGCCAAGGTAACTTCTATTAGATTACTTTTATCTGTTGGTGTTGCTTTTGATTTTGAGGTAGAACTAATGGATGCGAAGACAACATTTCTTCACGGGGATTTGGAAGAGGAAATATACATGAAGCAACGTGAAGGCTTTGCGGTGAATGGTAAGAAAGAATTGGTATGCAAGTTAAAGAAGTCTTTGTATGGCTTAAAACAGTCACCAAGGATGTGGTATCAGAAATTTGATACATTTATACGGGGACTTGGCTTCACCAGAAGCAAAGCAGATCAGTGTGTGTATTTTAAATTAATTGGTGACCGTGTTATTTATCTGGTCTTGTATGTGGATGATATGTTGTTGGTTGGAAATGACAAAGAAATTATACAGGATTTGAAGACCCAGTTGTCCTCCAAATTCGACATGAAAGATCTTGGTGCTGCAAACTATATTTTGGGCATGGAAATTAAAAGAGATCGGGCAAAGAGGAAGCTCTAGTTAAACCAGAGGAAGTATGTCGAGACAATACTCCAAAGGTTTAATAAGCAAGATAGTAAACCGGTGAAGGTTCCTATTCCTGTAGGTGTGAGGTTATCTGCTGAACAGTGCCTCAAGACACAAGAAGAGGAAGAGGACATGTCCCATGTTCCATATGCAAGTGCAGTTGATAGCTTGATGTATGCAATAGTCTGTACTAGACCAGACATTGCACATGCAGTCGGAGTATTGAGCAGGTTTATTTCAAAACCAGTGAAGGAGCATTGGACAGAAGTGAAGCGGATTTTCAGGTATTTGTGTGGTACTAGTGATTATGGTTTTTGCTACCAAGGAAGGTCTGGATTGGATAGAATGTTGGATATTCATGGCTTTGTTGATGCAGACTAGGCTGGAGATCTGGATCAAAGAAGATCTACAAGTGGGTATGTGTTTAACCTATTTGGAGGTGCAGTCAGTTGGATGAGTAAGAAACAATTTGTAGTGGCCTATCAACTACAGGGGTAGAATACATGGCAGCCACTCATGCAAGCAAGGAAGAAGTTTGGTTGCAGAGATTGTGTTCAAGTATGGGGTTAGTATAGGGAGCTATAAGGATAGACTGTGATAGCTAAAGTGAAATTTTCTTGGCAAAGAACCTCACATATCATTCAAAGACAAAGTACATTGATGTTCAGTATCACTTTGTGAGGGATATGATAGAAGAAAAAAAGGTGTTGTTGGTAAAGCTAGACACTTTGAAGAATACTGCAGATGCATTGACAAAATATGTGAGCTCTGAGAGTTTTTTTTTGTGTAGAGAGACAACGGGAATTTCAGGGTTGGAAAAATGACTAAGCTCTCTTGTGGTCCCCTGTGGAATGAAAACAACAAGTGGGATAATGTTGGGTTGTGTTATATTCTTTCCACGACTAGCCCATGTAGTTAACCGGGGGGTTAAAGGGGGGACGGAGCCCCCCTTCGTTGCGCCGATTGTGTAGCATGGGGGGTCACAGGGGGTTTTAAGTGTACCGATAACCCCACATTATGGGGTCCGGGGCAGCGCCCCAGAAAATTTTGGTTTTGGACCATATGTTAGGTTGGGCAGACCCACCTATGGTTTTGTGCATGATTTTCACTCATGTTTTTTTGGATGCGATGGTTTTCGGTCCATGGTATTGGATGCTTCGGCATGTATAAATATGTATTATAACATTGAAAGGAACATAATGAAAAATCAAGTTGGTAGTCCCGGTTTTGGGATCCAGGGGAAAATCTCTGTATATATGTGTTTTATGTGTTATGCTCTCGTATTATTTATTTTATGTGTTTTAGAATTCGTATGCAAGTAATTTCTGTACGGGGTTAAAACCTACATCACACCTCTATCATCGATCCTCATGGAATTTAGTCCCTTCTCCATTCAAAAATTCATCTCTGTCCATGAAAAACCCATTTTCACCCTTCTTCCATATTTTTCACCACCACCAAGGTTTCCAGTCCCTATCCATGAGCTCACCATGAATTATCAAAGCTTATGAATGCATTTCATGAAGATTAATATGGTCGTGGAGGGGCTTGTGTGACTTCTATAGGAAATAATCCAATACTATAGCAACCTACATAAACCCTACAAAACCATAGTTGGATGCACTTGACTGCACCAAAATGAATACTTAGACATCTTGAAACATAAAAGGAACATTTTTGTGATCTTGGTCGGCCACACAACTCTTGAGGAGCTGCTACAGGGTCACTATTCATCTCCAACAACAACAGATTGATCCACCATTTGAAGAACTTGCATCAATAGACTTCACTCAGTCATGCACCTATCAGAAATATATACAAAACTATTTTGTTCAAAATAAGGACTAAATCATGGAGCAACGAGCATAAGAAGATGAAACCTCAAGAACAAAACAACATACAAACATCAAGTGATTAACACATCAACTTCATAGCCACCAAAGGCAACTTCAACATTCATATCAATAGCCTCAATATCACCTAAAAAAACACATCAATGGTAAGGCCCAGGTAGGAAATCCTCAAAACTTCTCCTATAAACTTATTTTAGCTCAAAAAAACCATTACAAGTGTATCAAGGAAAAGGTTTTTTATAGCCAAAATTAGTAGTAGAGAAACCTTGAATTCATCTAGCAGTTAACTTTTCTTTTCCACCAAGACGTCCACATGTGTCGGAGAGGAACAAGACAAAAGTGAAAAAGAATTGAGAAACTGAGTTGTTATCATTTAATCACGAGAGAGGACAAGGAGTAAAAAGGGGTAGGTGGGGAAAACTTAATTAACTCAAAGACTCTGAGTTTATTTTGCATGTAATGAAAAAAGAAAAACAAAAGAAAAAAAGGTGGACCCACCACCTCTTAGCATGGAAAGGTTAGCTGCTATAGGATTCAGGTTGTTTGCTATAGGATTAGAATAGGTCGCTACAAGATCAGAACAAACTACTACAGGATTAAGACAATACGCTATAGGATGTAGTGTTGGCTTAGGGGGTCCTGACCCAAGTTCATAGTTAGTTGCGCCAACCAACAAATCCCTACATTGTTGGCCCTTTCAGTAACAACTCGCGTAGCGTAGGCTGCAGTCTCACCCGAAGCAGTATGGGGGGATGCAAGAACCAAGTTTCTTCATCCAAATAGTATTGTGATGTCTTCCAGTGCCTCAGATCTTCCTTTGCGCAGATCGATACACTCTTAGGGCTCAATGTTGCAACTCTGTCAAAATGGTCTTTAGACCTTCGTGAAGGTCTATGATCAATCTTTGCGGACCTCTAGTAATCGATCTATCTACTTATGCGCATCAGAGAGCGATCCTAAATTATGGTTCACGAAGATTTACTTAAGCTACTAGTAAACATCATATAATTCATCAGAGTCTTTGCAAATTTACTTAAACATGCATTGTGTACATCATTAACAGTTATTCAACAAAATCACACAATATTTAATCAATATTCTATAAAACACATTATTCATAGACATCATATAGCATTAATGAAAACATAGATAAAACAGATATACACAAGAATTATTTGGTAACTATCTTTATTGATCTTCAATTCAAGATTACAGACTCAAAACTACCCTGCGCACTCATCTGCAAGGGTCCACGCACTTAGCTGCGGGCTCTACCTAGGCCTCTACACACTCAACTGTAGAGCCTTTCTTCTCCTATTTGACCTACTTCTCTCCACTATCACTTCTCAGCCATCATCAATTACTATCAAAAAAAATATCTTAGACTCTCTAAGACACATCTATTTATAGCCTTTTTCATGCAATGCCATAGTTTGCGGACCATGGGTTGATCTCAAAACCGACTCATACTTTACATAAAACAAGGGGCTAAACCCCTTTGACTCCTAATCATCTACGTGCTCCACATCCATAAATCGTGGAGACTTTACATTAATTACAAAAATGTACCAAAACTTGGGTTATCTTAACCCCAAAACTGACTCAGGGGACCCCATCCCAAGAGGCCCCCAACACAAATATCGTGACTCGCCCTTGAGTCACTCATCTGGAATTGTGATCTTACCGCGAAGATCACCGAGCTCCACCTGGATTACTACATCTTCGAAAACGCCCTGCATTGCTGCCTTCTTGACTTCCTCAACCAATTTTTTTGTAGCTAGTCCTTCGACTGCCATCCTCATCGTTAGTTATTTCTTCTACAACCCTTTAAGCTTATCCCGGATGGTAGTTGTGACTTGATTTATCGACACCACAGATCCAATCCTTTGTTTCCAACACTGTAAAACTTATTTCTTCATAATAAACCCTCCTCATATATTTTCCCATCGCCAAGTGTGGGAACTTAGCGTGATCCGTGAGGTCCCAATCCTCCATTTTTAACAATGGAACCCTTGCGAGCCTAGGGCCTTCAAAAGGGACCTACTTGCTCAGGTAGAAGGGGTGTGGATATTGTAAATTTCTCAACATCCAGGTCCTTTGTGACTTTTTATTTTCCCTTTTGCGGAGGGATATACTTGGGTAGCCTTATTATGGGTTCTGCTCCTTCAGCATCAATATCCTCTGCCCCCTAGGCTCCTTTCGCCTCCAGGTCCACTACTTTCATTAGATGCTTATCTTTCCTCTGCGTTTGTGTCATGGTATGCTTCCTTGGGGATGCGCATACCTGCATCGAATTTTTCAGCTTTTCCTTTGCTGTAGGTTGCTTCTTTTTCATGGTAGGTTGTTTGTATTTTTCCATGGTCTGTTTCGACCTAGGCGACCTCATCGTCGTGGGCACCGTAGTTGTAGCTTGTACAATTGATACTTCTAGTCATGGTGCATCGAACACAGCTACCTCTGAAATCAGGTCATCGACAGCATTTGTAGCAGTCATTCTCTCTAAAAAGAACTCGCAGGTTTCAAGAGAAATGTTTGTGTGTGACAGGAATTCTTCCCAAAATGCTCAGCTCATAGGCAACAGACAGTGAAATTCAGAAGCAATTCTGAGAGAGCAAAGTGTTCTCTGTTGGATGGGAACGCGTAATTTATAGGGAGTTTTGAATTCAAATCCCACCGTTGCCCCCAAATTCTGATAATAAATGTTGTCTTGGTGGCAAATCTTCAAATATTTTTGCCTTAAATGTTGCCATCTCACTCCTCTTAATCGTCTTCTGGCCATCAAGTCATGAACAGTGACTCCAACGATCACTTTTTGTTTTGCTGCGTGGCACTTCCCTCCATGGCATAGCTTCCTGCACCCAGCTTCATAGGTTGCAACTTCGTCACTTTCCGTGTAGCCTACTTGTTGCGTTGTCCTCCAAACCTGGCAGTGTGGTTTATAGTCCCGCGCTCCCTTGCAACTGCTTGGAGAACTAAGACTATCATACTGCCATATAGTCATGATGTAGGATCCCCTGTATACAACTTCAATCTTCTCCCATTCACTCTTCCTGGGAAAGGTTCCCCATTAAGCTCCGCAAACTGAACTGCGCCTCCATCTGTAATTTCCTTGATAATATATTGTCCTAGCTAATGCATCTAGAATTTCCCCAGAAACTAAGTGAATTTACTATCATATAACAAGAAAAGATCGTTTACGTTGAAAATGTGTAGCTTGATATGGCGATCATGCCAAGATTTTTCGCGTTCCTTCTGTACTTGTTGATGAAATCCTGCCAAAAATTGGTCCTCTTCGAGCTCCATCAGTTGCATGAGCCGTTCCTCTAAGGCCTCGCGATCCATCATACTTGTGAGATATTTTATGCGCATACTAGGCACAATATACTCCATTGGCATTACAACTTGGATCCCATATACCAATCTGAACGAGGTTTTCCCTGTCAGCTTCTTACAAGTAGTCTTATAAGCCCATAGTACTGCAGGTACACACACATCCCAGTCATTTCATTGCGCATTGCAAATATTCATCAGTGCGTTCTCCAAAATATTATTAAAGGCTTTAACAATTCCATTAACCGGTGAGTGATATGGTGCACTCTTCTGATGGTAGACCTGGAATTGTTCAGTCAGGGCATTGATCATTTCATTCAAAAAGTGTGTACCTTTGTCACTCAGTAACACTTTTGGGCAGCTGAATCTAGTTAAGACATATTAAAAAAAAACTTAGATGTCGTAGCCCCTATACAATCCTTAATCGGTTGTGCTTCTGCCCATCTGGTTAGATATTCTGTTGCGGTGATGATATATCGTGCACCTGTTTTATTTCCTGGGGGTTGAATTGGTCGAACAAAATCAATCGCCCATTTCTCAAATGGTTGCAAAGATACTTGAGGATGCAATGGTGTCCCCATTCTCTGACATGCATCGCATGCCTTACAGTACATCTTGGAATCCTTATGCAAGGTAGGCCACCATAGACTTGCACGCAAAATATTTTGCGTAGTTGCCTTGCTTGCATAATGACCTCCCGCAGCTCCCCCATGGGCTTCAACAAGAATTATATCCCGTTCAAAATCCATCACATATCTTTGCAATATTTCATCGGCACCCATCTTATACAAATGTCCCACAATAACTGAAAAAGCAGCAACGCACACTACTAATTCCTTCTTTTTCTAACTTGTATATCCTTCTGGCGTCATTCCCGTAGTCAAGAAGTGAATAATATCAACAAAATGATTATCTGCTATGCACACTACAAAGAGTTGCGCATCTGGTAACCCTTCATCCAGATTATTAGGCTCCTCTCCTGTTTCAATCTGTGACAGATGGTCAGGTCCCACATTTAACCTCCCTGGCTTCACAATGACTTCAAAGTCATACTCTTGAAATAATAGCAACCATCTACAGATCTTCACCCTCAACACAGGGTTATTGACCATGTACTTCAAGGTAGAATGATTTGCATACATTTTGAAATGCCCTCCTAATAGATAGTGCGTGATTTTTTGCAGCGCGTACACCGTGGCCAATCCTTCGCACTCAGTTGTTGAATAAATCTTCTTGGCCTTCGATAATTTCCTACTCATGAAGGCTATAGGATGGTCTATTTATCCTTCACCTGCTTGTGTTAGCACTGCACCCGACAGAATGCAAGAGGCATCCATATGTACATGAAACTCCTTTTTCCAATTAGGGAATACCAAGATCGATGCGATGACCATCTTTTCTTTCAATACATCTAAGTTGTGCTAACATTCTTCATCCCAACAAAATGTTGCGTCCTTCTTCAGTAGTTTCTCCATGGGCACAGTAATTTGAGCATATGCTTTGATAAATTTTCTATAATATCCTGTATGTCCCAGTGTCGTGTGCAGCTGCTTAACGTTCCTCGGGGCCTCCAGATTCACTATCACCACAATCTTTGCAGGGTCCACCATCAACCCTTTCTTGCACACCATGTGACCTAGCAAGATTCCAAAGGGAACACAGAATATACATTTCTTTAAGTTCAACGCAATCTGGTATCTATGACACGTATCCAACATCAGGCGCATACTTTCTACATGGTGTTTTACTAATTCGAACACCGTCCAGTCATCAAACAACACTTCCATGAACTTATGAATGAAATCCTTGAATGTTGTGATGACTATGCGAGAAAATATCGCAGGCGCATTCTTGAGTCAAAACAGAATCACAGTGTACTGAAAACAAACCCACTCCATCGCGAAGGTCATTTTGCTCCTATCCTCAGGTGTGATATTAATATGATGATACCTAGAGAACCCATTAGTGAAGGAATAGGCCTCCTTCCCTCCAACATTGTCTAATACGTCATTGCTAAATGGCGTTGGGAATGGGTCATGGACACATGCTTCATTAATCTTCCGCAGATCTATGCAAATCCTTATCTCACCCTTTTGTTTCTTCTCTTGAACCACCATCAGGCTCACTCAATCAGATTCTTCAGCCAGTTCTATGATGTCTGCTTCCAACATCTTATCCAACTCTAGGTGAACCTTTTCCTTATATTTAGGATTAAGGCAATACGACCTCTATTTAATAGGCTTCACGTCTGACTTCAATGTGATCTTCATAACGCCCAAATCTCAAATTATGCCCTTCAAATCCGAAAACTTGGTAGGGAAGAGATCTTGATATTCGTGGAGTAACTTAGCAACTTTACCCACAGTAGATTCGTTCCAATAATCTCCAATCTTTGTAAACTTTGGTTCTGCTTCAATGCCAATATTTACTTGCTTTGTCTTCAACGATGCAGTGATGTCCAGGTTGTCTATTTGTGGGCCCTCGACTTCGTGATGCCCCTCTACCTCTGAAATATTAATGTTTCTTGGGTCTTCATCGTCCTCTTCAGAAATCACATTATAACATTCCAACACATGGCGCAGCTAGGTGCTCCAGTCTAGTTGGATCCATTCAATAGGTTCTTGCAGTGTTTTGAAGATAATTACCTTAATATCCTATAGTCCTTCATTAATACTTGCGAAGTTGTCTTCAAGGCCAAAGGTTAATAAGAATCCTTCCCTCAATATATCCCACTCTAGAGTGCCATGTTGGAGCTCCGTTTCCAGATATCAGTTCATGGGAATAGTATCCAAAGTACGGCAAAATATGTGTACCCAACCTGGATGCGGTTCTGTCCCCCATGCTTTAGTCCATTTCACTAGGTGATCAAGTAGATCATCCTTCCCATTATATTTCTCAGTCAATCGAGTGTTAGGACACCCAAACCGTAATCTCATCATTCTTCTATAATCTCGCCATTCATCAAAACTATCTTTATGTGCACCCCACCATCGTGTAGGCGTAGCACGTAGGGCCAAGTCTAATGCTTGGAAGTAGTGATCCTCAAGGACTTCGCGCTCAAATTCATCCAAAAACTTATGTACGTCAGTTAAACCATCATAATAGGGTAGTTTACTTACCTCCGACGAAACACACTGTAGCAACTTCGTCATCATATTTCATTTCAGTGTGGATACTTCATGCAAACAGTTCTGCCAATGCTCCAACTCTTCATCTAAATCAGAAGTACAATAACTTTCCCGATCCCATGCAATCCATCCATCTGCCTTCGGATTGATCCAGTCTTGGTCTCGTGCTGTTATTTTGTAGATTTGATCCAGTTCATCCTCACTTTCTTCATAATCGTGGACTGGTTCAGTATAGTGCGCTCCTTCTGTAGGGTCCAATGGTACTACAACCTGAAGAAATTTCCTTTCAAACGACATTGTCCTCTTGTTCAGATTGATAACCCCATTCTTATCAATGGCCCAGTAAATTCCCATGAGCGTGGGGTATGAATTACTGTCATCAACGATCTAGATAACCTCAAATTCATCCATCATGCTTGCACCTTCTATATCTACTGTTACTCCATATAATCATCCCATGGGGATGATTTTCTATTGGTTCGCCATTCTGAGCTGAAATGGAGACCACTACAGTGCAGGTCCCCTCATTCTTTCCCATGTTTGTTTTGGAAAAATGTTCACATCAGACCCTAGATCCAAAATGGCCTAGTCCATCTCATAATAACCTATCTGCATGGTGATCCTCATCTCGTGCCCCTTTCTTGCCTTATGTTTTCCAATTTTTCTGACCATCCAGTGTCCATCATGGACCTTCTCCTTGCTGATGTATTTGTTTATTAATTCCTACAGGCCTTCGACCAATTTTCCATCGCACAACAACTTTATGCAGGTCTCCGAAAATTTAGTAAGCACAGAGGGATCAACCTTTGCAGGCATGCTGGTTTCTTGCACCTTTTCCTAGCTTCCTGAGGTGGAGGCCTCAACGAGGCTTTTCTTGGCTTCCATGAAGGTTTCCTTAGCGCAATTCAGATCAAAACCAACTTCCTTCTATGGGGATTTGTGGACCCATCCATCCTCTTCAAGTTGTTTTCCTTTTTCATCGCCAGTCATTATTCCACTCCTCAGCACTATATTCACACTTTGATCTTCCTCACGGGCTCAACTCTCATCATCTGTAAGTTCTACGTAGGTCGCTGAGGTTGTGCTTTCTTCTCTTGAATTTTAGCTATCAATAGCGAGCATTCTTCTATAGTATGGTCAAACTAGCTGCAGTATTGACATGACGGGTGTGTCTGATTCTGACACTCTCGTGCGTAGTGCCCTAACTATCTGCAGTTGTAGCAGATGATCTGAACACAACCTCTACCAGTCCCTCCTCCTCCGCAGCCCTGTCCTCGTCCCTGATAACCTCTGCATGCTCCTCTAGCACCTTGATCTAGAGGCCAAGTTTTTGCTTGCATTCGGTATGTAGGTGTTCTTTCCATCATCAGCTCATAGCTGTGACAGTGGCGGTCATCGTGGCCCACCTATTTGTAGAAGTTCCTGTACAACTGCTGGGATGTGTGGAATTTTTTTTGAAGTAAATGACAATTATCTGCCGCATGTTTTCCAACAACCTAACAAATAGTGCACCATAGCGTAGCCCCCACGCTCGGCACTGCTAGAGATTTTGGCTTTAGGGGAATTGGTCCCCCTCATGTAATATAATTCGAGTACAAGGGATAGTGGTCTTTATCGTGCCCCTTGCTTTTGCACTTCAAACACCAGAATTTTGCGTGCACCTTTGGTTTAGTCTCCTTGTCTTTCTTCAAGCTCTACAATTCTAAGTGTAAGCTCTATAACTGAGAGTGGATATGTTGTACCCCCAAGGTCGCATCTTGAATAGGCATTGCATACAACTTCAGTGCAATTTCCAAGGCTTCTACCTGTGTTCCTATCTTTTGTTGTGACAAATAAATTCTCAGGTGGGGTAGAAGCAAAGCTATAAACCACTTGCGATTTTGACTATCTATGAGCTACATGTTAGCTTCTCAAATTTGACACTTCAACCTTTTATCTAATTCCCAAGGTGTCTTGTCAAACCTCATCATGATTTCCTTGAATCCAATTACTAACTGTGAGTCAGACTTAGGCTTACTAAACTCCTTCTTAAGGTTGCCTTAGTCTCTACTAGCAATGCACGGGGATTATCAGAACAATACTTAATATACCAAGTTAGCACACAATCTTGCAAAGCGGTAACCAACTGTGCCTTATTAATATTATCATCAGTAATTTGTTGTGCTGTCCACACAACATTTGCAACAAACCAAAACTGCTCTATATCTTCACTTCTGATGCCCTTGAAAATCGACAGCTTCATTGTGGTCACCATGTTGGATGGTGGAGGTGGAGGTGGAGGTGTGGGCAGAGGTGTATGCAGTGGAGGTGGAGGTGAAGACAGAGTGGATGAATGGCGTATTTGCAGAAAACCCTGTGTTATTAGCTAGACAACACTTCGTGAAGAAACTTGCACCACTCCTTCATCATCGCTTAAATGAGGGCCGATTAACAGACTATATTTTGGACCTGATCTTTCTCTATCTCTAAAGAGTATTCTGCTTTGCATAGCTCTGAACATCAAGGCAATAGCATAACAAGTTTTTAACATACCAACATTTTAATCCAAGTATTCAACGATATTAAATACTTACCTCGCGGTCCTTTGAAAAATTGTCGCTCTGCTTCGCTGTAGCTAACTGAGGCATCAACTGCAAATTCTGTAACAAATCCTCCTAGAATTCGATCAAGCCAATGATCAACAACCCGCATGATCTTGTTTTCAGAGGCTTCTAATCATCACACTAGTTATGGAGTCCACACTATAGGACTATCGAGCTTCCACCTTCCTTGATTGTCTGTAAATTAAGTTACTCGCTTGTACAATTCAATGGGAAAAGTGCAGAAGAATATCTCGTGTATCTCTATATACAGATACATGTTCAAACACTCTTCTTTTGACAGGCACGGATTCCTATTTTCTTGCGCCGTGAACTCGTGAATATTCTGATCTAACCACTTTTCAAATTCCTTCTTGGTCAGGTTCCAATGATGCGACATCACACATCTCTTTCAAGCAGATCCTGGTCCTAGAAATGAAACCACTTGTTGGCTTAGGGGGTCTTGACCCAGGTTCAGAGTTAGTTGTACCAACCAACAAATCCCTACATTACTAGCTCTTTCAGTAATAACCCATGTAGCGCATGCTACAGTCTCACCTGAAGCAGTATGGGGGGACGCAAGAACCAAGTTTCTCCATCCTGAGACTAGTGTGATATCTTCCAGCACCTCAGATCTACCTTTGCGTAGATCGATACACTCCTGGGGCTCACTTCTACAACTCTGTCAAAATGGTCTTTAGACCTTCGCGAAGGTCTATGATTAGTCTTTACGGACCTCTAATAGTCGATCTATCTATTTACGTGCATCAGAGAGCAGTCCTAAATTAGGGTTCAATATTTACTTAAGTTAATAGTAAACATCAGAGAATTCATCAGAGTCGTTGTGAAATTACTTAAACATGCATTGTGTACATCATTAACAGTTATTCAATAGAATCGCGCAATATTCAATCAATATTATATAAAACACATTATTCATAGACAACATATAGCATTAATGAAAAGAGAGATAAAACAAATATACAAAATAATTCTTCGGTAACTGTCTTTATTGATCTTCAATTCAGGATTACAGACTCAAACCTACCATGCGCACTCAGCTACAAACTCTACCTAGGCCTCTGCGCACTCAGCTACATATCCTTTCTTCTCCTATCTAACCCACTTCTCTTAGCTATCACTTCTCATCCATCATCAATTACCATAAAAAACATATCTTAGACTCTCTAAGACACATCTATTTATAGCCTTTTTCATATAATGCCATGGTTTGTGGACCATGGGTGGATCTCATACTTTACATAAAAAAAGGGGCTAAACCCCTTTGACTCCTAATCATCTACGTGCTCCTTATCCACAAATCGCGGAGACTTTACATTAATTACAAAAATGTACCAAATTTTGGGTTATCTTAACCCCAAAACTGACCCAAGGGACCCCAACCCAACATGTAGACAAATTGCTATAAGAAGGCCAATTTCACCTATAACAACCATCAGAGCCTCAATATGCAAGGAAATATTAAGAGGAAATGTAAGTAAAGTTTCCTCCTCTCCAAAATTTGGCATAAGTCTTCAAAAACACCTTATTCATTAAAAAAAGCACTTTGCAAATTTACAATGTGAATTCCAATAAGAAAAACATTTGGATTTGATGAGCATGGTGTGATGAATAAGGCAAGGGTGCAAGTTGAAATTTTTCTTTCCTCAACTTGGAGACAATACAGTCAATTTTTTTCTCCTAGGTGGGGTTCCATGAAAAATTAAAGGGGGCATGACGATGAACTTGCATTGGAATTTACAGTCAACCTAAGGAATCCAAATGACCAAGAGTTTTGGAAATACTTTTGAATGAACGTGATATCAACAGGACTACCATTTTACCTACAAGAGTGCATTAGGACAAAGAATCTAGACATGAGGAAATGAGTGCGAAGAATTCCTTCTAAGATGGCATAAGGGATGTGAAAATGTTAGAGCAGCATGTAGAAAAATAGTTAAAAAAGCATGAGGAGCATGAAATGGAGCAACAAACAAAACAATAAAGCAAGGAAGACGAGTAGGTTGCTCACAGGATGAACAATAGTTTCAATAGGGGGGTATGATGGGCCTCCAAGTTAGAAACAAATTGGGGCCCATCTAACATTTCTTATGTGCATAAAGTCGATATTAAATCTCTCCTTCTACACTTAATAATGCTTTTTGTAGCTTTAATAGGTTCTTAGGAAGGTTTAGAGATAATTGCATATTATGCAAAAATATTATTTATTTTTGCATAATATTGAGGGAATATTGAGTAAATTCTCAATGAGATAATATAGGGACTTGCTCCATACTACAGGATGGACCAAGATTGGATAATAAATGAACAAGATATTACGAAATTATTTTATAGATTTTGGAGCTCCAGTGATTGAGAAAATCTAGGAATGTGCTCCTTCGCATTTAATGGAGATTCCCATTGTTGGGAACTAGATCCACTTTTTGAGGGTTTTTGGAGGGGAAATATGCCTCTTTTCAAGGAAGATGCTTCCCCATCAATTTGTATGAGTACCAATTCGAATTTTCCTCTAGGGCCATGTATTCCTTAGTCTTCTTATGAAGTGAACTTGTTATTTAGCAATTTTACTTTCATTTCCAACATGGATGTACTTGGATTGATTCAAATAATGAAGTTTGGTGCTATTTTTAGCTTCTAAAGCTTGGCTTCCTTGATAGGAATCTGAGTATCCTTGGGTTTGGCCATCTCAGGAGCCTTAGAGCCCTGTTGTACAATTTGTTTTATTTTCTTTGAATGTCTTTTTCACTTGCATCCCTTATTTCTGCATTTAGTGTTCATGTTTCCTTTGTTGTAGGTTATATTGGTTAAATGACTGAAGTGAGATATTTTGTAGGTTATTTACAGAGTTAAAATCACGATGCATCCTTATAACAACTATAAAAATTCATATTCATCATTGAGCTACTTGGATTGGTTTACCAGTTCATAATCCTAGAATTTCTTGAAGTTTCTTGTAGCAAAATAGTAGCAATTTTCTGAAATTTTTTAGAACATGTTAATGAGAATATTTCAAATTTATTCCACTTTTATCGATCCATAAAAAAAATCAAGTTAATAAAAAAATTACTGTCAGACCAGGAGTAACTCCAGACTTGGCAGAAAAACTGATTCGTTTATTTCATTAGGTAGCTATTGTTATATACATGAATGTGATTGATCAGTTCATCTTCTTGATGATTGTTCACATTCCACATTCATCCAATCGCAGAGGATTAGGTGTCAACATTCCCCCCCTTAATCTGAAGGGATGTTGGTGAGTCCAAGCATCATTCTGAATCTTTCAAGCTTTTCTCTTCCAAGTGCTTTGGTGAAGATGTCTGCAATTTGCTCATTTGTGGAACAATGACGAAGATGGATTGTTTTGGCCTCAACATGATGTCGGATCAGATGATATTTAGTATTGATGTGCTTTGTACGATCATGGAACTTTGGGTTCTTGGCCAAGTTTATTGCAGAGGTGTTGTCAATCATGAGTGGAGTTGATTGTACTTGTTTTACCTGCAAATCTTCAAGAATTTTCCTCAGCCACACAATTTCTTTCGTTGCTTCAGCTGCTGCCACGTATTCTGCTTCTGTTGTGGAATCTACTGGAACTGATTGTTTGTGTGATCTCCAAGAGACAGCTCCTGATCCAAGACTCATAGCATATCCTGAAGTAGATACTCCAGTTTCTTTGTCTCCATCGAAGTCTGAATCAGAGTATCCAATCAAGCTGAAGTCGTCCACCTGTGTATACTTGATTCCAAGGTCTTGAGTTCCCTTCAAGTACCTTAGAACTCTTTTTTCAGCAGACCAATGTCCCTCACAAGGCTTTTGCATGAACCTGGGGAGGATTCCAACAGTAAATGAAATGTCTGGTCTGGTAGTAGTGAGGTAGATGAGACTTCCCACAAGCTGTCTATACTTTGTTGCATCCTCAAATTCCTTTCCTTCAATAGATGTGAGCTTTAAGTTTTGTTCCATTGGAGTAGAAAGAGGATTGCACTCTGTCATGCCAAATCTGTTTAACAAATCTCCAATGTATTTCTTTTGAGAAAGAAATATGGATTTTGGATGTTGGGTTACTTCAATGCCAAGATAGTAATGAACATAGCCCAAATCAGTCATTTCAAAACTTTTTTCTAATTCTTTCTTTATGGATGCAATATAGCTTTCATTGTTCCCTGTCATTAAAATATCATCTACATATACCACAAGATATACAACTGTTTTGCCAACTTTCTTGACAAATAAAGTTGCATCATCAAGATCAAAATGATTGAAGTTGAGTTTCAGAAGATGCTCAGTTAGTTTTTCGTACCAGGCTCGTGGTGCTTGTTTGAGGCCATACAAGGACTTCACAAGTTTTCATACTTTATGTTCATGTCCTTTCACAGCAAATCCTTCAGGATGGGACATAAAAACATTCTCTTTTAGATCTCCATTCAAGAATGCAGTTTTTACATCCATTTGATGGAGTTTCCAACCGTTCTGAGCAGCTAGTGCAAAGAGTGTCCGGATGGTGGCCCATTTTGCTGTGGGGGCAAAAATTTCCTCATAATCGACCCCTTCCTTCTGTGCAAAGCCTTTTGCCACAAGCCTAGCTTTGTGCTTTTCAAGTGAGCCATCAGCTTTGTATTTGTTCTTGTAGACCCACTTGCAGCCAATTGGTTTGGTTCTAAATGGAGGATCAACCAGCTTCCAAGTGCCATTCTTTATGAGGGCATCATACTCCTTTTTCATCGCTTCTTTCCATTCATCATGAGAAGCAGCTTCTTTGAAGGAAGTTGGTTCAAAATCTGTAGACAAGCTCAATTCACAATCATAAGTAACATCCATATCAACAGGTGAATTAGAGTCATCTACATCACCTCCATTTTGTCAGTTTGAATTTCTGGTTCCTGTTTTTCCAATTTCATCAGGATGAACACTTTCAAGTGTCTTTGTCAGCCACTTTGGGGTACCTTTCTGAGATGGTCTAGGCTGCTCTGTTGATTGAGTTGGGACTGAATCAAGATTGAGTCTCCCAATTCTATCAATTACATCACTTAAAGCATCATCCGTTGTTGGAGTTTCATGCAGGGGAGATTGTTCTTCAGAAGAAGATTCCACATGTTGATCTAGTATAGTAATTCCCCCTTCAAGATGTGGAATCTGATTATCAGATTCTTGAAATGATTTTGTTTTTGCGAATCTATCCAAGCGATCAAGTTGTCGCTCAACAACATTGTCAGATTTGGATGATTCCAGAAAAATGACATCTCTAGATACAACAAACTTTTTATTTACTTCATCATAGAGGCAGTATGCTTTAGAGGTGTTTGAATACCCCAGGAAGATACACTTACGACTTCTAGCACCAAGTTTGTTTCTATGTACCTTTGGTATCAAAGCATAACAGGTGGAACCAAAGATCCTAAGATGTTTTATCGAAGGAACATGTCCATACCACAATTCATAAGGAGTCTTGTTTCTTATAGCATTATATGGACATCTATTCTTTATATATGCAGCACATAGAACAACATCAACCCAAAACATCATCTTTACATTTTTGAAGAAAAGCATGGATCGTACCATATTCAAAATTGTTCTATTCATTCTTTCTGCTACACCATTCTGTTGGGGATTATAAGGTACAGTTGTTTGATGTTTGATCCCATGTTGGCGAAGATAGTTTTCAAATTCATTTGATGTATATTCTTTTCCATTATCAGTGCGAATAGACCCAATATGAGATTGTGCATCATTTTCAATCCATTTATGAAAATTCTTGAATGTTTGAAAAGCATCAGATTTGTTCTTCAATAAATAAACCCAACACATTTTGGTGTAATCATCAATAAATGTCATGATATATTTATTTCCATTTGCAGAAGGAACAGGCATTGGACCACATAAATCTGAATGAATGAGTTCAAGCTTCCTATGTGCTCTTGAATGTGAATCATGAAAAGACTGTTTGCTATGCTTTCCTAGAATGCAAGCATCACATTGCTTATGTTTCCTAGGAATTGTAGGCAAACCAGCAACACCATTTTTCTTCAATAAGTTGAGACTGTCATAGTTTAAATGTCCAAATCTAGCATGCCATAATAAACTTGATGGAAGTGTACCTTCTTCATGATTAGAAATATATGGGAAATGTTGTGCATAAGTAGAGGTTCCTTACAGTTTGATAAGTCTTTCTTCTTTTATTCCCCTCATGAAAAGTGAGTGGTCAGATGCTTTTCTTACCTCAAGCTTGCCATCAAACATATGAATGGAGTGACCTTGCTGGCGGATGTGGACCAAGGACAACAAGTTTCTCTTGAGCTGTGGGAGATATAGAACATGATCCAGAAGAAAGTCTGGAAGACCAGGCAGTTTAAGGCTGATTGTGCCAAGCCCTGATGGCTTGATTTTTGATTGATCTACAAAGTATACTGCTCCATCAACATTGTCAGTGAAATCTTCAAAAAAATCTTTCCTATGAGTCATATGACAGGTTGCTCCTGAATCAAGCAACCAATCATTTTTCGAAGAAGCAAGTGAAGCATTAAACAAATCTTCATTTACTCCAATGTTACATTGTTCCTCAATATAGTGAGGCGATTCAGGTGCTTTACCTTTGTCTGTATCATCAGTTTTACCTTTTTGCTGGTTTCTTTTCTGCTCAATTTTTTCCCATGGTAGCTTGCATGTAGAAGCATCATGTGATCCATTTCGTTTGCAGCGAATGCAATGCAGATATGCTTTTTCTGCTTGAGAATGTCTGCCCCCCCTGCCTCTGAAGTATCTTCCTCTTCCTCTTCGTCCACCTCTTCCTCTTGTAGAATCTTGAGCAGGATGCTTTTCTTTATGAGCAAGGCAAACAGTCTCTTCAGAAGATTCAGGGACTGTCTTCTTTCCAAAGGCTTTCTCTCTTTCAGCAAACTTTTTCACAAGAGAGTCAAAGGTTATATCTTTAAGATTTCCATTTGCTTGTAAAGACTCAAGATAATTTGAGTAGGTAGGATAGAGTGCCTTGAGAAAAGCAATAAGAGGGATATCCAGCTCAACCTTAGTGGATTTGATATCATGCATTATGGATTTTACTTCAGATGCAAGAGCAATAGGATCATTATTTTTCAGTTCAAGAGTGAAGAGTTTAATCATGAGCTGAACAATTTCAAGTGCAGAATGTGAGTCATAGAGTTCTTTGAGTTTTTGTAAAGCTTCAAAGGTAGTTGAATATGATGAAATATGGCGACTTACTTCTTCATTTACAGATGCTGCGATTAATGCATATGCTTTGTTGTTCTTGTTATCCCAAATGACGAGCTCTTTGTCTGATGTAGGCTGTACTGGGTCATTGTATCCTTCTCTGACACACACTCCTTTCCAAAACTCATTGAAGATGAGGGTGTGTTTTATCATCCGGGACCATTCAGGATAGTTCTCCTTGCCAGTGAGAACTATTCCTACCATAGAGATGATTGAATGCATTCTGTAAAAAAAAACTTCTGCTGATAAAAAAAAACTTTTGTTGATAAAAAGAACTTCTGCTGATAAAAAGAACTTCTGCTGACAAAAAGAACTTCTGCTGATAAAAAGAACTTCTGCTCACAAAAACTAGAAGTTTTGTTGCAAGCTTTCCTAGCCTATTCCTTCTGCCACAGATTCCAAAAAAATTATCAATCTTTAGATGTTTAAGACACTCGTTCCTTTATAGCCAAAAACTCTCTCCAGGGAAACAACACATGCTACAGAGTAATTCTATACATTTTGACTTGTTCTCGGCACATTGCAGTGGTACATTGGTACATTATTCTATGTATCTATCCTGAAAGTGTACTCCGTATAAACGCTGACTGACTTATGACTTGGAAGTTTCAACAGGACACGGCAAGTTTTACTTACAAGCCTCTTTAATAGTTCAAAAGAGGAGAATCCCTGCTCGCAACTCTTCAGGGTGTTATGCTCGAACCAAAGACTTTTGTACTGTTTGTCACAACCTTCCAAAACTTTCTGTCTAGAGGAGCTGTAACAGAGCATTAACCAAAAATCTTGGGATGTCTTTTTTTTGCATTAACTTTCTTATATTGGAGGGGCAAAATCTTATCCAATCAAAAAAACAATATAAGAGAGGCCAAAATATAAATAAAACTAATCTCACCAAACTCGGTTTTTTACTCATAAAATGGGCATGCACTGAGGCAAGTTGACCGACTACCCAGTTAAAACTCAAGTCTGATTAGCAAGCACTAAGTTTAAAATGCCAAAGTCAACCTCATAGGCAGTAAGTGCCAATGCTCGGCTCAAATGCTGAAGTTCACAATATCAAAGCCTGATTCACAGGCCACAAGTGTGATAAACCATGCATTCGATTTGATTGATAAACCCCATCAACATAAATTGTTTTCCATAGATGAGAGGGTCGGATACCATTCTCAACGGAGCAGACATGTACATATAAACTTAAGATCCATGAATGAAATAGGATAGAATGAGCACTCCTTGGGCGGTGGATTATTGATGTCAAGCAGCGGATTTAATGAAATTGCAAACATACTCCATCACTTTCATTGCGTTCTGTTCGTCCATTTTAGTGGCGTCGAAGCCATGATCTTCAGGGGAAAAAAAAAACTCGATGAATTATACCACCATGCGTTTGCTGATGCTGAATATACGATTTATGTGTGTGAATGTCAGGCAGCATTCACAATCAGGCAGTGTTCACAATCAGGTAGCGTTCAACGATCTTGTCGATGGCGTTTTGGCTGCACATGGAATCCCTCAGAATGGTGAGAGCGTTAGGTGAGAGAACGGTGAGAGCGTTAACAACCATGAGCGTTGGGTGAGAGCAAAATGAGGCACCAACGCATCTCTGGGTATGTCAGGCCAGCGACAAAGGCAAAGCAGCGCTCAGCACTGAGGTAGTGGCAGACTATTTCAGGATAGAGGTAGAGATGAAGGGAGTTACGACTATTTTTAGGACTGGCTCTGATACCATGTCAGACCAGGAGTAACTCCAGACTTGGCAGAAAAACTGATTCGTTTATTTCATTAGGTAGCTATTGTTATATACATGAATGTGACTGATCAGTTCATCTTCTTGATGACTGTTCACATTCCACATTCACCCAATCGCAGAGGATTAGGTGTCAAAAATTACCCATAGCATTTTCACTTGATCAGGTTAAGCATTTGGTAGGTTAACTAGCTCACTAATTCTTGAATTTCTATTTTTTGGAGTAGTACTTTTCTGATATTTTTTAGCACATGTTAAAAGGGTATTTTTGAGTGATTCCAATTCGATTAGAGTCTTAGGACATATTATTTAATAAAAAAAGCACCCCATCTGGTTTTCATTTTATTTTCTTATTCATTCAGTGAGATAAATTAGAAGGCAGACTAGCTAGTATATTGGGTATTTTAGTCTTTGCAAGTATACAAATCATAATATTTTTGTGCTCTGTAGGTACTAATGTTGATTTTTTGGAATTGGCATCCTATATTTCTCCTACCATCATTAGCATGTTTCTGCTCACTACATAATTTTTGGCTTGAGGGGGCCTGACACAGGTTCAACGTTAATTAGCCAAACAAATCCCTACACTATTGGCCCTTTCGGAATCAGCCCGCGAAGCGCGGACCGAAGTCTCACCCGAAGCAGTAAGGGGGGATGCTGGAACCAATTTTCCGCACCCTGAGATGGCTGTGATGTCGTTTGATTCCCTCTATCCCTGCCTTCGTGCAGGTTACTTCGCTCTAGGGATTGTAAGATGGGCTCTTCCTCTATAATGGTCAACTCTAGGACCATTCTACATGCCTCCTCAACCAACTGCATAATCTTCTTGCTCTGATTGGTCGCCTCAGCCTCAGCGGCAATGGCAACATTTCTCTGTAGGGCCATCTGTTCATTGTTGATCCACTATTCATTGATCACCTGGAGGGTGTGGTTCTCTCGGGCCCTCATTTCTACAATTACTCCATCCCACAAGAGGTGGAGTGCTTTGTGTGGAAGCATTGCCAAGTTCAGCCCAACTCCCTTCAAGGCACTGATAGTGGGCTTGCCAGCCTCATTGTCTGTGGTCAGTGCCTATCACATTGGAAGCCTTCGTGCGCAGCATATCGAAAGCTTTTGAAGTGTCGATGGCCAAGATGGTAGACATCGTACCAACCTACGAGGCACGGGTCTGCAACTCCTGCAACTTGATCTGGATAGCCCCTAGGATGATCTGATGTTGTTGTTCAAATTGATGCAGGGCCTCCGTGGTGACATCTTTGACTGTGTCGCCAATATCACGTAAGTCGCCCTCCATCAATGTGATAGGGTCCAACAAGGTCTTGGTCACCTTGGATTTCTTTCTGGACCCTCCTTTCTCCAGCTCTCTTGGGCGCTTAATGCGGGCAGATGTCTCCTGAGGGTCCATGCCGTGTTGTTCTATGTCTTCCTCTTTTGTCACAGGTGAAGGCGACCACGCTCCTTTGTCAGAGCCACACTCTGTTCCACCTGTCTGCTTACCTTCCTGCTTTTTTGCCTATTCTGGTTGGGCCTTCTCAGTGGCCTCCTTTTTCCTCTTCTCAACTAGTTGCACCATCTTTAGCTTGGCCTCCCCCTTCTTATTCTATGTGTCAGACTTGCTTCCACCCATCACCAAGTCCATGGTAGTGTGTCACTCCACTGACCATTGATCAAGTACTGCATCGATGGCATCATCCGTGGCCAGATACAGTAAGTCGTACCACTTCTACATAGGGTGCTTCCACGCCTTGATGGATACTCGATGGAAATCGGCTTTGAACTCGGCATATCTCTGTAAGTTAGCGTACACCGTGGGTGAAAATCATGGTTTGCGATTGATGGCCATCCTGATATTCATCTCCATCAAGATCCAGAAGATATTGTTGTCCCGAAATCATTGCGCATCCTTTGTCACCCACAACAAAGCATACTTCGTTGCTTTTGGGAGGTCTGGCGTGACCTAAGGGAACTGGCTATCCTCTGGTAGCTCCCACGCTACCAGCACAATCGACAACAAGAATCACACGTAGTGGAATGCCTTGCTAAGCTCTTGCACCTCACAACAGTTCACTAGGAACTCTCCACAAAGGTAGTCTGACTAGTTAAACTGGACTCCTTCCGCGCACTTTTGTGCGAGCGCGATGACAGGTGCAAACACCTCATTGGAATGACACTTACACATCACCTTCCCTATAAGGATATGCATTGCTACCTTCACAACAGGGTTGCAAATGCTGGAGATAGCGTACCCGCATGGCTTCTTCACTAGCTTGAATTTCTCCTTCATTGACTCTACGAGAGCCTACTCGCCACCCTTTCCACTGAAGTTCATCATTGGATTCTCACCTGTATATGGCAGGTGCATTATTTAGTGAATCAACATATCTGTGATGGGTATCGACTCCTCCAGCCACAGACACCCATCATGCACCAAGCACAGTAGCTTCTTGATGACCAAAACTGTCATGGGGTGCGGTTATAGTGTGGCACCCAGAGCGGGTTAAGAAATCCTGCCTTCTCTAACCCCTTGAGCCACCTCCACGGCTCCAATGTTGTCATTCCCGTATTTGTATCTATGATGCGGCCCATCAGCTGCTCAGTTGCCAGGTGTGCGAACTTCTTATGGTCCGCCAAGTCCTAGTCTTCTAGCTTTAGTATCAACACTCGTGCCAGGTGCGGACCGTCAAAAGCAATTTCATCTGGTAGTAGAGGGGTTTGCAGGGGAGTCTTACTTTCATCAATGTCTTTTCGGACCTTAGACTTAGGCTTGCACGAAGGGACATACTCCCGCAACCGCGTAATAGGGTCTGCACCCTGGGCTTCAGCCACCTCTACTTCCATTCCCACATCCTCATCGTCCATCGATATGTCTTTGATATCCTCCTCCTCTACTTCTAGGTTTACAACCTTGCCTTTCTCCTATGCGGCGGGCTTTGGTGGGTTTTTCCTTGGCGATGCATTCACCGGTATGGCAGGATGCTTGCCCTTCTTGTCCTTCACTCTCTCCTTGGTTGGGGTTGGCTTCATTCTTGGCGTTCTCGGTGATTTGGGACCTCTGCAAATACTTTGGCTACTTCTGGAGTAGCTACTTTTGCCTTCTTTTCCATTTCTTGTGCCGGATCTTCTACTACTTACTCTGTATTTATAATTTCTAGGGGTGCTGACATAGCACTCTCTAATAGTGCTCGCGACGTCTCGGGCAAGTTCGCAAATGCAGGAGTCTGTTTGAAAGCCTCGAAGAACTCTTGGTCCATGGATGCCTGAGAGCTCAACAACTCAATTCTCAAAATGCCAAGTGTTTTTCGTTGGAAAACCACTTGTAATTTATAGGGCATTTTGAATTCAAATCCAACCATTACCCCCAAAATCGGTTCATTAATTCTGTATTGGCAGTAGATTTTCAAGGATATAAGCCATAAATTTCGTCTTAACTGTTGGCCACCCACTCCATTTGGCCTCACTTCTGCCATATTTTAATTAACAGTGACCATAACGATCATTTTTCGGCCAATTTGCATGATTTCTCCTTGGGTAGCGCAGCTCCCTCCACGCTGCTGCAGACCCAGTGACACTTCATTGCTTCGCACCATCCCCCAATCACGCAGCTCCCTAACCTGGGTAGTGTAGTTTATACTCCCGCACCTCCTTTTAGCTGCTTGGAGTGCTAAGACTATGCTACCTTCATTTAGTCACATGTTCGAACTCCTAGTGTATGGCTTCAAGCGACTGCCATTCACCTTTCCTGGGAAGGGTTCTCCGTTCAATTTGACCAACTGTACTGCTCCTCCACCGGTAATCTCCTTAATGACATCAGGCCCTAATCAATGCATCTTGTACTTCCCTAGAAATTTATCAAACTTACTATCATATAGCAAAACCAAGTTGTTTACCTTAAATGAGCACAGCTTAATGTGTCGATCATGCCATGTCTTTTCGCGCTGCTTTTGGACCTGTTGATGAAATCTGCCGAAAAATATCTCTTCTTCGAGCTCATCCAGTTGTGCGAGCCTCTCCTCCAGGGCTCTGCGATCCATCATACCTGTGAGCATTTTTATGCACATACTAGGCATGATGTATTCCATAGGAATTACTGCTTCAATGCCATAAACAAGTCGGAAGGGGGTTTGTCTAGTCAACTTTTTGCATGTCGTTCGATAAGCCCATAATACTGTAGGTATGCATAGGTCCCAATCACTTCGCTGAGCATTGAAAACCTTGGTCAGCACATTTTCAGGTACTTTTTTGAACACCTCCACTGTCCCATTAGCCTACGGGTGATAAGGTGTGCTCTTTTGGTGGTATACCTGAAATTCCTTCGTCGGTGTGCTGATTGTCTCATTCAGGAAGTACGTACCACAATCACTCATCAAGATCTTCGAACAACTGAATCATGTCAGTACGTACTAAAAGAGGAACTTTACAGTGGTCGCACCTGTGCAATCCTTCGCAGGATGTGCCTCTGCCCAACGAGTCAAATACTCCGTCACGGTGATAATGTACCTTGCTCCCATATTTCCTTGGGGCTGAATGGGTTCCACAAAATATATTTCCCACTTCTCAAAGAGTTGCAACTGTTACACTAAAATTTGTCACCATGACTATTTGCAGTCAGTATGGCTCCATCAATAACCATACTATCCTCCTTGGCAAGTCTTATACCTCTGCTCCTCATGTCAAACTCCAAAAAAGAGAGAAAGCCTTTATAAAGTCAATATAACTCTGGTTACGCAGTTTCTCTTACTCTTACCTGCGGCCACGCACCTCAAGTACATAATATCTGTGTACTTGTACGCTCTGTCTGCAAAGGGGTGGGTGCATACCCTTGTAAAAGTCAAAAGGCGCAAGTTTTGCTTCAAACAACTTACTTACAGTCGATTCTAGAGCATTCTAGAAGATGGTTTGACGTGGAATGAGCGCCTCCAGATGGTTCATGCATTCCAATGAAAGAGGAACTTATCCCATGAAGAGGGGAGCTATTCCTTTGAAAGAGGAGCTTATCCCATTGATGGTGGACCTGATTAACTTCCTCCAAAGCATTATAAATATAGGCATTGGGCCAGAGGGAGGGGAGGTTGAAAGCTGAACATTCCTAAGGGTAGATGCTGCTGAAATTAGGACTCCCTTATAGAGCTTGAGAGGATAGATTCCATTCCTTTCTTAGCTTCATTTGGAAGTGGGTGAGCTGATCAAAGTAGAGGAGAACTCTTGCTGGACCCTAGGAGGGACCTGCACAACACCAAGGCATTGGTTGTAAGATTTCTTTTGTTTCCAATTAATACAATTAAGTTCATTTTTCTCAACAAGTTGTTATATATAATTTGTTTCATAAACTCCTTAGTCTTTATGATGAATATGTTTTATTATATGAGTTATTCAGGTGCTATGTAATCATTTGCTTGTTAGTGAATGCAGGCTTCAAGGAGAAGGAGCTCATCTGGATCGAAGAGGCTTGGCTGCTACAAACAACGTTGGACTAGAGGTAAGCCTTAAACACCTGGTTGCTCTTATTTTAAATGCATATTTAGGGAAATATAGTGCTTGATTGTTTTGTTTGTCACTAGAAAAGCCTTGTTTTCTAGGGAGGTCGGTTTTGTCCGCAAAATTGACACTTTCCACATGACAGCAACATCATCTATGGATTCAAACACATCTCATCCCTCCGTGATGGTCTGCGAGTCCTTTGACGCACATCACATGCCCTGCAATACGCTTTTGAGTCCTAATGGGGGGTTGGCCACCAAAACCCTGCGCGTAGAATCTTCTAGGCGGTCTCTCTCCCTGCATAATGTCTTCCCACGGTGCCCCCATGAGCGTCCATGAGGATGTTGCTTCTTTCGAATTTAGGTACATAACGTCGCAGTATCTCATCAGTCACCATCTTGTACAAATGCCCAGCAATGATAGACAAATTTTCTGCACGCACCAGTAATTCCTTCTTTTGTTGGATAGTGTATCCTTTCGTTGCAGTACATGTCATTAGGAAATGTATTATATCCTCAAAATTACCATCTGTGATGCACACTATGTTAGAGCCTAGATTAACCTCAGGCTGAAGGGAGGTAATCCTAGGATAACCACAAACCAAGATTAACCTGGTAGCTAGCCCTACCAGGTCAGGAGAGGGCTCTCTCCTTGTCAATCTCAGTTGAGATGACTGAATAAAATATGGATTTTAGGCTAGGTATAGTAGCTCTATGGTTTTTGGTTGATTTTGATGGTTTTATTGCTGGATCAAATGGAACAAGCAACTTTGGGTCCGGGAAATCAAGTCAAGAATGCAAGGTGTTCTGTGGGGCAAGGCAGGTAGATGTTTATGCACTTGGAATTGAGTGAGATGGTAGGTCTAAGACTGGTGAGGATCTAAGGAGGGCATGCAAGGATCATGAGTCCTCTTCAAACAGCTGAAAACATCAAAAACTAAATGTATTCCCAAGGTAGAGCACTATTACCAATGTATTCCACCTATCTATCTTGATTTCATTTAGTTAAGAAGAATGAAATAGATTTTGGCACTTATAACACATGGGAAAAACTAATGACAGAAGGAGAAACAATGCAAAACACATTACCACAAGAATCCCACAAAAATAGCTGCAAATCCTGGTTTATTTCCTTGCCAAACTACTGTAGATATGTACAATGTAGCTCAAAGCATCCACAAGAGTCCAACCTTTACAAATGAGGAAGAAAATACATAATATAGGCATCAAAAAACTCATCCTGACCTTCAAGGGTCGAATCCATGAGAAGAGGGGCAGCTTCAATCATTTCCCAACTAAGAACAAGAATATAGGCAATGGAACAACTTGCCTCTAAAACCATGGAAACCGATTCATTGACCCCCAAACCACTTCAAAATGATGAATCTACCCTCTAAGGTCATTTTACAATTACATTTAAATAGAATAACATCATTTACAATCATAAATTCAGCTAAGATGAGAGAAAAAGCCAACTTGTAGAAAACTTAGGCGAAATTTGGATTTTTGAGCAAACTGGTTCTATGCGTAGCGCCACCTGTCCTGTGCGTAGCGCCACTTCTCAGCTGAGTTTGAAGGCCTTAACCTTAGCAAAATTGAGCCCAAGATATCTCATTGGAAATTTATTCCTATCTAGTTTCTGGAACATCTTTAATTTTTTCATTTGGAGGTCATTTTCCCCCTGAAAAGTGGAATCTCCCAAGGCTGCTTCCTGTGTGTACAAAAAGAGGCATAGAGGGCATTTTTTGATGGTTTTTTGACCTTTAGGTGACCAAGATTTGCTCCAAATTTGCTGAAACTTTCAGGGATTGATGTTCTCATCATGTTGAATCTGAATATGCAAACCATTCCTCCAAAAATTCTCCCAGTCAAAAGCATAGTGCCGGTGGCGCTACGCACCTAATGCAATTTCCTGTGTTGGAAAATTTCAAAATCTCAAAATGACAAAAAATCACCAAAACTTGCCCAGATTTGGCACAAGGCACTCTCATTAGTTGCTTTGATGGGCTAGTGAGGCCTCAGCCAATATTTTTAGCTTATCATGCTCCTTTTTACTCCTTAAGGCCTTCCTCAACCTTGCCTTAAGCTTCCTTATCCTTATATTGCATATTTTGTTCCGGGTCATATAGTGATAGGCCATATGGCGAAGCATCTTCTTGTCTCTATTGGCCTTCTCAAGCAGCCCCTCAAGGTGTATATTGACCCTCTCAAGCCATGTTTCCCTATCATTCTCAATTTCTTGTTCAATAGGGGTTAATGGAACATTGGCCTCCTTGATCTTTTGCCTGCCTTCCTTTATCATTTGTAGCTCCATGAGCACTTGCTTGTCGGTCAATTGTTTGTTTTCTTGCTCCAGATAATTGATGATCCACTTTGCCCTCTCTAAATTGACTGACAAGGCTTGTATCTTAGCCTCTTGCCCCTTGATGATCATGTCTTTAGTAATCTTTGTACCTTGAGTTTCCAAATCAATGACATCAACGGCTTGTATCTCCTCATGATCAACAAGGTCAAAATCTCTCTCTTGCCCATCACTAGGATCCTTCTCATGCATGTTTTTTTTGCCTTTGCCTTTGCTGCTTATGTCTCTCCATGGAACTATCACTGAGTATCTCTTTCCATTGTTCTCCTTTGGTTTTACAAAATGTGGTTGTAAATGGATGTTTTATGGATAATAGTGTGGAAATAAGGTGAAGGAATGAAATGGGCAGAGGGTATGAAAGAGGGAGTGTGAAAATGTATGTTCAACAGAGTTTAGGGATGAGTAGGGTTTTAGGGAGAGTGGGTAGGGTTTGGTGATGTGAGTAGGGCTTGTAGGGTTTGGGGAGTATGTATAGGGTTTGGGAATAGTGTAGGGTTTAGGAATAGTGTAGGGTTTGGGGTGTATGTATAGGATTTAGGATGTAGGGAAAAGTTTTAGGGGGGGAATTATGTATGGGAGGATGAGTTTTAGGGAAATAGTAAAAGATAATATGGGACACCAGTAATGACTATATTTTTACAGGGAATTATGTATGGGAGGATGAGTTTTAGGGAAACAGTAAAAGATAATATGGGACAACAGTAATGACTGTATTTTTACAATATATGAGATAGTTTAGTGACAATTAGGGTTTGATGTTTTGGAGGGACAACACAACTCAAAACCAATGCAACAATTCTTTTGAGCAAGAGTAGTGATGTTACTTACTTGCAATGGAGGAATTTGGGAGTTTTGAGACGATTTTATGAATTTTGCAACTATTTTTAGCCCAAATTCCAGGTGCATAGAAACTTTCCCAGGTGCAAGCGCATCTCCTGTGCGTAGTGCCAGTTCAAAATAACACATGAGAAAAAGCCCAGGTGCATAGTGCCGCTCCTATGCATAGTGCCACGTTTTGGTGCGTAGTGCCTTTTCCATACCACTTTTGGACTTTCTAGTGTCCAAATTGGGTGTGTGATAGCTCGTTGGAAATCTTATCGAGTCTACTTTCCATAAAATCTTGAATTTTCCAGTTTGGAGTTCATTTGCCCTGTCAAAATTCCAATCTCCCAAGACTGGTCAAAATGTGCAGAATGAGGCTGCCAAAATGTAGAGTGCTATTGCAGTAAAATTTTGTAGGTCTACCTCAACTCAAAATTGAGCTTATGATGGCTCATTGGAAATATATTTGTGTCTAGTTATCATTTGACTCATCAAGAAAGTCATTTGGCCAACTAGGCTAGGAGAAATCTTGATTTTCCCAAATTCACTCTAGAGGTGCAATAACTCTCCTGAGGCAACTTGTATTTTTGACATTTCTCTAAAACCATGACACCTGTGTAAAAAGTGAAAGAAAATTTTCTTATTGGGTCAATGATGGACAAAAACCTCTCTCACTTTTGTCAATTTCATCTTATATTTCTTAGAAACATCATTTGAGTAAAACCTATCCCGATGTGTGGAACAGGGGATTTGTAGAAATGAAGGGAAATGAAGGGGATAAGGGGATTCTAAATTCTTGAGAAAATTTTGGGAAGTAGGGAGGGATGTTAGGAAGCAGGGGAAAGTGTAATTTCAAAGATTGAGTGAGGGGAAGGGGTCCAAAAGGGCAAAACACAGGCCTAGCCTAGCAAATTGTCAAATTGTAGCAATAAGCTAGGGTTTGTGGGAAAATGATGAATTTGAGGGATATCAGTGATGAGAAGTGATTAAGAAGGTATATTAAGGGTAGGAGAAGGTGTATGAGCATCAGGATACAAGCCTTGTTGATGATTTGACCATCCAAGAAAAATTACCTTCAAAACCCTAGGAGAGGGAAATGAGCCTTACCTAAGCACAACTGAAGCACGAACAAGGTGTAAAATGACCCATTGGAACCTGAAATGATGATGACAAATTTTTTGAATGATGGTACACTCAGCTGAATGGTGACATGGACCGATACTAAGAAAATTTTGGAAGGAGTGAAAACAAATCCTAGACCTAATACCTAGTGACCAAATTTTACTTGCAGACTCACTGAAATGACAAGATTTGACCTTGACACCCTAAAATCACTTTGTAAGAGCATGTTTGATCACTGGAGGAAGGCTTCAAAGACTGACACTAACACACTGCAAATAGCTACGCGTTAGGCAATCCTTCCTCCAAATTAGTGGGTTCTCCTGTTTTGATGTGTGACAGATGGTCTGGTCCTGCGTTGAGTTTTCCAGGCTTCACAATAACTTCAAAATCATATTCTTGGAACAATAAAAGCCACCTACAGATTCTCCATCCCAACACATACATCTTAAAATGGCCTCCTAGCAAGTAGTGCCTGTACTTCTAAAGCGCATACACCATAGCTAGCCCTTCGCACTCAGTGGTAGAATAGTTCTTCTCCACTTTGGGCTTGCGAACGTGATAGGATGGTCCAAGCCTTCTCCACTGGCCTATGTTAGTAATTCTCCCAGTGATATACATGAAGCATCGACATGTACATGAAACTCTTTCTTCCAATCCGAGAAGGCTAGAATCAACGTGGTGACCATCTTTTCTTTCAATATATCCAAGCTCTTCTTACAGTCATCGTTCCAGCAGAATGTGACATCCTTCTTCAATAGTTTCTCCATAAGAGCAATGATCTGGGCATAGCCTTTGATAAACTTTCTGTAATATCCGTATGTCCCAGGGTAGTTTGCATCTACTTCACACTCCTTGGTGCTTCCAAGTTCAATATCACCGCAATCTTCGCAGGGTCTACCATTAATCCCTGCCTGCAAACCACATGCCCTATTAGGTTCCCAAAAGGAACAAAAAATAGACACTTCTTGAGATTAAGCGCGATTTGGTATCTTCGACAGGTATCTAGCATCAGGCGCAAGCTTTCTACATGGCGTTTAACCAACCAACATGGTCCAGTCATCAAAATATACTTCCAGTAACTTATGAATAAATTCCTTGAATGTAGCAACGACTACGCACGAGAAGATTGTGTTATGCTCTTGACCTGCGAGAAGATACCAAAATACCAAATATGCGAAAAAATATACCCAGAACACAGAACAATAAGAAATAATAGCATGTATTTTATTATTCAGAAAGGAAAGTAATGTTCACTTGCCTCTTCGAGGGGGCAACCTCCAATAAAGCTGGGCTCAATTACAAAATAAGACATGACTCTCCTCAAGGGGAGTCTCTATCCTTTATATAGGATTCATACATGCAATACCATGGTTCAGTACCATGGTTCTTATTAATACCATCTATCTAATACCATGGGCCATTTGCAACTAACTGTGGTCCCTTCTTTAAATGTGGGTCAACCACTTACAATTATTAATATGGGCTTTATTGACTCTTTAACTAACTATAACTATGACTTGACCCTATTACATAAATAAGGGGGTTAGTGTTGGACCCTAACATGCCCTCCCCCATAAAAATAACCTTGTACTCAAGGCTGATGCTGTGGAAACTGCTAAAGAACAGTGGTTGGTTCCTAGGTCGCATCTTCTAGAGAGGTGTCTTTCCACTTGATGAGGACTTCCTTGATCGTGTGGCCGCGCAGGTGTCATTCTCGTGTGTCAAGAACCTATTCAGGTTGGAGCCAGATTGAACCTTCTTCATCCAATTCTGGTAGACTAGTTTGAATTCTGCAATGGTTCCCAACCACTTTCTTGAGGCATGAGACATGGAAGACGGGATGGATTTTTGTAGTGGGTGGCAAGGATAGCTTGTAGGCTACTTCTCCGATGCACTGAAGTATTTGATACGGTCCGTAGAATTTTGGAGATAATTTCTGAAAACCCTTGTCTTTGAGTGATGTTTGCTTATATGGTTGCAGCCTCAAGAATACCTAATCCCCTTCTTGAAATTGGTGCTCTGAATGATGTTAGTCTGCCTATTGCTTCATGCGATTTTGAGCTCAATGGAGATTCTCTTTGAGGTAGGAAAGCATGGTTGCATGGTTTTGTAGGAGTTGATCCACTGCTTGTACCTTCGAGCATCCCTGGATATAAGAAGTAGGTGAAGGAGGGATTTGACCATAAACTGCTTCATATGGAGTCATCTTGGTGGTGGCATGATAGTTAGTATTATACCACCATTCGGCTAGAGGTAACCACTGTACCCATAGATGTTGCTTTTTTTAAGTGAAACACCTGAGGTAGGTCTCTAGACATTTGTTGACTACTTCAGTTTGACCATTAGCTTGGGGATGATAGGAAGTACTTAGTTGTAGTTGGTTACCTTGTAGCCTAAAGAGTTCCTGCCAAAAGTTATGGTGAAGATCGGGTCACAATTAGACACAATGGAAGTGGGCATGCCATGCAATTTGAAGATCTGGTCCATGAAATATTGAGCCACCAAAGCGGGTGTAAAAATGTGGGGTAGGGCGCAACAATGATCATACTTAGAAAGTATGTCCACAACCACCATGATGATTGACTTGTTGCCTGACTTCGGAAGACCAGTAATGAAATCCATAGAAACCTTCGTCGAGATTGAGGCAGGGATGGGCAATGGCTGTAAGGTGCCTAGGGATTTAACTATTTCTCCTTTGTGGCGCTGACACACATCACACTCAGCTACAAAAGTAAGAATGTCCTTTTTCATGCCTATCCAAAAGAATGAACGTCGAGTGCAAGCATAAGTCTTCTAAAAGCTTGAATGGTCTGCAGTGGGAGATGAGTGCAACTCTGCCAAAATGCGACTTTTGAGGGTGGATGTTGGTGATGTCACTACTTTGTCCTTGTAGCGAAGAATCTCATCCCGCCAAGAGTAGCCTACTGTGGAATTGGATCTACCTGCAATTTATTAATGAGTTGGGAGAGCGAAGGATGTGAAAACCATTCCTAGCGAGCCTCTTCAATCCACTCTGGAATGGGAAGAGAGATTGCTAGCATGGTGCTTTCCTCCTCAAAGTGGCGTGATAAAGCATCTACTACAACATTTTCGCGCCCTTTCATGGAAATTATCTCATAATCATATCCCAACATTTTGGATAGCCATTTATTTTGTTGTGGCGAGGATAGGCGTTGCTCCAAAAAATATTTAAGGCTTTGATGGTCTGTGCGGATTTGGAAATGTCGCCCCAATAAGTATGGTCACCAAGTATCCACTACATGTAAGATGGCCATCATCTCCTTCTCATAGGTAGATTGTCCCAGATTTGTCCCGCTTAGTTGTTGGCTAGTGAAGGCCAAGGGTCGACCTTCCTGCATTAAGACAGCCCCAATACCCGTACCTGAAGCATCATATTCAATCACAAAAGATTTGGTGAAGTCGAGTAGTGCCAATACAGGAGTGGAACACATGGCATGTTTGAGAGCTATAAATACCTGTTGCGCTTCATCATTCCAAAGGAATGAATTTTTCTTGAGAAGGTGAGTGAGGGGTCTAGCAATGCGACCATAATTGCGGACAAATTTGCGATAGTAGCCGGTGAGACCCAAAATCCTCTCAAACTCTTCAAGGTCTTTGGTTGAGACCAATCATGCATTGCCTAGATATTTTTGGGATCCACCCTGACACCTTCACGCCCCACAACGTGGCCCAAATACTCCACTTCTTCCATGCCAAAAGAGCACTCGGACAATTTGACAAATAATTTATGCTTCCGGAGCAGTTGCAAGAGCAGATCTACATGCTGAAGATGTTTTTCCCAGGTGAGGCTGTAGATGAGGATGTCATCAAAGAAAACGAGGACAAATTTTCTGAGATATGGTTTGAGCAGGTGATTCATGAGGCTCTGAAAAGTGGATGGGGCATTACAGAGACCAAATGGCATGACCAGGAATTCATAATGGCCTTCATGAGTTCGGAAAGCAGTGTTTGGAATGTCTACTTCTTTCATGCGAATTTGGTGATAGCCGGAGCGAAGGTCGAGCTTAATAAAGAATTGAGCCCCATTTAGTTCATCCAGCAGATCATCAACAACTGGGATGGGAAATTTATCTTTGATCGTTAGCTTGTTGAGGGCCCTGAATTCTGGACACATATGCCATTCCCCATCTTTCTTGAGCACCATGACCACAGGCGATGAATAAGGACTAATGCTAGGACGAACGACACCGACTTGCAAGAGTTCCTTGATAATTTTTTCAATTTCATTCTTTTGGGCGAAAGGATGTCTATATGGGCGCACATTTGGTGGTTGTGCCCCTGGGACCAAAGTAATGCTATGATCATGTTCCCGTCTCGAGGGTGGAAGCTCATGAGGCTTGTCAAAGACTTGCAGATGGTTGTTTAAGACATGTTGCATCTCAGGATGAATATGAAGAGAAGTGGGTTCGAAGGCCTGGATGACATTAAATTGGGCTATAACTCCATGGTGGCCCTTTTTTAACAATTTTTCCATCCCATGTGAGATTATCATAGAAGGAGCACCCGCTTGGAGTCCTCGGAGGGTATGCGTGTGGTCATTCTGCTTAAAGCTCATATATAACTCTTGGAAATCCATTGTGATTGGGCGGAGTGTGTGAAGCCATTCGGCACCCAAGACAATGTCACACCCACCCATGTTGATGGCAAACATGTGGGTCTTTAGGTGATAAGCCTCCATTTGAAGTTTGAAATTTTCATAGCGTCCTTCACATTTCATTGTCCCCCCATCAGTGATTTGGACCTAGAAATTAGAGATTGCTCTAGCGAAACAATCCACTACTTCAACCACTCTTTGATGGATAACTTTATGCGTACTGTCACTATTAATCAAGACTACTACCAGGCGGTGCTTAATAAAACCTCTGATTTTGAGAGTGTGGGGAGAAGAAATTCCTGCAAAAGCATGAAGCGAGATAACTGGTTCTTCAGGTGTAGCTGGGAGCTCATTGTTTGGCTGGTTGTCCTCATCTTCCTCCTCTGGTCCCTCAAATGGTGGGGCTTCCTCAGATGAACTGTGATTAGTAGCATCAATTTTAAATAATTTGGTTTCCTTGCATTTATGTCTCGGGGAGTATTTCTCATCAAAGTAGTAACACAATCCTTGCTTTCTTCTTTCCACCATTTCCGCTGGTGACCCCTTTTGAACCTTAAGTGTTTGGGTAGTGCTCGGAGCCTGGGTGGGGCATCCCTTGGTTATGAAATTTGGACAAGTCGAGTGGGCCACTAATGCGTGTTCTACTTCCCGATCTTTCTTGCAAGCTGCCAGCCAAGAGACTGGGTGGTGCATTCAGACGTGGGCTTGTATGGCATCTTTGAGACCACTGATAAAACATTCCAAGTAGAATTCATCTGCTAGACCTCCTATGCGGAAGGCTAATGCTTCAAAGGCTTTAATGTATTCTTGCACTGTGCCTATATATCAGAGCTTATTAAGATGACCCAAAAAGTTATATTCATGGTCAAAGCGATCAGAAAGGGCTTTTGAGAATAACTGCCAAGTCATTGGCCTTGCATAGCAGTGTTGATGCCACTGCCACCATTGCCATCTTTCTTGGTCCAAGTACAAGATTCCCACACTTAGCTTAGTCACATCATCTTTGATGTGTTTCAATGTGAAATATTGCTCCATTTGTGCTAGCCATATGGCCGGATGAGAGCCATCAAATTTATACATGTCCAACTTCGGTGGTCAAGGCTGGGACTATTGGTGGTTTCCATAGAAGTGAAGAGAATGGCTAGACTCGCCCTCAAGTTTTTCATTAAAATCATACGCCTCCAATTGTTCCCTCGACTTGCTCTTGGTGATTGTGTCATTTAAGTACTGGATATGCTTTGTTAATGCCTCCAAAGTTTGTTCAAGGGTGTCTATCTTCTCACTGGCCATAGCTTGACCTCTAGTTTGTACCATGCACAGATCTGGTGCACTTTTCATTACTGTGAAAAAAAAAAAAACTATGACCACCCGAAATTTTAACGTTGACAAGTGAATGGTACCACTTTACTCAGCCCGTCGACCTGATTCTTATGGGCTAAGTCTCCTATAAGTGTCTCGAGAGGTCTCCGAAAGGAGTTTTACTCTGTGCTTAGGAATACTATAGTAGGAAATTCCCAAAAAAGTTAATTATGCCCAATGTCCTGCGAGAATCACACCCAGGTATAGGAGCCACACAAATAGTCATATCTGTCGGTGAAACCCTCAACTGCAGAGTATGAGTAGGAATGTGGCAGTGATCGAACCCCTACTGCTATATCTGAATGGCAGATATGATTATGGCAACTACTACAGAACCCAACCTGCTACATCTGAATGGTGGATCTAATAGATCTGAATGGGGAGTCTAATAGATCTGAATGGCGGATCTGATTGTTGCGGCTGCGATAGAACCCAACCTGCTAGATCTGATCTGGCAAAGATGATGCATGATCTAGAGAGAAACAAGGGAACTATGGTCTCAAGGAGTGTCAGGTGCTACAGATCGCAATATACATAAGGGTCCAATAGTAGTACTTGGCCAAATCTTTTAGGGCACTAACCAAGGAGGATCAACTATACCGTTAGTCGTACAACCCGACTACCCTATCGTACGCGTGAGTAATCTCCCCAAGTGTTGTTCTCGGTGTACTATAGTAGCAAGCCGGCCAACGATTTATCTATGGCGTGGTTTCAAGAGAGCCTAGGGGGCTTCTGATATACCAAGAGGGTACTTGGAAGACAGTCCGTGCGCGGTTCTGTCTAATGCGCTACTACTCAAAGGGGTACCCACAGGGGTTACAAGGGAGTCCAAAAAGCATGACCACCTCTTGTATTTCCTACGTGCATGCCTCCCCAAATCTGTAGGTTTATGCACTCAACGACAGATCCCGTGGTTTAAAGACGCCAGAACACGTCTCTAGCCAAAAAAAAAACTGCTAAAAATGGAGATCCCATGGACCCTGGAAAGTATTCTGATACCACTTGTTATGCTCTTGACCTATGAGAAGATACCAGAATACCAAATATGCGAAGAAATATACCCAGAACACAGAACAATAAGAAATAACAGCATGTATTTTATTATTCAAAAAGAAAAGCAATGTTCACTTGCCTCTTCGAGCGGGAAACCTCCAATAGATCTGGGCTCAATTACAAAATAAGACACAACGCTCCTCAAGGGGAGTCTCTATCCTTTATATAGGATTCATACATGCAATGCCATGGGTGAGTACCATGTTTCTTATTAATACCATCTATCTAATACCATGGGCCATTTGCAACTAACTATGGTCCCTTCTTTAAATGTGGGTCAACCACTTACAATCATAAATATGGGCTTTATTAACTCTTTAACTAACTATAACTATGACTCGACCCTATTAAATAAATAAGGGGGTTAGGGTTGGACCCTAACAAATTGCGGGCGCATTCTTCAATCCAAACGACATTATAGTGTACTGAAAACAACCCCACTCAGTCACGAAGGTTATCTTGCTCCTGTCCTCCAGTGCGATTTTGATCTAGTGGTACCCAGAAAACCCATCAGTGAAGGAATATGCTTCCTGGCCACCTACATTGTTCAACACTTCATCAGTGAACGGAGTCGAGAAAGGATCATGTACACAAGCGTCATTCAACTTTCTGAGATCCAGGCATATCTTTCTTTCATCCTTCTGCTTCTTTTCTTGTACAACCATTGGACTTACCCAACCAGATTCATCCACGGGCTTAATGATGCCTGCTGTGAGCATCTTGTCCAGCTCTAAGCAAGAATTTTCCTTATATTTCGAGTTGAGACGGTAAGGCCTTTGCTTAATCTGCTTCTCATCGGGTTTCAATGTAATATTTATCATTCCTAGGTCCCCGATTATCCCTTTCATATCTGTAAACTTGGTAGGGAATAAATACTGGTATTTGTCGAGAAATACAATGACCTCATCCACCGTCGCATCATCCAAATAGTCTCTAATCTTCATGAATTTGGGTTCTGCCTCTATACCAATGTTTACCTATTTTGTTTTCAACTGCACAGTTATATCAGGGTTCTCAATCTGCAGTCCTTGAACCTCACTGTGACCTTTTGTTTCTGGAATGTTAATCTTTCGTGGATCCTCATCCTCTTCTTCAGCAGTTACATTATAACATTCTACTGTGTGACTCAACTGAGTAGCCCATTCAGGCTGAATCAAGTCTAAAGGATCCTGTTGTATCCTAAAGATTGATGCTTTCACCTCTTGTAGCGCTTCATCAATACTGTCAAACCCATCCTTAAAACTAAATTTCATCATGAATCCCTCGCGCAGGATATCCCATTCACCTGTCCCATGGCGAAGCTCGGTTTCTACATACCAGTTCATCGGGACAGTATCCAGGGTGTGAAAAAACAAGTGCACCCATTCAGGTTGGGGCTTTTCTCCATAACCGTGGGTCCATTTGGTCAAATGCGTGTGCGGATCATCCTGCCCATCATAATTTTTTGCCATTCGCATCTTCAGCTTCCCAAAGCGAGTTCTCATCATTCTCTTACATTCATGCCAATCATCAAAGCTTCCCTTGTGCGTACCCCACCATCTTGCGGGCGTAGCGCGCAGTTCCCAGTCCAGTGCCTAGAAGTGCTACTTTTATGGTACCTCCCTTTCAAATTCATTCAAAAATATATCTACCTCATTTACACCATCATAAGTATGAAAATTTCTTACCTTTGAGGACACAACATAGCAATTGAGTCATCATGTTGCAGTTCAGCATAGTCACTTCATGTAACCGGTTCTGCCAGTGCTCTAACTCTTCATCGGAGTCTGAAGTGCAAGAACTCTCGTGATCCCAAGTAATCCACCCATCCATGGTAGGATTCACCCAATCTTGCTCTCACGTTGTTATCTTATAGATACAGTCCAAATCGTCATCACTCTCATAATCGCGGACTGGTTTCGTATAGCACGATCCCTCAGCAAGATCTAGAGGTACTATTAAGCGTAGTAATTTCTTCTCAAAGATCATATTCCGCTTCTTCATATTGATCACCCCATTCATATCAGTGGCTAAATCAATTCCTAGGAGTGCAGGATAGGGATTTTTGTCATCCACTATCTCTATTATATCAAAATCAGCTAGCGCGCTCGCACCTTCAATATCCACAGTCACCCCCTGTAGCTGCCCCATGCAAATGATCTTCTGTTAATTAGCCATCCTTAGTTGAATCAGAGACCATTGTAGCGCGAGCCTTCCCATTCGTTCCCATGTTTTCTTCGGTAGGACGTTCGTGTCTAACCCCAAATCCAAAATAACCTGATCCATTTCATACTTTCCTATCTGCGCGGTCAGTCTCATCTGTTGTCCCGTTCTTGTTTTATGCTTGCCAATCTTTCGTACTACACGCAGCTCACCCGACATGGTTCTAGCGCATTTATTGATGAGCTCTTGTAACCCTTTCATAGCCTTACTATCGCGCAGTAACTTCATACAGGTTTCCAAGAAAGTTGTGAGCATAGAGGGGTCCATCTCTTGCTCAGGCTTATCCTTGCTTCCTGAGGTGGAGGCCTCAATGAAGCTCTTTTTAGCTTCCATGAAGGTTTCACATGCATGCTCCAAATTGAACTCATCCTCCTTCACCGGAGCTTTGCGAACCCATGTACTATCTTCTGACTGTTTTCTCTTGTCATCTCCTATCACGATTCCACTCCTGAGCACCATATTTATGTTTGGATCCTCTTCACACGGCTCAGACCTCATCATCTACAGGCTCTGAGTCGGAGAAGGTGGTAGCGCCCCTTTATCACATATCCTAGCTATTAGCATAGGACAGTCTTACGTTTCATGATCAAACAACGTGCAATACTTGCACGATGGATGTGTTGGGTTAGTGTAATCGCAGGCATAGTGTCCTAGTCCTCTACAATTATAGCAAATCAATTGTCCCCGACCTTTGCCAGATCCTCCTCCGCCTTGACCTCGTCCGCACCCCTAAAATCTTGTCCAAGCCATCCCTGTGCTCTGGTCAGGGGGCCGCATTTCAACCTGAACCCTATAGGTGGGAGTTTGATCCATCATCAATTCATAACTCCTGCAAGTACACTCATCATGCCCTATTGACCTACAAAAGTTGCAAAACAGTTGTTGCTGTAGAAATTTCTCATTTCCCACCCCGGTTTTCAGTTTCACCTTATTTCTCCCATAATAGTTAAATTCCTTTTCCCATATCCATACATTCAACAACTGAAAAAATAAATTTTGCTGAAAACACAAATTCTGGAAAAATTACAGAATGCTGGAAAATGCAGAAATAAAAATCAGCACACACAAACAGCCATTTAACTCATTCAAACACAGTGATTTTTGGTCAAGGTGACCTTGGAAAAACCCCCTACAACTCTTGGGGAAAACCAGTTTGAGAGATCTTTCTTATTTCTGGAAAATGCTTTTTACACTGAAAAATATTCAGCAAAAAATCAGCAAGAAAACTTATACAACTTATCTCATTTTCCGTGCCTCACAGCCAACTGAAAAACTTGCAAACAGCAAAACAGAACAGCAATAAATGTTGTACAACCTCCTAGAAAAGTGTGCAAGCTGCCATTAAATACGTTGTACGGATTTCCTCGATTTGCGTGTAGAAAAAACACAGTCGTACACTTGTATGGATTTGCCTCGATTTGCATGCCAAGGTACAACCACTTGTTGTACGGATTTCTGCTCCTCGATTTCTGTGCACTTGTTGTACGAATTTATAGAAAAACGTGCCCAATATCTGCCTTTCACTATGTGTTAACTCAGCTGTACGGATTTGCTAAAATGCTGCCTTGGAATGTGTGCCAAGCTGGTTCCTCCTTCTCCTCCCTGTCCAGAAATCTCTCTTGCTCTCTTGCTCTCCTTCTCTCAATCTACTCATGAAAGAATTAATGACCTTTTCCTCCTTTCCCTCTTTTAATCTAACCCTAAGTGACTTTTGGGGAATCCCTAAATCCAATGGCTGAAATAGATTGAGATCTAGGGCTGAGATTAAATGCTCATTTAAATCTCACTTTCTATTTTTTTAATTCACCCCACTTTAATAAAGACCCACTTAGTCATTTATTTCCAAAGTCACTTTTCCTTTCTAATTTTACATTGACTTTATTAAAGTCACTTTAAAATTAGACTTTAGTAACTTTATCACTTAAAGTCACTTTTAAATTATATTTGACTTTATAAAAATTATAAAGTCACTTTAGGAGAAAAATTAAATTCTTTTGGACACTTTTCCCTAGGCCAAAGATCAAAGCCTTAGGGAACCACTTGTCCTCCGATACCAAATTTCAACAGTTGCGGTGTCTGTACAAACTTTTGTAGCAAATGATAGTTATCCGTGGCATGTTTTCCTGCTACCTAACAAGTAGCGCACCATAATGTAGGCCCCGCACTAGGTCCTGCTTGAGCTTTTGGACATATTCTTTAGCTGCACATGGATTTGTTGAACCCCCAGGTTTGGGTCTTGCATCAAAGTTTCGTGTAGTTTCATGGAAATCTTCAAGGCCTACGCTTCAGTGGTTATCTTCTACTGCGACGCCGTGGCTCTTAAGTGTGGCAGGAGCGAAGAAACAAACTACTCGCAATGTTTTTCGTCCATTAGGTTCATGTTGGCTTCGCGGATTATACATTTCAACCTCTGATCTGGTTCCCAAGGCGTCTCGCCTGGTTTCATTGTGATTTATTTGAATCCCACAATCGACTGCGCCTCAGATTTAGGCCTACTGAATTCTTTATTCAGTGTTGTCTGGATGTCTACCACTCCAGCATTCAAGTTATCATTAGAGTAATTAATATACCAGGTTAGCACGCAATCTTGCAGAGCACTATCCAATGCCACCATCTTTATATGATCATCTGTAACACCTTGAGCTTCCCATACAGCCCTCACAATGAACCAGAATTGGTCCGGGTCCTCATTTCCCAAGCCTTTGAACAAAGGCAGCTTTACATTATTTTCCATACTGAACTATGGTGGAGGTGGAGGTGGTACAGGTTAAGTTGGAGGCAATGGTGGTGAAGTCGGAGGCGGTGTGGGCGAGGGTAGTATTCACAGGAATTCTTGTCTTATTAACTGAATAGCATTTCGCGGAGAAACCTTCGCTATCTCTTCCTCATCACCTCATGGAGTTGAAATCAATGGACTATACTTTGGACCCTTTTTTCCTTCGTTCCTATAAGTTTTTCCACTTTGCGTAGTTCTGAACATCAAGGTAGCTGCATAACCCGTTTTTCGCACAATAGCATTTTAATCCAAGTATTCAAATATTTTATGTACTTACCTCGCGGTCCTTTGAAAAAGCGCTGCTCCGCCTTGCTGTAGATGACTGAGGTGTCGACCATGAATTTAGTCACAAATTCTCCTATGACGTGATTGATCTAATGATCGACAGTGCGGGCAATCTTATCCTCAGATGCTTCCAATTTCTGTCTTAGCTCCAGTGTCCAAACAATAGGACCATCAAGTTTCCACCTTCCTTAACTATCTGCTAGCTTTGCGATCCACTCATATAGCTTAATAGGGAAGGAGCAGAAAAAGATCTCATGGATCTCTGTAAACAGGTATCTATCCAGCCACTCTTCCTTTGTCTGTCATGGGTTTCTGTTCTCCTGCGTCGCGAATTCATGGATCTTCCTATCCAACTAGTCTCTGATATCCTTCTTAGATGGATTCCAGTGATACAACATCACACATCTCTTATGCAGATTCTGGTCCCGGCAATGGAACCATTTGTTGGCTTGAGGGGGCCTGACCCAAGCTCAGCATTAATTAGCCAAACAAATCCCTACACTACTAGCCCTTTTGGCATCAGCGCGTGGAGCATGGACCAAAGTCTCACCCGAAGGAGTATGGGGGGATGCTAGAAACAAGTTTCCACACCCTGAGATGGTTTTGATGTCGTTTGATTCCCTCTATCCCTACCTTCGCGTAGGTCACTTCACTCTGTGGCTTGCAAGACAAGCCCTTTATTCTGTCCTTTAATACCTCTGCGAAAGGGTATGATCGACCTTCACGCAGCCCTAGCCTGCTACTCAGGTACTTTTGCGCTGTTATGGCAGTGTTCCGTGTAGATTCCCAAATAACTCTAAGTGACTTGCTTATCTTATCAAATAATTATAGTTATCACCGCATAAACAGATAATCGTAATTGCGTTCAATTATTCAACGTAATCGCATTCATTCGCGCATCACATAAGAATAATAAAGGAAATTCATACATAGCATATCAAGATGCAATAACATAACAAAGACATAGGAATTGTAGAATATCTTTCTTTATTAATATCTTCCAAGTGTTTACGACTCTATCCACCCTACGCACACAGCTTCAGGGGTTCGCGCACTCAGCTGCGAACTTCTACCCTAGGCCTCTGCTCCCAGCTGCAGAGCCTCTACCTACGATACAACCCAAGACTTAGACTTCTTACTTCAGAGCTATGACTCTCTTACCTTATTCATCATTGTATGTCTCTAAAACTACCTAGAGATTAGCTCTTTTTATACAATCCCATGGTCTGCGAACCATGGGTAGAACTCTTACAATTGACCTCACTTTACAAAACTAAGGGCGGACTACCCTTTATGACACATAATACCTTCGTGCTCTGCGACCACAAAATGCAGATACTTTACCATTTTATTACAAAATTTAACTCAAACATGGGCTTTTAGCCCCAAATCTTCCCTTGGGGGATCCCGCTCCCAACAATAACACCTTCAAAACTCTTCCACTGAAAGTACATTTCTGGGTCATTGAAGGGCATCGTGTGCATTTGTTTTTGTGCAAGATGGGCCTCTGAGAGGTTCTAATCTTGGAAAAATCCTCACACAGACTTCATATACCTTCATATACCCTTTCCCACCTTTAGATTACCTTTTCCACCCTCAGAATGCTCACGGATCCAATCTTGTAGAAAAATAGGGTAATCTTATAACAATCATGTAGCAATCTTGTAGCATCATGTAGCACTATGTAAATTTGGCCAAATTTTCTCCAAAACCTTGATTTTTGCATCTTAGACTTGAATAATGTACCCTAGGCTCTGAAACCATGCTTGAGGAAGACCAAAGACCACTTTGGGCTTTCCTTTTTACCATTGCAACACATTCCAACAATTAAGGGTTAGTAGACAAGATCATGAATTTAATGACATGGTGGTGATTTTCATGATCATTTTATGAAGCACCTAATGAACTCTGATACTAGGTCTAATCTCTTTTAAATGTAGTGATGTAGAGTTTCTTCATTATATTTACTTTATGCAATTAGAATATGTTTGGTTTCCCTGTCTTTTGTTTTCTTCAGTAGGTTAAAGTTTCCATTTCAAGCATTTCCATTTTTTCAATTAGTTTAGGATTGATTTTTTTTCTATTCACTTCATTGCATCAGATTGACGAAAGCATGACACATTGCATGTTTCACACATAGTTCCGACGCTTCTTATTTTTAATACGAACCCCGGGTTGATAATTTAAGTTGGTAGCCTTGGGAGTTACAACATTCTTGTTGCAATACCAGGGCATACACCAAAAAAGGGGCTTAGAATAGGAATATTCTAGGCACACAAATTTAGCCTAGCCTTAATATGATGTCATAGAAGAATGCCCAAAAATTTACCACATAGACAAACAAAAAAAATACTCTTCAAATTCAAGTTTTTTCTCCCTTGGAATTTTATCCTCCTTACCTTTATTTGACCATAGGGTATCCTTTGACATAGACTACATACTCCTTGCTTAACTGTAGAAGACAAATCCAAAAATTTGTAGAGCTCATTGCTCATCAAAAGAACTCACATGTGGGGATCTATAGTGTTTCGAGGGCATTGTTTTGGGGTCCAATTTTCCTTGGAGATGACTTGACACTAGTCTAGTCTACCCGAGTTTTGGTAGGGAAATTAATATATATATATATATATATATACATATCAAAATTTCATATCTCTTCAATCAAGAGGAGTTAGGAGGCATGCCATATACCATTGAAAAGGTCTTGAAATGTACTATCTAAATATAGATTTTTCTCCTTCATTTGGACAACCTTTCACATCAATAACAACCATTTTCAATAGTACCCCATTTTCTGCACCTCCAAATGTTGAAATTTTGTATGTAGAAAGCCAAAGAATTGGATTTTTTTTATGATGTGTCCAAATGGAGCCAAGACACCCCCAAGGTAGCCATAACCTTGTTTGATCGATGTTGCCTCATCCTAGAGCCTAGATGATGATGGAGACCACTATGATGACTTGGGAGGGCTAGCACATCATGCCTAGATGCCAACTCTTTCCTCAACGGTTTTCATGTCATCCCCACATTCCCTAAAAGGGTGACATGAGCCTTCTTGGAAAGGATTTGATGGTAGAGGAGATGGAATTTGGAGATGCACCCATGAACTTTGATGATTTTATTAGAGTGAGCAGCACTCATGGACCACTTTATCTCTTGCTCGATGGATATTTTCCATTCTAGGAGGATGATTTCATGATGGAGAAATTGTTTTCCATGCATGTGGGATATTTTGATGTATTTATTTTGTTTTAAAACTTCTGTAAGATTGGCTTGTGACCTTTAGGCCTCATTAAATGTTTAAGAAAACTTTAAGGGTCTTTACTTGTAAAATTAAGGAAAGTAACTTGGTTTCCCTCATATAAATAAAGGGAAGTCATTTTCATTTGTATTATCACACATTCACTTACTTCTTTTCTTATTAAGAAGCACTCACTACTTCTCCTATACTTTTCTCTTAGTTACGATGGATATATAGTGGAGAAAATTATCTTAGGAGGAATATTTTTACATGGAGAGACTTGTTTGGGATTGATTAATGTTGTGGGGAAAAGTATCCGACTCGGATGACTCTATCCCTACTCTAAAGGTGACAGTCTTTAGCAACAACTGAAAGTAAAGCTTTGATATTTTCCTTTATGAAAGTACAGAGAGAAGGAAGAAAAGATTAACCAACCTGGTGTCTTTCGCTTAGTCGATCCTTATCCTCTCTCTTTGCCGGTCCAGCTACACACAGATCTGCACAAAACAAGAGAGGAAACTACAAGCTACATGTACTCATAACTGATGCATGGATTAGAGTGAATCAAATATACAAGTAAATACAATACATCAATGCAATACAAGTATATAGGAGAACATGCAAAACTTTATTGATAGAAGTAACAGGGTTCTGAGAAGGTTACAACCATTGATGGCTCCAATCCAGCAGCACCTCCTCAGCAGCAGGAACTCTCCTCTTCACCTCTAGTAAAACAATCACCCAATAGCTCTAACTGTAAACCAACAGCACCTCCTTGCTTTACACAAAATTCCAGCCTCCTTAGACCTCATAGAAGAGCTCTATATATAGGAGAGAAGAAGAGAGGATGAGTCAGCTTGAGGCTGGCATAGAGCTGACTAGTGTCCTCTCCCTCTTCAGTTAATCTTCAGTTCTTGAGTCCACTTGGAGATCCTTGCTTACACATGGTGATCAAGTACCTCTTACTCATCACAGGGCGAATCTCATGAACCAAGTGTCAGTTTGGAAGCTTCCTGGGCAGTTGACACCTTGCAGAATGACTGTGCCACTTGGCCAATCTCGCCCAGCGCAGGTAGCCTTCATTAGATTTGACTTCCAGCGCAGGTACAAGGAGGAGCAGTTGCATTCCAGCGCAGATGCTCAGTGGAGCAGCTGACATGATCCAAAATTAGCCTGTTTTGAAGTGTTTTCAGGTGGAGAACTGATTGGAAGTGCTGTTGTTTGATGACCTTGTTCTTTTAGGGGTAAGAACAACATGTTTAGGGACTGAGGATCCCTGTAATTATTGACATTTCATGCTCCATGTCGCGAGGCACAAAAATGTCTATAACAGTTGCCCCCTAAAGTATGAGGCCGTTTATCGGGTGAGATGCTTTATCTAGAGGGTCCGAAGTTCATTCCAGTGCTGAGGAGGCGCCCTGTAATACAATACAATACAATACATTATTTTTCATTCTATTTTCATGATCTAGCTGAGGCGGGCATTCCCATGCTCAGCTTTTATAAATACATTTTGGTACATATGACAGACGATCGTCTGAAGGTAGACTGATAATTTTCTGCTGAAATTATCATCCTTTGAATAGGATGATCATCTGCTGCAATGATGTACATGGCAAATGCTTTTATATTTCCTGAATATATATCGCAGCCCGGATGGATGAAACTAGATCCGGGGTCTTCAAACTCGTTCGATCTTCACTCTAAGTACAAGTCGATCCATGTGAGAATTTCGCTGAAGTCGAACATGGAAAGACATCGCTTGATTACCGGTCAATAATGAAAACCGTTAACAAGCGCGAGAGGAATCACCAATAATGACGATGACCCTCAAGGTACTGCAGTACAATTCACGTGGCGTGAATAGAGGACTTGGCGTCGAACGCCACGCAAAATCTTCTGGTCGAAGGTCATTGATGTATACCTGTCGCCGGAAGTAAGAAACTTGCCATTGAGGCATGCAAGCTTCAAAGTACTGATGGGGGTGTTCCTAGATCAACTTCTTGGATAATGAGCTGAAGTCGACAAGAAGCGATCCGTCAAAGGAGGGCCTTAATGAATCCCACATCAATGACACAGAACGGAGCTAATGATTTTAGTGGAGGTGAAAACAAACTGTGACATATGATTCAGGGTGGCGATCGTGAATGGATGAAGGATAATGTATGGCAGTGGATGGGACACGGTTGACACTTTCAGAATGACCCCTCTTGAACATATAACGACACTGATGCGATGGATCGGTAGCATTACCCCAAATGTGGATGGTTTGGCGAGGACCATGGTGATGAGACCGGTGAATGAAACAACCCAACCCGATGTGGTACGGAGGAAAAGTGTCATGTTCAAGAGTGACTTGCTACCATTAAACTTTGATGTTCTCCCAATTTTTCCCCAGTCATTTCTGACCAGTACCTCTTTATTTTTGTCAAGCTTGAGGAGGATAACATATGCTTGTTCTATAACCTGCCCTTCGGGCAAGCCCATTGCTAAGATTTAACGAGCCTAGCGATAGGGAAACTCGTTCTCGTCTAAAGACAAGTTTGTCGCTATTTAATCATTTTAACGAGTCTAACGACAAGGAAAACTCGGTCCTTTTCATTTTTAGAGAGTCTGAAAAGGTACAGAAAGTCAACTCCATAATTCCTTTTTCGTCATCTAATCCCTTAAGTCCGAAAAAGTATAAAACAATACAGAAGGGATGGCTATTCGGTACTTTTACGAGCCGAACAAGACAAGCGCTCGATCTTTTTGTGCAATAATCCCTCAGGTCCAAAAAGATTAAAATCTAGAGGAGGGATAGCGTTCCGATCGTTTAACGAGCTGGAAGGCCAAAACTCGGCAAACTTTTCATATTTTACGAGTCAGTGAAAAGAGCTCAAAGAAGACTCGTCTTTTGAGGAACGAGTGATAAACAGGGATAGCAGCAGATTCCAGGTACAAATCGGAATTTTCCAATCACGGTAATGTCGCAAGGATGGCTAGGTGAAATCACTCTTCGCAGATGTCCCTCAAGATGGGTAAACACACATGTGGGGGTGAACGATTGGCCAAATGACAGTGGAGGTGATGGATGAAAATACGACCAAGGTTTTTAAGGCTGATAACTTTACGATCGCAATGGTTGTTTACCGGGATAAGTTTATTTTTTAATGAGCTTGGACTCTGCTGGAAACTTTGCTCACACTTTTCTATTTTTTAACGAGCATAAATTCTGTGGTAAAACTGCTCGATTCATGGTCAAATTTAATTTTTTACTTTTACTAGCTTTTCTCTTTTCAAATGTAGTACCTCATCTTCAATTGCTGCAACAAACTTAGTTAGAAATGGACAATATTTGCATGAAAATGAGATTATAACCCTAATATTTAACTTTAAACTGTGTAAAAAGTCATAAAAAGGGGTTTTTACCTCTCATTTACCATTTCATTTGCATTTTGCTTGTTGGCGCTCTGGAGGTGCCTCTTCTTCCTTGATTTTCACCAGCTGATTCCGGGAGATTCTGTGGACGATTTTCGGCGCCGTTTGGACCAGGTAGGAGCTAAACCTTAGCCCTTCACTTTCATGGTTTCCTTTTTCAGTTTCATGCATGTTTTTTAGGGTTTCTGGGCCCCAGGGGTTTCATCAGGGCGCCCTGGCATCAGCGCAGGTTCCCCTTTCGAAACTTGCGCTATATTTCAGGCAGCCTTAAGGCAGACTGCGCTCCAGAGCAAGGGGGAGACTCTCTACCTGCGCTGGGCCTAGAAAAGCTTATTTTGCATGAGTTTTTTGATGATTTTTCGCCAGATTTTCATCAAAATCAGGAACTTACTCCTTCTCTTGTTTGATTGCAGGGAACTTTGAACAAAATGTCCCTTACATGGCGAGAACGAGAACATGAAGCAGAGGACATGGTTGCACTCCATGACCCAGTCACGGTGAACGCGCTTCGGAACTGTGGCCTGCTGAAGTTCTTCCGTATCTCTAGCATGAGAGCACAGATTTCTTTACTGCAGTATATGCTTGATGCTTGGGATCCTGTTAACCAAGTATTCCAGATTAGGGGGAAAACCATCCCCTTGACCATAGAGGACATGTACTTCTTGACTGGGTTGTCAAGGCGGGGTGCCCCCATTTCTTTGTCAGGTACGGTCCGAGGGACTAATTCCACCAGAGATTACATTCGTCAGTATTGCAGGGAAGGTTCACAGCCGAGCAAAGACGGCAAGATCAATATCCGTGACATCACTGACAGGTCTCTCAGGTCCATTCTGTTTACCATTGGTAGGATGGCCGGTAGCGCAGCTTTACATGTTGCCAACAGATCTTACATGCAGCACGCCTTGGAGTGTCTCCAACCGAAAGTGTTTAACTGGTGTGATGCAGTACTCGTGCAGATGAAAAGTCAATTGACCAAGGTAAAGGACGGGGGGCTGAAGAACTTTGGATTTGGTTCTATTCTGACTGCCTTTGTCTTGGAGAAAATCCCATTGATGCAACCTCAGTACATCATGCTTGATTTGCCTTCTCCGACCGAGCCACGCATGCAGAGGTGGGTAGACCATATGTCCCGGCATGCTGGTCAACCTCATATTACTTTCACTGAGTCCTTCTTTAGGTGGTTCGAGCGTCAGGAGATGGCATTTTCTGAGTACCCATATGTAGGTATGGACTACCGAGGTGACCCGGACTTGGTGCTTCCGGATGGCGAGCAATGGGGCGCTATTGGTAAAATCTCTGACCATATCACTGTTTATTGTTTTTATTCATGATGTTACTGTTCAAAACTGATCAAAATCTTGGGTGCATGCAGATGTTGGTCCTGTTCGTCCAGTAGCTCGTCCACGATCGCCAGTTGCTGCCCCAGCAGCAGAGCCTGCTAGGAGAGTTGTTATTCGCGACCTTGGTGATACTGAGATACTTGCAGCTGTGCAGGAGCAGGTTGAGAGCCTTACTCGTGGTCTTCCGGATGTACAGATTGACGAGTTACCTTTACAGTTGCAGCGGCACACTATTGGCGTGCCTAGACGATGGACTCGTCTCTTGCGCATGATCGCACAGACCGTGACGTACTTTCATGAGCACCACTAGGCTAGGGTGCCCCCTAGCATCTTTTTGAGTTCTAGGTCATATGACCAATTTTGTTTTGATTACAGCACATTATGTACAAACTATAAACAACTTTATATATTTTGATTTTCGGAGTTTATTTCAATTTATTTGTGATCCACTTGCATAGCACCGATGCATCTCTTTTTATATATGTCATAAATGTCTATCTAATACATAGTTTGCTAATGAATCTGTTAATGTGTTCAAGTTTCTGGAAATATGTTGGTATTGAATTAAATCAAACTCTCTTTCCAAAATCTTAACCCTTAGAAACATACGATAAATAGCTGGATTGCGGACTGAATATATACCAGTGAGTTGTAGTATCACAAGTTGTGAGTCTAGCCTAACAATTAGTTGGCGTATACCATGAGCGATGGTATCAGAGAGGAGTTCAATCAACGCGTTATACTCAGCGATATTGTTCGTTGACCGCCCAATACACACACCTCTGAAACTCACTAACTCGCCGCTTGGATAAAAAATGGCCCAGGCTGCGGAGGACAAATTCCGCGTACTACGACTCGCTCCGTCAGCATATCCCACATATGTCTCAGAATAATTGGACATCTGCAACAAATGAGAAGGGTGGATTACTTAACCGAAACAAACATTTTAGCGAAAACAAAATACAACAAAAGCACTCAGGTTACTATTTAGGCATAGTAACGCTTGAGGTACAACCCGTTGCGGGGTTGTGCCAGTGGTATCCCGTCATAATCCATTAACTCGTAGGCTCCTTTTGCTAACACCCTTTTAACAATATAGGGACCCATCCATAAGGACTTGAATTTTCCTGCTCCTAATTTGTCGGATTCTTGGTCGTAAAGCAAAACCAAGTCACCCTCAGAGAAGATACGAGGTTTGACATTCTTGTCGAACTGCGCTTTGACTCGTTTCTTATGGGCTTCGTTCGCCAAAGCGGCGTCACGACGGTTTTCATCCAACTGGATCAATTCCAAGAAACAAGCCTCTTCTTCTGAGGTTCCGGGGAGGAGGTCAATTGCGAGTTTAAGAGACGAGATTTCGCACTGGATTGGTAAGACTGCCTCCAGGCCATACACCAATTGGAATGGTGTGAACCCAGTGGCGTTCTTTACCGAGGTTCGGTAAGCCCACAATGCTGAGTACAGGAGTAGGTGCCATCTTCTTTTGTGAACCTCGATCATCCTTTGCAACATACGCTTCAGGACCTTGTTGATTGCCTCAACTTGTCCATTGGCTTGTGGATAATATGGGGTAGAGCTGTCGTGAGATAGTCCTAGTTTGGCAGCTAATTCAACCATCATGTGATTGCGAAAATGTGATCCATGATCTGTCACTATAGCTTGCGGAACGCCGAACCTGGCGACTACATGATTGAAAAAGAAAAGGGCAGCTGTTTCACTAGTGTTATCCAATGTAGGCATCGCCTCGGCCCATTTGGTAAAATAGTCAACAGCGACTATAATATACCCATGCCCCCCGGTCGAGGTGGGGTTACATTGCATGAAATCGATGCCCCACTTGGCGAAAGGCCCAACAGCAACTATCGGCTGTAAGGGTGCGGGCGGTCTTCTGGTTTTGCTATCAAAGATCTGACATGCATGGCAACTTCTGACAGCTATTATGCAATCTTTAAACATAGTTGGCCAGAAATATCCTGCTCGTAAGATTCTTTGTGCTGTTGCATATCCAGATTGATGCCCCCCGCACGCGCCTGAATGACAATCATTCAGGGCTTTTTCGGCCTCCTCATGGGTAAGGCACCTCCTCAGAACCGTATCGACACCACGACGGTAAAGTGTATCACCGACGATCATGTAGTCTTTTGATTGGTATCGTATACGTTTCCGTTCTGAGTGTGAGGTATTAGACCTGAATTTTTGGGTTTGGAGATAAACAATGATGTCTCCATACCACTCATCGCTTACTGATATCAGAAACAAATTTTCATCCACGATTGACTCTTCTGATGTTTCATCGTTGGACGACGATGGGAGATCGCATAATAATTCCGCGAAAACTAGAGCTTTCTTCGATTTGGATTTTACAAAATCTAAATCAAACTCTTGAAGGATCGCTATCCATTTTGAATATTTGCCCCCAAGTAACTGTCGCGACAGTATATATGTCATGGGATTGCAATCTGACAGAACGGTAGTTTTCCTAAAGAGGACATAATGTCGAAACCTTTGAATCGCTTGAACAGCAGCAAGCGCTAGTTTTTCAACATAGGAATATTTACTTTCTGTGTCATTTAAGTTTTTACTTAAATAATAAATAGGATGTTCAATTCCATCGACTTCTTGCACTAAGACCATCGCAATGGTCGTATCTGCTGCAGCTAGATACAGGTTAAAATCTCTTTGATAGTCCGGGGCGTACATCAATGACGCTCTTACTAGAGAATCTTTCAAAGCGTCAAAGGAAGCTTGCGCAACCTGGTCCCAGACAAAAGGTACATCCTTTTTCAAAAGACGAGTATAACCTTTGGCAAGTTCTGCGTAATTTGGAATGAACCTCCTCAGAAAGTTTGCTTTCCCTTGGAGTTTCTGAATCTGAAGCAAATTTGAAGGTGGAGGCAAATTAATGATTGCCTGAACCTTACAGGGGTCGAGACGAATCCCATCCTTAGAGACTACAAAGCCAAGTAAACGACCAGAACCGACGCAAAACACACACTTGTGCGGATTGAGTCTTATCTTGTAATGTCGGCAACGTAGAAATATTGCTCTCAAATGCCGCGGATGATCAGTCCGCTTCCGCGAATGAGCCGGAAGATCGTCGAGGTAAGGTTGAACTATGTTCTTGATGTCATGGAAGGCATAATTCATTGCCCTCTGAAACGTCGCTCCTGCGTTCTTTAAACCAAAGGGTATTTTTCGATAAGCGAATGTGCCCCACGGACAAATAAATGCAGTCTTAGACTGGTCCTGTGGGCGGATATTTATTTGATTATACCCGGAAAATCCATCCATAAAGGAAAAGATTTCACATCCGGCGCATTCATCAATTATCTGGTCGATGAAGGGTGTAGGGTAGTTGTCCTTTGGACAAGCTTTGTTTACATCCCTATAGTCGACGCACACTCTTATCGTCCCTTTTTTTTCATAACAGGGACAATATTCGATACCCAATCGGTTAGAGGAACCGGGTAGATGAATCCAGCATGGAGAAGTTTTTCAACTTCTGCCTTAATGGCAGCGGCTTTCTTCGGATGTACCTGTCGAAGCCGTTGTCTTACTGGTTTGACATCAGGATACATTTTAATCTCATGTTCAACTATGCTCGAGTCAATGCCTGGCATTTCATCATATGACCATGCAAAGACATCTCTAAATTCGCGAAAGAGAGCACTATATATTTCCAGTTCTGAAGGGGAACAACTTTTGCCGACATGAATATTCTCTACAACATCAGATTTTGTCGAGATGTTTACGGCTACGGTCTCTTCAATATTGGATAGGTTTCTCTCTGAATCCACCGTATTTACAGTATTTGTTAGGAATTCAAACACTGAAGGGTGGTATAGGTCGTGATGAGTTTCTTCTTCACACTCTGGAAGAAGGGAACGATGGTGGTGATCATTCCATGGTGCCCCCTCAATCATCAATGATTGTAAGATCCCTTCGTCAGTCCCATGAACTTTTGACCATGGGTCTAATGGGGTACCATATTCTTCGGACCTATCTACCCAAACGCTTGACAAGCGTTCATTTGGGCTCGCCTCCCATGCCTGAAACATTGATTGCTACAATATTTCAGTAGGGCTAGGTGGCAAAACCACTTGATAATCCATGACGACTTTGTCTTCTGCGACCTTTGACGAAGATACCATGTTGCATGTTGCTACAAACGGGATATTCCCTACATGGAAAGGAGGTGGCAACGCGAAAGTTCCCATCATTGTGGGATCTTTTAGCAAGCCTACTCCGATATCTTGTATTGAGTGGTCGCTCCCATGGATTAGGGGAATGCTTCCAGTAACTTGTGAACCATTAGGGAGGAAATTCTGTTGGTCGACGATCGTAATCCCTCCTTCAAACGGGAATGCGATCTTCCTAAAATATGTCGACACTACAGCTGCCATGGCATATATCCATGGTCTTCCCAGTAGGATGTTATAGTCAAGATTGCCATCAATGACCTCAACATCAATTTCCACTGTTTTTCCTCCTAGTTCCACCTTAAAGTTATTTAGGATTCCGTACGGAGTGTACGACCTACCGTCAAATGCTTTCAATGTCGTCGAAGATCGCGACAAGGTTGGAGATCCAAGAGTTTTCCAGCAACTCATCGACATGATACATGTCGACGCTCCCTCATCAATAATCGTTCTATGAACAGTTTTGTTGAGCGCTTTCACTTGAATAAGGAAAGCTAATTGCGCTGGTAACTGAGGATCATATCCTTTGTGATCAAAGGATACAAGATTGGAATCTTTAGGATCCACTCCACCAATTGCTGATAACAATGCCTGCCTTTGGGATGGACAATTTTGTAGTACCTCAAGAGTCGACATAGCAGATGGCGATTGGGCCAAATCCTCCACTATATTATAGTGTTGCGCCGCTCTGGCGCGAGGGTTAAATGTCGACTTGTGTACTACTCCCTTAGGTGGCTTTATTGTTAATTCATGCGGGAGGGGGGGTACAACTTCTGCCGAAGTTGTTGTTGTCGAACTACTGGGTTGATCTTTCCCTTTGTCGTTCGACACCGGAGGATTCCCATAATCTTTATTCCTTGTCGAGATCAAAGCATCATTTTGCTTAGAAACCGACAGCATAAGCACTTGAGACGGGGAAGCATTTCCACTATCAACCATATTCTGACCTGGGGCGGGAAATGGATCAGTTAACACAGCTGAAGTTTGGGAACTTTTAAAGAACCTCTTTAACTCAGCTTTGAACGGACAGTTCTTTGTCAAATGATTTTCATCGCATATTTGACATGGATAAAATTGTTTCCCTTGCCCAGGAGGGTTTGAAGAAGTTTTTTGAGGGGATGATCCACCTTGTTTCTTCTTCTTCCCTTTGTTTTGTTTCTTCTTGCTTCCTGGTTGATTGGAGTTTTTTTCTTTATCCGTAGATACAGCGTTTACCTCCGAAGCAAGAATCTCTTGATTTGCTTTTTGATTCGAAGTCTTACGGGCTTTCTTATTCGAATCCCTTGTCGACTTAGCGTTTGTAGTTCCAATCATGCCATCACCGGCATGAGAGTCACTATTCGATCCGGGAGGAGGAGGGATTGAAAATTCTGGTCTGGGGGCGTCAGGTATCTTATCATAGAGCGTGCCCGACTGAGTATATACTAAGTCCAAATATTGAGCACGAACAATAACCTGCTCCTCTGTTACGACGCCTCCCTTGGCCACATCTTCTGTTATAGCAGGCAGAAGCGACTTTATAAACTACTCAGCTAATAGCTGATCTGGAACATAGGTTTTTACCATTCTGCGCCGACGACGCCACTCATGTATATGATCTGATATATGTGTGGCCGTTGTCTGCTTAAAATTGGTCAAGATCTCTGTTCCAGTTTCGTACCTTATAGGTAACTGAAAGTGTGTTAAGAAAGTCGTGGCTAGGGAACTAAAATTGTCGAACGAGGCTCTAGGTAATTCAATATACCATTTAGCCGCCGGACCAGTCAATGTCCTCTGGAAAAGGCGAAGCCTTATCGAATCATCATTCAAGGTATTCGACGAACACCACAGATGGAATGTCATCACATGATTCGACGGGTCTTCGCCAGGATTTCCATTGAATTTAGGAATGTCCGAAGGAAGTTTGTGAGGAATCGCTGGCCACCAATGGGCATAGGTGATTGGATCGTTTGTTAATCGATGTAAATCTGGTAATTCTAGGGTCACCACGAATGGCAACTGCTGATTCAGGTTTGACGAGGCGTACCCGGGATACGATGGAATCGCCTGAGCAGTAGGTCTTTGTACACCAGCATAATGCAACTGATGTTGACATGACTGATATGGTTGGTGGGCTTGGCCACTGTAAAGTGGTTGGTTTAACCCGTTCTGAATATAGGGTTGCCCACTATTTGCAAAGATCTGTTGCTCAGACCCCTGGTACACCTGTTGAAACTGAGGTTGTTGGTATTGCACCATCCATGGTTGTGAAGCCATGTTTTGCTGTGCGACACTAACCGACGGACCAAGATGCGGGGTTATGGTTCCCGTTTGTATCTGTGTCGTCCCGGCAGTTGGCGATTGCGGTTGTGTTGCAGGGTCAATTGGCTGTCGCATTACAACTTGGGGTTGACATACAACAGGCATCGATTGAACTTGCGACACGGTTACAATTGCTGGCGTCGTCGGGATACTAGACATAGGTACACATTGTTGCATGGAATATACAACTCTTGGTTGTTGGGGTAACATAGGTACCCAACCACTCGTCGTTACTTCAGTCAAACCTGAATGTGGTTGAAAACTGCCGTATGGGTATCCCCCCGGAAGAGGAAGTGAAAGGGCATATTGCCCCCCATACGGTAACAATCCGGAGCTCAAGGGTGTAGATTGCCTTTGAGGACTGGATGGTCTAAACTGATTCCCAAAGGGATCAATTTGTCTAGTTTCAACATAAGAATTACCGGGTATTATACCGGAAGAACAAACTGGAACAGACCAAGTTGTCATAATAGTCCCTGGGTGGACTCCTTCTAGTTGATGAGAACTAGTTGGGACAGATGGTATGCCGGCAAACATCGTTGGAGTGACAGCAGGAGCTTCTGCTATCGCTGTGTCATTTGGCACAGTCCTAGATGTCGACGGTTGCTCAGACATTTTAAGTCTATCCAATAAACTTCCTAACGATTCTTCAGGAACTTCCAGTGGCGATAGACAAACTTCTGATGCAGAAGGAAAAAGAGGGGTACCTACTCCAAAATGAATTGGAGTATTTGCTTGCTGATCCTCTACGATTTCCTCTATTGCAATCAGACCAGGAGGAAGAGGAAGACCATCAGGTCCGTAAAAGATTTCTGGTGCCGAAGAAGGGGTTGCTTCGACAGCGACAGTTGTTTGAACAACAAGACTCTGTGGACCGGTTTCAGATAGAACTGGTTCAGTTATGCAAGTACTTGTTTTCAGACTAGGATCAGTACAACTGTCCTTATGTTGCTGTTGAACTTCTTCAGTAGAGGCAGGGATTCCAGAAATATCGGGAGTGACCAGAATCTCAGATGTTGTTGGAACTTCCGTTCTAACTTTAAAAGGAGATTTTGACCTGGTCCAGCGAGTTCGCTTCGTCCGTACTACTCTCGGTTCCGGAGACAAAGACGGTTGACTCGCGAGTCTCCCGAACGACGAAGTTTTAATTGACTTTCCTCCACGGTTGCGGATTACTTTCTCAACTAAAATACAAAAAGGGGAATTATGTTTCCGTATTGAATGAATTTTATTAGACGCTTTTAGACACAACTTTGCTTTTTCATGTTTTAAGAGTCGAGAAAAAGCTAAAGATGACTCTAGTCGCCTTCGATGTATTAACGAGCCCGAAGTGACAAATTCTCGGTTGGACCTTTTCAGTTATAGAGTTTGAAAAGGGCCAAAAGAAACTGCTCTGGAGATCTAGGCAGAGGGTGTGCCAAACCTTTCGCGAAACCACAGAATACGTTTTACGGTACGGGTGGTCGATCTTCGTGAATGCTGTGTTCACTGCATCGCGATCAGTAGGGCGGTCGACACGGCTTCCTAAGGATAAAGGATAATTGCCTATAGGGGTCTCCCAATATACGCGACGGTACGCGGGAGCTCAAGTCCGTATTAGTGCTATCGTCCCTCAGGAGGAATCACCCACCTTCGTAGAGATCGACAGTCACTACGTTTAACGACGCCGGAACACGTCTCTACCTAGACCTCTATTGTGAGCATTATGTTACAATGCGTTTTTAGATTCATTCAATATATTTTAAGTTGATCTTGTTTAGCAGTTTGTCTTTCAGGATCACCACGAGATGTATTGGTACAAATTCCTAAATGCAGCTAAAATGATAAGCAAGCTTTACAATCTTTTTAGCTTTGAAAATCCTAACTACTGAGGGGAGAGAAAAGACACTATCTTTCCACACAGAGCACAAAGCACAAACTAATGCACTTTCTCCTAGATCAGACACGCAAACTTATCAAAAATGCAAATGCAAGATGCATGTATTTCTTTTCTTTTCCCTTAATGTTGATGTAGACAAAAGGAAATTGTTGTGTAATTTTCAAATTCAATTTGAAGCGTAAACAAACAAGTTTCGTCTATAATGAAAAGACACCTTACAGGTACTTGTTTTAACACTAAAAATATACGAATTCAAACCATAAGATGAAAAACAAACAAACTCAAACAGCCATGAACAGTAATAAAACTAGCTCTTAAGATCACAAAGACACTTTTACAGTTCAGGATCTAAGAGGCCACAGCTATACTGGTTCGCTTTTCACAATGGGAAACTGTAACTGAAACAAGAAATACTAAAAGAACATTCACAGTTTCATCACACAACTGAGGCGGAATAATGTCAAGGAGAATGGTTTACAGCAAGTACAATGACCAGCAAGCAATCAGCAAAAATCAGTGAAAACAGGGCTCAGACACAAAGGGAAAACTGAGCAAGACAAAGGCTAACTGGACCAGCGCAGGCTCTGGTCTGTCAGTTTGACTCTCAGCGCAGTTCCCGAAGGGAGCACCTGCGTTGTAATGCAGACTGCCTGTGGACAGCCTGCTCTGGGACACGAGAGTTGCGTCTACAAAGTTTTCCGGGTCATAAAAAGCTCAAAAATGCACTGTTTTTGCTGAAATAAAAAGCTATAGGTCAAGTACAGGCTAAGGGATGATCAAGAGGATGAAAAGCTATCACAAAGAGCAAAGAGTCTTTTGTAGATAAGCTCTTCAAATCTTGAATTTGCTCAGCAAATGAGCAAGAGTAGCAGTCCCTCTACTTCGCTTTTGATATAGTCAAAAGCTTTTCGATTTGGTACTCTTTTCTTCAAGAAATGAATAGCAAAATACTACAAACACCAACAAGATACTAGGCTCCCCAGCGGAGTCGCCAGTTTGTTGTGGGGAAAAGTATCCGACTCGGATGACTCTATCCCTACTCTAAAGGTGACAGTCTTTAGCAACAACTGAAAGTAAAGCTTTGATATTTTCCTTTATGAAAGTACAGAGAGAAGGAAGAAAAGATTAACCAACCTGGTGTCTTTCGCTTAGTCGATCCTTATCCTCTCTCTTTGTCTCTTGTTCCCAGCTCCTTTCTCTCTTTGCCGGTCCAGCTACACACAGATCTGCACAAAACAAGAGAGGAAACTACAAGCTACATGTACTCATAACTGATGCATGGATTAGAGTGAATCAAATATACAAGTAAATACAATACATCAATGCAATACAAGTATATAGGAGAACATGCAAAACTTTATTGATAGAAGTAACAGGGTTCTGAGAAGGTCACAACCATTGATGGCTCCAATCCAGCAGCACCTCCTCAGCAGCAGGAACTCTCCTCTTCACCTCTAGTAAAACAATCACCCAATAGCTCTAACTGTAAACCAACAGCACCTCCTTGCTTTACACAAAATTCCAACCTCCTTAGACCTCATAGAAGAGCTCTATATATAGGAGAGAAGAAGAGAGGATGAGTCAGCTTGAGGCTGGCATAGAGCTGACTAGTGTCCTCTCCCTCTTCAGTTAATCTTCAGTTCTTGAGTCCACTTGGAGATCCTTGCTTACACATGGTGATCAAGTACCTCTTACTCATCACAGGGCGAATCTCATGAACCAAGTGTCAGTTTGGAAGCTTCCTGGGCAGTTGACACCTTGCAGAATGACTGTGCCACTTGGCCAATCTCGCCCAGTGCAGGTAGCCTTCATTAGATTTGACTTCCAGCGCAGGTACAAGGAGGAGCAGTTGCATTCCAGCGCAGATGCTCAGTGGAGCAGCTGACATGATCCAAAATTAGCCTGTTTTTAAGTGTTTTCAGGTGGAGAACTGATTGGAAGTGCTATTGTTTGATGACCTTGTTCTTTTAGGGGTAAGAACAACATGTTTAGGGACTGAGGATCCCTGTAATTATTGACATTTCATGCTCCATGTCGCGAGGCACAAAAATGTCTATAACAATTAAGAGATTTTTATGGAAATTGTGTAAGTTTATTGCTATTATCTTCCATTTTGGATGTTATATTTCTAAAATTAGGGTTTCCACATATATTATATTAAAAAGTGATATATCATACTTGAAATCTTGATTCTTCATGGCATGTAATTTTTTTTTTTGCAAGAATCCGTCAAGGGAACTTGGTTCATACATCCCTTAACCTTAAATATCACATATAGAGACATCACTAGGATTTATAAGAGAAGAAAATTAGTCTTTAGCCCTATTTATCCAAGGCTGATCTAGTGGATATTGATGGCCACCCACCTATTCCACCTAGAACTCCAGTCAGTTTCATCAGTTTCCTTGTTTATTGAAACATTTACTATTTTTAGCCCTTTTTCAAGTCCTGAACTTCCAGAGCAGTTTTGACCCCTAAACGACATTTTTTTGAGGTTCGCAAAAGGCCCATTGCCATAGGCACTAGGTCTTGTTGAAAATTCTATATTACTCATAGAGATATTTCCAACAAGGTATCGTATGCACCAAACAGAGATAATATGACCAAGTTACGACCCCAGGAAGTTGGCTACCCAACTAACCCCAATGGGGCCCATAAACTCTTGGAGTTCCATCTCCTGGGGTTAGGGTTTTGGTTGTTTAGGATTTTCCCTTGTTGTTCAATAATAAATAAGCCATTGAGCCTCATTATAACACAGTTCAGAGACATGTAGCTTCCACATCTCTTCTCAGAGATAAGCTACCATCGCCCGACCTAGTTTATTTCCATTTTGTTTGTAAGCATATTTCAATATTTTATATTAATGAAATGAAGTGTTATTTATGATGCATCTCTGTATTCATGGTTATATCTATAATTTGTTGCATTCCTTTTAAAGTTCGAATCAGTGGTATAAGAGTGGTTTTCTCTTGCTCTGTTTTTCTTTGCATGTCCCCAATGAGGTCAAGATATAAGGAGTTAGGGCTTGAACTAGTCAAACCTTTGTAAGATCAGCCTCGCAAATACTGATGGCCTCCCATGGTGAAAGAGAATAAATATGAGGGGATAGGAGATCCTTTCAAAATATTGCTCGAAGAAGCCCTCGAGCAGCGAAGGAACGTGATGATGGACAACTTTGCCCAGATCCTTTAGCAGCTACCCAAAGGTGACACATCTTCTTCCAGCATCCACTCTGGAAGCACCACACCATTTAAGGTACAAGTTAACTTCGACATCCCCATATTTGAAGGTCAGATAGATGTGGATGCCATAGATAAATGGTTAAATTTTCTAGAAGGATATTTTTTTGTTCATGATTTTTCCAACTGGGAAAAGATTACTTTCGCACTTCTCAAAGTCATGCCCCACGTCAAGAACTGGTGGGAAACTTACTGTGAGAAGAAGGACAAAAGTACACCCTCACTATTTTTAGCCACACCCACTTGGAATTCATTCCGGGACACCATCAAGGAGCAGTACTAAGCTGTCAGGAGCTATGAAGATAAATACATAAAGTGGACCATGTTGTGCCAAGGAAGGGACCTAGACGTGCTGGAGTTTACCAATGTCTTTCATACCATTCGAAATAATTTGGGTATCAAGGATTGTGAGTGAAATTTGGTACTCAAGTACCATGATTTTCTACACAAGTACATCCAGGACAAGATGGATTTCTTGGACATATCCTCCCTCAGCTCAATGTACCGATACGCTAGCAAGATTGAGTAGAAGTTTAAACAGAAGAAGCGATACTTTGGATATGCGAATCTGAAGCAAGGTAAAGGTGCCCCCAAACCACAAAGAAAGGAAAAAGATAAGGCAGAGTGACCCAAAACAATGTGACAAATCCACAATAAAAGAAAAACACCAGAAAGACAAAGGACATGGGAAAATGGTCTGAGTTCCATAAGAGTTCTAATCACAACACAAGTGAGTGTCGGGCTAAGAAATAACTAGTGGTCAAGCTAAATGCTTCTAAATTAGATGAATGTTCCAACTCTGAGTCAGAACCTTACAAGGGAAATGACAAAGGAAAGAAGATCATTGATGTGGAGCCCAGTGCCACCATGGCCACTGTTGGGGCAAAGTGATTGCCTATCATTTAATTTGTCAACCCGGACGTTTCGTAAACTTGTGAAGCATGCATGCACTATATGTGCTATAAATTGTCTTTCAATTTAGATCAATCTAACTACAAAATAACAAAAACTAATTCATCTAATATATGAAATCAAATAATGAAAATGAAATTCAACTAACCTGTGAAATCAAAAACAACTAATGTATACTTAGTTACTCCAGCATTCAATTATGAAGTGTTACCTTCTTGAGATGATGTGTAAGCAACTATTTATACTTTAGCTTCTAATGTCCTAGAAAAGCAAGTAAAGTTTGCAGAAAATAACTCAGTAATTGCATGTATCAAATATTCAACCATTCAATCTTGATATATGATTAAATCATTTTATTAGAATGATCTTTAGGAATATATGTTAATGCAATTAAATGAGGATCTTAAAAGCAAATATAAAAGCATGGAAAAGTAAAGCTCAATGATTGCATAGGTTGAACATTCAATCACCCAATTTAAAGTCACCTTCTTGGGCCGATCCTTTATTCAATTATACAATGAATTGATGGCTTGATCTAAGAAATTAAATAACAGAACATGAAAGGAAACTAAATAACTATGAGCCCTTGCCTCAAACTGAATCCAAATAGAAAATACATAGATCTTCCTTATTGACATGTTTTTAGAAAAGCAAAGATTACACAGTCATTCTAAAACTAATACTAAGAAAGAAAATAAACTTTAATCTATAAAAACAATTAAATCTCACAATCATTAGATGGAAATTCCAATGGTGTATGAGGATGGCAAGTGAAGAAGCTCCATATGCAAGAAAAACTAAATCTTCAAATCTCCAAGTATAAGCTCCAAATTCTCTATTAAAAACATGAGCATTTCTCCAACTTTACACATGCCTTTCAAAGGAGAGGGCTTTCCTATTTATACAAAAACATAAGAAGCGCCCTATTTAATGAAGATCCACTAAAATCTGATATAGTTACAACCAAATAGTTCATAATGAGACACATATCCCCTAAGTGTCTCATAGAGTTCTAATCCAAATAAGAAATGATGAGACACCTCATAGAGTTACAATCCAAATAGGACACATATTCTTCTTTGACCTTTATTCAAATCTCCTTTGAAGGGAATTCGAATTTCATCATTGGAGGCCACATAAGGGTGCCTTGGAAGCTTCCAAATGACCTACACATGTCATGAAACTGAAGCCACATATATAGATACATGAAACCATGTTAATTTCCTAGTTTTTAATCATAAATTCACTTTAAACACATAAAATAAATAACTTTGGTAAATAAGGATCCTAACCCATATATTTATGAAAATGGTGGCTAATGAAGGGTTATATGGTTATGGAGTTGTGACATGTGAGTGAAATGGTGGCGATAAAGGTGAAAGTGGATGTCATTTTGAAGACATTTTGGAGGCCCAACATACCCCCCAACTAGAGTAGTTGCATGTCTTCATGCAAATATTGCATTAATTCCTTTGATTTGCTCGCAACATCTTTTCTTTTAAATGACCTTGGCTTATATCATATGTCCTTAAACTTTGCATTTGACAATTTTATTTATTTTTGCAAAGTATTCCTTGTCATACAGTGAATTGAAACATGTTTGGTTGGTCCTTGTGTTTCAACCAAATTCTAATTGGTATTGGTTCTTGTGTTTCAATACCTTGTTTCTTTTTGTTGCAGCAAGATTCGTTGAACATATTTAAGAATGCATCTTTAAAATCAGCCATATATTGTGCTCTTAATTTAGACATTATTTGCAAATCATATAACCTTTTGAACCATAATGCAATCATAATTGATTAGGACAAGTATGTTAGGATGAAATGAAAATGTATGATGGTGTATGATATATGAATATGAAATGATGTTCCTTCCCCCCAACTAAAGATATGACAATGTGAAAGAGGAAGTGAGGAATTTCCCAAAGTTACAATTTTAGTATTTTAAGGAATTGCATGACTAAAAATTAGAAAACCACATACCTTCGCTTACCTTCAATGTGCATGAGTTATGGAAATTTAAGGGTGTGGTTGCTTCTAGATCATGGAATGAAATGTAGAATTCATCTGCTTCTTGGTTGCATAAATGGTGGATGAGGTTGTGAAGTGGATTCTTTATTTCTACTGCTAAATCTATTGTATCTGTTGCAAAATGTTGAAATGACATAGTCTTCAATCGCTATAAAACCGATGGTACAACTCTAGTCATGCGAATAAATGTGTCGGTGTCGAGCACGAAGAGAGATCATTGGATTACCAACCATTGATGAATGTCGTTAACCAATGCGATGCAAACTCACCATTAATGTCAATGAGTGCCAAGGTACCTAAGTACATCTTACGAAGGGTGAATAAATGAGCTGATGTCGAGCCACTTGCAAGATCCAACGATCAAGGGACATTGATGTATTCCCATGATTGTTGGCGAGAGAGCTGGTCATTAAGTCATACAAGCCTCAAGGTACTAATGAGGACTCTAGCCTTGGAACTAGATAATGTGTCGATGTTGATAGGCCAAGGCTTGTTAGAAGGAAGGCCTTAAGGAGTCCTCCATCATCTAACGCAAGCATGAAACAATGATTTTGAAGGACTATAAATGGAAAATTTTGCAGTGGATCAAGGTTTATTTAACGGAAAGGAAAATGACAAGTGAATGGAAAGTAAAAGGACAAATTAGCATGTAAGCGAGCTGAATTTCTTTATGAAAATGGATTATGAGTTAGTGAAAGCAAGGCAGGAAGATATAGTTTCTATGAATAAAAATGAGCAATGAAGGAAAATGAGATGAGAATTTTATTGACTAACTAAGTGAAATGCAGTGCGACTGCAAAGGAAATGAGATGAAGGTTTTATTGACTGAAGGAGTATGGATGCAATGGAAACACTGGCATCTGAAAGGCTTGCAACTACTAGATCTGATATGCATTAGAATGTGCTCATGTGTTGATGTTTCATCTCTATTGCTGCTTTGATCATTTTCTTGTGAAATAAATGTGGTCTTTGAGAGACATTATTTGCTTATGGTCATTTGTTCTTCCTCCTAGAACCTACAAAAATCAGTACTTCTTCTCCAATGGATTGTAAGGTTATTAAAATAGAGAGGTGATCAATCTCTCTGTTAATGATATTTACATATAAAAAAAATAAGAATCAGTACTATTAAACAAGTTCATGAAAGAAAACCAAAAGAGTTTATACCTGTGTTGAAAGTAGTGCCTCAAGTTACCTGTTGTTTCTTTTCAGCAATTTCTTCATTCTTTACTATTTCAAAATATGATAATAGCTTCCTCATTTTGTAGATCTCGTCGAGATATTTCCAACGATGATTGAATCATCGAATTCCGATGGAATTTGAGAAAGTTAGACTGTTTTGAAATTTTTATGAAACAATGAAAATTGTCATGTAAAATGTGGCATGGGAACATGATGCTACAGTGAAAGATGATGTAAGCAGATAAAATGGCATGTTGATCATGAATTTCTGGTTAGAATGAATTGTTTGACAAATAAATTATTGATTTAAATGTATAGCTGCAAAATTGTTTTCCAACTGCAGAATTATCGGTTAGTTGCAGAATCGTTGTTCAGCTGCAAAATGTGCACAGTTTTTGTAGCTAAAATCCTGAACAAACAACCCAAGTCAGTAAATAACCAAAAATGAATTCAAAGAGCAAGAAACAATGTTACCATGAACATAAAGACCACTTTTAACTTGGACCACAAACAAATTAACTGGTATCTATCCCTTCAAGATCACATCATAATATCAAAGGTCGTTCAACTTGCAGAATGAATTTTATCAACTTAGATTTTCTGCCTTTGTGGTTTACTGGAGCCAAACTCCAGTGATAATTGCAATGCCTCATGGGCATGAATTCACTCCAACATATGTCATATGCCATATAGAATTAAAAACCACAGTAGCCTTGAATGGAACCAAATGCATGAACCAACACATATATAATTAAATTATTCAACCAAACTCATGTTCTTCAATATAATGGTTCAATGCATATACATGGTTTGAATGCTTGAAAAGATACACCATGTAATTCAAAGCCAATTCAACACCAAAGCGCACATTCAAGGGTTCAATGAACAATTTTGAGTGCATTTGATATACTAGCATATACCACGACGATCATCAAGATATTCTAGCTTTCACATGATTGTATTTAACCGAAACAGAGAAGGGACTGCTTGAGATAATTGCAGGAGTTCAAAATACAATGAACAACACCAGCGATTTTCTATCATCGAATTTATTGTGACTGATAAGGAAATTCCAGCCAAAAGGGATTAAATGCTACCGTAGAGTTTGTTTTTAATTTGAATTCTTCCCTCTTCAACATGCCATGTTCAAACAATTTACCATGTATTAATTACAAATCGTTTTTCCTCACGTAGTCAGCGAAATAGGGTCCTGAAGAATCTCATATTCCTCTCAAACTGTTGTGAAATTGTGAAAACCGTTTCTGGGTTATTTAACTCGACCTATTATAAGAGAAACCCATGTCTCAGTTTTCGCAATTTTCCTTGGTTTGCTCATAAAACGAATTTTAAAATAATGTGTCAAAACAATTACATTTTCTGGGTTATTTGAGGGTTTGTTGTTGGTTATTCCTACTGGTTCATGATCGTCCTGGGAAATTCTTGCAGAGATCTTATGAGAAACCACAGCATATTTCTAACTGCGTGTAGACTGCTTCCACCATGATTTTTTTCTGTTTTGTGCCACCTCTTCAATTAGTTTCAACGGCCTTTCAGCCTCCCTACGCGTTGGCTTTGATAACAGACGTGAAAATAGTGGATAAAATAGAGCATTATTATGGGAAAAAAATCAAATACACAATTTGTTTGTGGTTCAATTCAAATTCTGGTTCCAAAGAATTGAATAGTTATGAAAAGCAACCGTGGGATCAAACTAGAAATTAATTCTTTGCTCTCTATTCCCAATTCCATTCGCAAAGACGTTGGTTTGTAGAGTGCAAGGTTGTCCTGGCACAGTTCCCAGAAATTCGAAGTCATGTGAATGACAAATCCAACAAATCAAACATGGCACTTGATGCAAATTCTTTGCCACAAAATTAGAATAACCGACTGATAAATGATACTTTGGAATTTGTTAAAATGACACTGCAACCCTCTACGTCAAATGAAACTCGTCTTGCTTGCACAAAAAAAATGGATCTGTCTCTCACCATTCTAATATACAAATCAACATTTTCCCATCGAACTAAAGCTCATATGATTTGCGCAATTAGATTTTTCATTGACAAGTTTTGATGAAGACCTAATCACAACAACGGATTGGAATCTGCTTATAACTTGGCTCGTTCAAGAGTTGTGTACATTTTCACCGGCATCATTTGCAACAGTTCTTTTAAGATCACAACAATTATTTACGATTGTTTTATCTGCATCTTAGTTTTTAAAGTACAGTCGGGTGTTTGTTTGTTTGTTTTTTTTTGTTTTTTTTTGCTTTTTTGTTTTGTGTTCTCTATGCATTCGTTTTGTTTGTTTTTAATTGTTTTATTTTTTAATGTTTTATTATTATTATTTTTTTTAATTGAAAATCCAACATGATTTTTTTTATTATCAAAACATGATTTATTTTTTTTTATTGAAAATATTTTGGTGAGGTTAATGAAGAAATGCAAAAAAAAAAAAAAAAAAATCTAGAAGATTTTAAAGTTTAAAAACTAAAAAAAAAAAAAAATGCAATCAAGAACTCTAAAAAAAATGCAATCAAGCTTGATTTTATTTCCTAGTTTATCCTACTTGAATTTTTTTTTTTTAATTTTTAATTATATGAATTTTTCCAATGGAGACATTTACGAATTAAACATTCTAAAATGTTCATATCCAAATTTGCGAAATGTACCTGATTGTGCATGAGGACATGAGAAATCGTTTTAACCTTTAGATTTTCCTCAAGGATCTCTTGAAGAATTGATGAATATTGTGGCGTAACCGCTTCTTGATACCATTCCTCAATGTAATCTTTGGGCTGCATTCTAGATCCTTTGTCCATAAATGGTTAGTAAAAACAAAAACAAATAAAATACACTCTAAACTGGAAGTTAGTTCCTGTGCACACTTCCCCGGCAACAGTGCCAAAATGTTGGGGCAAAATGATTGCCTATCATTTAATTTGTCAACCCGGGGGTTTCGTAAACTTGTGAAGCATGCGTGCACTACATATGCTAGAAATTGTCTTTAAGTTTAGATCAATCTAACTACAAAATAACAAAAACCAATTCATCTAATCTATGAAATCAAATAATGAAAATGAAACTCAACTAACCTATGAAATAAAAAACAACTAATGTATACTTAGTTACTCCATCATTCAATTATGAAGTGTTACCTTCCTGAGATGATGTGTAAGAAACTATTTATACTTTAGCTTCTAATGTCCTAGAAAAGCAAGTAAAGTGTGCAGAAAATAACTTAGTAATTGCATGTATCAAATATTCAACCATTCAATCTTGAAATATGATTAAATCAATTTATTAGAATAATCTTTAGGAATATCCGTTAATGCAATTAAATGAGGATCTTAAAAGCAAATATAAAAGCATGGAAAAGTAAAGTACAATGATTGCATAGGTTGAACATTCAATCACCCAATTTGAAGTCACCTTCTTGGCCTGATCCTTTATTCAATTATACAATGAATTGATGGTTTGATCTAAGAAAGTAAATAACATAACATGAAAGGAAACTAAATAACTATGAGCCCTTGCCTCAAACTTAATCCAATTAGAAAATACATAAATCTTCCTTATTGAAATGTTTTTAGAAAAGCAAAGATTACACAGTCATTCTAAAACTAATACTAAGAAAGCAAATAAAATTTAATCTATAAAAGCAATTAAATCTCACAATCTTTAGATGGCCATTCCAATGGTGTATGAGGATGGCAAGTGAAGAAGCTCCATATGCAAGCAAAACTAAATCTTCAAATCTCCAAGTATAAGCTCCAAATTCTCTATTAAAAACAGAGCAATTCTCCAACTTTACACATGCCTTTCAAAGGAGAAGGCTCTCCTATTTATACAAAAACATAAGAAGCTACCCTATTTAATGAAGATCCACTAAAATCTCATACAGTTACAACCAAATAGCTCATAATGAGACACATATCCCCTAAGTGTCTCATAGATTTCTAATCCAAATAAGAAATGATGAGACACCTCATAGAGTTACAATCCAAATAGGACACATATCCTTCTTTGACCTTTATCCAAATCTCCTTTGAAGGGAATTCGAATTTGAGCATTGGAGGCCACATAAGGGTGCTTTAGAAGCTTCCAAATGAGCTACATATGTCATGAAACTCAAGCCACATATATAGATACATGAAACCATGTTAATTTCCTAGTTTTTAATCATAAATTCACTTTAAACACATAAAATAAATAACTTTGTTAAATAAGGATCCTAACCCATATATTTATGAAAATGGTGGCTAATGAAAGGTTATATGGTTATGGAGTTGTGACATGTGAGTGAAATGGTGGTGATAAAGGTGAAAGTGGGTGTCATTTTGAAGACATTTTGGAGGCCCAACAGCCACCACCAAGATCCATAATAATGAGCCCGAAGATCTAGAGGAGGGGGAACACCTCTTCCACTCACAGATGTGGGTAAAGGGTTCTCCCCTACAGTTCATTATCGACAGTGCGAGCCAAAAGAACATCATTTCAACAGAGGTCATGAAATGGCTGGACCTACCGACTATAGAACATCCGCAACCATACACCATCAGGTGGCTTCACCAAGGACGATATCTCTGCGTCAACCAGTAGTGTCGCCTTCCCTACAACATCAAGCCCTTCAAAGATGAGGTACTATGTGGTGTTTCTCCTCTTGAAGTTTCTGATGTATTATTAGGACAACCATACATATGGAAGTGACATGTTGTATATGAGTCTAGACCTCGCTCTGTGATTATTACTTTGGGAAATAAGATGTACAAGATACCGGAGGTAGCCCGACGTACTGCCATCCCTTTGATCTATGCAAAGCAATGTAGTAAGATCATTTCAAAGACCAGGAAATTTGTTTTCCTTATTATTCGCCCCTAGGGCAAGAAGAAGATTGTGGCCACGACTTCCAGACAAGGCTCCTCTACATAGCAGCAGCAGATAGACAAGCTCATGGAGGAATACAAGGATATTTTCGCCTCACCTATGGGGGTACTTTTGCACTGTTAGGTCAAGCACTCCATCGATCTGACCACCATGGCACCACTACCCAATGGATCAATCTATTGATGCCAATTTCTGGAGAACGATGAGATCAAGAGGTAGATTCAGGAGCTGTTGTTGAAAGGGAACACTAGACCAAGCTCATCATCCTATGGGAGCCTGATTGTATTGGTACAGAATAAGGACGAGACCTGGAGACCCTGTATTGACTATTAGGTGTTGAACAAGATCATTGTCCAGAATAAGTACCCAATCCCACGGATTGTTGAACTTCTAGACCAGCTCAAGGGGGCCAAATATTTCAGCAAGATTTACTTGAAGTCTATTTATCATCAGGTGCCTATCAAACCCTTCAATGTGTGGAAGACTACCTTCAAATCCAAGGAGGGCCTTTTCGAATGGTTGGTCATGCCTTTCAGGTTGACGAATGCCCCTGCATCCTTCATGATATTGATGGACGACATATTGTGACCCTTCACCAATGCATTCATGGTGGTGTATTTAGATGACATCTTGATCTTCAGCCAGATTTGGGAAGAGAACCTCCACCATATTCGACAGGTTCTCCAAACCCTGCGGCAACACAAGATGTGTGCCAATTTGGAGAAATGCACTTTTAGCGTGACCTAGGTTTAATATTTTGGGTATATCATTTATGATCAGGGAGTGCATGTGGACCCAGCCAAGATATAAGTCATTCAGGATTGGCTTTCCTCAACCACTCTAATAGAGCACTGCAACTTTATGGGTCTTGCCAATTTCTACAGTAGGTTAGCATTGGGGTTCTCTCATATCACTTGGCCCTTTAGTCAAGTCACCAAGGACGAAGCGAAAGAAAAGTTATTTTGGCTTGAAAACCAACAAAAGGCATTTGATGAGTTGAAGAATCACCTCTGCTCTACACTAGTGCTCACATTACCAGACCTGTAGCAACCATTTGAGATTGAGACAGATGCCTTTGAATATGCCATTGGTGCAGTTCTTACTCAACAGGGGCATCTAATGGCTTACCACTGTGGGACACTTTCAGAGACAGTCTGAAAGTATCCCACCTATGACAAAGAAATGTATTCCATTGTGTAGGTCTGCCATCAATGGAAGCGTTACATTCTAGGGAAGGAAATGGTCATCCACACCGACCACTACAGTTCATATAGACACAAGGAAAGTTGTAGAACGATCACCATCCGAAATAGTCCACATACTTGCAACAGTTCCATGTGAACATTAAGTATAAGAAGGGAATCACCAACAATGTTGTAGACTACCTCAGCTGACCATCAGTCCTGGTGTTGATGACTATGCTCGACTCATGTGTGCACGAGACTTTAGGGTGGCCGCACCTTTACAAGAGCAATCCAGAATTCAGTAGCACATACCAGACACTCCTATAAGGTAATAAAGTTCCAAATTTTCACTTCCAGGATGAAATTTTATGCCATCTAGGACATATCTATGTTCCTTCAAGCGAGCATGCAAAGATGATTTGGGAGGCGCATGATAGTCAGCTCGCTAGACATTTCGAAGTAGAGAAAATAGTGGCAGTACTGCATAAATATTTTTATGTTCCGAACCTTCGTCAGGATGGTGGGAATTAAATTAGATCCTACACTGCTTGCAGCATTTCCAAACCAACCATCAAGAGGCAAGGCCTATATACTCCTCTTCCTACTCCTAGTCGACCTTGGGAATCCATCTCCATGGATTACATGTCAAACGTTCCTTCTACTAAGCACGAAAACAACTGCGTTTTCGTGGTCATCGATAGATTCTCTAAGATGGCCATTATGGCGGCTTGCAAGAAGAGTATCACAACATAGGCCACTACTAAGCTCTTCTTTGAGAGAGTGTAGGTACACTTCGAGATCCCATAGTCCATTGTCTCAGATTAGGACAGTAGATTTCTGAGTGCATTTTAGACAAGTCTTTGGTCAATATTAGATACCAAACATACTAAGTCCATGACTTTCCACCCCCAAATTGATGGCCAAACAGAGGTAATCAACAGGATGATCATACACATTTTGCGCATGTATAACTCAAAGAATCGATGCAAATGGGATGAAATCCTCCCCAATGTCTAGCACAACTACAACATAGCTCTCCATACCTCAACGGGCCACATCCCCTTTCAGGTAGGGTTGTGATTTTAGCCACATGTCCCATTGATGTGGCCATACCATTTGCAGCTACTCAAGCAGATTTGGCTCACGTCCAATCCAAAGCCGACAGGGCTAACAACTTTATTGAGTGCATCCAACACATCTGCAATAGGTCCATGATATATTGGATAGATCCAATGCTAAGTACAAGTAGTGCCATGATCAACATCAGGTGCCAAACAAATTCTAGGTGGGAGACAAAGTTTGGCTACATTTGCAAAAGGAGCACCTCGCTAGACCCCACTACAAGCGGGTAGTTATAGGGGACAACACCTTTGAGCTTAACATTCCACCGTTCCTTGGTCTGCACCGAAATTTCAATGTATACCACCTTCCACCATACTTTCCACCATTGTTGGACAGATTCGACATTGCAGAACAACTCACACCAATAAAGCTAAATGAAGACTACATGGAACAAGCCACAATTGATCAATTCATGGACACATAGATCAAGAACACTCGCCAATAGAGGATCCAACTATATAGAGTTTTCAAAGTAGGCCAACACCTTCACCAGGGCAAGTGGTTCACCAGGGACCAGGTACAATAGAAATTTCCTCACCTTATGGAGGCTCTACACATAATGGGGACCACTGCTTCCTAAGGAGGGAGGATTGATCCAGGTGAATATTCGTGGCCACCCTCTTATTCCACCTAGACCTCCAGTCGATTTCATATGTTTCCTTGTTTATTGCAGCATTTACTATTTTTAGTAGTTTTTCAGATCGTGAACTTCCGTAGTAGTTTTTGCCCCCTAAACGATATTTTTTGAGGTTCGTAGTAGGTTGGTAGCCATACATAGGGGACTACCGCAAATCCTATAGTACTAAAAGAGATATTTCCAATAAGGTATCATACACACCAAACGGAGATAACATGACAAAGTTACAACCCCGGGAAGTTGATTGCCAAACTAACTCCAACGGGGCCCACAAACTCTTGGTGTTCCATCTCGCGGGGTTAAGGTTTTGGTTGTTTAGGTTTTTCCCTTATTTTTCAATAATAAATAGACCGTTAAGTATCATTGCAACATAGTTTAGAGGCATGTAGCCACCACATCTCTTCTCAGTGATAAACTACCATCGCCCAAGCTAGTTTATTTCCATTCTGTTTGTAAGCATATTTGAATATTTGATATTAATGAAATGAAGTGTTATTTCTACTACATCTATGTATTTATGATTATATCTATAATTTTTTGCATTCCTATTTAAGTTCGGATCAAAGGCCCTCTATCATAGACCTTTCCCTAATTAACTTTGTTACCTAATTGAGAGAAGGAGCTAGTCCAGTGGTGGTATCATATTTAACTTTTTATCTCTTCTTAATTGTTGGTAGCTATATTTAGGGTTTTTCTTAACTGTGCATCTATATTTCATTTCTCTCTTAGTAAAATTTGCATTGAATAAGTTTAAAGGATAAAATATAACATCTATTACATCTTTATCCCCCAATTAGGATTGACGTATAGACTCAAATTGTTGTTTTATGCATGTTAACCTCTAAAAATTCCAAGAGTTGTATTTCCTTAGCTTACCTCTTGATATACTTTGATACATTATTAAATCCATCCCTTAGAGGATAGTTCTTGGTTGTTGTATGATTTTTCATGTTGTAAGCATGCATATTATTAAAACCCTAGTTTATAACATATGTCCTCTTCTTTATTGGAATTAGTGGAAAGTGTGCTCGATTACTTGTATCTCTTATCACAACCATCAATACATTACCAACACCTTCCTCTATAGCCATTGGGATTTGTATCACCATTTAACCATTGTTTGTTAAATATCTTGTTGGTGAGTTCTTTAGGGAAGCCTTCCTTGTGAAAATTCTATTGAAGTTATTGGTTATTATTCTTCTATCTTAGCAGATTATTTGTCTTCTAGAAATTAATTCATGGCAAATAATGAATAAAATCACAATTTCAATTTCAAAAAAAAATAATCATTGGAACTGAGAAAAAATGCACACATAAAAATTGGACACCAATATTTTTGGACAAAATAGTCCCTAGAAAAACCCTAGTGTCTAGAAAACTAGTGTTGTAGATGAGGGTTGTTTTAATTCTTCAAAAAATCATGGATTACATAAACTACTTTCCTTTCACTAAAAAAGCTCTGGAAAATTTTCCCTTCACTATAACTAACCAAATCTTACTAGGAAATCAAGAATCTCCCTCTACAAATTAACTCAACCTCTCCAAGGTTATTCATGCCTCCTCAAGTAACTCACACTAGCATAATAGAAAATATAAATTGGCCTCCAAAACACCCTCACTACCTCTAGGAAATTAATTTGATGCGTAATACTCCCTCCAGGTACTCAACTAACCAACTCATTTCCTCTAAGAAATAGTTCCGACAATTGGCAACAAAAATGAGCCTTTGGTAATTTTCACTAGATAAAATGGCTACTCACACTATCTAATTTGGAATTCCTCTTGTAGAATAATTCGACGTCCTTCTTGCTCTCAAAAAACTAGAGTCACTACGAAGAATTTCTCTAGAAATGATCTCAATCTCTTGTTTAAAACCCCACTATTGATGTCTCCCAGGATATCATTGCACCCTTGCCATCACTATAAATCTATTGTTCAAATGATCTCCAAAGGCCCCAACGATGTCCTCTTAATCAACAACCACAATCTAACTCCAATTGATGGCTAAGGTAAATTTGAATTCCTCAAATCAATTTTCTTTAAGTCACTAGAAAAAAAATGGGTTGTCTCAATTGATCATGATTAATTAACCCATTTCCATAATTTAAAATTAGGAAAATAATAAAAAAAATTCAACTAAATCTAATTAAGACATTTCACTTAGAAAAATTTTCTGGTTATTGGATATAATTAATCCACCTATTTTCCTACATAAATTTTAGATTACAACACTTGTCTAAACTATAAAAATTAACACTTCCTCTTAGCTAGGAAAGTATTATCCACTACTCCCAGCTTATCCCTCAAGAAAATAAACTTTTCTTTACCCAAGGAATTCGTTAGAATATGTGCAACCTATTGATCTATGGAAACATATTGTAGCTAAAATGATCCATGTTGTACACAATCCTTTATGAAGTGATATATGATGTCAATGTGTTTCCACCTTTCATGAAACACCAGATTCTCAGAGATCTTGATGCAACTATGATTATCATAGTAGATACTGGTTGACTCAATCCTTTGACTAAATAGGTCCATTAGAAGCTTCTGAAACCATATATCCTGACATGTATCCATGGTCACTACCATGTATTATAATTCTATAGAACTCAATTCTACATACTTCTACTTGCTAATGTTCCAAGAGACAACACCTAATCCAATATTGAAGCAACACCCTAAAGTGCTTTTTTGGTCCACTACATTACCTTCCCAATTTTCATCTGTATACCCCATCAACCTAACACCATCGCCTCAAGTATATCTCAACCCATACTCGATTGTACCTCATAGATAATGTAGCACATGCTTCAATAATGTCCAATGTACCCTCTTCAGTTGAACCATGAACTAACTAAGACTGTTGACTGCAAAGAAAATATCCAGCCTTGTGTTGACTAGATACATAAGAGAGCCAATAAGCTTTCTATACAATGTGGGGTTCACTGTTTCCTGTTCTAACACATCTATCTTCCTACAATCAATAATCATAAGAGTAGATATGGGTCTACACTCTAGCATCATGAATTTATTTGGGATATCCATAGCATATCTCCCTTAACCAAGGAATATCTCCCCATTTACCTGTCATACTTCAAGACCTAGAATAATGCATCAACACAAAATACTTCATCTTGAGCTCATCTTTAACAATCTAATTTGCTTTGGCATTTAATATTGAGATATTCATAAGATGTGCTTCTTTGTCTTCTTTTGATTACATAATACAGTGTTGGTAACACAGTCAAATGCCCTAACTCCAACTACACGAAGTTGTAATTTTTTTCTTGAGATATTTTTCCATCAAATTTTCTTCTCTTCATTCCGTAATAGAACCAAACGTCTTAAGTCCAACAATACTAAGTTGTAAAGTTTTTCTTGAGCCATTTTTCATCAATTTCTTCTAAATCATTTTTCTTGAGATATTTTTGCATTCTAAGTCTAACCTATAAATATTTAAGGACTATGTAATTTGTATAATTGAAATGTTGTAGTGATTTTTTTAGAGTGGTAAATGTATAATTAAAAATATATTTTAAATAATAGAAAATAATGGTTTTATTTTTGTATTTCAGATAATTCAAATTGACAATCTCATTCATAATACATTTTAAATAATCAAAAATGAAATTTCTACCAAATAATTCAAATACTAAAATAATCATACAAACTCCCAAACAAACAAAAACATTGGGCTTCCATAGTTCAAATTATTATTATGGAACAACCTCGACACGGTCATAACACCCAGAACTGCCTGCTTTCCTAGCCATACTAGGACTAAGCCTATCTTTTCCTCCACTTGGGGTCTTGTTTAAACAAGTGGTGAGAAATTTATGGGTCTCATGGCATGTATATTTTCCTTTGAGAATTCCAATGCCAATTTCCATAGCCAATAATTAACCGAAAGTGATGCCCAGAATAATTTTTCTCCCTTCATTCAACTTGGAATATGTTTCCCATGACCTTGGTATTATTTTTCCTTTATAATGTCCTTCCAATTACATGGAAAATCAACTTAATCTTGTTACAAACCCCTCCCCCTTGGGGGCACACCGTCTTTAGTGTTCTTATGACTCTTATGACTAGCAAACCATTGATCCTAACAAACATACTTCTTATGGAGATTTATAAAACAACTCGATGTAGTATTTAAAATCACCAACTACTAAAAACGTGACCATCATAATGCTTATTGGATATTTATAACACAACTCATTACAGTATTTACAATACAAATATGCATATATAAGTATATAACGAAGACATTTTTCTTCAACTAGAAAATAAAGAAGGATATAATTCCCACATCTAATCAGTCATCTCCCATGTAGTTTCATTGGGTCTAAAGTGATTCCTCTGCACTTTAACCTGATCTATTGCTCAATTCCAAAGCATGATTTTTTTATGATGCAATATGCATTGTGGCTCTAGCTGGAAATATCCCTCTGGTTCCACCTGCAATACAAACCAATCAATCACATGATCAATATCATGCACATATCTTTTAATCAACAAAACACGGAAAACATCATGGACTTTCATTGATGGAGGCAGAGAAAGTCTATCTGCCACTAGTCCAATCCTTTCGAGGATCTAAAAAGGGCCACAATACCGAGGTGCCAACTTGGCATATGACCCAATCCTCAAGGAGCTCTTCTTGGGCTTGACTTGCAAGTACACATGCTTTCCAAACTGAAACTCCTTGAATTCTTTGTGTTGATCTGCATAAATCTTCTTCATGTCTTGTTCTGCCTTTAAATTCCTTTTGATAACCTGCATCTCGTGTTCCATCTCTACCAACATATCTAGTCCAATCAGCACCCTATTCACTAGATCACTCGAGTTGATAGGAGTATTACAACTCTGCCCATAGAGAGCCACAAATGGAAATTAATCATCTTCAAGGATTCCTAATACCCCTTGTTATAAGAAAATTCCACCAGTGGAAGACACTCCTCCCGCTTCCTCTGTTGATGCATGACATGCATCCTTAACATACCCTTAAGGATCATATTTACCCTCTTTGTCCGCCTATCTTTCTGTAGATGATAAGTTGTACTAAAATCTAACTCTGTCCCCAAGCCTGCAAACAAATCCTTCTAAAACTTGGAAGTGAAATTGGAATCTTTGTCTGAGTCTTCTTAGACACTCCATGCAACCTCATTATCTCCTTGATGAAGAGCTAAGCCACTTCACTAGTTGAATTTGTAGACTTCACCGCAATGACGTGAGCTACCTTACTCAACCTATAAACCACAACCATGATGGAGTCATGTTGCCTTTTTTTCCTAGGAAATCCTATAATTAAGTCTATGGAAATGACCTCCCATTTCGATTCCGGTATCGGAATAAGTTGCAATAGACCAGCTGGATGCTTACATTTAGCTTTCACCTATTAAAAGTATAAACACTTAGCAAAAAATTCAACCACCCCTTTCTTCAAATTTGACCAATATTATAACTTCTTAACAACTATCAAAGTCTTCTAATATCCTAGGTGGCTTGAATATGGCTTAACATGAAACTCTCTCAAATAAGCTTCTTCAACTCACTGTTATCTATCACATAAATCCTGCTCCTGAATATGACCAAGCCATCTGTTGTGAGGTGATACTCCTCATCCTGATTACCCTCGCCTTGTTGTTGTAACATCTGCTTCCATTATTGGTACTTCTCATCTTGCTTCCCTACATGCAAGATCTGCTCCTTTAAATCTATCCCATAAGAGCTCACAACTAAAATATGATTCACATATACTCTCCTACTTAGAGCATTTGCAACATGGCTTTATTTTCCTTTGATGTACCTAATCTCAAAATCAAACTCACTGAGAGTAGCCAACCATCTACTTTCCTTACATTCAGATTAGGCTAGTCAAACAAGTACCTCAGTCCACTATGATCATTCATCAAGATGAACCTCCAGCCAAGGACATAATGTCTCCACATTTTCAATGCATGAATCATAGATGCCAACTCAAGATCATGAGTCACATAATTCTACTTATATTCATTCAACTTCCTTGATTCATAGAAAATCACCTACCCTTCCCGCATCAGAAATCCACCAATTCCTTCCTTACATGCATTTGTACAAACCACAAACTCCTTATCAAGACCTGCAATCTTCAAAAATGGAGCATTGGTAAGAAATTTATTCAACTGATCAAAGCTAGTTGCACACTTATCAATCCATTCAAACGTATTTCCCTTCCTTTGCAAGGATGTGATAAGCTAGCCAATCTTGGAGAAATTCCTAATAAACCGCTTATAATAAACTGCTAGCCCCATGAATGATCTAACTTTATCCATATTCCTTGGAGTTGACCTCTCCATGATAGCTTTAATGTTTTATGGATCCACTACTATCCCTTCCTTGGAAACAACATGTTCCAAATAATGAATCTGAGACTGAAAGAAAGTGCATTTGTTGAGCTTGGAATACAACTTATGCTCTCTCAACAATCTCAACACCACTGCCAAGTGCTCTGCATGCTCCTCCTCATTCTTTGAATACACCAATATATCAACAAAAAATACTACCACAAACTTATCCATATAAGGGTGAAAAACATTATTCGAGAAACACATGAAGGTGGCTGGAGCATTAGAAATACCAAAAGGAACCACCACAAGCTCATTGTGCCCTTACCTTGTACGAAATGTTGTCTTGTAGATGTATTCTTCTTTGATGCGCACCTAATGATATCCTGATCTTAGATCGAACATTTTGAATATTTCTACTCCCTTTAATTGATCAAACAAATCATCAATACGAAGCAATGGATACCTGTTCTTGGTAGTCACCTTGTTCAACTACCTATAATGAATCCACAATCTTAGAGTATAATCCTTCTTCTTTACAAAAAACATTGGTGCACCCAAGGAGACACACTTGGCCTTATGTATCCCTTATAAAGCATCACCTTAATCTGCAACTTCAACTCCGCCAACTCCTGAGTTCTCATCCTGTACGGTGCCTTAGACATTGGTGTTGCTCCTAGTACCAAGTAAATAGAGAAATCCACCTTTCTATGAGATGGCATCTCTGGAATATATGCAGGAAACACATCCTGAAACTACTACAAGACAAGCTACTTCATCAGGACTTCATCATCCTCAAATTCCTTCCCTTTGTCACTGGAAACATGAACTACAAACAATGCACACCCTTTCTTGCAGATACACTTAGCTTTCATAGTTATAACCATTCTCACTAATGTAGCCTTCTTCTTTCCCTGTAAGACTCTCTTTTCTCCATCATCATCCAAGAAATCATGGCCTTATCATAAAAATATACCTTGGTGTTGTGAATAAATAGTCAATCCATGCCCAAAAGAATGTTGTATGCACACAGAGGAAGAACATTTAGGTGTGTTGTTGTAGGCATTCCATTAAGCTCAAATGCACAACATCTTACCCAATGATGAACTATTATCTTGGTACCTATAGCCAACTACACCATCAAAGGTTCTACATGCACTTATTTATTCAAATGACACGGATCCACTAGGTCAATAATAACATATCTATATAGATTTAGGATCAATCAAAATGGAAACAACCAGATCACGAAGCTTACCTTCCATATTGATAATATATGCTTGATGGCCTGCCTTCCTGTTATCAAGTGTTGCATAGATCCAGGGAATACTCTGGCCCACATCCCCAACTATTTGTTCCTCATGAGCATTGTAGATTTGTGGCCTCCCACCCTAGTACAATGGACTTGAATCCTTCTTGCAATGGAATTTACCACAAATCAAACACTTTAATGGCTCCCTGCCACTGCCTCTATTTTGTTTCTCTCTAGGTTGAGACCCATGCCCTTTTTCAGTTGCCTTAAACCTCTTGTAAGGATCCAAATTTTCCTTCTCACCTAGATCCTGAGATCTTCCTTGCTTATTAGGCCATTTTCCTTTAGCCTTCTCATTACCCTTCTAGTCACACTTGAACATAGGCTTGCACTTTCACTACTCATAACAATGCTTCAAATTTCTGACGGCTTCCTCCAAATACTGAGGCTCATCAAATTCAACCCTGTATTCGAATGCTAATGGAAATCCACTGATAAACCTTTGGATCTTTTCTTTATCATCCTTGAGATAGGGCACATACCTCAACAACTCTAGAAATTTGGTTGTGTACTCTACATTTTTCATGGAACCCATTCTAAGCTCATAAAACTCCTTGGAATTTACATCATAATACCTCTCAAACAGTTACTTCTTCTTGAAGAGTCTTTAAAACTCATCCCAAGTTAGCTTCTCTTTCTTGATGCCTCTAACATTCTTAACATCTTCCCACCAGATATTTTCTTTTCCTTTGAGACTAAAGGTAGTTATCGTGGCTTTCATGTTCTCTAAGTAATAATGCAATCTGAGAAATTTATCCATCCCAAGTAGCCATTCTTTTTCATCTTCTGATTTGTTCTTTCCCCATCAAAAGTATGAGGCTTAGATTTCTTGAACTCCTCTAGAAAATACTTGCTCTTATGATGTTGACGATGATGTCGATGATGTCTCCTGTAAGAAGGGATAGAATAAAATCCATATTTACTCAAGAATATGCCACCTTTTATTTTGTCATCGCGGTTCATATTGTACCTTTTCTGAGACCTACTACCATCTACCCCATTAGTCTCTTCCTCCTACCTATCTCCATTATTGATCCCCAGTTGTCCCTGCTTTCGAAACTCTAAAAGGCTCTGAAGGATAATTGCATTGAGTTCATCTTTCTTTTTTGAGCTTTTACAAGTTTTTCTTGTGCCTCAATCAACATGTTATTATCTGATATACAGATTCTAATATTTTCCCTCAAACTTCTCAATGTATCTATTATATTGGGACAATATTCCTCTCCTTGCTTCTCCACTAACTTCTCCCATTCTACTGATTACACTTTGGCGCTAAATGGGGAGTCATGTGAACTGTAATCCACCATTCTTCTCTTCATCTTTTCGCCTTGTATTTCATGCAAATATATTATGTTAGATATTAAACTAAATAGAAGACATAATCAAAATCATACCTCAATGTATATGAGAGGAGGCTATTACATCTACATAAGTCAATTCATATTAGCACAATATATAATAATAGCAACAACATATCAACATCATGTATGAATCAAGATTATAATACAAAACTGTAACTATAATTGCATGCATGATAACCATAACCATTTGCATTTACCCCGAGGCCCAATGTTGTAAACCATGCTTTTATACTACTCTGTAACACTCGTATCAAAGAAAGGCTTACATAGAATGGAACTGGTATGATACAACCATGTAACCCCCACCTTGCATTTACCAACTTTTACAAGTTGTCCAAGTCAAAGATGAGATGAGAGTTACTATGCATGGCCCAACATCCAAGTTCCAGTTATGGAAGTGTGGCCTAATGTCCTCACACTTTACTGCAACCTTTCACGAACATTTGATCACCCAAATGTCAGAAAACACCCATTGTTGATCCTTCCTTGAGCTAGAAATTTATTTTTACCTGGTCTCATAGCCCAACCACACGCATGCCAAGTTTTGCATGGCTTTAGCCACTGGCATAAGCCTTCCTCTATGCGGCTACAACCAAAATTCCCCAGTTCTATGGATGCCACCAGGGACTCTATTTCGAACTTTTAGGCTAGTCTTCAGGCCACTGCCATATCTACCCAAAAATTTCTATAGCTATGTCATCTAGCTATTGGAGCCTCCAAAATCAATTTGTAGGCTCTAATCATACTCAAACTTACAAAATACACAATAGTCATTTACGCAAACACTTTGTAGACAAGGAGTTGCAGGTCATAAATGCATATTTGTCCACTGATTTAGTAAGTTCATCAAAGAATCATCAAGAAGTCTTGCTACCCTCTCTTACTAGTTACAACAACACACATTATCTCATGCATTCATATAAGATAACTAAGAACCCATCAAACCACGGAATGGATCCATAACAATAATACATAATATCATGAGAAATATACCATGCATGTAACCAACATTTAACTAGAATAGAACCATGAAAAATTGGTCATAAAATCAGAACTTCTTCTCATTAATATCAATAAGAATCAAAACATAATAACATATGAAAAATTCTACCAAGTCAGGGACTTCCACATACCACCCAACCATAGATTGGGACTAAACCAAATATAATATTCATTCAAATCACCCTTGTGCCATATTCCAAGCATGAATGTGTGTTCTCATGGGATAAACTGAATATAACCAAAAAAGGACTCTAGAGATTAAACCACCTCCACCCTCAAGCCACCATGATCTCACCTAAACCAATCTAAAGATCACCAAAACTAACACAAGTTTAGATGCCTCAAAATTTCGTCACCATACCCAGAGGAATTTTCATGTCTCCACCTACCTGTTGAGGGCTTCTAAGAGAAGACCATATCCACCCCCAACCCTTGGGATTTTCCTAAGACCACCTCATGCTAGATACAAAATCTTCCGACAATCCAAAGCTCAACCAAAAATGAATCCAGCACACCATGGTTATATAGGAAATGGCAAGGTAATCTAAACACACTTTCATTCCAGGCAATCCCATGCCAATTCCAACAGTATAATCATGTAAACCAAATGCATGCACCATGCATTCAAATCCTAGCAAGGAAAGCACACGTGAAATTTGTTACCTGCAAAATCCTCCTATTGTAGCTGGTCTTCCCACCTTCTCCTTGCATTCCCTTGATTTTCCTTGCTTGTCCTTTGCTTGCTTGCTTGTGCCCGAGTGATCTCTTCTCTTGCTATAATGTTCACTCTCTCCCTCTCCTCCAAAATTGTGAAGAGTGTAAGAGGTTATAACCAAGAGTAACCAAGAGTGTATGTGAATGTAGCCAAGAGATTCATAGAATGTTCATACTCTTCTTTTATTTTATTTTCCTTTTCTTTTCCTTCAATTTCCTTCATTTTCTGTTGCATGCATGTTCTTGTCTCTTCATCTTCCTTTTCTCCTCTTTTCCTTTATTTCTTTAATTAATTGTCATTTATTTCCCTTTTGTCTTTACCAATGCCAATGGAAATTTCCACAGCCAATACTTAACCACAAGTGATTCCCACCATAATGTTTTTCCCTTCATTCAACTTGGAATACATGTCCCATGACCTTGGTCTTATTTTTCCTTTATAATGTATTTCCAATTACATGGAAAATCAACTCAGGTTTGTTACATTATGTGAGTTCCGCTACACAGAGTAAGCGTCCATAATATGGTACTGCAATATAACTAATTCAAATTCAAATTAATTATAACATTGTTTATACAAAATAAACAATCTGCGAATAAATTATTTTGAACAATGCATTTAATTAGTCCACTACCTATGGCTCAGTTGAGTGCAAATGGAAAATTAGGTGGTATGAGGGTCTGATCAATCTAGGTTTGGTGCTCCCCTGCTCATGGCTCAGTCAAGTCCAAATGAAAGTCAAGTGGGATGGGGGTTTGATCAATCTGGGTTTGGTGCTCCCCTACCTGTGGCTCAATGCCTCCATACCCAGCGTCCCACTCATGCGTCCACATAACTTTGGCATCAACAACACTACATTTTGGCATGTGTACAAAATGGCAAAGAAAAATTATAATTAGTCTAAAAATTAATTAACATGCATACATATAACTTTAAAAAAGAAAATGTTGAAATCTTACAAATAAAAAAATGTACCTCAACTATTGGTCCATTTGGTTGTACATAGTGACTCTCCTCCACGTGAGTGTTATCATGAGGTGGACATGGAGGTGGAGGTGGAGGAGACTGAGCGCTGGAAAATGAACTAGAAGACACTACATGTACGTGCATTACACAAAAGTTGGTTACACCCTAGACTCTCAAGATATGAATCATCATGTAATGGAACTAGTGGGTCACAAGGCAACGGATATGGTTTTCTCATCTCTCCACGCAATGCAACATGCACAATGGCCAATGTCCTATGCATGTTATAGGTAATAGTATGCCTGGTATCAACACTAAGTTGTGATGACTGCTCTAGCTCTGTTGGAAATACCATGCTCCGAGTTGGTCGTGGCATAAATCTTGGAGGTGGTGTTACATGCACAGGGTCCCTACGAGCCTCGACATGATTATAGTTATGTTGCAAGTCGGGTCCATAAAACCTAGATACAATGATGGTGCAATATAGCCTCATATGTAGCACAAAATCTGCATATGTATGCTTTGGAAATTAAATGGGGACCTCGTCATGGTGGGGTAACTGACCGTAAGCTCCAATGAACAATCATAAACAAAAGGGGTCACATCAACATTCTTAAACTAATTGAGTGGAATCTGACTAGTATGTCTAGTATGATAGTTTGAAGGGATGTCAAACAATGACCACGAACTTCAATTTCCCTTGGTGGCATCATTCACCACCTCCCAGGTATGTGGGCCTCTAACCTCCAGCCTCCTAATACTATGTATGGAATATAGGAGGTGTCTCCATGGGCCCGTCCTTTGGTATGTCTTGATCAACGTATTGATGCTATCTAGAATCAAAGACAAACTATGCCTAGTAGGTGAGCTAGCAGAGATTTTACCTAGCTCTCGTGTGATCCATGATTGTTGGGCCCTAACATCCTCAACTGTGATACTAGCTATAATGTTGTTCCATGGAGTGATAGACATTGCACTATGATCCTCAATTTCACCCTACTAAGGGTCTACAAATCATAAACATAATTTAACATATATAAAAAATCAGATGCATAATAACATATACATTAAATTCAAACACATCAATTGAATACAATTTCAAGACATAAACACATAAAATTTAAAGATGATTTAAAAATGTAGGAGGTGTACCTGCAACAGGTGAATAAGGTCCATTATTGGTAGCAAGATCATCAACAGAGATAAAAACACTACCTCTAGCACTCTTACTGGTATCAGAGTTGGGATCTATGAGTGGAACACATACTCTAGTTGGGCTATGTGATCTATCATGAGCATGACCATGTATAGCATATTCTTGAACACTCCAACAGGATATGATTGGGGGTCATAAGGGAGATGACTATACATATTACGCATAATACATATAAACTTTAATCCAAGAAAAAAATGGTGATTAAACAATTACATATAAATCAATCCAAGAAAAAATGTTAACAAAGAAAGAATGTTCATAAGAAAACCATTTATAAACTCAAGTAGAATAATCTAGTCTGAATTCCTAAACTTTAGAATCTCTTTTTTGATAAATTATCAACCAAAGCATTGAGTTTCATCTAAACACAATTAAAAGAAGTGATCAAATCTAACTTACACTTTTTCCCATTTCTAAATAATGTGTTTTATTCATAGATCATAGATATGTAAATATATGTAAAAAATTGAAATAAGCCTATTTGAAGAAATAATAAAATTTCATGCCAACCAAATACTCCATAAAACAAGTTCTTATAATGTTTGACTTTGATACAAGACATGTATTAGGTGCAAGCACATGAAGACAATGTTTTTGGTACAACACACTACATAATGAAACAAAATTGTACAAATTAAAAAAAGTCAAAACACTTTTATTCACTTTAAATGCACTTTTCATCATGGATTTAATGTATGTATCAATGATGCATTATTGAAACTTGAAATTGTGTGTGTGTGTGTGTGTGTGTTATGTTATGTTAAGTTATGTTATATAGTTAATTAAAAATAGAGGAAGTGTAAGTTACATATAATTAAATAAAATATATTGTTAATATATGAAGTGTAAGTTATAAAATCATTACTCAACTAGTAAATTTAGTAAGGGTGGGAACTAAGAGATATATAGTTGTCATATCATTAAATTAAAATAATGCTACAAATATGAGTAGTGGAAATTTTAAGAAAAATTACAGTTTATAGATAAACTCAAGTCTTAAAAAGTTGTTGAGCATCACCCATCTTATGTTATTATGAAGAGCACATTATGTTAAATAGTTATAAAACTATGTTATATGTGTGTGTATGAGAGATGTTATATATATATATATATATATATATATAGTCAAACATGTTAAAAAGTTATGTTATTTTTATATATAAGCTAGTTATGTGATATATAACTTATGTTTTGTTATATAGTTACATGTTTTATATATATTTATATATATATATATATATATATATATAGATATATATATATATATAACAAAAATTTCTTTTCTATTTTTTTTTTAAAACAAATTACTATATTTATTATTAAAAAACAATTAAAGAATTCTACAAGTAGACTGTGATGTTGCATGCTTCTACCAATAGATGTAATGGTAGCCCCTGATCATGTAACATATCCCTTGTTGCTCCCAGTATGCTCTTGTTCTTCCTCTCAACTACCCCATTCTACTGTGGGTTATGGGGTGTTGTCAGTTCTCTTTGAATACCTTCTTTCGCACAGAATCCTTGAAGGCATGCAAAACAAATTCACCTCCATTTTTGTTGGGAGCCTTCACCTTCTTTCCAATATCCTTCTCAACCAATTCCTTGAACTCAATAAATTTTTAGAAAACTTCATCCTTCTTCTGCATGAAGAAGATCCAACATTTTCTAGAGAAATCATCAATAAAAATAACATAGTACTTATGTCTTGTTGGGGAGGCTATTAAAAAGGGTCCACAAACATCATAGTGGACTTTCTCCAATATTGCATCTGCTATATTCTCTCGTTCATGGAATGTGGATTTGACATATATCTCTAATGTGCAACCCTTGCAGACATCCTGCTGGTCAAGGGAGCCTTTAGGGAGATCGTTGGTTATTTACTTCATGATCTTTAAGGAACCGTGGTGTAGATGACCCAATCCCTTGTGCCAAAGTTCTCCAACATCATGACTCGACGCTTTTTCAACCTTACTACTCAAAGCAGTGCAATCTCCCACCTCAAGTTTGTATAGTTTCTTCACTTGAACATCGATCTAGTTCACTTGCCTAATAGCTATGTGTCTCAGAAAGGCTTTCCCTTTACTGAATATAACATCATAGCCACAATCCTCCAATATTGTTATAGAGATCATGTTCTTCTTCAGCCTGGGTACAAACATAACATCTTTGAGGTGAAGAGGAGAGGCTTTCCCCCTCTCAAAGGTAACAATACCAATTCCTATAGCACTATATCGCTCATCATTCCTCATTTCGATATGCATCTATAGATATTTCTCCTCCCGGCAACTAAAAAATACTTTCACCTTGTCATATGGAACGAGTTATCAGAATCGAGGTACCACACACTCCCCATAATAGTGTTAGCCATGCATGATATTAGGGGGAAGTCTAATTTGAAATTTGAAGCCAATAATTCACCTACGTCTCCTCTTGAAGGCTTCTTGGTAGACTTCTTGTGTGGACATTTTGCTGCATATTGCCTGAACTCGTGGTAGTGGAATCATTTTATCTTTCTCATGTCTTTCTTCTTGCCATTATTTTGGCTGGACTCAAATTTTCTCTAGGTCTTCTTCCCTTTTCCCTTCTTCCCCTTTCCAAACAATGCAAAATTCTCTTCATTCTTAGCTTTGGATGATGTTCGATCCCAATGATTTCTCCCGAACTCTTCTTGTACCAAATCAAACCACAACCTTTCGCAATTCGGTAATTTTTCTCGTCCATTCATAAACTCCTAGTAGTTGTGCCAAGATTTTGGAAGGCCTAGAAGAGCTAGGCTCACCAATCCATCTTCTCCAACATTCACACCAACCCCTCCAAGTTCATTTTGAGTTTGTGTAAATCTGGAGAGATACTGAGTAATAGTATCATTCTACTTCATCTTAATGTTTGAAAGTTTGTCTTTCAGGGCCAATTTTCTATGGTCAGTTAGTGCCTTCCATATAGAAAATGGTGTTTATTTTCCATGGAGATGTGAGACCACATGGTGTTGAACACCTTCGAGAAGAATTATCTTGGTCTTTACAAAATCCTTCTTCCATTGGGCCAATTGTTGTGCATCTAACTATGGAGGTTTTGCAATGTTAGTTTTAACATATTCCAACACACCATTTTCATCGAGCACTTCTTCCATTCAATCCTTCCAGGCTATGAAATTTGAGCTCCCCTCTAGGGCATACTCTAATCTAAGTCGGTTGAAACACATCCTCCCAATCTTGAAGAAAAACTACTGCAAGAAAGCTGCAAATTTGAAATTTTTGAGAGACAAGTTAGAAATAGTGGTTCTAATGTGAATTCAAAGGCTCTGATACCATTTAGAAATTTGATAGAATTGCAACTGCTCAGGAAATTTAATCTAAAATAAAGAGACACAATTATACTCTACTAATCTATGGAATCAAATTCACAATTTAGAACAACATGCATAGACATGCAATAAGAAAAACCAGAAATACACAATGATTTCTAGGGGAACACAACTATGAAAAACCCCTCAAGCCTCTTTGCATTAATCAGATGAATAGAGAATCTATTACAATTTCTAGCTCCATCTTTGAGATCAACCTGTAAAAGAATAATTGTTCTCTCTACTCAATGAACAACTCTGGCCAAAACTTAGCCAAATATCAGCTCACCTAGCCTCCTATTTCCTTACGCAATTCCTGAGTAAAATAATCCCTATTTTTTAGTAATTTTCCTCCAATTGATTTCACAATTATCAAGGGTTGATCATCTGACTACATATAATGCCTACAGATTCAAACTAGTTTACAACTACTTGTTACATTGCCTTGTCATCTCCACTTCAACTGAGAAACTCGAATTCTCTGCATGCACTAGCTATTTTAGGTTCATTGATCAGTTAACTAACAGATCTCTTAAGTTGTTGTATCACTACACAACTTATCTTCAACTGAATCTAACAATAGTTAGAGGTCACTTAACTGAAAATAACTGAACTGGATTACTAAAAACTAGCAATCACACATGCATAACTGAACTCCAACCCCTCTAACTCGAATTTACTTAGCTAATTGAGTGACAAGATCCATGTCACACTAGTTAATTGCCTCCAAATTATCGTGCTTATGTGGAAATTCAATTTACTCAATTTGACTAAGGTTAATGTGGAAATTCAATTTACTCTTGCTTGCTACACTTTCTAACTCTCTCAATCTCTCCCTCTCTATATTAAAAACGAAATAATTTACATATCTCCCTAGTTATGGAAAGTGATAATGTAAGGTTTTTTTTTAAATTAAATTATTTTACTTTTCTATATACAAATTAGATATAAAATTATGTTAGTTAATATGGGCATTGAAATATTTTGCTTAAGGTTGACAGTAAAACATTTTTTGTTATTAATATTTTTTTGTTTCAAATGTCACATGTAAATTGAACTTAGAATGAATTACACATAATATAATATCAATAATACTATTTCTTATCATCTCCATATTAAGTACTAAATAAATTACATTTATCTTTGTACTAAAAGGTAAATTAATTTTTTTTAGTCATACATTTCTTCCTCATACTAAAGGTAAATTTTATTTTTTTTCACTTTTGGTTACTTTATATATCTATATAAAGTTATGCAAAATTAAGGTGAAAATTGAAGTATTTTAATTATGGTCCACATTAAATTATTTTTAATTTGTTAATTTAAAGTATAAATGTAACGTTAAGTGACAACACCTCCCCCATATTGGGTTGGGTTGGGTTGAAATTTCGTATTTGATAAATAGAGGTTCACCATGAGCAACCATATTCATCATGTCAATATCAAGCTCTTAATTTATTTGTTTATTGGTTATAGTCGGTTGTTTTTTGTTTTGGAGTTTTTTTCAAATGAAATTTTTTCAAAATTAAAAATCCATTTTAAATAACAGAAAAATCAATTTCAAAAAAAAAAAAAAAAAAATTGTCACTAAATTCCTAAGAAAAATCTTTAAAACCTAAAACAATTAAAGAAATAAAGTTTTTACCATAAAAAGATTCATATTAAACACACTACCATTGCAGAAAACTTATACAATGAAATAACAAAAATAACCTAAATTATAATCTTTTTTATTGGTTTTTAAGGGTTTTCTCTGTGGTTTTTTGTGGTTTTCATGGTTGTTTTGTGGTTTTTGTATAGTGGATTTTTTTTCAAATTATTTATTTTATTTTGCAAAAAAAAAGACAAAAAAGATAGGAAACCTTGGCTTGAGCATCTAAGTCATTGGCGGGGTTACTAGGTAGCTAGATTAAGTTCCTCCATCTCAATTGAGCTTATAAATGCTCTGTCAAACACCTTCCTTGTGGTCTATGAAAAATGGCTTGCGTAGGCAGCGGTCGGGTTTTGAATAAAAAATAAGGGCTCAATCAAGCCTTAGCGCTCAATCTAGCCCTAAACTTCATCAAGCCCTAACTCTCAATTGAGCTCCTAACTCTAGTTACATAGACGCTTGATCGAGGCTTTGTTTAAACACTAGATCGAGCTATGTTTAAGACCCTTAAGTTAAGTATCTCGATCAATCACTTAAAAATTGTTCAATCAAGCGTTTAAAATGGCTCGATCAAGCTTCCTTTTTTCATCAAAACACTCCCTTGCTTTACCAAAAAGTGTAACCCAAACCGATGCATAGATTTAAGGGCATGACCTTTCACCTGTGACTCTGTAGCCATTTGTTTACTGTGTCATAAGGGAGATGACTATACATATGATCCTACATAGTATAGTACATAGGAATATTCTAGGCACACAAATTTAGCCTAGCCTTAATATGATGTCATAGAAGAATGCCCAAAAATTTACCACATAGACAAACAAAAAAAATACTCTTCAAATTCAAGTTTTTTCTCCCTTGGAATTTTATCCTCCTTACCTTTATTTGACCATAAGGTATCTTTGACATAGACTACATACTCCTTGCTTAACTGTAGAAGACAAATCCAAAAATTTGTAGAGCTCATTGCTCTCAAAAGAACTCACATGTGGGGATCTATAGTGTTTCGAGGGCATTGTTTTGGGTTCCAATTTTCCTTGGAGATGACTTGACACTAGTCTAGTCTACCCGAGTTTTGGTAGGGAAATTAATATATATATATATACATATCAAAATTTCATATCTCTTCAATCAAGAGGAGTTAGGAGGCATGCCATATACCATTGAAAAGGTCTTGGAATGTACTATCTAAATATAGATTTTTCTCCTTCATTTTGACAACCTTTCACATCAATAACAACCATTTTCAATAGTACCCCATTTTCTACACCTCCAAATGTTGAAATTTTGTATGTAGAAAGCCAAAGAATTGGATTTTTTTTATGATGTGTCCAAATGGAGCCAAGACACCCCTAAGGTAGCCATAACCTTGTTTGATCGATGTTGCCTCATCCTAGAGCCTAGATGATGATGGAGACCACTATGATGACTTGGGAGGGCTAGCACATCATGCCTAGATGCCAACTCTTTCCTCAACGGTTTTCATGTCATCCCCACATTCCCTAAAAGGGTGACATGAGCCTTCTTGGAAAGGATTTGATGGTAGAGGAGATGGAATTTGGAGATGCACCCATGAACTTTGATGATTTTATTAGAGTGAGCAGCACTCATGGACCACTTTATCTCTTGCTCGATGGATATTTTCCATTCTAGGAGGAGATGATTTCATGATGGAGAAATTGTTTTCCATGCATGTGGGATATTTTGATGTATTTATTTTGTTTTAAAACTTCTGTAAGATTGGCTTGTGACCTTTAGGCCTCATTAAATGTTTAAGAAAACTTTAAGGGTCTTTACTTGTAAAATTATGGAAAGTAACTTGGTTTCCCTCATATAAATAAAGGGAAGTCATTTTCATTTGTATTATCACACATTCACTTACTTCTTTTCTTATTAAGAAGCACTCACTACTTCTCCTATACTTTTCTCTTAGTTACGATGGATATATAGTGGAGAAAATTATCTTAGGAGGAATATTTTTACATGGAGAGACTTGTTTGGGATTGATTAAGAGATTTTTATGGAAATTGTGTAAGTTTATTGCTATTATCTTCCATTTTGGATGTTATATTTCTAAAATTAGGGTTTCCACATATATTATATTAAAAAGTGATATATCATACTTGAAATCTTGATTCTTCATGGCATGTAATTTTTTTTTTTGCAAGAATCCGTCAAGGGAACTTGGTTCATACATCCCTTAACCTTAAATATCACATATAGAGACATCGCTAGGATTTATAAGAGAAGAAAATTAGTCTTTAGCCCTATTTATCCAAGGCTGATCTAGGTGGATATTGGTGGCCACCCACCTATTCCACCTAGAACTCCAGTCAGTTTCATCAGTTTCCTTGTTTATTGAAACATTTACTATTTTTAGCCCTTTTTCGAGTCCTGAACTTCCGGAGCAATTTTGACCCCTAAACCACATTTTTTTGAGGTCCGCAGAAGGCCCATTGCCATAGGCACTAGGTCTTGTTGAAAATTCTATATTACTCATAGAGATATTTCCAACAAGGTATCGTATGCACCAAACAGAGATAATATGACCAAGTTACGACCCCAGGAAGTTGGCTACCCAACTAACCCCAATGGGGCCCATAAACTCTTGGAGTTCCATCTCCTGGGGTTAGGGTTTTGGTTGTTTAGGATTTTCCCTTGTTGTTCAATAATAAATAAGCCATTGAGCCTCATTATAACACAGTTCAGAGACATGTAGCTTCCACATCTCTTCTCAGAGATAAGCTACCATCGCCCGACCTAGTTTATTTCCATTTTTGTTTGTAAGCATATTTCAATATTTTATAT